>CM029673.1:22712165-23929038 GCA_017311315.1 Dendrocalamus latiflorus
ACCAAATGAGCCAGTCAAAACACATAGACAATGTCGGTCGGACCGCCCCGACAAAAATGCTTAAGGGCATCTTGATCGGTCTGACCGGTTATCCAAACCGGTTTGATCGGTTTCACAAATCGGCTAGACCAATTCCCCAATTCGACCAAATTGTTACCTGACAAGCAACATTGAAAAGTCATAAACTTTTGCAAATGCAAATTCCAACTTGATACAATTGTAAATTGCCAATTATTTAGCACACAAATACCATGAACATTTCTGACATGGTTCTTTACGCACACTTGAGGAGCAGTGCAGACATGAGCTTGCACCACCGATCCGAGAGATTTTCCTGGTTTGACACATCCAACTTGGCTTACTTAGAGTACATAAGCAAGTTTAGCGACCTATCAAATTAAAACTGTAAATGTCAAAACAAGTTTAAGTGCATGTTCTTTTTTGTTTTAACTTATGACTTTTGGGTTGTTTGTGAGAGAGGGTACGGAGTAACAGAAACTTACGTACAATTTTAGCCGATATAAATGAAGTCATTACAGTGTGTACTATAATTAATTTATAGGTTCTATTTTAAAAAGATACTTTATTTAAGAGCTAGTTATGTAAATTAAAAAGATGAGGTCAAGTACGTCGGCCAGAGCCCGTTTAACTTCCGTATGAATCGGGAAAAAAAATGCCGTGCTCCAAATGAAGCCGTATAAGTTAGTGTTTTTTCAGAACAAAAGAAGAAAAGAAGAGTGGACCTGCACTGAACCGACGTGCAAAGCACGGCGAGAGGAGCAGGCAAACCGGCGTGGCTGCTCGAGGGGTCATCTCAACGGGCACAATCCATCCATCCGTCCGTCCGCTGTGGCGAGTGGCGACGTGCGAATGGAGAGATTCGGTCGTGCAGGCCGCGCGGCAGCAGAGGAGAGGAGGAGAAAGCGAGCCCGGCCGCCGGCCAGGGCCAGCAACGTGACTGAGGCTCCACCCTTTCTGATCCATCCTTGTCCTCCTCTCTCTCTCAACGCATCAATGCTCTCTCTCTCTCTTATCGGCCAGAAGCCGTTCACTGCGCCGGAAGTACATCCTTTTCACCCTGTCAAGCACCAACCTGAATATTTTCGTGGCAAAGAAACGGGGATGTGGAAATTATTGTCCTGCTATGCAAAGTCTAATCGCCAGCCAAGTTCAGTCTTTGTCGTGGAAAGTTGGACATGCCGGTGCCCGAAAGTACAACCTAACGCTCCGGCTAGTAAATTTCATTCAAGAAAAAAAAATTTTAAAACTTAAGTGTGATAGGTGGGTTATTTTATCTGTGACTTATAGTTTATAATTATGGTTTTTAAATTCTAGTCTATTTATGAGAGGCAGTATACTGAGAAAAATAGTCATATGTAATTTTGACTACTATAGATGAAGTCAGCATAATATATACTACAATTTACATTTAGATCTTGTCTTAATCAGATGGATTTTACATTGATTATTGTTCATCCGTGTATAAAGTAAAAAGCTGTCTCGAACCCAGCCGCTCTCCGAGCTCCACTGGTACTAGTATCAGTTTTGCTCCAACGTATTTTCATTTTTCAGCGTAGTTTCTAAAAGTGCCTATAAACCGTACTTAAATATCCTTTGAGAAATTAAAAGCAGGTAACTGTACAAAGAGTGTGCTCCGCTGCTCCTATAGCGTACAATTAGTACTAGCACTTCGAACTACGTAGTTACTCCAATCAGACCTCGAATGGAATACGGAAAAATTTCTGTTTCTTATAGGAAATGAATCGATTCTTGTGAATTTTTTGTGTCTCAAATAGCTTACTTAGCGTTGTACTATCCTATGCTACCACTTGGAAAACCATGTAAACTTATGTGAGTAATAGCGCGTATTTGCAAACGTAAAAAGATAGCAAACCTAGTGTCAAAATGCGCATTCTGCACTCATAAACTCGCCTTTCTATAAGATCCTCGAATGAACTCGCTGACGTCGCCCAGCTTGTTGCACTGGACAACCGGCGTACACTTCGTTCTCGTGGTAGCCGGCTTCATATTCGAAGACGATCAATGCAAGATGACTTACCGGAGTATAGGAAAGCACTTTTATGGGGGGGTCAATGCACGATCAACATCGTAATAGTTTTCTCCTGGAGTATATATGTGCCAAATTTTGATTAGGTAGACTTTCCCTGTTTCCTATGCATGGAAAATGTCACATGAAATTTTCTGTTTAGGTTCATAACAGCAAGCTCAGACGCTCCATTAGTAGTAGCACTCCCTGGCTGAAGCTCGACTTGCCATTTTGTCCTGGAAATACAGGAGTAAGATGGAATTCCAATGGTACACCAGGATAACCATAGATAGTTGTGACCAAATGGTCGTGCCTAGCGTGCTAGCCCACAACCTATTACTATAAGCACGGCTCACGGCACGACATGAGACGCATCGGGCCAGACAGGCACGGCATGAGGGAGTAGGCTGTGCTTGGGTTGTCATCCTGGCCTAGCGTGCCGGCACGACATGGCCCGTGCGGCATAGTAGCCCATTAGGCATGCTTGACCTGTAGGTACGCTTAGCCCGATGGGCATGACCCATTTGATATGGAACTCTAACCGTTAGGTAAGTTTGTCCTAGACATGGTCCATTTGGCTCATTTAGCCTATTTAACATGAGTAATGGTCGATTTTTTAAAATTTATAGCCATTTTATGGCCATTTGTGATTTAGCAAGAGCAATGTAATTTTCTATTTGTATTTTGCATTTTCCCACATTTCTCCATGGAAAATTTTTATAATTTTCCCGCGAGTGAATACAGAATTGATTCGGAAGAACTTTTATCTTTTGAGAATGAAACGTCTCTGCCTCCACCTCAAATGGTAGAGTAGACCCTGCCTATATCATCGTCAGGCTCTACCAGTGCCTCTACATCAGCAAGCACCAGAGCAAAGAGGTTCAAACCCAACACGTCGGACGTGTAGGCAGATTTCAACAAGGTAATGAAGCGAGATGTGGCCAGCGAGGAAGAGTGCTGGGGATTAGGGCTGGCGGTGAAGTGGCCGGGGAACGACAGAGCTCGAGTGAGCGAGACAAGAGGTGAGAGCAAGAACGAGAAATGAGATGGGAGGGCCGACGAGAGGGGCTAAATTGGCCATTATATGCGATGGCAAAAGGTGGGTAAATACACTTGAGGGGCATTTTTGGTAAGGAGGAGGCCAATTCTTACAGGGAGCAGGGTAAAGATCACTTGCAGTTTTCTACTACAGATTGCTCCCGATTCTAAAAAAGGAGGAGCCAGGGTGTTTGACTAGTCTCCTACTGCTCCAATTGAGAATCTAAGAGCAGAAGCCCTACCAAACAGGCCCTAATACATCAGCATCAAGCTATGGACAAGCACAGGAAACATACTATGGCATGTGTTGTCTTGGGCACACCCTAATAGTGTAAGAACAAACAACCTGCCTGATGTCTCCGGTCGCCTCGGTTAGGATTGGGATCACGACTCACAAGATGCCTTCTAGGGTGCATTTGGTTGGTGGAATCCTCCGAGGATTCCCAGGAATATTTGAGTAATCCTATGAGATTACCTTATTTAGGAAAACAACTAGTAATTTGAACCAGAAATCTAAGATTATCTTGGGAATCAGATTACCATAATTTATAGTAATCACTTTCCCATAGAAAAAGGGTGTCTATCTTGGATTACCAAGGGAAATGAATCTTTGCAATTGCGCTTTTATCATTTGCTTTATTTTTTCATAGTCAAAATTTGAACTTTTTGAATTTAAAATCCAAATTAAAAACATTTTTTCATAACATGAATTCCAAAACCAAAGTATCAAAATTTGAATCCTAAATTTTAGAATCTTATATTCAGGAAATTTAAATCTAAAAATATAATATTTCGAATTCTGAATTTAAAAAATTCAAGTGATAAAAATTTAAAATTTATAAATTCAAATATTGTAAAGTTCCAAACTCAAAATTAAAAATTAAAAATTTCAAAAATCCAAAATTTGAACTTTTGAACCATAAGAATTGAATTTTTGAATGTTGTAGTTTTAAATTGTAATATTCAAATTTTAGTTTTCAATTTAAATTTTATAAATGTTAACTTCAAAGTTTAAATTTTCAAATCATGTAATTTAAATTTGTTGACTTGTTGATTCTAGTTATGAAATATTTGAACTATTATAAAGACCATTTTGTACTTTCTTTCAAATCAACCAAATATTGGAATCTTAGATTACTGGTAATATGTTACCGGTAATCAGATTGAGAGGATATTGGATTACAGGGGAATGTGAAATTATGCATAGCAAATGCACCCTACCTACGTGATTTGCCTCCTCGCTTGTCATGCCCCGCTTATTTGAGTTTTAGTTTCTGACTTTTAATTTCTTACTTTCACCTTTTTCTGGCGATATGATTCTTTTGGGCTTTTTGCCTTTTTTTTCTTATTCATTTTTATTGGCCGCGATGATATAACTTTTTTATTTTTTAAAATTTAATTACACTGAAAATTATCAGCAGTTACAGTGTATCCACAATATAAAATAAACCATAAACCAGAGCTTTTAAGTCTAAAGAAGCACCACTTTTACAATCAGCTCCATTTTCAGTGTGCGAGTATGCGACGATCATTGTGCGATGTTTGGTGTTCCAGGGCGCTAATTTTGCGATCGATGGGGGGGCCTGCTTCTGCACGCGACATGTGTCGAATCAAGGGAGGCTTGCTTGCCAACGTCGAAGCTAGGCAGGCAGATCGGCATAAATTAAATGCGGAGTATTTCTGTAAGGCAGTCACCCACGGATCGATGTCTGATGTCTCCATGATCCAACGAGCAGCAGCAGAGACGAGGGAAGACAGCGAGAGGAGAGACATAAATGCCAACAAGTGTGTGTAGACTGCAGACACCAACAAGCGAACTGTGAAAGAGCAGTGGAGGGATGGGAGAGGTAGAGGGAAAAGCTGACAGGAACCTACTCGGAAAGGCAAAGAACCGAACGCGACGCAGCGAGAACTGCAGGCGCTGCCCTCGTCTGCATGCTCTCCCCTGTTCGGTCCACGCAGCATGAGCTGTAACTACTTGCAGTTCTTGCAGCTAGTACTGAGTACTGCTTTGGACCATCTCCACCTTCCTGATCGCAGCTACATGCCACGACTGTGTCAGCCGGCGCCAAGGTCAAAAGCCGAAGAGGTCAGATTGGTTAATGTTTTTATCTCTCGAGCCTGGAGACACGAGAAAGACTGCATTGTGGCTGCAAAAAGAACTTGCAAAATTACGTGTGCTTGGAGGCTGGAACAGAGCGCATCGCAGCAAGGTACATTCGCGTTACATCAGTCTACAGAGGCTATGTTTGTTGATTGATTTGTGTGGTTAGCTTCGTCGAGGTATTCTGGGAAGCACGCGACTCTCCACGCTGGCCTCGCATGAATTGGGCAATATTTCTTTCAGTTTTTGGTAGTGGGCCTTTCAACGCTATTGGGCTCAGAAGACCAAACCATGTCAAAAAAATAGACATCCCTGCCGGTACGAATAGGAAACGGTAAAGAATTGTCCGTTTTCTTTGGTATTTGTATCTAAGAAAATATGGATACGGTAAGTAAAATTCGTATTTATATTTAAAAATATTTGTATTCGTATTCGAGAATATTCGTATTCATATTCGAGATTATTTGATTCGTATTCGATCCATCTCCATCCCTGGCGACCTCCTGTAAAGATTGTAAGAAGCAATTTTCTGATGAACCAAGGTTCACAAACAAGAAGTGAAAACTACTTTGTATAATTTTCAACTATATACGCTATACTGCTAGCTCGTGTAGACATGTAGTCATGTTACATAAATTTGTCCTACCGATATTTGTTACAAAAGTTTTAAGATATTCGCATCAATTGAATTAAGTATATATTTGATTTGAATTCGTATTCGTTACGACATCCTATTCATATCTGTATTCGAGAATGTTCGAATTTGCATTCATGTTCATTTTAAAAATATAAATTTGTGTTCATATTCATGTTAAAAATATACATTCGTATTCATATTTAAGACTATTCAATTCATATTCGATCCGTTTTCATCTCTAAATAAGATACGAGGGCGAGCTCGCTTACCAGAAGACGCGGATCCCATCGTCTCACGCTATGGCGTGTCCCTCTCCCACACTGACCCTGTTGGCGCCCAAGCTGTCCCTGTCACCGCGCGGCCCTTCTCATCGCAAGGCTGTGGCTACCGGGTGGCCGCTTCGCGCACGGACCAGAGCAACTGCAGCCGACGCGGCGTCGGCGGCGGAGCAGGAGGACATGAACAGGATGGAGGAGAGGAAGAGATGCTTGAGGTGCGGCACCCTGTACCTGGATGAGGACAACTCCCTCACCACCCGTGCCTTCTACGGCCACATCACAGGTCAGCACTGCAATACACCAGCTGCATAATATGATAATACTATGAGACCGTTTATATTGGTTTTTGCTAATATTTTTTTTTACTTTGACTGATAAATAGAATTGACTGATGAATAATAGTGATCGATAGAAGCTGGGGCGTTCGGATTGACATATGACTTTTGACTTTTTGCTGAGTACATTACGTGCAAAAGGCGGTGTAATGAAAGACACTACAATATTCGGACCACCACACGACTTATGGAATTGTAACATAATAAAATACAAAGTACATTATAACATGTGAAAACATAAAGTAGTAGCTGATACAAGCGATTTGTAGAAACTGGGACATTCGTATTGGCTTTGGCTTCTCTTTGGAGAAGCTAAAGCCAATACAAACAGGCCTTATAATGAGCCGGTTCTTTTTGTTTTAGCGTATAGTTTATGGCTGCAATTTATGACTTTTGACTGTTTGTGAGAGAGAGTATGGAGTCTGTCGGCTCGAGGCCTATCTGAGAGTGCATGCGTCTTGGTATTGCGGGTGATAAGGGTTTGTTCCCACTGTCGCCGCCGCACCAGGGGATCGACGTCGGGTGGAGCGACAAGAGCGGGGTCATCGTGTACAGGTGGAACGACAAAGGAAGCCGGCCCAACACCCGGCGGGACAACTGGAAGAGGAGGTGGAGCTGCTGCCAGGAGCGCTACTGAATGCCTTGTTTCAAGCATAAAATGATCTGGTTTTTGGTTTAAGTGCATCGATTAGCAGCAGCGAAACCCATTTACAACTTTGAATACAGAAGCACCGAGGATCGATTCCGCCTCCTTGAGAATTAAGTACTCTTTTCTGGATTGCAAAAGCCTAGAACAAGAAAAATATAAGACTGAAGAGATTCATACTTTAGAATGGACATGACATGATACATTCTTTGTAACATCCGGATGGGTTGCAGTGTTTTTCGTTTTGCTTTCCATGTTTTTACTATTCTAAAAGTGACGGTACATTATAACTGGGAGAACCTACCGTGATCACTTTTGTGTTACGAAAGAGCTGTAGTTTCAATGTGTTTATGTACTTGTAAAAATCTGAAACAATACAAATTCGGTCTTCAGTCCCGGTTCTGAGTTCTGAACAAAGCGAAATGTACATCTCAGGCAAGGAAAACCCGAACGTTTGAACCTTTTTTTGGCGGCCAAGCTGCACGTAAGTCTGTATAAGATTAAGATCAGAAGTCAGAACAATTCTAAAGATGAACTTGTGTACAGAATTCTGAATGTTAATCTGATCAAAACCTGTAGAAACAAAAGCTAACTGAACTGCACACCAGTCGTGAAGAAAAACACCACTTCACAGGCCAGGCAAGCAGCAACTGATCAAGCCCATGCCTTTGGGCTGTGGGCCTAGCACAAAATTTAGGCCAGGGCCGACATGGTCATGCTTCTTTCACTGAGAAAGAAATTAGACAGGAACTCAGTTAGTTGAACTGATAAATAGTGTGTCCATGTTGTTTGTATCATAAGAGAGTACTACTTTGCGTCCCAAAAAAAAAAAGGAGAGTACTACTTTGCTCTACTTGTGATGATTCGCGTGATTTCGGCATGATAATTAAATGAGTTGATCAAGACTATACTTTTCTAGAGATTCCAGTTATACAAGTCGGAGTTTTTGGTTTTCTAACTTGAAGCTGTCCAATTACTCCCAGTAATGTCGAATGGATACAACTAAGTCCCTAGGATATTTGGTGCAACTATGTCTGAACTCTGAACAG
The DNA here is from genome assembly GCA_017311315.1 of Dendrocalamus latiflorus. NCBI lineage: Eukaryota > Viridiplantae > Streptophyta > Magnoliopsida > Poales > Poaceae > Dendrocalamus > Dendrocalamus latiflorus. The sequence goes on from CM029673.1 coordinate 22,720,300, forward strand.
GATTGGAAATTCTGTCTGGCAGTGTGGCAACAATGCCACGCTATAATATTGGAATTACTGGAATAGCCAATTCCGCTCCCGTGCATTTGACTGAACGACGATCGTTACTTACTCGTGGGTTTGTTTGCCACTGGACAGTAAACTCTGACAAATGAAGTTACTCTGATCAGAATGCAACCGTCCACCACTTAAGATAATGAATAGGATGGGCTCATGGGCTGTGATAGCTTTTGTTTTCGTAATCTTAACAGTTGCAAAAAAATACTCTGGCTCTACTAATATAAAGCCAGAGTTTGTCCATCATCCTTCCCTCCTGACGCATACGTTTCAAGCTCGTGCACTGCCCACAATTTACCCCTCCACCCACAAACTTTAATCCACACCGCCCGCATCCCCACATGATTCCCACACACACCGTCTTCACAGTATCCACCGCACTCCATCCCCTCTGCCTAAAACCCCCCAAATGCTCCCCTCCCTTCCTATCTCTGCCTCCCAAAACCCTAGCCCTTAGCCCCTCATCACACCCTACCCCACCCCCGATGTCGTCTCCACCGTCGCCTCCGTAGGTGGCCAGTCCACTGGATCCCCCTATCCTGGTGTGGCTCTGTGGCCTCCTGTGCCCTAGAGTACCGCCCCACGGAGTTGGAGTTCGCCAATCCCATTGCCTTCCTCTCTCGAGTGGAGCGAGAGGGTGCTTGCTGCCTACTGCATTTTCAAGGTCATCCCACCCTACCCCCACCCCTCCCATCGCTTCGAGTTCGCCCACCTCAACCGCTCCCTTGTTTCCTCCTTCAACGCACCCAATCCCACCATCTCTGTCTCCTCCAATCCTACCTCCTCGCTATCAGCCTCCACCACCATGTTCATGACCGGGCACCAAGAGCTTGGCACTCCGCGGCGCGGGCACCCATCGCCGCAAGTGTTGAAGCAGGTGCGGTAGAGTGGCGAGTGCTAACCGCTCGACCAGTTTGAGGCCAAGTCGCGCACCTTCTCAAAACCCACCTCTCTGGCCTCTGCGAACCGACCCCACTTGCGGTGGAATCCCTCTTTTGGAAGGCATCGGCCGACCACCCCATCTACATTGAGTACGCCAATGACATCCCAGGATCTGGCTTTGCTGCCCTGGTGCATTCGCAGCAGAAGAAGCAAAAACGAGAGGGTGTCCCGATGGATGAAGGGGAGAAGACTACAGGGTGGAGGTTGTCAAGTAGCCCATAGAACCTTTAGGCGATTGCATAGGCTCTTGGGTCGCTCACACGATTCATGCCAGACGATGTTCCTGGGGTGACTTCTCCAATGATGTACATTGGATGTTGTTCAGTTGGTTCGCATGGCATGTTGAGGATCATGAGCTCCATAGTCTCAACTTCGTCCACACCGGAGCGCCTAAGACGTGGTATGCAGTTCTTAGGGATCAAGCTGCTAAGCTTGTGAAAGTCATCTGCGTGCATGGCTATGGAGGAAACCCTGACCGCCTTGGTATTTTGTCTTTTCTTGTATTTGTAATCTATACGTTGCAGCCTTGTGGTGTCATGAGCTTTGATTGTTGCCTTGTTGGTGCTTGCAGCATCGTTGGCAGTGCTTGGGGAGAAAACAACATTGATATCCCCAAAGGTCCTTGTAGCTTGTGGTGTGCCCTGCTGTAGGCACAAGCTCTGAAATGGACATGGGTCAATGTTTTTAGTCAAGTGCCTATGGTATAAATACACCAATTTTTTATTTATTTTTGTGTTAATGTGCGTTTGGTTTAGATTGGTACAAATATCCTGGTGAGTTTGTGGTGACATTCCCGAGGGCATACCATGTCGGGTTTAGCCATGGTTAGTTAAATTATCCAACCTTTGCAACCTATAATGCTTGTTATTGCATTTAATTCATCCTAATGTACTTAAGTTAAACTACCCATTCTAGCTATGCTATAATTTTTTTTGGCACTGGCAATAAACACAAGTTATTTACAATAAATAGTGCTTGTGGCTGCATGGATCAAGACATTGGTGTAGCTGTGGTCAGTTGCACCACAACTAATCTACATTGCCATTGTATTCTTACATATTCTAGATAATAGATGGTGCTAATGAGGAATTTAATACTCATGAAACTTTTTTCCCCGGCGAAGTTGGATCGTGTTGATTTGTTTTTTATTGTTGTCTTAACTGAATGGTTTTGAGAAGTTAGCTTTTTATCCAACTTTATGCTAAGCATTCGAAGAATTCAAGTCTTTAATGCTACTTTAACATTTTGGTAATAATTAGTGTGCTAACTATTTTCTGCTGTTATTACCTTCACTTCTTCCCCTATGACTTCATATCCCCTGGGGGGTCTCACTTATATTTGGGATCAAATAACCTATCTACAAAAATCATTATTTTTGGTAACCAAAAGAAAGCAATTTAGAGTATGTTGATACAATATAGAAACTGAATATCTACATGTTTGTATTTCCTTTGTTGTTGTGCATTTAATTAGCAATTCTAAATTTTATGACTGATATAATACAGGATTTTATTTTGGAGGAGATGCCAACTTTGCAACCCCAAATGGTTGAAGTTTGCCAAAGAGACTGCAGTTCAAAGTTCTGTGACGGCTGTGTTCGTTTTGGCTTCAGCTGTTAGCTTTCGGCTTATTTTTCACTATTCATAAATTTCGTCTTTTTCTGAACTTTTGGCTTTTTGTTGAGCTTTTTTGCCGGTTCTTTTTTTCCCGTATTTGTTTGTATTATACGTAATGAGCTAACATATTTTTTTAATTTTTTTAAATTTAATTATGCTAAATAAGCCTCTATCAGCTACAGTGTTTTTCAGTCATAAGCCACAAAAAAAGCCCAAATGATCACCACCATATCATCTCCCATCAACAGCTATTGTACTTGCTAGCAGTTTATTTTATATCCAGGTAAACTTTGCTGGTTAGAATTCTTTTTTTTTTGCTGACAATAGTGAACTTTTGTTTTTACCTTACCCATAGACCAACACAGCAGAAAAGTAGTAACTTCTATATAATAGTTCGGGACATTTTCGGGCACGAGGTCTCAAGCTTTCTTACATTTACCAAGAAAATCATCTACAAAGATGTTCTTACATCTTAAATGTTCAATGTATTTTATATGTACTAATATTACATAGGAAACAACTAATGTGAATATATTTGTACATATATGTTTCGTTATATGCAGGGGCGGAGCTAGAGAAAAATTGAGGGGGGTGCGGCACTTCCTTCATGCCATGTATATGTATACATACGTACAATGTTTAAGCAATAATATAACTTAATTGAGCAATCAGCACCCACGCCCTGGGTGCATGACTTTGGACTTAGGGGGTGCGAAAGAGGTGAAAGTTTAGAGGTTAGCACTGATTTCCGATTTTCACGTGGGTGCGGCCGCACCCACTGTCAACTACCTACCTCCGCCCCTGGTTATATGTGTAAGATAAAATTGATGTTAATAGTATAGATTTAGGTCACGACTATTTTATGTATTACTCTCTTTTTTTTGTACCTCGTTATAACATGTCGATATCGTACTGGTTTTCGTAATTTTGGAGTAATGTAGAAGCGTCGACTCAGCGCTTGTGTAAATGTCATTTCATCAGTGCACGAGTCGGTCTTGTATTAGTTGTATGCATGGTGGCGAACAGCTGCGCGGAAGTAGCAGCAAGGATCGACGCGTGCTTTCCTGTGGTGTCCCCGTGTTGTCCTGGCGATCGTTGGAAGTTGGCTCGGAGCCACTCCGTAAGGACCACGACGAAGATCACACACGTGTGAAGCGTATTAGCCACGATTAATGTGGTGGGCTTCCCACGGCTGGAGCTCCGTCACCGTCTCGGTATTCACGTGAGACTCACACTGCTTGGCCTTCTAGGATCGCTACGGCTCTTTTCGTTTTTACTTCGATTTATAACTTAAAGTTTTTATCTATTTATAAGAAAATATTTATAAGAAAATACAAAGTAATATAAAGTTGTGTGCAGTTTTAATCGATACAAGTGAAGTTACTATAGTGTATGCTACAATTAATTTATAGATCTTATCTTAAAAATACACCGTTTAAAAACTAATTAATATAAAAAACTGAAAAACAATTTTTAGGAACTGAAAAGAAGAAATCTTACGTTTAAGATGTGTTGTATTAGCTTCTAAAGCTAATATAAACACTTAATTTTTTAAAACGGCTTCTTTACTTCTCTCACTCTGAGGATAAGGTATAGGGCCACAAACACATCATGTATCTCACTCCTCTCACTCATGGCTTATGCACGTATCTCTTTTTTACTTTTTTCACCGCTCGTCCTCTCCTTCTAAAAACTATTTCTTTTAACCGTTGTTATTTATTTTCAATCAAAAATTATTAGCCACAACTGAAAATCATTAGCCGTAACTAATACCAACACCCCATAAAGCCATCTTTGTAGGAATTTTACGTGAAATAGTAAATTTTTATAAGAAACTCAAGGGATTTCCTGTGATGACACCTGTAGGTCATGTACATATACAATGTGATCTAGCTATGCTCCGAACAATTTTGGCTTATAGAACTACATGAAACACGTTGGTTTCTTAATTTTTGCGCTTTTATTCTTGTTTTTTTGTTTTTTTATTATCCGTAATAATATAATTTTTTATTTTTTGATATTTTTTTTACTAAAATAATTTAAAAAAAACTGATAGCCATTATAATGTAATTTTAGATAAAAACTACACAGCCAGAGAACCGCGGTTGGAGCAGCCCCGCAGCACTTGCAATCAGTGCGCGGTTGGATTTCTATACTTTCTAGGAGAGTTATCCGATATCCATTCCATCCCAACCATCTGACTGTGTTGCTCGTGGCCTTTAAAATCCAAATAACATCTCGGTGGACATGGCCTTCTTGATTCTCATGCTTTCGGGCAGAGGATTATTCGTCGATAAAGATGGCCTACAAAAGTATAGTAGCGAGCTAGTCAGCTAGCTCCTTGACCTGTCGGTCGCTTGAGCGGCACTCGACCTCATCCTTTTGAGCAATGGGCCAGCCGCCAGCCTTTCACTTCAGGTGCGCCTCGCAGTTCAGCAGCTATACGACCTGTGCTTTATGGCTACGGTTTATGATTTTTAACTGAAAATTTTAAATTTTAGCTTTTTATGGCAGATTTTACAGAGAAAGATATTTGCTTGCTATTTTCGCTGGTACAGATGCTGGACTTTTAACATGTATTACAATTAACTTGTAAACCCCGTCTTAAGAAAATACTCTGTTTGAAAGTTAGGTACTGTAGCAAAAGCCAAAAGCCACCAGATTCAGCCAAAAAGAACAGGCTCATAGATATGTTATTTTGGGCTTTTAAAATTGATTTTTGATTTTTTTTACTATAGTACTTAGCTTCTAAATAGAACATTTTTTCAACACGAGATTTACAAATTACTTGTAGTTCATGCTTAGTCTAACATCTGTATCATCCAACATTGCAAGCGAGTATCTCTTCCTCTATAATCTCTGTCATAAACAGCTAAAATTTAAAAAATTTAACTAAAAACTATAAACCACAGCCATAAAAACATGCCATATATGTGTTTGTAATCGTACGTGGGGCACCGGCACTTCGTTAAATTAAAGCTAAGATCATACCAAATCAAATCAACCTATCAACCGTGTACAAATTAAAACAAGTGCATGTCGGTAGAATTTGGCCAGTGGCGGAACTGGGGGGCCAGCAGGGGCCGCCCCCCAGCGGCCAAATTTTTTTGGACCCCCCTCAGCAGCCCAGCTCAGCACGGAAGCAGAAACATCGTAGAGAGGAAATATCGTAGACTCAGCGCCTCGCGTAGTCGCGTGACTCGCCAGTCGCCACTCGCGTCGCTTCCAGTTCTCTGCGCGATCAGCGGTGAGCAGAGGCGTCGAGGCGTCGCCGCGTCAGGCCGCCAATCGCCATCCCATCGGCCGTATTTGTCTGGCCCCCCCCTCTTTATCATTTTGCTGGTTCCGCCATTGAATTTGGCTACAATATAGCTAGCTATATGATCTTAAACCATCCAACCAGTGAAGAACTCAAACGTGTATGCGGCTTTTCTTACAGTAAAGAAAGGTATTAACTCTTAACCGCTGCTGAAGTATCACATTTCATATATCCCTTCGTCAACGACGCTCTGGCCCGTATTTGCTTGATTAGCAGAAAGTGCGTATTTCGGCGGGACTAATCATCGGTTGAGTTGGTTGGCGATCGATCGGGAGGTCCTCAAGGCCGGTCGACCCGTTGTCGGCAGCGTGCATATTGAGGTGTCGCTCGATTGCATTAAAATAAGCTAGTTTATAACTAAAATTATATTATAATTGGTTAAAATTATACTGTAAGCTGTGATGGCTTATTTGACGTAATTAAATTTAAAAAATTTTAAAAATAGAAAAAAATAGGTTAACACATCACAGACAATGCAAATGAATACAAGAAAAAGAACCAGCAAAAAAAACAAAAATTATAAATAGTAAAAAATAAATCAGAACCAGAAACTCAAATCGAAATTAGCAGAACTTGAAGCCGGTAATCATGACATCGACCACCTTCCAACTCTGCAGTTAGCTTGCTAAGCCTCACCCTGCCTGCCTCGCAGAGGCTTCATGACTCGTTCCATCGGGTGGTAGGGAGTTGTGTCCGTGCTGCGACGCGAGCTGGGGAAAGTTCGTTCGTGCTTCCGCTGCTGCTCCGACGTCTTTTCCTCCCCGAGAGAATCTGCTCATCCGGATGGCACTGGCCTGTAGGCCTGTCCATCCCTGATTGGCCACCGCGTAGTACTTAACCCCGAACCAGACTAGTTAATGAAACCGTATTTTCCCGTTAAAAATGGCCCACAGCTAGCCGTGATGCGTAGGAAAACGGCACGGGCCGTGTGATTGAAGGAAAAAAACGGGTCCACGAATTCCCCATGTCAATATGCAGATTGGATCAGAGAGGACACATAATTTAGTACTCTCGTCTAGCAATCTGGTAGATCGTGTGTATCGGTGTCCGTAGGCAGTGACACGGGCAAGAGGGGGAGAGGAGAGGGGAGGCCGGAAGGTGAGGAATGGCCGGGCTAATCCAGACGGCTCAGCGGCGGAAAGCGACGAGACGACGGACGGTGAGAGCCGTGAATGGAAGACGCGACGACGCCTTCCAAGTCCCAGGTCGATCCGAGACGGCGGTGCGCGCGTGCGTGCGCTGTGGTTTGGTTTGGTTGGTTTCCTCTTCATTTTCTGCTCGTTCGGTCGCGCGTTTCCTTGGGTCAGCTACGGACGGCTGCTTGCACAGGTCCAGCGGCAGGTACACCCCACGCACGGCCGGGCCGGGCCGGGCCGGGCCAACCAGCACACGACCCGTCCGTGTCCTAGAAGCAGGCACATCACCTGACCATTCTACCCCTGCACGGGCTTTGCGAGGACAGCGCCTCTCTGGATCCAGCATTCCAGCCTAGTGGCCTCCGTGGCTTGTTGGGAGCCACGAGTGGCATGTCGCTCACGCTTCTTTGCCGTTTCTGCAAGGGGGGAGAGGCTAAACGGCCGTGGCTTCGCCAGGTGTACAGCCTTTGGACTATGACTTTTGAATTTTTCTCTGATATAAATACTTGTATAAATGAATTAAATATCAATAAATAGATAAGTAGCTTTAAAATAGTAATAGAGAAATTATCTTATTTATTTGTTCAGGAAAAGTCATAAGTTATAGGCCCTCTTTTTCCGGCTCATGGCTTCCATCGAACAAATAAAAGAGATGATTTCTTCATCACCTTTTCAAAACGGCTTATCGAGACAGACTTTTTAAAACGTCTTATCGGCTAATCAGCATGTGGTTGATCGCACATTAAAATAGTTTATCAGTTTATTATTATTCGATTTATTTATATAAATACTTATACTAAGATCCAAGACTATAGTTATAAATTATTAACCGTAGAAGAAAAATCATAAATCGTGGCCACTGCTTTTCGCTGACGGATCCACCGTGCGCCCTAACCAAAACACGGCCAAAACCGAGGGCGCCACATTTCTGCCGTTTCCGCGCCGCGCCAACGAGGCAAATACCAGAAATAACACGCGCTGGGGCGGTGGGGCGCTGTCGCCGTTGGCGCTTGCGCGTCCTCGAAGGAAAGGAACGCGTCCCCGTCTCCTCCCCGATAAAAAGACCACCATCCATCGTCGCCAATTCACCCCCAAATTCCTCCCCTCTCCTCCCGTCAAGCTCTCGATCGTATCTCGTAGAAATATCCCTTGGCTCTAGATACACGCCACCACCGGACGTGCCATGGCGCAGCGCGACAAGAAGGAGGAGCCCACCGAGCTCCGCGCGCCGGAGATCACGCTGTGCGCCAACAGCTGCGGCTTCCCCGGCAACCCGGCCACGCAGAACCTGTGCCAGAACTGCTTCTTGGAAGCCTCGGCGTCAGCGTCCTCTCCGCCTTCTCCGTCATCATCATCTTCTTCTTTACCGGGTCTGTCTCCGGTGGTCGACAAGCCGAGGCTAGCGCCGTTGGTGGAGGCGCCGGTGGAGCTGGCCTGTCCCGCCGTTGACCGGTCACCGGCGGTGGAGGCCAAGGCGGCGAGGACGTCGGTGAACCGGTGCTCCAGGTGCCGGAAGCGGGTGGGCCTGACGGGGTTCCGGTGCCGGTGCGGCGAGCTGTTCTGCGGCCAGCACCGGTACTCGGACCGGCACAGCTGCAGCTACGACTACAAGGCCGCGGCGAGGGACGCCATCGCCAGGGACAACCCGGTGGTGCGCGCGGCCAAGATCGTTACGTTCTGAGAGGGAAAGAATTTTAGTGGCTAAGAAGGGGGGAAATTTGGAAATTAAAGGTGTGGGATGTTATTACGCTGTTCTTGCGAGTGTTTTCCTTTTTAATTTTCTTAATGGAAATGGGAGGAAAAGAGGTGGAAAAAGAATATAGTCTAGTAATTATGGTGATGTGGTGGTTGAAGGAAATGAGAAAGAACTGGATTGGGTGTGTATTTGTCTCGCAATTTCTACCCCGTCTTTTCTACGAGACATTTATCTTTGTTTTCATACAGAACACTAGTAGTACGATGATTGCTCAAATTATTAAGGGCCTGTTTGGAACAGAGGAATTTCACAGGAATTTTGCAGAAATTTTGCAAGAAACAGTTCAATTCCCGCAGAAATCGGGAAAAATTCCCGCATTCCAGAAATGGAAATGGGTAGCCTGATTAGCAAACAGTTTGTTGGCAGGTGCAATATCATATCAGTCAATTCCATGGATATCGTCACCGAAGTAAAGCCGGTGGGATTCCGGGGCAGGCAGCGAGGCCACGTCGCCCCCTCGCTCCCCCCGGCCGGCGCGTGTCGCCCGTTTTCGCGTACGGCCGGGGGAGGCAATTCCCTCCGGTTTTCTGGAAATTACGTAAAGGTCCTTTTTTCTCGCGGATAGGTCCTTGCAAGTTTTTTCTTTGGAAAAAATTTTGGATTGCGCCCGGCGGGTTTCCGAAATTGCGTATAGGTCCTTATTTACTTACGTACAGGTCCTTACAAGTCCTCAATTTTTTCCAAAAAAGTCCTTTTGTTTTTCCGAAATTGCACACGAGTCCTCGATTTTTTTACGAAACTACCTGCGAATTGTCGTCTCTTTTGCTTCGATCCACACGGTGGCTGGCGTGGCGTGGCGCCACGCCTACGTGGCTAGTTTCTTTTAAATTGGAACCCTTCTAGGCGTGTTTCTCTTCACGTTTGCAGTTATCTGACCAGGTCGGCAATCAGCAACCACGTAGTACCTTATTTTGAACTGTAGTCAATAGTGTACACGTTGATCTACGAGATTTTCAAACTAAAAATCTCATAACGTATATAGGAGTACTCCATCTAGCACGGACCTTTCTCTTCTCACCGAAAGTCTTTTGTACAGCAACAATAATAGACGGCCAGACTATACGCTGGGTCCGGTTATAATGCAATCACAGTGCGGTTGGGCCGTGACATGGGTTGCTTCTATGTTGGACGCCACATGGCCCTATCCGAGTGGAGCCGCGTGCCACCCTCCTTCCCCTCCCCACCCGTGATGGCCGGTCGTCTTTTCCTCGCCATTATTGACTTGTTCTTCGTTCGTCCCTAATCAATTTTGATTCGTCTGTATAAGCCACTAACAAATTATTGGTGATGGCGGGCGACTTGTGTTCTTGTTAATGCGTTAAAAATTTAAGATTCCTTAGGCTGCTCGATGAACAACAATGGTCAGCGCCTTCGTGGAACTAGGCTCATTGTCCTGATATTTTTTTTTTAGATTCCGTTTGTGTCGTTGTGTCGGCAACTAGAGCCACGATGTTTACTCCATCTTGCAGTAGGCCCGCAGGGACAGGGCCAGCAATCTGGCGAGTGCCTGGGCGGTCGAGGAAGAAGGTGTGTGCGTCTGACCTGACGTCTGGTGAAATGGGTGGCTGCCTCGCTTCTTGGGTTGGTGGCATGAGGAGCAGAGGAGGCCTACTGGCATAGCCTACCAAGGCTTAAGATATAATGCCCACACCAATTAGGGTGTGTTTGGTTCGTGGATGGAGGTTGTATCGTATATCCTGACTGAGTGGATACAGGCTGAGTGGAATCGTATTTCAGAAAAAGAAGATGTTTGGTGAGGTCCGTTTAACCCAATTTGCGCATACATTTAGCCCGATCTAAGGGGGCGTTTGAAACGGCAAGCCAAAGCTAAATCAAACGTTTGGCTTTGGAAACGGCGTTTAGAAGTGGTTTCATCTGGATCAAGCTCCACCACCACCACACACTTTGTTTCCGCCCCTAACGCCGCCACCACACACTCCACCACTGCCACGAGCTCCGCCCCCGCCTTGTTAGCGTCGTCATGCGGTTTGCCTCCGCCTCCATGCAACTTATTGAAACGAGATGTGCAATTCAGTTGACTCGGCTAAAAGTCAAAAACTTTTCACTTTTAACTACTTCTACTATTAGTCGCTACTATTCTAAAGTCAGAAGCTCCAATTAAAACTCAGAAGCTCTGACAGTTTCAAATGCCCTTACCCGCTTTACACGGCCCAGGCAGCACGATACGTCGGCACTCAACACACCGCCGAGTCGCGATCACCACCTCTGCCCACCCAGTTACGGGGGAGATGGCACCAGGCGATCTGGGCCGTAAAATGGCACTTGGGTTCCGCCCATACGCCTACGACAAGCCCGTCCACCTGTTCCTGCTGAAGAAACGCGCGCACGGGCCATGGGCCATGAGTAGGATGGAAAGTGAAACATATGTACCAGACACCAAGACTGCATCTCTCTCAAAAAAAATATAACAAAAGGTACAGCCCGTCCGCGTACACGTGTAGCCCACGGTCTCTCAGCGCCGCGGAGCGCTGGGCTGGTGCCCGTAAGTTCAGCCCAATTTAGCCACTTTGCACGGGCCACCCACGATACGTCGGCCCATCGCGGAGTCGCGACGCGATCAACCTCTTTCCCCACTCGGCTACGTGGGAGATGCACCGGGCTTGGCCTGTAAATGGCACTTCGGGCCATACAACAGCACGCGGCCATGGGCCACGAGTAGAGATGGAAACTGAAATATATCTTCCAGGTACCACCATTGACTGCAGAATGCAGACCAAAATACTCAGTTTTTTTTAAGCACAAAAATACTCAGATTAACTGGCCCTTTGGCATGGTTCTGCACGGCTGCACCCATCGTTCTTTCTGCTTCCATCCTATACATAACAGATAACAGTAGTGAAATTAACCACGGTTGATGTGTTGGGACTCTTGGTGAAGCGGGGGATCGCGGTGTTCCGAAAGCCTGAAGCCCGGAACGGCATCAGCTTTGATTCCTTTTGAGCTGCTTTAGTAAAAAGCAATCTACATGATATGACTTTTCTTCTTAGTTGTGACTGCACACAGATTAATTAGTAGCTCCCATATGACCAAAAGTGATCCAATTGGTGCCTCTAATCACTAGTACTTTCTCATGGGGCCAAAGGTCAAGGAGCTACTGATTAGGCTTCTCTAATCATCAGTTCATCACACACCAGGAGATGAAAAGCCTTCTTGTCCTGTAATGGACGCCTTTCCTATCTCTGTCCCCCTTTACATGGCCAGGTACCATGTATTATTCAGATGATGATCAAAGTAAATGTTAAGAGTAATGCTAGCCGGCTAGCGCTTCTCTGTTCGGACTACCACGCGGCGCGCGGCGCCATCTGATCTGAACGAGTAAAGGGGACTAAGGGCCTGTTCTTTTCGGCTGCGGCTTATGGCTTTTGACTGAAATTTTTGAATTTTGGTTGTTTACGGTACAGATTACGGAGAGACAGATACTCACTTGCGATTTTTGCTAGTGCAGATGTTGGGCTTTTAACGTGCAGATCGTTTAACCTGTAGACTCCGTCTTGAGAAAATACTCCATTTGAAAGTTAGGTACTGTAGCAAAAGCCAAAAGCCGCCGGCTTCGGAGGAAAAGAACAGGCCCTAATGCAGGAGACTAATGCTAGCCTGGATCTGGAGGGAGGCACTCGGCCGCTGCGCGCTCTCTCTCTCTCTCTCTCTCTCGTGGCCGCTGTCTCCTTAGCCACTGGATCCCAGCGTCTCCATGCATCGGTCACCCCGACATCGCCTAGGTTGCCTCCCGGCTGCCTGCGCTTGGATCCGGCCACCCTGACGCCGCCTCCCGACCACCTGCGCCCGGATTTGGCCACCCCGATACCGCCTCCTGGTCGCCGCGTCGCCCCAGCCTAGATTTGAGGCGCTGGCTCTCGTCTCTTCTCGCCGCCGGTCGCTGCTGGCCTCCACCGCCGCATCTCTCGCCACGCAGCGTCACTTGTCTCTAGTCTTTGCCGCCCCCGGCCGCGCCCTCCCGCTGTTGCCCCAGCCGGTGGTGGAGAGAGGGGGAGAGGTGACGAGAGGGAGTAAGGTAACAAGAGAGTGAGTGGAGTCTGCTATCTCCTCTCTGTGTTTTTTTAATGGTGCTGGCATTTTAAGTTGGAGGAAAGGAAAGAGGCTACTGGTGGAGTCGAGTATAATGCTAGCTTTAGTCTGCTAGTATCTGCTGTCTTTTAAGTTAGTCTTTGAGCCTTTTGAGTCTTCCGTTGTGTCCGTCCAAGTCCGTAGCTTCTCTGTTTCAGTTCGTCAAAGCCGTGCGAGTCCACAAATTTCTTGTCAGTCAGCTGATTGCTTTGCTAGCCACAATCCATCCTCTTAGATGGGCGTGGTCCTCTTCTTTCTTTTGCATAGCCGCAGTCACTGTTCTTCTCTTTGAGCTGCTGCAGATTGTAGAAGGCTTTATGATGTCGTCGCTTCTCTTTGAGCGGCCGCCTTGAACTTCTAAGGCCACCGCGCTTCTTCTGCACCTCGTCTCCATGCGCTTATTGTGCATAGCGCTGCTGCTGTCTCAGGCTTCGATCTGTACCGCTATGCTTCTATCTCCCTCTTCGGCTTGAGGGGCAACTCAGTCGGTCTGACTGGTTAGGGAGAGCAATCTGATTGGCTCTGCACAATGGCCATACCGCACCTGCAAATCAAATAGACCTCCCCCTGACAGGCATCACTGAAAAACCATAACTTTTATAAATGCATATTTTAACTTGACACGACTGTCAATTGCCAATTGTTCAACACAATTAAACCATAAACATTCTAAACATGGTCCTTCAGAATTGTTAAAGACTAGGGCTCCATTTAGTAACCGATGAACAATAGCAACAGCCTCTTGTATCAAAAAGAAACAAGAAGATGTCAAACACCAGGGGAGCTTCAATAATGGTGTAGCAATTTGATGAGAGGAAGTGTGGCCAGCATCGCAACAGAAAAGGCACGCATGGAATCTTCGAAAAAAACCTCACGCCTTGGCAACACTGATCCATATACGCATAGTTGTCTGTCTCTGCATGCAATGCAGGCACCAAGTCTTGGCCATTTTCAGAGATGTCTCCCAAAGACTTGTCAGACACATTCCCTATCCCCTGGCACAAAGGCGCAATCGCGTATTAAGCATGCATGAAGCAACGTGATTTTGGAGTCCTACAGGTGCTTGACACGTATAAACACTCCACGCTTAACCACATTCGCTAATCTTGTTTTTGAGTAATCATTGTTTCAGGAACAAACAAAGAAAGTTTCGGCTCAAACAAATACAAATGGGGCTTTAACCTTGACCCAACCCCTGCCTGGTCATCAATGCACCCCGGCCCTCTTCTGATGGTTTTTGCTTCTATCTTCTGCTTAAAAAAAGTCAAAACCAGTACGAACACCGCTTCTTGAAATGGTTTCTCTATTCCTCTCTCTACCGTCTCATTCCGAGGATAAGACAGAGGTGGCGGTTGCATCACACTCCCCACTCCTCTCGCTCCTACCACGCGTACGTATCTCTATCTTCTCTTCTTCTTAAAGTCACTTATTTCAATCACTACAATTTATTTTCAGCCAAAAGGTATAAGCCGTAACCAAAAGTCATCAACAAAAACCAATATAAACACTCCTTAGTCTAAAAATTGACTAGAGCCCCATTCATATTTGTTTTTTATTTTAGCTTATGAATAATAACATCTTGTAGAGAGATGCTGGCGTGCGATTTTAGCTGATATAAATGAAATCACTATAATATATACTATAATTGACTAGTAGACTTTGTTTTAAAAAAACATTGTATTTAAAAGTTAGGTACTATAAAAAAGATATTTACCGTAAAAAAAGTATGTTTTAGAAACCATTACAAATAGGGCATTTGGCTTCCAACCATCAATGTTGATATTTCGTCATACATGTGCCATGCAAGTGTTGGATCGGATGGTTTGGCTCCGATACCGCGTAAAGTTTCACACCTCGACTTAAGTGATAATTTACTTACTCAGTCGAGGGCCTCCTTTGCTCCCATGTAATTTGGAGCCGGAGGTAAGAGCAAGTACAATAATGATCTTATAACTAAGCTAGTCAGCATTTTTGCTGATGTGGAGGAGAGAAGAGAGGAGAGAGATGAGAGCTTGGCTCTCATGCAAGCAACAAGCTGGGTACGGGAGCCTATGCAGTGGTGGGCCTAGATAATAAATGTATGTGAGGAGGAATAGGAAATAGAATGTGAGACATGGTACCACATAATAATAAAAAAATATTTTGTAGACAAATTATTGTATAACTTGGCTCTTATAACTTGACTTATAGCCAAACACTTGTCTTTATTATTGGACTTGCTCTAAGTGCAGTGGCAAGAAAATCGATGTTGATAAGCTCCATTTGCCAATGCATAGATGCTTGAGGGCTCTCAAATGGCCAGATCTGGAGAGAGCTCATGGAAATTGGCACCGGGGTAGAAGACCGTCGCCAAGACAGACGGCGCCATATCAAATGGGGAGTTTTTTGTGGCACTTTTAGCGTTATTTAATCCTATACTTACAAGAATAGCAGTTACCACGCAAAATTAGCAAAAATATCGTTTTTAAGGTACAGTAGCCGTGCGCAGCCCCGAAGGGGCGACACTTGGTCTCTGGCCATGCGGCAGCGCAAAGGTCGCACTGCCACATTGCATGATCTAATTTAGTAGGATAATTAACGTTAATCTAATTTTAATTAGAAATTTCGTTTAGGTGCACTATTTGTTCGGAGCGACGACCGTTATTCTTACAAATAGGTATACTTCCATTATGTACAGGTAAAAAGTGGATCTTTAGAGGGGAAGCTAGCCGGAGACGAACTTCCGGCGAATGGAAAGCAAGATAGCTGGCGTCCATCCACAAAGAGAGACGACGACCAACTAGCAACACCGCTTCGCCTAGATCCGAACGAAAAGAGAGGGGAAAAAAGAGTAAATAAAAAGCAAAAAAAGAGGCACCTGGGGTGGGCCCCCTCCCCTCGCGCCGCCGGGAGCACGCCAGCCGCCGGAGACGAGGGAGGGGGCCCAGATCCGGAGAAATCGGGAACCGAAGGTAGAAGAGACGGAGGGAGCGAGGTGGTGACCAGCTAGCTAACAAAGTTCTATGGTTTTAGCAATGCTTTGGTTGTTGGTTGAAGCGTCAAGATGCAACGTGTAAACTATAATACAGGTTTCTTGGTTTTTTTTTCATGAATAATACGCTCATGTAAGGCCACCCTCAAATTCAGGCTGGGCTCCACGAAGAATTATACAGCCTCGAGAAAAGACAGAATTGAGACGAATATGTTCTCCGTCCCAATCAGTACTCCACTTAGCAATCAAACCTCCCCTCAAAAGAGAACAAAAGTAGCTGACACTCAACTTCAACGTAGCTCCACATAAGGTTTTCAAAAAAAAGTACTTCTTTGTACAACGAGCTAACCTATAAGACTACTGTTCCTTGAAGTCACTATTGTTTCTTGTCTGGAACCTGTGCTGGATTTATTTTTTTGCCAACCTGAGGATGGATTTCAGGCCATTTTGGATGGCTCTGTTCCAGGCTTAAATAAATAGGGCTTTCAGTGTCTTCTTTATCACGTACCGTATGATCGGTATGACGAGTTAGACGAGTGAATAACTTCTTAAAGTCTTATTTTTTTTGTATTAGTAACTCAATAGAAAACTCAAGCCTATAAGCCATCACAAAACCAAGAGCTAAAGATAAAAAAAGATCATCCGGGATAATAGTGTCTCACCAATCTGACCGGTGGCCAGAGAGTGGTTGGACCGCTTGGCCGATATGACTGCAAGCATCACCAGTCGGATCGGTCAAAGCGGTCAGATTGCTCGCCAAACAGAAGTTGGAAAAACAGCATGACACACGACCAAGAAAAAGCCAACTCTTAAACCAATGATTAAAACGGAATGAAACTTGGTACAAGTCCTAACTAAGATGTCATAAACCTATTCTAATTATGGATCGTAAAGATCAATGCTAAAATTCTGAACTTTATCCAAAATAAGGAAGGTTGCACCAAAACTGAGCAAATGATAGAAACCTTGATCTGTTCTTGTTCATGAGTCCTTAATGATCTAAATGATTTTGGATGTATTATCACATATCATAGCAAGCTAGATTACAGCATGAACTCAAGCAAAAATACCCTCAATATCAAAACCCTAAAATTACCCCTTTTGACCAAAATCAAACAATTACAAGAACTTTTCATAAAAATGGCCTAAATGGATGATATCTAATCCGAAGAGATATCTCCACATCTTACATGTTCTTGGCACCAAGAGATATTAAGAGGAGATGAAATCCAACCAAGGAAAACAAGCAAACACTACTACAAAAAGAGTCATCACAAATGATTCGAAACCGTCATCATAGATGATTCCTTGAACCATCTGACATCATGGATCAGTGATAATAGGGGTTATCATAGACGATTCTTGGTAAAAAAACCATTTGTGATAGCTGTACCAGAGCTAAAAAGTGGGTAATTTTACCATAGCTTAGATGCAAATTTAGCCAAATTATGGGCTTCCAAGCCACAGTAAAAATGCAAACTTAGCTAAATTTTTAAGCATATAAGCCATGGTAAAAATTCAGACTTAGCTAAATTTTTTTACATCCAAGCCACGGGAAAATCTAGGTGGTAAAAGGAGAGGAGGAGTAGAAGTGAGAAGAGAGAATAGGAGATGAGGAGAAGAAGAGCCAATCAAGCTTTTTATTTTTGTGGAAAAATTTGGCGAGGAGAAGTGAGAAGAGAGAAGAGCAGAGGGGGAGGAGAAGAGAGAAGAGGAGATGAGAAGAAAAACAGCCGAGCCTTCTATTTTAAAGAACAAATCCAGTAAGATGAGCGGGAAATTCTGTAACAGCCCAGGTTTTTATGAAAATAAAAACAAATAATTAAATAATTAAAAATTAATTAAAATAAAATTAAAATTAAAATAATTATATTTGTGCCTAAAGTTTACATTTGGATTTGCCCTGATTTTCTATTTTTGAAAAAGCTGGATTTAAAAAGTATTTTAAATGAAAACCTAAAATTATTATTAAATAAAATGATATTTCGATTTTATATAAAAGTCCTAGTTCAAAATAATTATTTGGAGTTATTTGGCTTTTATTTGGTTTTCTGGATTTTCTGGAGTTCAAAAATGTATTTTTGAAATTAAAAAGTATTTTAAATATAAAAATTAAATACCAACATTAGTTGGAAGTATTTTTATTAAGTCCAAAATATCACCAGGAGTTTCGGTGAATTTTGCTGGAATTTTTGGAAGTATTTTCATATTTTTCTGAGCTTTATTGCAATTTCTCGGGTTTTCTGAAAATCAAGAAAATAAAATTAAAATTCAAAACCCTCTCCCCTCCCCTCCCCTCCGGCCGCCGCGTGGACGGCCAGATGCCGGCCACGTCGCCCCGTCCCAGCCGCCGCTCCATCCCGCCTACCCCCTCCCGATGGCTGCCACGTCGCCCCCACCCGGCCCAATCCGCCCGTCCGCCCGACCTCCGCTTTTGGCCGTCGGATCTCCATTCGTCCGCCCGCGCTCCGCTTTCCCTCTTCCGCTGACAGGCGGGGCCCGCCTGTCAGGGCCATCCCCTCCCCGCGCCTTCTTCCTCCTCCCGCCCGGCCGCGCGTTCTCTGCCGCCATCTCCGCCGCCCCTCGCCCGCGGGATTTCTTGCCTTTTCCCGCGCGCACCGTGTCCCACGCGCTGACCCACCTCGCCATCTCCGCGCCCGAATCCCGCCGTCCCTGCGTCGCTGTCCCCCTAATCCCGCCATCTCCGCCGCCGCCCCACACATCTCCGGCGAGAAATCTGCCGCGCCTCCCCCTCCCCGACCCCTATAAAAGCCTCCCCCGACCTTCGTCTCAACTCGCCCCACCTCCCTCCGCTCCTCCTTTCCCCTCCCAGCCGCTCTACCGCCGCCGCGCCGAAGCCTCCGAGCCGCCGCCGCCTCTGCTCGCCTCCGGTAAGCCGCGCCCCTCCCCCGAGCTCCCCATTCCTCCCTCTCCCTCCTCCGGCCGTCGCCGTCCGCCGCCGACCACCGGTGCGCCGTCGACGCTACCGCCCCCGTGTGCCTCCGGCCGGCGCCGCTTCGGGTGCACACGTGGCAGGCACGTGGCGCCACGCCAACGCCACCTCAGGCCGCCCTGTCCCTATCAGCGCCACACGGGCGGCCATGCCATCTCAGCATCTCCCTCCGACCCATGGGCTCGGTCCATGGACCGAGGGCCCACCTGTCAGTCAAACCCCTCTCAGGCTGATGTCATGCTGACGCAAGAAATTCGATTTTCAGTTGAAAAATAATTCAGCTGAAAATAAAATCCCTGCTGACGCAATAATTCAGATTTTCCTTTAGGAAAATAATTCCAGAAATTTCTCTTTTTCTTTTTCTCTGAATTTAAACTTCCCGGAGCTTGTTCTTCTTCATCCTAACTCCGATTTAGCCCATTCAAATTTCTAAATTCATCAAAAATTCTCCTCTATCTATTTCTAGCCTCAATTAAAATTTTTGAAGTCAATTTTAATATAATTTGAATTTATTTGAATTTAGTGGGTTATTTTCACGTGTAGACTTCGACGATTCAGGAAATTTCTTCGACGAAGATTCAAACCAAGTTCAAGGGCAAGGCAAGTCACACGCCTTGATCATGTTGATCCCAGTTTTCAAAATAAAATTATGTTGATTTAAATTATATTGCATGCATATTTTTATTCAGCGTATTTCAATTCAGTTTTAAATATAGTTAATGTCTACTTGTTAATTCCTCCATTGTTATTGAATTCCTTATACCTTGTCACCCTAGATCAAACCCTAGTTGGTACATTAGTATTGGTTAGGAAGACTTTATATTAAATGCTTAGACTTGCTTAGAAATAATCTTGGTTTTGAGATACCTTTTCACATAAAATGATAAGCTTTTGAACTGTATTCTTGACTTCGGTGAGTTAAGAAGGATTATGAAACATTTTCAAAATAAAATATAAAATCTGGTTTAGACTTGGGCTAATGGTTAGGTGGTGGGTGCAGGCATGCACTATTGTTCGGAGACACAGTGTTGATTATCGGGCACAGGGGGTATGTGGTTGAGCCTAAGTCAGATTAAGGACCGGTCTGTGAGCTACTGTTGCAAAGCCCTAGCGTACTACCACAAGGCTGGTATGGGACAGCCCTGGCTGAATAATTTGCGGGTCCCAACCTGGGTTATGTCGTAGGATGAAAGTGAGCGTGGTGTAGGCCATGAGAAGTCTCACTCGGCTCAAGAGGGTGTCCCGGTCTGGTGGATTCCTTACTGGGGTGAAACCTTAGTGTTGCCTTGGCCAGGTTGAAGGCTTTGCATTGTAAAGGCCTTATCGTGATCTCCTCGCCGCACACCAAAGGAAGTGTGTAACTCGCGTGGCAAAACGGGATGATCATGTCTTGTGGGTAAAGCTGTACAACCTCTGCAGAGTGTATAATCTATCCTGGATAGCCGTGCCCCCGGTCATGGGCATGCTGAGTAAAAGTTTTTCATGGATTAGACTTTATTTTTCAAAAATATTTTCGAAAACCTTGTGGATGGATGAAATCCACGAGAGATGAAAACCTTGCGGATGGATGGAATCCATGAGAGATTGAAATCTGATGAATGGATGGAATTCATCAGAGTTGCGCAGTGAAAGCGTGTGGATGGATGGAATCCATACGTGATCTTTTGGAAAAGATGGTCCGTGTGGGATGCCCGTGGATAGGTTGGTGTTTGGTCGAAGCCTGCACTGACAGTAATATTTTCAATTACAAGTACTGTCTTTACGTATTGTATTAAATTCAGCAATTTCAATCTATTTACAGTATTTCATTAAATGCTGTTTTATGCAAACTAACCATATAAGCCTTCCATTGAACACTTTATCATTATGATGCATTTTCTCCGTGTGACTTGCGGAATACAAGTTTGTACTCATGTTGCTATCTCCACACAGAGAAGGAAGACGTCAACTTCGGTGAAGATCTGGACGAATAGGCCGCGTCTTACTGTCGTTTGCCTGTGGGCAGGCTTGGGCTTCGCTTCTTTTCAGTTTGCTTCCGCAGTTATTTCCTTTATTTATCTTTGCCAATGGGCGTTGATGTAAGACTTGGCCAAAAGGCTGTACCCTTTATTTAATGAAATTAGTCATTTGTGCTTGGTATTTATCTTTATTGTACTGTGTGCACTAGCTGATCCTGGACTAGCGCGATTTACACAGAGGATCCAGGAGTCGTTGCTCCGGGTTCCGACAAATTCAAATTCAGTGAGTGCGGGTAATTTGAAATATTATCACAAATGGTTCTACGTAAAGAACTATCTATGATAAGTAGGTCATCAACAGATGGTTTTGTTTCAAACCGTCTGCGATACATACATCATAGGCGGCTCGAAATAAAAATCGTCTGTGATAAGTACAGATATCACAAATGATTTTTGTTCTGAACCGCCTATGATAGAAAAATTGTCTCTGATAAGTACAGATATCACAGACGGTTCGGAATAAAAACCATCTGTGATAAATAGGACATCACAACGATTCTTTCCATCACGGTTAACTTAGATGGTCCATCTTGTAAAATTATCTATGGTAATTTTATTACTAACGGTTTTAGTTGAACCGTCTTTGATAAGGTGTCTAGGATGACCCTTTTTATAGTAGTGAAATCAAAAGCACACGGAAGAATCCATGACACAACTTACTTAGACGAAGTTTGGATGTTCATTTTGCTTGGAGAGAAATATTTTACAGCCACTCCATCATAGAGGATAGAGCTCTAATATTAGAGTACACACATAAAGTTTCCAACCTAAGGAAATCCGAACCTTTCTCTTCATCATCCCTCAATCAACACACACAAGGGCTTAAATAATGAGTCTCTTCATCTTCCATCAAACCTTAGCAACGGGCCACTCTAAGTGAAAATGACAACTTACAAATGGAGAAACACAGTAACCCACACATAAATGGGTTTTACACTTACACACACTTGCACACCTTTTAAAGCACGACTTTTACATGGCTCCAATAGCTCGATAATATGCTCCATCCTTTAAGACATAACCTAAACCACTTAAGTCACCATCGTGGTATTACAAACCACCTCTCCACTCGGTATCGGACAATTTCCTCACTTGCTACCCACGGTCTTCACGGTGCTTATCCTCGAAGCAACCTCCACATGAAGTTTGTGATGTTTAATGACTTGCCACCAAGATCATACGCTTGCTCTAAGAACTATCATCACTTAAAACATTTAAGTCTAATAGCACATCACATGCATACACTTGCCTCATCACAGTCATTATCTTTCTCCTGTGCTTCTCCACTTGAGATGATGTTTCATCCAGACTTACACGACACGCCATGACCTCAAGGCACCTTCCATAGCCCTGGTTTGCCGTTGATTGCAACAATCACCAAGCGCCCTGCACATGAATGAACAAGCAACCATTCCAAGCACAAGCGACATGCAATTGACTCTCATCAACATAACCAATGTAAACATGCACCATTTGACATCCACGTAAAGATTTCCATAATGCATGGACTCCCACCACGGCTAACACTTGCATGGACTCACGCCATGACTAACACGTGCAAGAACTCTTGCAAAGACTAACACAACTGGAAACAACTCAAGTCACTCAAATCAACATTGGTCGGTTTGATCGTCAACTAATGGCCAGTCAAACCGCCACAAACTGACTTACTTCTCCTGGTAATAGGACCGGTTTGACCGCTGCACCAATGCCGAGATCACCCAACTCCCTCTGGTGGAATCGCCTCCCACGGCCGGTCGCACCGCTCACCGATCAGACCGCCTCTACAGGCCGGTCAGACCGTTGTCTCCAATATAGCAAAATCAGATATTAAAAGGCACAAAATCAAATTAAACTTTAACAACGAAGCATAAACATAATCAAATACTCACCATACACGTGTGGTGACCTTCATATGGTCTCACATGTACATATTCTCTGCATAATGGACACTGTTATTGAAGACTGTGGTGAACCAAGTGGTACACTGGCACTCTGTCATATAATTTGGGTTCTTTTGGGTTTTTTGTGGTTTATGATTTATTTTTCACTATTTGGTACTGTAGCTGGTTTATTTTATATTGTAGCTACAGGTGACCTTTTTGGTATAATTAAATTTAAAATGTGAAAAATAAAAAAACGCCATCAGTCAAATTCAATTGCATTGGACATATTCGAAGCAAGCCAAGATGATCCGGTTGTTGCAAGTTGCTACCCGCCGCACTAAAGCAGTAGCGGGAGATTGTAGCCACAGGCGCACACTAGCTAAATTGCACAAGTGATAATAATATAATACAGGCCCTATCATCACTGTAATTTGGTGACACCTACGCATAATGTCGACTTCAACTCTGTTTTTCGTCACATGCGGCACACCGTGGGGAGCAGACAACTGAAAAGAAGCATATTCAGAAAGTAAATTAAACAATGCACGGAGCTGACTCATGAAAAGAAAAGGTCTTGACTTTTCTTTCTTGATTTCCTTCGTAACAAAAAGCTAAGCAGAAATCTTCAACTCGAAGCAGTATTCCTCGCCAAAAAAAGAGAGGAAAAAAAGAAGCATTGATCATATTTATATTTGGCATTTGATCAAACCACTTTCACCACCAGTTGCGAGGCCGTACTATGTACCTCACAAATTTTGGCTCCAGGACGGTTTTGTTGTAGTTTGGCTCGATAATTACATTTTAAGATTCGTTCAGTGCATCGTGCAGTAGAATAACAACAAATCACGAGCCGCATCCCCAGCAAAATCAGGGTACGGCTCGTCCTATCGAAATCATCGTCTTTTGTCATGGTTGCAATCGCAACCCTTTAGCCCCTCGATTAGCCCGTACGATATCCAAATTGGAATATGCCCGTCCCATTGCATCATTATGATTGATGGCTAATCATTTTCTTTCCTTCTGAATATTTGCCTGCAGCCCCTGAAAAAAGAATTTCTCCGGTTCCTGCTACTGTCCACACGTGTAAAGCTCACCTTGAGCTCCACGCCCAATGATCTCTCTAATCATGCACACGGGTTAGCAAGTGGACCAGCGGCATCGAACCACCCACTGAAGGGAGAGATTTCCTTTCGTGCTACTAGGCATATGTAGTGTATATAATTTAAGGGGTCTTAAGGTGGATCCCATCTAAACTTTAAGGCTGACTCTATAGTGTATATAACCCAAAGGGCCTTAAGACGGTCCCACTTGGCAGATAAAGAAAAAATTGTATTTTAATGCTTGTGGCCAGGTCTTTAGCTTGAGAATCAGCCTTAAGCCTTTTTTGTTTATAGCCTGCTTAAGGTCACCCCTGTAATGTATAAGGTTGACCTTAAGATGACTTAAGACCCTCTATTTTCATACACTACAAATGCCTAAGGACATCTATAGTGTATATAATCTAAGGGGTCTTAAGGTGGGTCTCATCTAAATTTTAAGGTCGGCTCCATAGTGTATATAAACCAAAGGGCCTTAAGACGGTCCCACTCGGCAGATAAAGAAAAATTGTATTTTAATGCTTGTGGCAAGGTCTTTAGCTTGAGAACCAGCCTGAAGCCTTTTGCTTATAGCCTGCTTCAGGTCACCCCTGTAATATATAAGGTTGATCTTAAAATGGCATAAGATCATCTATTTTTATACGCTACAAATGCCCTAATGTCTAGCCACGCCAAAAACCCTGCCTCGTAGCATCCGGTTGCTGTAATTCTCGTTCTGAAGTAAAAACCAGCCTTCGAAATTTGCCACCTGTAACTGTAAACAACTCAACTTCACTCTTGCTGTGAAGTTTTGTCATCCACGTAACAATCATAATTTGTAGCTACTGCAATAAATTGGACAACATTCACTTGGATATACTAGTACAAGAGAAGTAACTTTTCTGTTGGATGAAACTGATTGGAAAAACGCCAAAGCTATGCCGGAGACAACAATACAAGGCCATGCTCTTTTTTTTACTGTTGGCTTTTAGTTCCTATCATCTCTAAAAGTTAAAACAAATGAAATATCTCTTAGAAACAGATTTTTAAATAGCTTCTCAAACATAAAACCATACGCTAATTTGCATCGATGTTTCTATTGTCGTCAGCTGCTATCTCAAAAAATATAAATAAACACTATCAATTTTAACCAAAAAGCTATCAACCACGGTCTAAAATAACAAGGCAAAAGTGTCGAAGAAGTGGCTTTGCCGCTTTGTGTTTTCTTTGCAGGGAAACAAGACAAACAAACCAATTAGGCTGCCACCTCACGATCAGCCGGGCCCCACCCGCGTCCCTCCCTTGTATCCACCACGCTCGGATCCACGTCTTTCGCCGTTCACAACCCGACACTCACAAGTCGCAACGCAAGCAGTGGCACAAGTCGCAACACACACAAACGCGACGTGCGCGCGTACGTACGCAGAGCTTTGATTTGGCCGGCGGCTTAGCTAGCTCATGCAACCCATGGTGGACACGGGCATGGACATAGACCTCGACGCCGTGCGCGCGGTGCGCGTGCTTGGCCGCGGCGCCATGGGCACCGTCTTCCTGGTCGTGGATGCCGCAGCGGCGCCGGCCGCTGCCTACGCGTTCAAGGTCTTCGACAAGCGCTCCCCCGCCGCGGCGTCCAGGCCCGGGGAAGCCGCGCGACGCGCGCGGTGGGAGGTGTCCGTGCTGTCCCGCCTCGAGCACCCGCACCTCCCGTCCCTCCTCGGCCACGCCGAGACGCCCGATCTGCTCGCGTGGGCCGTGCCCTACTGCCCCGGCGGGGACCTCAACGAGCTGCGCCACGCGCAGCCCGACCGCGTCTTCTCCCCCGCGGCCATCAGGTTCTACATCGCCGAGCTGGTCTCCGCTCTCGCCGAGCTCCACGCCGCCGGGATCGCATACCGCGACCTCAAGCCCGAGAACGTCCTCCTCCGCGCCGACGGACACGTCACGTTGACCGACTTTGACCTCTCCAAACTGCTGCCGCCCAAGTCCCCCTCCCCCTCCACGTCCACCTCGTCGTCGTGCTCGGCTACGTCGTCGCCGCCACCACAGCTCAACAGCCACGGCCGGAGACAGTACCACCACCTGCGGAGAATCTTTGCGAGGAGTGAGTCCTCGGTGGCCGCGTCGTCGTCCGGGCAGCAGGAGAGCCACAACCTGGCCTGGTTCCTGAAGAGAAGCGAAGGCGGCGTTGACCGGCTCAAGAAGGCGAAGTCGGCGAGGGTGTCGTCGGTGGGCCGCTGCAAGAAGCCCGCTAGTTTCTTCTCGGCCGCGAGCGGCGGCGGTGCGTGCGAGAGGTCGTTCTCGTTCGTCGGGACGGAGGAGTACGTGGCGCCGGAGGTGGTGAGGGGGGACGGGCACGAGTTCGCCGTCGACTGGTGGGCGCTCGGGGTGCTCGTATACGAGATGGCGTACGGGAGGACGCCGTTCCGGGGCCAGAGCCGGAAGGAGACGTTCCGGAACGTGCTGCTCCGGGAGCCGGAGTTCTCCGCGGACGCCCTGCGGCGGTGGCCGGAGCTCAACGACCTCATCTCTCGCCTGCTGGATAAGGAGCCCGCGAGGAGGCTGGGTTTCGCCGGCGGCGCCGACGAGGTCCGGGCCCACCCGTTCTTCGCCGGGGTGGCGTGGGACTTGCTCGGGGAGGTGTCCCGGCCGCCGTACATCCCTCCGCCAGCTGATGACATTGTCGACTGCGAGGCATTCAGCGTGGTAGATTACTTCAATAAGCTTCACCAGCCACCGCCGCAGCCGGAGAAATCGCTAGAGTCCTTGCCGGAGTTCTGAAGTCGGTCATTTCACCAGCTACCTTCTCCCTTTTTTTCGTTTTGGACCTTCTCAAATCACAAATCTTGTGACGACGGCTTACTTATATCATTGTATGTGTATATGTGGAGCTTGTGCTATTAATTTGTGACATAGTAAAGGTATCTTTGTGAAAGAAGTATGACTAATTTTGGGAGAGGGTTGATACTTGAGACTACACACCTGTGCTCTCGAAGCTTTTAATTCTTCGGCATCGCTAATTCTCCATTGCCTGCTCGGTTGGGCTGAAAATCTGTGGCTTATGGCTGAAAGTGCACTATAGCGGCTGAAATTTCACTGTATCTAAAGGTGAAAAAAATGCTAGCTCATCACGGACAATGCAAACGAATACGGAAAAAAGAACCGGGAAAAAGCACAAAAAAACCAAAAGTTCAGAAAAAGACGAAATTTATGAATAGTAAAAAATAAGCCAGAAGCTGAAATGAGCGGGCTGAAGAATTGGATCTCCTAGTGATTCGTGCATATCATCCTCTTCGACGACAACAGACGATGGTGGCGACGGCGGCTGAAGAATTAGGGCATAGATTCACTCACCAGTGCCCTCCCCCAACTTAGAGGGAGACGGGTGGCGGCTGACAGATGGTGGCAACATGTCAGACCTGGATTTATTTGTCCAGAATCTACTGTGTTTAACTGCACTATTCCCTGGATCAGTAGATAGTGCACACAGTTACAGTTCTGAATATCAAAGTACATATCATGCGGAAATGTAAATATAATAGTAGACTTACTCATGGGCCGATTAGGCCGAAATCAATAAATTGCAGCAGCGGAAGAACGAAGCACACAGGTGGGACCTTCAGGACATGCCCACAGGCAGCCAACTGGAGGTTCGCGACCTAGCCCTTGACATCTTCACCCTCTTCTCCATCTTGTCCAATCTTGTTGCTGAGGCGCGGCGATGCGGCTCTTGATTCTGGATTTTGTCGCAAAAGCGAGCGTGAGCACTTCGACCCCGTGCTCCGCGAGCCAATACACAGTATGCAAATAAATAGTATGCATGGCTTAACAAAGGAGAGGCTCGGGTTATTTTATTTGCCATAAATTGCTTTTAGCAGCATTATTACTCTTATTTAATCGAAGTGTTATTACTGCTACCTAACTCCATTCTACAATTGCCAAAATTTACGTAATCCTCAAATATGCACTTTCTTTATTGACTGCTGTCTAAAACTCCAACAGCAAGTGCCATCATTTAGTTAATCCACCGATCATACTTTGCATCCTGAATTACTAATAATCCAAACCTGTCATTACTAATCATCAGCTCATCACCCCTGAATTCTAAAGATTCTCTAACGTAACTACTTTCCAATCCACCGATATCATTCGTATTCAATCCTTTTCGTCATTGATTCAAAAATCATAATCCAATAATCCACCTCATTTTTCCATTATCTATCACTAGCTAATCCTTAGATATACCTCCATCAAAATTCAATTTACCAAGATTATAATCCACTAATTATCATGACTCCTCTAATCTTCTCAGAAATTTAATTCGTCCCTCTAGTAATTGATCAACTCCTATTAATTTCCTATATTGACAACATCTTCTAAGGATTAACAATCACTATTATATATCCACCAAGAATATCATTAATCAAGAATTATAATCCAATACTTGTATTATTCCACCAAATCCTCAAAAATTCATTTGATTCATCTAGTAACTGAATCTATTAATTCTAATATTGACATCTCCCAAGAACTTATTTATCAGTGTCATAATCCAATATCTATCTGTGCAATTCCTAAATCTCCAAAAATCATTTAAATCATCTATCTAGCCTATCATTCAGCTAGACTTCACTAATTCATTTCCTCCAGAACCCACACTATCATTTCCTATTCAAGATCGACATGAATCCACCAATGCCTTTATATGTATTCTACAAACATTCCTCTCTTTTACTCGCGACCCTGTTTATTCCACCCATATTTCATTTTGTAAGAATAGAAATGCCACTATTTGAAATATAATACATAAAATTTCCTGAGACCTAGCAGTTTTGGAACAAAACATAATGTTCAAGGAATATTAACAGAATTTTCCATACATATGGCATCACACCGCATAGCATCTTTCAGCGTTATATCCGCTTAACTTACCACTGGGACGACACCCAGGACAACTCAAATCAGGGCTTTCCGCTGCTCTCCACTTTTCCATCCCATCCACAAAACATTTTGAAATAGAACTATATCTGGTTAAGTTCCCATGTCCGCCCTTGACCGTGGGCACGGCTATTCGAATAGTTTTGACTCTGCAGAGTTTGTACACTTTCACCACAAGAGACGATCAACTCATTGCCCCACACGATTCCTTAGTCATGTGGTTGAGCAGACCATCACAGTGACTTTTCAAAGTATCTAGACCCTTTTGTCATCTCACCCCTATGGGAGACTGCCCACTTGCGGTGGGTCCCATATGTTGCACGGGATGTTCCCCACAGCTACTAGCGTACGGGCTCCACTCCCCTCTGCGCTAGCACGACTGGGAAACTTCACCCTCCACTCGGTGTCCCTTTAGGCCTTCCCTTGCCCCTGCATAATTACTTCTCTCCCCCTATTAGTGAGATGAGTCCAGAGTTTTCGATAAATCTACTTAGCCAAGTTGTACTTTACAGACTTGTGGTTGTACTGTTTTACACGGGTGACATGACAAAATTCGGTCCTTAGGGTTATCTGGGCGGTCTATCAATAACACACTTTGTGCTTCCACTGCACCACATATTCACACACTCGAACTAGTCCGCCCAGATATTTAAGCATGTTGGGGTTTTTGGGAACATAAAGTAATCATACCAACATATATCAGTCATTTCTACCATGACTGCCCGAATCAATTTCTCATGAGTAAAAGTGATGCTTGGGCGCTTTCACGCCCATGAATACCTAGACAATACTAAGCATGGCATATATTTAGAGACTTATTTGCGAAATGTTACTATTATATATTTACTAGGGCGACAAAGTTCACATATTCAAATATTCCAAGGAGGAGTAATATTATTCAAGGTAAACAATTGGCACATAACTAGAATATTAAAATAAGCATGTATTTGCATATAAATTAACAACATGCAATTTGATAATTTAAAACAAAGTAATTTGCAAAAACATAGGATCAACATGATCAAAGTATTGACTCGCCTGGCGCGGTTTACCGCGGTCTTGAGCCCACACAAGGTTGCCTTATGCGATGGTCCTTAATTTCTGGTCTTCATTGATCTCGTTCCCGCTTGTTACGTAGAATCTTCATGCTCCACTTTCTAATTACGCGATAAACTACTGAATCCAAATAAAAGCAAATAACTCAGAAATTCCAAATAAATCCGAATAACTTCAACTTTTGTTTTATTATGAGTTAGTGGGAGATTCGGATGGTTTGAGGCAAGGCTGGTGGTGAATCGATCTTTTATTAACAGTTTCTTTTATTATTTGTATATTTATCAAGGAAGATTCATGAGTTAAGATGAATGAATTTAGCCGAATATTATTTTATCGAACTCAGCATTTATGAATTAAGGTATGTGTTATATGTGCACTGCATACATTTGTTGATTTATTAAGTTGGCTTTATAGTCTATATGTGTACTTATATTTTTAGCAAAGGAAAAATATACTATTTTACACGGGCCTAATATCAATTTGTTTACTAAAGGGTAGGTTAACAAGATCATTTTTTTTAACAAGCGGTATATTATGCGAAGAACTATCACTTCTGGAAATGAACATAGTTTACTACATAAAATATTATCAGAAATTCAATTGAACTCTAAAAATTATAAATTCAGTTCCATTGGATAGATCTTGATTTTAGACAAATTTAGAAATTTGTCTCATCCAATTTGGAGTTAAAATGAAAAAGTTATGATCATTCAAAGTCCTCTGTCCAGTTAAATCCAAAAATCATTAAAGTTCTGACATGTGGGGCCCACTGATTATTTTAATCTTTTAATCTTTTTATTTCATTTCTTATTATGTGTGTATGACAGGTGGGTCCGGTTACTGTTCATGGGGTCCACATGTCAGTACGGGCTTGTTGCAGACGTGATACTGACATGTGGGGCCCAGCGGTCAGCAGCTGCTTCTGTTACAGCGACGGGCCCACCTGTCAGGCCGGAAAATAAAAGGAAAAGCTCGACCGCTACGCGCGGAGGCGGGGCTCGAACGCGCGCCGCGGGAGCGAGGGGGAGAAGAGACGAGCGTTGGTAACCAAGTGAGCGGGGAGGCTTTGCCTACCATATATGGGCAATAAATCCCTTTGAGGTGGGTCGGCAGCCGGGTCGGAACAGAGGAGTCGGGACGACGGTGGCCAGCGGCGAGGGGCTGTCGGGGAGGTCCGGCGGTGAAGCGAACCGCGTTCCACGAGTTACGGCGAAGACGATGGTGCAGTCGCCCAGGGCCGAGGAAGTCCGGAGGTGGGTCGGCGTTGTGCGGCGGCGGCTGCTCGGGGGTGTTCTTGGTGACGGCGAAGTACGGGCGTCGGGGAGCTTGGGCAAGACCAGGGGTGGCTTCGCGATGCTCCGAAGATGGTTCACGAGCGAGGAATTGGGCTATGGTGGCTTGGTTTGGCTGGTCGGGGGTCGCCGGAGTTTGGGAAGAAGGAGGAGCCGACAGTGATTTGGGGCACTACGGTGCAATTGCGGGCAGGGGAGGGGAGAAAGAGGCATTGCGGCGCGATTGCAACTCCCAGGTGAGGTACTTATAGTCGGAGAAGCGGCGCACGGCGAGAGCGGTATTCGGCCGCCGCTGTTCACGCGAGGAAGGGGGGAGGAACGAGATCTTCCCCAAGATTGCGCACGAGGGTGATGGCGGGCGAGGTGCGTTCCCCCTCCTGTTGGTACATTGAACTTTGCTTGCGAGGTAAGAGAGAGGAAGAGCGGGATTTCTTGCGGCAGAGGCGCGAGCGCGAGGAGAATGACGACGCGGGCGCGTGGAGAAGGAGGAGGGAGACGACCCTGGCAGCTGGGGTCCACCGGCCAGAGAGGGAGGAGCGCGAGGGGGCGGACGGGCCGAGGCGCGCATCGGGCGGTCGAGCGAGGGAGCGAAGCGGGCGGCGGATGGGCGCAGACGGGCGACGCGTCGCGCATCGGGAACGGCCAGGTGGCGGCCCGGGAGGAGGGGAAGGCGGGATGGGGCGGCGACGTGGGTTGATCCCGACCGTCCAGGAGGCGGCCGGAGGGTGAGTCGAGATTTTAATTTTTTCTTTAATTTGATTTTTAGCTTTTAGAAACTGCCAGAAAATCCAATTAATTTCAGAAAAATATGAAAATACCTCTAAAAATTTCAGAAAAATTCACAGAAGTTCTGGATGACCTTTTGGACTTAATAAAAATATTTTCACTATTTTTGGTATTTAATTTATTGGTTTCTCTTGATATATTTAATTGTATGCATACATATCCATAGTTGATGACTTTCTTGTTATATTTATTTCCTTATTTTTACAATCATTTATCAATTGAGGGTTCTAAGCCAAATCTCTCTCTCTCCTTTTCTGGATCATCTTTTCAGATTCTTAATTTAGATTTTAACTCTCTACTATTTAAACATGTTCATTTCTTATT
Organism: Dendrocalamus latiflorus; assembly: GCA_017311315.1. NCBI lineage: Eukaryota > Viridiplantae > Streptophyta > Magnoliopsida > Poales > Poaceae > Dendrocalamus > Dendrocalamus latiflorus. Next base: position 22,752,509 of record CM029673.1, read on the forward strand.
TAACTTTTGGAATTTCCATCAACTTTTTCTTAGAAAATTTCCACAAACTCCAAATCCAAATGGAAAACAAATAAAATAATTCAAAAACTCCTTAATTTAATATTTATATTTTTCAAGACGTTACACAACAGCGCCACCGAATGTGAACAAGGAAGAGGGCGATGGGGTCGGCGACCAAAGTAGTTAGGAGGCGGTAGTCATCGAAGACGAGGAAGAGGGTGGTGACGGCATCTCGTAGGAGAGGATGAAGAAGGCAAATATGCCTAAGCTTAGGTAATATGTCGTTGCCATAAAAAGTGTGACTAACAAAATCGAAGCCACACTTATGACGTATGGTACTTCATATCGCTGGTCTGTACATTTCTGTCCAATTAATCTGTGCTGCATGCGTTCAGCTGCTGGTTGTTGAACTCCATGCCATACGTCCAAAACTACGGTTCCAATTGCTTTAGTTCAACGTGCATGCCATGGCCATGCAAATTTATGTACGGCCGGACTACGGTTTCATGTCTTCCAGCTCTGTGTGCATGCAATGGTTTTTGTAATTTTGTCAGACACTTAGACGACGTTCAGTCATTATTTGTAGTACAAAAAAAAATTTATCAAAAGGGAAAATCTAGAAACTGCAACGATCCTGTGTATGTGGCGCCTCCGGTGGGTTACTCTAGCGAAATGTGTTATTTTCCCGTGTGCTAGATGTAACGCGTGCCTTGGTGTTTCCCCTTCGAATGGCCGATATAATTCTCTTTTCTTTAAAATGAATGTAAGAGCTTCTTTCCTTAGTTTCAAAAGGATGTAACAAGTGTAAGATTACACGTAGTTAGCACCATCGGTGGCTAGCTCAAGAATTCTGATTTCGTAGAGTACGTATGTGTGTTGAATTCTTCGACAGTTCAATAACATTGACAAGTGCCGGCAATTAATCCTAACTGATCTAAAAAACATTAAACCCTGTATGGATTGCTTGTCTCAGGCATTAGCCGATCGATTAGCAATAGAGTTAGGTACGTAGTCTGCTTGATTTTGCGCTCGCAGGAAGGACAGCATTAACAAAGGTATTGTTAACTGCTAACGATGGCACTTGGTGACCGACCGGTACTTAAACAAAGTTCAGAAAAATGTGGGTGCTCGCAGCCGGCTAATTACATTAGCCACTTCGTAGTTTCCTATCAAGTAGGCGATATAGTCGGCGACATCGCTGCATAAACTAATCAGTGGGTCACTTTTAGCCACATAATTTACAGGTGCGATCGAGAGGATTTGATGGAGAATGCATAATTTACAAGAGCGATCGGGGGATTTGATGGAGAATGTTCAAGGGTTAGGGGACACTGGGGCTTTGCTTTTGTGTGCACAAATTGAGGTGTAGTTACCAGTTCCCTTTTGTAACGAAAAAGTTTTGGGTAAGCGCTCTGCTGTTTTACAGCCTAAGCAACTGATGCAGACCTCACTAGTAGTGAAGTAAGCAAACTTCATCAACTATTATATCTATGTATTGGTGTTGCTATTGCATCATTATGCTCAATTATTGCTCAATCTGGTGAAATATTTTACCCACCACTTCTCTACTTGGCTTGGCACACAAATTGAAGATCAAGCAGGAGTGTTTCCCCACTTCTCTCTTCTGTAATTTGATTTCCAATTACATTCTGGGAACTGAATATTTGGAGTTTCCATTGATCAACACAACATATCGATTGTTAATTGGTGATCTCTTGATTTGCCCGAAAATTCGCACAAATCAAGGCGGAGTCACATCACATATGGGCTAGGGGCTAGGGCTACGCACGGCCAGACAGTGGTACTAGACGCTGATTCACGTTAAGGAGCACTCCTCATGCATGCACGTCGCAAGAGAGATGGCCATGGCCGGTCGTCACCTGCTTTCTCCGGCAAGAAAAAAACACCGGAGCAAGGCCCTGCATACGCTCGATCGTGCTCGTTTTCTCTTGCACAGCTTGCAAGCTTTGGCCTCAACTACGTACGTAGTATATGTACTACTTCATATACGAAGGCCTAGCTAGCTAGTTCAGTGCCCCGATTTCTTCGTGCACTTGCAACGTACTTCCTCCGTTCACAAACATAGATCAATTTTGATATTTTACGGTCTTCAATGTAAAACTTTAATAATGATTTATTATCATAACATACTAGCAAAAATAATAATAAATTTATATTACGAAATAATTTTACAGGACAAATTCAATGATATTATTTTTATACAGTTAATCTATATATTTTAACATATATTAATAGTTAAAGCTTAAAAGTTTGATCGAACAGAACCACCACAATATACTTGTGGGAGGAGAAAGTAACGTGCAGCTGCATCCACGCGTGCCTTTCTTGGGATAAGTTTGTTAAAAGGTGCGGCTTAAGTTAGATGATCATGTGGATGTAGGTAAGTAGGTAGACATTGATGGATGGTCAACGACGATAGATCACGCTAGCTAGCTCACACATCTACTCCAAATGAATACGACGTACGCATTATTATCATATCATAATGCGTGAGTCGTTTCGATCGGTAGATATATGGCTGCTTCATGCTTTGACGTTAACACATGTGGCAATTATTTGACTAGACTGGACGAAGCTCCGCACGCATGAGCTTCTTTGGTAAAGGAAATTGCATCAACCTGTTCGTACGTGCGTGTGTATCAGCATGTACTAAGCTACTCTAATTAGCTGGTGCAGTACATCACACGTGTGCATACATAGCATGCATGCAGTAGGTAGCTCCTACGTACGCAACTCGAGTTTTTGTCTAATTCGATCCGCACCGCGCCACATGCTTGCATGCATGAAGGTAGATAAGCTAACTAGCTTGCGCTATACACAAGCGTCAAGGGAGTATCGATCAAAGATTCAGAGGTGGTGAGCTACAGACATATAACTCTTTTACTCTTCAGAGATGTAGTAGTATAGTACTCTGCTACAGATAAGCAGCTGGAGATGAGTTTACCTCACAGGCTCACATGAGGCAGGCAACAAGCAATGCATGTGAAAAGAAGCTTCGACAATGACAATTGCAGGAACCTAGCTTTGCATGGACATTACATAGCGAGTATTTTTTTTAAAAAAAATATGATCTGTGGCATGTGACTTCTCAGGAAAAACAACTCAGATATATTTGTGGTTTAACTGGCGTCCTTTGCGTAACAGCTGGAGAGTAATGGGTACTTGTTGCCAGTAGGTCCTGCTTGAGCTTGACATGTCGCTTGCCTAGGAGGGGGTGGACAAAGTTACGACCAGCCGATGCGACGTGCGGCGGCAACAATTCGAACAAGTGTGCATTTGTGCACTCTGGTAAAAACTGACCGGCGTACGATGCACCACGGCCCTATTTGGTATGCATTGGAATTTTACAGGGGACAATTCAATTTTCGTAGCATTGAGAAATTTTCCACGCTCTAAATAGGGCCTAAAAGTGTGTACATACAGTGTGTATGAATCTGGGGACTAGGTGGTGCTCATTTGGGTTTTTTGGTGGTTTATAGTTGAAAAACACTATAGCTGGTTGAAAAAACACTGTAGCTGACAGAGATTTATTTAGCATAATTAAATTTTAAAAAATAAAAAAAATATGTTAGTCAATTACGTATAATACAAAGCATAATACAAACAAATACGAGAAAAAAAGAACCGGCAAAAAAGCTCAACAAAAAACTAAAAGTTCAGAAAAAGACGAAATTTATGAATAGTGAAAAATAAGCCGGAAGCCAGAAACTGAAGCCGAAACGAGCGCAGCATAATCAAAGGAGAAAAAGGGCCAGCATTGGGGTCACTATGAACTGTAATAAATCTACCATCCAACAAGAAGAAACTCTTCAGTCTTATAACAATCGAGGAAACGAAAACATATGTAGAACAGTAGGAGATAACCATGCTGCTTTTAGTTTGAGAGGAAACGCAGCTTTTAGTTGGAAATGCAACGTCATCGACGGTGCCGGTGGGCCGTGGCCGGTGGCGCAGGTGGGAGTGGTTCGGCCGTTCGGGCGCGCGGCGTGGATCGGAGGAAGAGAGCCAAGCGGCTGCAGAGGAACCAGGAGCCGAGGACCTGGGCACGAACGGCGGCTGGCCGCACGATTTGGGGGTTCCGCATCGGCTTGTGCCGGGCGGGCGGAAAGTTGCGGCGCCGTGCGAGCCGCGGCCCGCGGTTTACGCCGCGCCGGCGGCGCGACGGCGGTGGACGGGAGGGGTCTCGTCTGATCTTGTTGCTGGGCGTTTCGGGCTAGGCGCTCGTGCGTGCAGTTGGGCCAGCGATTGGGATGCGGCGGGGGTTGAGTTGGGCTGGGTCGGCACGCGGGTTGGGCGGCAGAGAACCACTGGATTGACTACGTTGGGCCGTCGAAGCATGTGGTTCTTGGAACGCTATGGGCCTGTTCTTTTGGGCTTTTGAAATTGGCTTTTGGTTTTTGTTATAGTATCTAACTTTCAAACGGAGTATTTTTTTCAAGATGGGGTCTATAAGTTAAACGATCTACACGTTAAAAGCCCAACATCTGTACCAGCCAAAATCGCAAGTGAGTATCTGTTTCTCCGAAATCTGTACCGTAAACAGCTAAAATTCAAAAATTTCAGCCATAAGTCGCAGCTGAAAAGAACAGGCCCTATGCCTGCACGCACGCCCACCTGCTGTGCGAAAGCCTTGAGCTGTATCGATTCTCGGGAAGCAACTAGGCAACGGTGCATCAGTCGCAATAGTATAGCAATAGGTTTTAAAAAGAGTTATAAAGTTTTATATTTTAATGAGTTTTGTGTGTTTCTATAAGGTTTCAAAAAAAGTTTTGACGAGTTTTAGATTTTCGAACCCAAATTTCATCTTATTTCAGTCGAGGAGTTTCAACTAATGTCAGTCGAAGAGTTTCAATCAAAAATTTTAAGAAGTTTCGACTAGTTTTAACGAGCTCGCCTGGCTACGATGGCACTACCGTTCCTCTATGGAGCGGTTTGGTACCGTCCGCCATCGACGCACCCTCTTCTCCTAGCTCTAACTTGACTACCACCGTTGCCACGAACCGACCGACAACTCCAGCTGCTAGATCCGTGCTCGAGCTTCATACCGAGCCTCCATCCCTCTCTTCCCCATTTCTGGCCCAAGCTCCACACCGCCGTTGAATCTGATCAGATCTGAGGTCAGTATCGTTGGATTTGTTTGATTCTGTTGCCAGTGACGAAAACGATGATAGAAAACAGCCACATCCATCACTGGACTTGGATGTAGCCTTGTATCCAATCACCGCTGTTGGATACGAGCTCGTCGGAGTCACCGCTGCTGGTTATCAGCTCACTGGACAGACTCTGGATGGGAAGAATGGGGATGCACCGGGACGGGATTGGAGTAAGGGCATCTGTAGTGTATGAAAATAGAGGGCCTTAAGTCATCTTAAGGTCAACCTTATACATTACAGGGGTGACCTTAAGCAGGCTATAAGCAAAAAAGACTTAAGGCTGGTCCTCAAGCTAAAGACCTAGCCACAAGCATTAAAATACAATTTTTCTTTACCTGCCAAGTGGGACCGTCTTAAGGCCCCTTGGGCTATATACACTATAGAGTCAGCCTTAAGGTTTAGATGGGACCCACCTTAAGGTCCCTTGGGTTATATACACTACAGATGCCCTAAGGGCATCTGTAGTGTATACATTTCAGGGGTCTTAAGCTACCTTAAGGTCGACCTTATACATTACAGGGGTGACCTTAAGAGCAACTCCAAGAGATTAGCCAAAAGAAGTATCTAAATTTAGTGATTTAGCTATTCTCTAAAATGAATCTCACCCAAAAAAACAAGACTACTCCAACAGGCTATCTAAACTAGAGGGCGCGCGGTGGGTCGCGTACGCGCGGGAATGGGGCGCAGCGTGCGGGAAGGAAACGCCGACCGCGCCAAGAGGCTGGATGGTGAGCGAGGTAGGCTATCCAAAAATAGAGAGCGAAGGAGGAGGGATGGAGAGCTACTAAATTTGGAGAGTCATTTACAGAGTCTATTGGAGACGTTTTTTCTCCAATAATAACCAAATTTACCTTTAGAAAATGATTTAGCTCTTCTCTTGGAGTTGCTCTAAGGAGGCTATAAGCAAAAAAACTTAAGGCTGGTCCTCAAGCTAAAGACCTGGCCACAAGCATTAAAATACAATTTTCTTTACATCTGATGTTCTCTCTCCCCAACTACCAACTACCACAACCCCCAACCACCAGAAACAACTCTTCCAGAATGGCGCAAATATGTATCAATGCATCCAGAATGGCGTAACTCTTGCAGAACCAAAAAAAACAGAAGATAAATGGCGCAAAGCTATATCAATCCTTTTTGAATTAACGGTAGGCATATCAATCTATATCAATCTCTAAAAAACTTGATGAATTAACGGTAAACAGCAGCAGCAAACTACACAGCACAGTATAGGAACAGCAGCAGCAAACTACACAGCGCAGCACAGCACAGGAACAGCAGCAGATGAACAGCACAGCAACAGCAGCAGCAGCCAACCCCTTGATATCCCCCGAACCACCACATTGAACAGCACAGCAGAGCAGCAGTTTTATCAGCAACAGCAGCAGCAGTTACAGCACATCTGCCAACCACCACATTGAACAGCAGCAGCAGCAGTTTTCTACCATTGAGCTCCTCTTTCACCTGGATATAAACCAAAGGAGAGGGAGGTTAGAACCACAGCGACATGGATCATTCAGGGAAAAGCTTCACTAAATTGATGCAAGAGCCTCCAAGTCCAAGCTCAGAACATCCACATTTTGCCCAATTTCAGTTTGGCCAAAACATTCCACCATCCCAATTTCCTCAAAACATCCCACCAACTCAATATGTCCAAATCATCCCACCATCCCAGTTTACTCAAAACATTCCACCCTCTCAGTTCATGCCAAACATCAATCCCTATAGTATCCCAGGCAACTATCAACAATATGGTTCACCAAGTTTTCAGAATGTACAACATCAAGGAAGGTCTTTGCACTCAGCTGCAAACTTTGAAGCTGCAGCTAGTGGTTCACCACCCATGGCTCAAGGAGCTGGAGATCGAGAAGGAAGCTGCAGCCAGCGAAGAGATCGAGATCCAAGATTCAAGTGGTAGCAGCCCTGATGAAGGCAACAGAGGTGCTCGCAGCAATTGGAGTGAGGAGGAGAACATACGGTTGGCTAGTGCTTGGCTAATGCATTCTGTTGACTCAATTAAATGTAATGGACAGAAGGGAGATGCCTACTGGAAGAATGTGGCTGCAGAGTTCAATTCTAACATGCCTTCAAGTGGAAGAAGAAGATCATCAAAGCAATGCAAAAGTCATTGGGCAATAATTAGCAAGCCTATCAAACATTTCAGTGGTGTTTATGCTCGTGCAAGAAGCACTTGGTCTAGCGGGCAATCAGACGATATGCTCATGGACAAAGTCCGTGAGATGTACAAAGGAGAAGTAAAAGGTAATAAACCCTTTGCATTTGAGTATCTATGGAGAGAACTCAAAGACCAACCCAAATGGTGCAGAATTAGAGAGGATGGTGACCACAACAAGAGAACAAAGATATCTGAATCAGGAGAGTACACCTCATCTGGCAACCCGGACAACCAAGAGGTAGACACAAGGCAGACCAGACCGGAGGGACAAAAGGCAGCAAAGTTGAAGAAAAAGGGGAAGGGGAAAGACAAACAACCATCTTCTAATTTGGAAGATGACCAGTTTAATGAAACTATTGCAAGAAGATCTGCTGCATTGGAAAAATTGGCTGAAGCACAAAAAGAAAAGGCAAAGAATGCCAGGCTGAACACATACTTAAATTTGATGGAAAAAGATATATCACATTATGATGAGGACATGCTTAGGAGGCATCGACAACTCCTAGATGTGTTATTCAAGGAATTATTTCCTTAATCTGATGTTTAGGCTTATATGTCTTTGTATTTGGTGTGATGTCCATGTAGCAAGTGGGTTGTTTAGTTGTAATTTGTGGCAAGCCAAGAGTAGCAATAGCGCTGCCATTTTATGAACTGAAAGAGGGCAACCCCTTGATACCATCTTTGGTAAAAAAAGCTCTGAGTTACAGAGAAATCACAGAATGATTCACAAACTGGAGACTAATTAGCTAACAGAGATACTCTAACAAAAGTATTATATGCTGAGAATAAGATAACTACACACACCTGATAATGGCAAACTGTGAGGAAGCAACATTCTGCATTAGCACCTAAGTACTGTGTCTCCATGAGAGGATCCTTTCAATTTCATTCGCCTGAAACCAAGGAATATATGATAAGGTACAGAAATAAAAGCCAGCAATAGCTGAAAGAAAACATTAAGTACAGAAAGTTATCTTTGCTGCTCTCAAGATGCTTCAACTCCAATTTGATTGAACTTTCTGCAAGATAGCTGAAAGAAAACATTAAGTACAGCAAAAGAGCTGTTGGGAAACATTAAATACATGCAAAAGAGCTGTTGGGAAACATTAAATACATGCAAAAGAGCTGTTAGGAAACATTAAATACATGCAAAAGAGTTGTTGGGAAATAGCTGTTGGAGAGCAACAACTATAAGTAGAGAAAGCACACACAGAATGCATCCATTCATCTGTGTTTACCACTTTTGCACACACAAAATGTCTGAAGAGTCACAAGACCAGTCTGAGCATTCAGGTTCCTCCATCAATAGTGATGACTTACTTGAAGATCTTATTTGGGAAGAGATAAATGATCCACTTGAGGCCAAGATTGAAGCTCGACTTCTAGCCCAACCGAGGATTCACTCACGGAGGTACGTGCATAGAGATCGTGAAGGTGCCAATGACAGATTGGTTACTTACTATTTTTGTGAGAATCCACTGTACACTGAATATCAATTCCGACGAAGGTACCGAATGAGAAAGCATCTTTTTCTAAAGATTGTTGAAGCCCTTTCTAATTGGTCTCCGTATTTTCGTCAACGGAGAGATGCATTTGGCAAGAAGGGGTTTTCACCTCTACAAAAATGCACCGCTGCCATCCGCATGTTGGCCTATGGCTCTCCCGCTGATGTTATGGATGAAACTCTCCAAATGAGTGAAAGCACAGCCCAACAGTGCCTAATTAAATTTGTTAAGGGTGTGCGAGAAATTTTTGGTCAGCAATATCTACGTAGGCCAACTAATGAGGATATTGAACGCTTGTTACACATAGGAGAGGCAAGAGGGTTCCCAGGAATGCTAGGGAGTTTGGACTGCATGCATTGGCATTGGCAAAACTGTCCAGTAGCATGGAAGGGGCAATATACTAGAGGTGATCAAAAAGTGCCTACTATAATGCTTGAAGCTGTTGCTTCGGCAGATCGATGGATATGGCATGCCTTTTTTGGTGCAGCTGGTTCGAATAATGATATAAATGTTTTGAACCAATCACCATTATTCACACATGTCCTACAAGGAAGGGCTTCAGAGGTAAAGTTCACAGTTAATGGCACTGAATACAATATGGACTATTATCTTGGAGATGGAATTTATCCAGAGTGGGCAACATTTGTTAAATCAATCTCTATGCCTCAGTCTATGAAGCATAAATTATTTGCGCAAAAGCAAGAGTCGGCAAGGAAAGATGTAGAATGTGCATTTGGGATTCTACAGAAACGATGGGCTATTATACGTGAACCAGCACGTCTTTGGGAGCAAGAAGACCTTGCTGATATTATGTATGCATGTATTATTTTGCACAATATGATAGTTGAGGATGAGAGAGATAACTATCAGCTAAGATTAGATGAGACTTATGATGAGGGGAGATCTTCGACGCCCATAGTAGGACTTGGAAATGGACCAATTCATGGATTTTCTAGGGTACTTGAAATTAATGCACATATTCATAATTCTGCATTGCACCACCAGTTGAAGGCAGACTTAATAGAGCATATATGGAACCGATTCGGTCATGAAACTTCAGTTTAGTCAGTCAATGTATGGAACTGCTTGTAATAAACCAGTTGAAGGTAGACTTAATATTATATATGGAACTGCTTGTAATAAACCACTAATGTATTCTTGATGATTCCATTGCATTTCAATCAATGTATTCAGTTAATCTTCAACCACAAATACTGTATTCTTGATGATTCCATTGCATTTCAATCAATGTATTCAGTTAATCTTCAACCACAAATACTGTATTCTTGATGATTCCATTGCAATTCAATCAATGTATTCCATTGCATTTCATTCAATGTATTCTTGATGAATGCACAAATACTGAAAGAGCAAGTACTGCACTCTACAACCACACAAGCACAATATTTTTTGTTGCAACAACAATGAACGCACAAGTACTAACTACCGACAATGAACTCCAGTAATTAACTACCGATCAAGCATGGGAGCACGGTGGGAGAAAACAAATCCTCACCTTCTCGAGCTTCAGGCGGCGCAGGCGCTGGTCGAAGAGCAAGAGCGGCCTCGGAGACGCGTACTTCTTCACCGCGGCCTCGGAGAGCAGACACATACTTCTTCACCGCGGCCTCGGAGAGCAAGAGCGGCCACCCGGACGCGTACATCTTGCTCCTCTTGCTCCTGGACGGGGCCACGGGCGGCGGAGGGGAACGGGGCGGCGGCGGTGGGAGCGGAGGCGGAAGGCACGAGGAGCAAACCGGAAAGGGCCAGATCCGGTGCCAACGGATGCCGAAGTGTCGGATCCGGTGCCAACGGCTGCGGAATCGCGGGGCGGCGGCCATGGGAGCGAAGGCGGAAGGCACGAGGAGCGGAGCGGAAAGGGCCAGATCCGGTGCCAGCGGTTGCGGAATCGCGAGGCGGCGGCGCCGGGGGGGGGGGGGACGGGGCGGCGGCCATGGGAGCGGAGGCGGAAGGCACGAGGAGCGGAGCGGAAAGGGCCAGATCCGGTGCCAGCGGTTGCGGAATCGCGGGGCGGCGGCGCCGGGGGGGGGGGGGGGGGGGTGGACGGGGCGGCGGCGATGGGAGCGGAGGCGGAAGGCACGAGGAGCGGAGCCGAAGGGTTCGGAGGAAATGGGGGAAGTTTCGCGAGACACGCGGGTGCGGAAGTACAGCTTTTTTTAAATCTGCCGAGCGGGTCCACGTTTAGAGCCGATGGTGGCCTCATACACTACGCGGAGGCCTTACAATTTGGGTGGGGTCCACCTTAATACCCCCATGGGACATATACACTACAGATGCCCTAAGTGAAGAGACATTTGAGTTGAGCTGAGTTGTTCCTAGTACTTCACGGACGTGGCAATGATTAGAGCCAACGGTTGATGTCCATTCCGTTGGTTGGTTTGAAGTAGAACGGTACAGTGTTAGTTAGTATTTCCCCAATCCTCGGCTGATAGGTGCTCCGACCGTTTGATCCTCGCCGCGCAATTTGCTTGCCACGCTAGTCACGCAGGCCGTTCGGCGCTGGCTGGCTATTGTGCCTGTACATGCCGCGGTTCAAGATCCGGCACAGCCTGCTCCGGGCATACCGTCTGATGGTCACCACGGTATCAAAATGCTGCCCACGAGTTCTTCTTCAGGTATTGGGTTCGTTCGAGACATGGTTGTATGACCGCTTAAATAAGCACAGGAGTCGATGGCGATCGGTAGAACGGCAGTAGCATTTCTGTTCACCCAGTAGGCCAGTAGCCATCAACCTCGGCAGTTCGATGTTTGGTTTTGCTGGGACACCACGGCCAATGATAGCAGTCCGACCAGAAAAAGTGGAAACAGCTCACGCACAAGTGGCGTTCTGACCAAACTGTCGGTGAAGGGAGATCAATCAATCGTGCTCAACGCACAAGGATCCGGCATCTCAAACAGTGAAAGCTGGATGGCAAGTGTTCCCAGGATCATACGTCTCCCAAAGCTTGCATCATATTCATATTTCATAGCGAGTGTGGAATACATCATCCATCAAACAATGGTGAAACAGAAACGTTCTTTCCATTCCAAATTTCCCCTATGCTACAAAAAATAACCAACACATGGGCCCAATGGAGGAATGAATATACAGGGAAAAAGGGTAGCATTTTGCCGTGAGGAAATCTAAGGAACCAAAGCAAACAGCAGCAGCCATGAGAAATCCTTCCTGGTTGTTCCCCACCGGATGCAAAGAGTTTCTTCACACAGTTGAGTACTTGACAGTCAGTTTCCCACCCTTTTTACCAAGCAGCAATTGTAGAGGTTTCACAGGTTGCTCAATCACAGCTTCTCCGACCATACTTCTCTCAGGAGCTCGTATCTTACATTTGCCATGGAGCCTCCTTGCCTGGTACCAAAATGCACAACCCTGTTGCAAGGCGAGGGTGGAGTACTCTTATCGTACAGGGACATCAACGGCAAGTCTAGGTCATCCAGGTCGTCGTCGCTTGTGTACCCTCTCCTCTGGACCATCGAGGCCCTTCGATCCAGCTCTGCATTCCCACCGGTGTCTGCCACTTTCTTCGCTACATCCTCCAATGAAGGGGGGCAGTACACAACAGGAGCAGCAATGCATGGGAATGTACTGATCACATCTTTCTCTGTGAAGCGCTCAAGCAAGCTCTGCACGGCATTAATCACCGCAATAATCACTACGGTGTCTAAGTATTTCGATACATCGCACTTTGTATGCAGCGCGATGTTCGTAGCACTACAACATAAAGGAACTTACTTCAACAAGAGAAACCATACCTCAGAATTCAGCTCCTCTAGAACTAAGCCAGGAACAGGATCAGGGCAGAACTCATCAGGGGTGAAGTTGCAAAGTATTCTTGTTACTAATGTAAGGTCAATTGACGGGCAGACCTAACACAAAATTCAAAACGTTAACTACAGCATATCTGATGGTTATCTAAAAAAGAAAAAGATAACAGTATAGCAGATTGCGGCTTAGGACTTGGGAGCGAGGACAGAGCTATGCATGAACACTGACCTCCTTTCTGATGGATTTTTCAAGAAGCATGTCCTTCGGGAGCATCAGAAGATCACTCAACTCATTGAGCAGCTTAAAAGAATTGGATTCAGCTGCATCTCTTCTGTCATCACCATCTCCTCCTGCATCTTGACCATCCTTTTCAGAGTCATCAGCATCCATGCCAAACGTATCTGTCAACCATCTGGACCAACTTCCGATCTGTGGAGGCATTTCATTCATTAACAATAGGTTTTATTTGCAAGGAGTGAGGAAGGTCATGAAATGTCCCTATTCTAGTTTGTTCCTTCCCCATGCAATTGCAAGCATCAACCCGAAATAAAGTGGTTTTAATCTAAGAATGCAGTTTCTTTGCAAAATAGGTACATACAGAATTCTTCAGCTGTGCGCCTGATCCAAAGCTTAAGTCTCCAGCTGGAATTGGCAGAACCTTCGAGTCAATGACCGGATCAGATATAGGATCAGATGGTATCTCATTCTCTGATTCACGAAGGATGGCATTAAACATAGCAACATCTAAACGGGCTACACATTGCTCCATCACCTGATAATAACAGAACAGCTCATGAGTACACTTCAAAAAAACACTCAAATAACGAAATCCATCTTAAAGCATACCAATTTTGCCAATACTGGTAAGCAGCCACACTCATGTCCACCAGCACGAAGAGGGCATATTCTGCTCAAGGCATCACGAAATGCAGTCTTCCAAAGATTAATAGAAAAGGTGCCTTGATGCTGATCACCCAAAGCAGACCCTAACAACCTCCCAGCCTCCAGGGTTGATGAATCTTCCACTGGAGTTTGCATATGGGGTGTCAGTGCCTGGGAAGAGAAATACCCATAATATTAACAACATGAATGAATTGGAATTCCTGTTTTACAGCAAGCAAGCCAAATTCAGGGTTCTCAAAAAGTGCCAACATAGTATAAGGTGAACTTTTACCTGCCACCACACAGACTCGACAATACGAGAAAAGATCCAAGATTCAAGCTTCTCCAATGCAGCCAAGATAGTACCCGTCTCCTGCCAATCATCTGGTAGCTGCACGATAGTAGGTCTAGCATGCTTGCCATTGGAGTTGCTTTTCCATCGCATTGGCAGGGAATTCCTGTCAAGCTTCTTTGCATTACTGTTTGTGCTAAAAGCCTTCATAACTGGAGTTGATTGGTGTGAAATGCCAAAGGTTTGTGCAATGATCTCTCTTAGGACAACTGTGTTTGATAGCCAGAATGTCAACCTGCATCAACATTAGATACTTAAGTCTTAATTGAAAGGAGTTAATGCTGATGGCCATATGTAGAAAATTAAGTTAGACTATAGACCTAATTTACCTTGAAACATCATTGCCACAAGACTTTGCAACAAGCACAAGCCCAGACACAGAATTTTTTGTGACAGAAGCTTTCTTATCTGAGGACCAAAACTTTGATGCATGAATATATAGCCTAGAGAGACGCCGAGCTGGTGTATGCAACTTATGTGATGAACATCCGTGCTCTGGCACTATAGAGTAGAGAGAAACCTCAAGGGCAGCAACTTCGCGTAGTTCTTGCTCCAACTTTTCAATTTTTGATTCTAATTCCTCAATCTTTTCCTCATTCTTTTCATATGCAACTGATTTGTCATCATGAACTATGTTTTCTTCAGGATCAGCAATTTCATCGTCAGTACCAGTACTCTGATCACAATTTGGAGCTTCATCCAATACATCAATCTCCTTTGCCTCTTCACTGGCTTTATCATTAGTCGCTCTACCCTCAATGGTCTTGTCATCTGTGGCTCTGTCCTCAATGGCCTTACCATCTGTGGCTCTGCCCTCGATTGCCTTATCATCGGTGGCTCTATCCTCAATGGCTTTATCATCTGCTTCCTCAGACACCTCAGATGAAGGACACGAAGGAACTTTCACAGTTTCTGGCCTTTTCACTTCAATAGTTTTAGCACCATTAGCCGCTTTGTTTGGCTTTGAAGATTTGTTCTGAGTATTGGTTGACGATATATATTGCAGCTTAGTGTGGACTTGACGATTGGAATTACTTCTGGCAGAGCGTGGGCTGTTTTCCTTGGACTCTTTCTTTGCTAGTTTCTTTGGAACCCTTGAGAATCTTTTCACTTTAGCATCTTCATTATTGTTAGCCTCACCTTGAGATGAAAGGGAATCTCTAGCTGGTTCATAGTCTGACTCCGCTTCCTTCCCTTGTTTACCATCTCGCTCCGCATCACTTGAGTGGTCATCTCTCTCTTCCCCGTTCTCTCTAGCACCCATTCCAATAGTCGTTTAATGTACTAGAAACTTGATACCTGCACAGAACATCAACAAAGTTAGTAACCACAGCAAAGTTCTAGCAACTTGAGTAAGTCAACAGGCAAGATAGCAAAAGCAATTTCTAGGATGGTACAACATAATGATTATGCCATGGCAAAAGGCACACAGGGAGCAACTTGCATGTAAGTATATAACTTGATTCAACTTAAGAAAATGTGAGAAGTGCAGTAGAAGTTGAGAGCAGACAAGTAACTTCCTCTGTAGTCGACGTTAAAATGCAGCTTGCAGTAAGATATGACATCCACTATAGAGCATGATTGTTAGTTTCTTAGTTCCTGACTAGCATACTAAGAAGCAAATGTTCATATCATAAAACAAGACATACGACATCGGACCAACATCTGCTCTCCAGGAAGTCTTAAGAGCTGGACAGCTAGGCAAAATTTCCACCATAAGAAACATCACAAGCAAAATAAATGCTCTAACAAGAGAATTTGGTACGAATAATGTCTCCTTGTGTAATTCACTCGAGGAGGTAGTTGGGAGGCACATGGCGGTGGGACACGCTGATCTTGGACCACCATGCGACTGGATTGCATTGGTGAGTGAGGTCCCAATGGGACGCAGGAGCCCCAGACCTAAAGCTGTACCCAAACTGGACTACAGAGCGATCTGACAAGCTACAGGTATGGAAAATGTACTAACGATCCATGATGAAATGTAAACTCGGCACTAGTGAGCCATCCAGTACCTGATTCCACACTCCACAGCAATTACTAAGTCCTAGTCGTTGCCCATAACTACCAATCACCACGCCAAGCAACTAAATAGGCAAGTGCAGTACTTCGATTCCTAAGGTTGCAACAAATGGCCACAGCAATTCACCATGGAAAAGCTCGAGAATGACCAGGAAAAAATTATCACGAAACTAAGAAAAGCTCATAAATGTGAATCACGGGCTACCACCAATGGACCCAAAATTCACCCTCAAGATTCCTGATCCGCGTGGAATTTGTCAGTTAACTGCTATTGCAAGAAAAATGCTCACCCATCTCAGGATCAAGAACAAGAAAGAAACAGACTATGTATCCCCCCCAAGAAACTATCTGCTCGGTTACCTCAACCGCGAATGCGGATCACAAGCTACTACCAATTCAAAACAAACAAAACGCATTATTACGAACTAAATGTTTCGATATCCTAAAAGAAGCGTTCAATTCAACAAAACCAGATATAGTTGGGACACAATACGAACAAAATGTAGTAGAGCTCTTCAAGTTCAAACCAAGATCCCCTGCTAAGGTACAGCAACGAAAAGTAGTACGAAGAGAAGAAAGCAAGAACCAATACAGCAAAAGAAAACCAACAACCAAATCTTGAATCGAATACTACTGCACTCGTAATCTCTCCACAGTACAAGAACAAGATTTGGTGTTGGATTCGGGGAAGCAGAACGGAAAGAAGCAGAGCAGAGTTGTCCTCACCCTGGTTCTTGCAGTTGCCGCTTCAGTTCCTGCGACGCGAGCGGGAGAAAGGGGAAACGAAACCAAGCGCCCAAGCGGTTGCCTCCTCTTCTTTCTTCTTGCTAATGGCGGCGCGGGGTTTAATGCCGAGCGAGATTGGGCGCTTCCCGAGGGGGCAGGGGCGCTTGGATCAGCACCTCCTCTGTGTACGGAATGTACGTGCGGCGGCCGGCGCGGGAGGAGACGACGCGGTCACTGGGCACTGGGCTGATGAGGCCGCTACGGCGAGCGTCACTGGCGGCACCGCGTGGGCGTGGTGGTTTTGGGCTGTCGCTGCTCATATCAACGTGCATTTGGAGTCCTGCGGGTCGGCTCACCCCAGGTGAGGCTAGCAAACACCTCTCCACTACTAGTATGAGTGGTTGATGCGAAGGGTATATTTGGAACATGCTTAAGTTTTTGATTTTTTACTTTGACCGTTATTTTTGTTTAAAATTGTCCTGTAACGATTGCTAGATTTTTCTGAGTCATTTAATTAAAAAAATAAAAAAGAAAAACACATGAGTTGCATACTTGCATAAACAAATCTGGTTAAACCATATAATGATCAGGCTAATTGGTTGGTCAAGCACATGAGCTACCTACCTATACTGTAGGATTTGTGGGAGATAGGTGCTGCTCGGTTGAGCTGAAATAAACTGGTTGATGCCTAAAATTGTACTGTTACTAGATAAAATTACATCGTAGCTGATGGTGGCTTATTTGGCGTAGCTAAATCTAAAAAAATAAAAAAAATATGTTAACCCATCACAGACAATGCAAATGAGTACAGGAAAAAAGAACCGAAAAAGCTAAAAAAAAACTAGAAAATGACAAAATTTAAGAATAGTGAAAAATAAGTCACAATTCAGAAGTTTAAGCTAAAATGAGCGTGGTGATCATTTGGCTTTTTTGTGGCTTATAGCTGAAAAGCACTGTAGCGGGCTGAAAAACACTGTAGCTGACAGAGGCTTATTTAGCATAATTAAATTTAAAAAAAATTAAAAAATATGTTAGCCCAATACGTGTAATACAAACAAATACGGGAAAAAAGAACCGGCAAAAAAACTCAACAAAAAGCCAAAAGTTCAGAAAAAGACGAAATTTATGAATAGTGAAAAATAAGCCGGAAGCTAAAAGCTGAAGTCAAAACGATCACGCCTATAAGCCCAAATGATCACCACCTCATTGCTTAAGCTCAAAAATAGATATATTATATCTACAGCTATTTTTTTCAGTGCTAAAGATAGGCAAAGCGATGTCTCTTACTGGGAATGCCCTCATGACTCAGGGGATGTGACGGTGAGATGGAAGGGTCACGGCACCGACCGGCCAGCCACCGTGTGCACAGTACAAGGCGACCGCGAGGGATTTGTTTATTTAACCGGATAATGAGGGGGTAGCATGGTGATTTCGGCGCGTGATTCTGTGACGTCGACGGTCACCTGGAACCGCCGGTGGCGCTGCCACCATCGACAGACTCTGCCGGTCACCCCAGGACGGACCCAGGGAGTCAGGGACCAGGACGGGTTGGGGATCCCGAGTCTGCTCACCTCCCTTTCAGAACAAAAGCTTTTCTTCATGCTAGTGCCTCAAGAAAAGAAAAGAGGAGAATAGATTCTTCTTTTCTTTTTTGTTGAATAATAAGGTGATCCAAGAATCAGGCTTTTGCGAGCAATTTCAAAATCTTGATTCCCTATCTTTGTTATTGTGATATATATGTGTTTTTTTAGAGAGAGCGATATAGATGCATTCAACAATGTTGCTTCTTTTTTTTTTTCCCGAGTAAATGTTTCTATTGTTACTTATATCTGTTCTTACTTTTGCTGTATAACCCTTTAGTGAGTTAAAGATAACTCTTGGATTATAATTCATTCGTACATAGAGCAAAAGATCACCTCTCATAGTCGTATATCAAATCCATGTGTCGTTTCCTTGTCTAGAGACACTGAGCCTGTTCTGTATAAACAATAGGCAAGTCATTCTTGAATGGTAGCTTGTCCTTGGGCTCTTATGTGACGGACTGTGCTGAGTGTTCATAAGCTAGCAATATGTTCTTGCTTGAAAAAGACTGATAAACAAATGTATTTAGCGCGAAAGCGAATGCAAAGAGAAAAAGGACGAACCAGATGGTGCACTGAAGACGGTAGAGAATAACTACACAAAAGCACTTTCACCAGGCTGTAACCAATGGATTATAATGAATAAAGAGAGTAACCCAGATGCTATAAAGCTAACTATTATTTTGGTGGCTTATGGCTGAAAAGAACTGTAGTTGGCTGAAAAAAACACTGTAGTTGGCTGAAAAAACACTGTAGCTAACAGAGTCTTATTTAGCATAATTAAATTTTAAAATTAAAAAATATAAAAAATATGTTAAGCCATTACGTATAATACAAACAAATACGGGAAAAAAGAATCGGCAAAAAAGCTCAACAAAAGCCAAAGTTCAGAAAAAGACGAATTTTATGAATAGTGAAAAATAAGCCGGAAGCTAAAAGCTGAAGCCAAAACGATTTTGCATGAAACACTATTTCTATCTCTCTTTTTGATTTTCTCTCCACCTTATCACAAATTCTAGTTTGCATGCTAATTAGTAGTACTAGAAAAGGAAGCGCGCTTCGCGGCGCCCTACAACGTTGTTGAAGTAAGATCATAAAACAATAGTACAAAGTGCATATAGAGGAGAGGATGCTACATCGACACACTCTCCTTGGCCTTTGAAGTGTCTCCCATGGCTTTGATACCACTTGTTGCAACCTTTACGACTACTCCCAGGATGTTCCAACCGCTTACGACCGCTTTCGACCACCTCCCACGGCGTTTCGACCGCGTTGCAGTCCCTCCTATCGCTTCGATCGCCTCGACTTTGTGGTCATAAACCTTCTGCTGAAGTTTTCAACCACGCTTCTCTGCCGCTGCACTGCCCTTCCTTCGACCTCGCTCGAATTACCATAATTGTAGCTCTCTACGATCACACAGTGATTGAGCCGATCACTGCTCACCGTGGTCGAAGCACCCTTTCGACCATATTCACTTCCTTACAATGTGGTCGGAGTCCCTTCCGACCACATTCAGAGCTTCCCAGCATGGTCGAAGCCTTCACAACGTGGTCGAAGACTCTCCCGACCACGTTCAGCGTCTTCTCAACATGGTCGAAGCCCCACTTTCGACCACATTCAACTTCACAATGTGGTCGAAACCTCTTTCGACCACGTTCTATTCTTCTCAACGTGATCGTAACTCCTTCCGACCACGTCAGACTTGCTTTGCCGTGGTCGAACGCCTTCCGACCACGTCTAAACTTTCTTTGCCGTGGTTGTAAATCTTTCCGACCACGTCTTTTTCAGGTTTGCCATGGTCGAACGCCTTCCGACTATATCTGCAAGCTAAAGTAGAAGTGATCGAAACGTGGTATTGTTGATCCACCATGAGTTCAAAGGGGATGTTATATGTATACAGTTCACAATTTTATGTGCAAAAGTACACGTTATATGTTGGGCTGTTGGCCCAAGGGAATATTATAACTTCACATTGCAACAATTGGCATACCCACCATGCCTCCACTGCAAAGCCAAGAAACAAAGCTAGCTAAGGGCATTGCATCGAATTGATCCATCTCATCCCTTAGCATCACTTAAAACTTTGAATGATCCAAACATCCAGCAAAACAACCAGAACTTTGATACCACCAAACAGAACATGCAATTATAAATTCAGTCACAAACTTACCTGGTATACTATCTTTAAGGATAATATACCAACACCAGAGTGCCATTAACATCCTCTCAGCATGTCAGCTTTCATAGAAATCGACTTATTGCGCAGATTTCGGCAATGCAGCATCTCAAAGCAGCATTCGCCTTAAAAGTCATTGTTGCTAGTATTGAGTATAACTCACTCCCACCATCTGCAATTCTGCTTCCAATAAAAATAAAAGTAAATTTGATATGTTATATTAATTGTCTAACACAAAGATAATACAAGTATACCACACAAGACACAACTAAATACCTTGGTTGGAAACTCTAGTCAAAAGAATGTCAAATGAGTAAGCACTTCATCCATCCCAAAAGAAAAAAAAGAAATGAGAGAGAAGAAGAAACAGCCATTACTGTAGAGTTCAGACGCATTTGAAAACAGCAGGAAGCAATAACAACAACAAAAAGTTTTGTCCCAAACAAGTTGGGGTAGGCAAAACAGCAAGAAGCAATCTCCACATAAAATAGAAATGTGTAAACTTCAGAATAAAATTGCCGCATTCTTCAACTCCAAAAAGAGCATACATACTTGAAATCAGCAAGCAAGCTTGTATATATTGGCACGAAGGAAAAATCTACAACATTGCAGCTGTTTGCACCAGTCCAACTGAGTAAAGAACCACTATACTCAATAAAGTAAGAGTGAAGAGCAAGAGTGTTTATAAAGTTACATCTTTATTGATTTCTTCCAATATTTTCATAAGACTACTCCAGTTAAGTCATATACCAAAATCTGTTCACTCATTATGAACATCAATCAAGGCACACAGAATATGATCCCGGTGATAGTATTCTTTTCTTAGGAAACTCTTTGGGAACTACCGTGTGATGCTAGATAAAAAAGATAGACTTACACACAAGCATGCATACTTGAAGGATGTAAGACACATTACACAAGACGATGATTCTTCAAGGGCCACAGATGCCAGCCTCTCTTTAAGGGTTGCACAGACATCACGGCATACAGTCTGAAAGGGTGGCTTTATTGTAAAGAAGTTCCTTGATCATATGATCCATATCTATTTATTGACAAAATACATGTTCCATGCCACCTGTCCTATCTAAGCTCAAACCATATTTTCACCATATAATCAACGGAAGAAGACAGATATAACGTCAATAACCAGTTAACCACTGTAATTTGTACAACTCATCTGCCATAAGAAGTCCATTGCTTCTCTGATACATATATTTGACAGGCATCGTGAAGATCAGGCAATAGATTACATAAAAACTTTGTTTCATCAGATTACTTGTGTAGAAACTATACTCATCTAGAAGAAACCTGGACAGAATAAGGTATCTGACATCACACAGTAACTTGCCAATTCAAAGGTGGAAGGGAAGCAATCCACCTTGCAGAATTAGAAATCAGTTTTACGCATAGTATCTTATAGATAGTTATTGCCATAAAATGGAGTCAGTTATGTTCCTATGAATATTTATATGGTGTTCCAACAGCAACTTATAAATAAGCTAAGTCCAAATAGATGTCTGATCAGGCAAATCTTCAGATATTTTTTTGGGGGGTGGGGAGGGAGAGAGGTGTGAGTGGTAGTAGAAGAGGAAAAGAAGCAGATTGGAATACCTCAAATTTGAACCATATCGCAAGAATATTTAAACACAATGCAAATGTGTTATATCAAACTCTGTATGTCTTGCAGATTGTTTTTCATGTCTGTCTCCTAACAGCTATAAATGTAATATTTTAGGAGCAGCAATTGAACTACAACACTATTGTTGATTTCAAGCTAAAATCTGACAAAGACCTCCGATGCAATGGTTGGACCTGAGGACCATCAGGCTCATCGAAAATTATCTGGGAGTTTGCTGAAGCTCTTTCAAGAAGAAATACTTCTGTCTTTAGTAAATGGGGCAGAACGTCTGATTGAGTAGTAAATTAAATTTATCTGGATTTAGCATTGAATTCATAAGAACGAGTGCATACAGATTGCTGAATCAACAGTGCAGTGTTACACAATGAAGTAAATAGTTTCTGAATACCAATGAAACATCTGCACCATGTATGGATGGATTTGATCAAGAGATAAAATTACTTCACTGATAATATGTTTACCCCAAAATTGTCGATTGATTGAAACAGCACATGACAGATTTAATGTCCTAATGGAGGATGGGAGAAAATGCTGCTTGGCTGATACATCAGTTATTTTGGTAAAATTTACCTCTTGTGTCGATTAAACATGTTAAATTAGTTGTAAAGTAGGAAAGCATATTCCGATCATGACGTCAGCAGTATGGACCAAGCCATTATTAATGCATAAATCCAGAGATAGGACAACTATATTATCAAATGGAACAACACAAATTTGTCGGATATTCGAAATTGAATATTACGTCACAAGGTGGTATGTGCCTTTAGCTTTTTCTTTTCTTTTTTTTCCCTTTTCTTTCCCAGATAACATGCCACCCCTTTATTCAAAAATTTCACGCCATAAATGGGTTTAGAGAAATCATACTTACACTACTTAAATTACCATGTTATACAGAGAGCCTCACAAATGCAATAATATGTAGTAGATATTTATTGGGCTGGCAGTAAAGCTACATGACTATATGCAAAAAGAAATTGTTCACTAAGCCTTATTTATTGGAATCTTGAATTTTGTTAATAACCAAAACTATTAAATGCTCAGTTTATATCCAGAAGCTTACCCTTTTTTCTGGCGCACTGCGTTACCTTCTTCAGGCTTGAAGGCAAAGCTGAGAGAGTTGAATCAAGACTTCAGGGAGTTAATACTCTGCGGCTGGAATGTCGAAGTCCTCCTCCCGCTTCTTCTGCGCGTCCTTCGGCTCCTCAGCCGCGTCGTTGGACGGCGCGCCCCCAGCGTCGGGGTCGTCGTCGACGGAGACGGGGATGGAGCCCCAGTCGGCGCCGTAGAGGACAGAGGTGGGGCGGACGTGGAGGAGGACGACGGTGTCGCCGGGGCGGAGGTAGTTCTAGACGACCCACTTGACCGCGAAGGCGGACTCGTCGGAGAGGTCGACGGCGATGGCGATGCGGCGGTGCGTGGCGGAGGCCGCGGCGAGCGAGGAGAAGAAGAAGCGCGGCGAGTTGGGCTGGATCGCCGCCACCGCCTGCGCACCGGCGGCGGCGTGGAGGGGGACCTGTCGCCGCCGGCAGTCGGGGAGGCCGGGTGGGTCGCCATCGCCTAGGGTTTCTGGCTCCTCCTCTTTGCTTGTCGCGGCGTGTCGACCAACCATTGCCTCCACGTCGTCCCAATTCGGTTGAATCGCTGTGGGAGCCGGCGGGGTAGGAAGGGGGAGGGGGAAGCGGCGGCCGGCGGGTGAGCGAGGGAGACGGCGGGGGAGCGGGGGAGGAGGGGGCGGCGGCGGGGGACCGGGGGAGGAGGGGGGAGGCGGCAGGGGAGGAGGGGGGGCGGCGGGGGAGCGGGGGAGGAGGGGGCCACGCGAGACTGCGAGAGGGAGGAAGGGAAGCGGGGGAGATCTGGAGGGAGAGAGAGACCCGGCGCGAGGAGCAAAGAGCTCGGGGCGACGTGGATACCACGGGAAGCGCCCACGCCGTCCAAAACTCTCTCGTGCGAGCAAAGGGCAGCATGTTTTAATTTCTCCCGATAGATATTGCTCACTAGGGTCCATTGGGAGTGCCTGTGACGCCACCTACTGCTTCCTGGGTCCCACCCCGTACATATATACAGTTAAGTGTATAAATACAAGACCAGGTGGAGCAATTATACGGCTGTACCGTATGCACTCCGTAGCTGAACATTCCAAACACGCTCGTTGGCATTTTTGGCAGAAAGCTCAGGGCATCAAATAATCAGATACTTGCTGCAGAAATCATCACCATTCTCTTATTTAAAACACTATAAAATGGGGGCATTTTAGACACGGGTTGGCTTATGTGGTCCCTCTGATCTATCGGTGGTCTCCGTAGATTATAGTATGATTGCACACTTTTGGTATATGTTATGTCTTCTGCCTTTTATTTTGTATCATTTCGTTTAGGCCGTATGGGCTCTCCAACAACCCCAAAAATAGATCTGCTAACAGTCGTTGAGAGTGACTATTCCACGGTCAATACAAACCGTGCAGTATAAAAAAGGAGCGACTAGCGTCCCCTCCCTCCAGTTGTTAGATTTTATCTAGATAGATTTCGGCCGACTGATTTGATGCAAACAAAAAGATTATCAAAACTTCGTCATAGATGGCGATCTTTGGCCGTCGCTAGCTCGCAAGAGCTCTAGCTTACCAAAAGAGGAGGCGATGGTGGACGATCTCCCTCAAGCATAAGCGGGGGCGACCTCGGTCCAATGATTGGCGTTAGAGCTCAGGACATCATGGTCACAACCTACTTTCAAGGCATTAGAGGCGTAGGGTGGAAGAGGAAGCCTGTCTCTGGTGGTGATCTCCGACAACCATTTGCTTGCTGGAGCTCTAAATTGGTGTAGGGAGTAAAGAGGAAAAGGAGGATCTAGATGGTAGTATTCATGATTTGGTGCAACAAAAATTCATGAACTATAACAATTAGTTTCTATGGTTGCAACGAAATTCGCATTCGATGCAACAAACAAAAACACAAACTAAAAAGCATGCAACAAATGAGAACTACTGTGGCAAAAAATACACGAATATGTTGCAACAAAATTGAAATATATATTGTTGCAACAAAAATAAAAAACCACTAAATTAGCTCCAATATTTTGGAGAGAGTGCTGCAGCATTTGAAAATAATCACTGTAACATCTTAACTTACTGGTGCTAACTTTTTAGATAGGCTCGGAGTAGGAGGATAGTGAAAAATCTAGACCTGCCATTATGAGTTAATTGTATGTTTTAGTAATTAATGACAATCATGTTGTGAAACTAATATTATGAATAGGTAATGTCCCATGATGATGAAGACTTGCGATGATATCATGCATTGATCGTTATCAAGTCAAGGTTCGGGACGAAAAATAGTATCATGTGTTTATGGACATTAAGTCAATATCTCAAAGAAAAGATAATCATGAGGTGATCGTCAAGTCAAAAGAAGACCATCATTTATTGATGAAGGGTAAGTGAAGGATACATCATAGGTTGATGTACATCGAGACAATGACCTGGGCTTAAAGTGTGGATGTTCGTCGTCAAGTTTCAAAAGGATGTTTAAGGCAAAGGTATAACTAACTAGACCAATGATGTGTTCCTAGTCTTTTAACTGTCTTGGTGTTTGGTTGGAAGACCAGTTTGGTAGTATAGGTTATCATACTATTAAGAGGGGGCATATATAATAGTTTGAGCCTCATCATGTGTTGATAGCTTAATCTCATCTGCTCTAACTCTCTTTATTATGATACTAGTATTTGTAAATAGTTATAGCTCATACATAATCCTTATAACATATGAATTAGATTTACAAATATGTTTTATAAATAGTTGAAGCCTATGTTTCCTACTCCTTGTAGTATGATACTTAGATTTACAAATATGTTTTATAAATAGTTAAAACCCATGCATAATATTTGTACATGTGACTTAGGTTTGCAAATATGTTTTACAAACAAGTTGAGTCCATGTACCTAATCCTTATGTCATGAGTCTAAAGTGTGCAAATATATTTTGTAACTTATTGCGAATAATGCCATGATGATTGTGTGCATGGTACTATAATTTGCGAATATATTTTGTAAATTTATTGAAGTATATGCACCCTTGTCTCTGCTAGAAAATGTAAGACAATATGACCGCATTTTTTTGTGGCCGTATGACGTTGGCGATCAAACTAACTCTATGTGAGCGATCTGATAGGTCGACAGTATTACCGCTCTGAGTGTGGCGGACTGACTGGCCATTAGTTAATGGTCAGACTAGCTCATGTTGAGCGGTCAGACCAGCGCGGTATGATCGGCCTTGGGTACTGCCGGACATTTATTGCCGGTAGTTATTTTTCAGAGAGCTCCATTTTCTGGAGATTAGCTGAGCAGTCAGGGCGACCCTGGTGGCTGTTAGACCGGACTCTATATGGATGGTTTGATCAGCAACAGTCATAACAGCTATTTTTCAAGCCGTTGCAGAGGTCATAGTAGTACAGGCCTTCGGCTAATTTCATCCCAATAGCTAGTTTTTCGATGGAGATTATAAATACCCCCTTGACCAGTTGAGAGCAGGTTGTTGATGCCCTATGCAGCAATCTTGAGCTAGTGTAAGACTCTACTCTCAATTGTGCATGTGTTGCACTTTATGAGTAAGGAGAGAGGTGTCTAGTTACATGTGTTGCATCTAGAGATAGATTTATATCCACATTGAGCTTGTGTATTCGTTGCATGTAGCGAAAGTCAAGCAAACAACTTGACTTATTACTCTTTGAGGTTGCTGATTTCTAGACGGCTTGGAGGTGTCGTGTCTGGTGATCTCCTCAAAGAAGCATGTGAGAAGGCCTGACATGTTATGAAGATTGGAGCTCATCTACCCAGCAGGAGAAATAGTTACCCCTAGTGCAATTGAGGTGATTGGCTTAATTCGTAAAACCGGTCCAATTTGTTTAGGCATACTTCAACATGGACTAAGGGAAACTAGCACGTTTTCGAACATCACAGTAAAATATCGTGTGTCAATTATGGTTTACTTTCTTAAACTCAATTTACATGCTTACAATTTATATTATAGAAATTAAATGGATTACTTGTCACTCTAGGATTGTAAATCTTGATATATACTTAAGGTGTTGGTGCACTTAGATGAACTTAATTAATTATGGAAAATCAATTTGATTTAAGCTTTCACATATAAACTCGGTTTTAGTCAAAGAAATTTTTAAAAGCGTATGTTCACCCCCTCTAGTCGGCGTCCTTGACCTTACAGACAGCCCACGGGCCACCACGTCATCGGCTGGATCTAGCAAACCTGACACAACATCCTTATTGGCCTTGACCCTGACTGTGCCACTACTGAGTTCGTCGTCTACAAGAGATTGCTGTTGCTAGGGACAACAAGTGAGCGTGGCACTTTAAATCCTATTTTGTGTGTAACAATCTCACTATGACGATTAAAAATGGTCAAAGTGTTTAACACATATTACAACAAACGAAAAATACTTTCTGCGACAATTTGAACAAACTACTTGCAACAAATTGAGCAAATACATACAATAATTCGGATAAACTCTTGCAACAAGTCAACTAAACAACTGCAACAATTCAAAGAAACATCTGTAGTAAATCTAGTAAACACCTACAATAAAAGAGTACCTAGAGGAGGAGGCATGTGGGACGGCGATCGTCGGAGGAGGAGGAGCTGACTCGCCACATTGCTGCTAGGCCCAGACCGGCGAGGCAGGGCCAGCCTAGTGCCTCGTCGCCGACCCACACCATCGCCATGCCTCTTGCCCTCCGGTTGCTATTTCTTAGCAACGCTCCTCAGCTTGACGTCCGCTGTCATGGCTCCTTCGCTTGACGTCCGTCATGCTACCCTCTGCTCAACGGTCCAAATAGAGAAGATAGAGGAAGAGGGGATATAGGGCTTAGAGACACGATGGGACAAGGAGGAGGAGTGAGCTCCCGCTGCTTCACTTGTGACCTCCTCCCAATCCAATCAGTGGGTGTGAGCTCACGTTTGGTCTGTGACAGAATTGGTGCTTTGTGTTTGTGCTTGTGGGGTCGTGCAATTGGGAGGATGTGTTGCCTCATTGTATTAGTATTGAGCAGTGGAGACATCGTCTGACATAAATCGTCTGGACCAAACGTCTAGATCATATCATTTCCCAAAAATTGTTTCCCTCGTTCGAATTGAAGTGAATTTACACATGAAAGTTTTTCGAGTAAATTACACCCTAAGATCTTAGACTTGCCGGTTATACTTTGAGTTTCTCCGGTTAAAAATTAACCTAAAAATCCTTTTAATATCAAGAATCGGGGGAAAAGATTCACTAAATGCCATAGTGGTATCATATGATCATATATGCCTTCAGCCATGCGTTGTATTTGGAAATTAGTACGGAATAATTGAGAGCGGTACACCCCAATGTGAGCAAGACCAACCGCATCCACGTACGGAGCGCCACCGCCTGGCTTCTAGTACATGGACCCATCGTGGTTAGCTGGCCGCAAAAGAGGCCAAGGCATAATCAGGCTGTAATAAGGGCTAATCGCTAAAATCCAGTTGCCCTTGTCCGGGGAACCCCACATGTCAGTTAAAAAAAATCAAGAACAACAGGGTGATGTCACCTGACACCTGGAAGCAAGAGCTTTGAATATGGTTGTACTGGGACTAGAGGGAGAGTTGTCTAGGATGAGTTTTGCTCTCTTCCATTTTGATTTATGGTTTTTTAAATAAACAAATAAAATATTTTCGTTACCATTATTTCAAATAGTTTATCAGGATAATATTTTTAAAGTGACTTATAGACATTTGGTTAATTTACATAAGTATTCATGTTAGAGCCAAAAACTATAAGACACAACCATAATCTAAAGCTAAAAAGAATTTAAATTAAAGATTTGTTGTGACCATTACAGCTTCCAAACAAAGAATTTTGGCAGGAGGGGCCTCACGAGTCATGACATTTCTATCCGATCTTTTCAACTTTTAACACGTGTTATTTATTAAATTAATAAGTCATATATTAAATAACTCCGGGTACTTCCCAGCGGGGACGTGCTACCGACACCACCTGTGCCGCTTTACCAGAACGCCCCTACGTCTCAACAAATCACGACAACTAAGGGCCTGTTTGGGACTGCTCTGCTCCATAAAAATCAGTTCCGCTCCACCAACTCCACCATGGAGTTTATGGAGCAGTGCACCTGTTTGGCTTGTAGCTCTGCTCTAGCTCTAGTGATTGGAGGTTTTGGTGTGTATAACCATTTATGCCCTTGGGATATTGTATGTAAATGTTTTGACATATTTAGCTTTTGTAAGTTATTCTTATTATTTTAAAAACAATTTTTGCATATGTTTTCGTATAACATAAATGAAAAAAAACCCTAGTTTTCTCACGGGAATTCTGCACTTCTCATATAGAGAATCCCACTTGATCGATTGCCTGCTACAAGTGAAATTTCTCAGATATTTCATATTTTCTAGCTAGCGTATATATGACTCATCCACCTCGATCTGTTAGTTCATGTTTGTGCGAGTCCTGCCGATGAACGGAATGGAGTGGGCGACGGAGGTCTGTGCAAAGGCGCGGAGGTCTGCGACGGCGTCGTCGAGCAGTAGGTCGATCTCGTGGACGGAGGTCGATCACACGGACGCTTGCGGATAGCAGGCCGATCTCGCGGAAAGCAGGTTGATCTCGCGGACGGAGTTGACGGAGAGCGAGCTGAGGCCGGCGAGCATGGAGGGGTCCGCCTCGGCTCGGTCCCCGCTGCCGTCGAACAGCATCGGCTCATCCGCACCGGCGCCTACCGAGGCCGAGTACCGGCGTTGGGCGCGGGCGGGCGTACGGGAGGCAAACCGACGGAGGGAGAAAGGGAATCCGTGTTTTCATTAACGAGTGGCAGTGTGGGTAATTTTACCCCAACTCCATAAGAGAGTACAAAAATCCAAATCCTGGAGTACCTCTTGAGGTGCTCCACAAAAAATGTGGAGTTGGTCCTCAACTCCACCTTTTTCTTGGAGCGGAGTTTTAGGAGCTGGATATGTTTGGCAAGACAAAGATGGAGCGGAGCTGCAAAATCTAGAGTGGAGCAGTCCCAAACAGGCCCTAACTCCATAACAATCTTAACATCAAACGCATCATCTGCCATCTGTACAGCTGCAAGTACATTACGGAAATGTGAAGCTGAAACGCACCGACTGAAGAAACACCAGCATTCCGCTCATACATACCATTCTGAACCTACAACGCTTTTTTCCAAGGGACGAATACTAACTTTCCTACAAGAAAACATCAGTTGGGGCATAAAAACGCTCATCAAGTATCATTTCGTTGTCTTGCGTTCAATCTCACATTAAATCCCCACATTGAAACCTAAGAAATAGAGAACTTCCAAACATTTCCATCGCCAGCTGCCTAATAGGAAATTCTGACCAGAAGAAAAGGAGAGACCAACGCAGAGCCACACCAATGACCGATTCGATCTCCAGTGGGGCACGAAGAGTCAGGGAAAAGGAGTGTCCATCTCAAGACAATGCATGGCCGTTGGCTAGCATTAAGTAGGACGAGTGTTTCATGCACCCAGGTGCCTAGGCACCCATATCAATACCCGTTGATTTGCTTTGAGATTCGCAATATTTGATGTTGGTATCTTCATATACCCATAAAAAAGTATATTTGAGATGTCAAACTCCGAAAAAAATTAAATTCAACTTCAGTTTAATTAGTTTGAACTATTTTTATGGTATATACTCACTGTAGTCGCATCAAACTCAAAAGTAGTTCAAGCTAGTTTGAATAGAGTTCAAAACTAACTTACCATAAATATATCAAAGGTATAAAACATTTTCATACCCAAACTCAAAAAAATTATCAATCATACACGTGTATCGGACGGTTCTTGATGTGGGTGCCTAGGCACCCAGGTGCCTTATGTAATTTTCCTATATATATATATATATGGGCATAAGATTTTATTACAATAATGCCCCCACCACAGTGTTCTACTTTAAGGGTGTACATATCTTTTACATGTCTTATTGGGTCTCTTGTCCCAACAGATCGAATGGATGTAGGTGTGGGCCATTCCCACAATAGGAGTCTCTCATAGTAAAGGGTTTCATGTTGAGTAGGTCGAAACCATGCTAGCTAGGCCTTTTGGCCCCCTCCGTCTTTTCGACCTGATAAGGAATTGGCCCATGCGTTTGGTAGTGTTGACCGTGGTCATGCGCAGTTGCTGTAGTGGGAAACACGCGTACACTTGTTGTTGGTACGTCATGCACCGTCTTGTCGCATGGTGCGAGTTCCCAAGGGACGCCCAAAAAGGCATGCGCCTTTAAAACCTGGCGCCTCTGGCGAAACGCCGCTCCTACTGTTGTTCTTCCTCCTCCTGTGTGTGCTGTTTGTGCCCTCGCCCAAGCTTTTTCCTGTAGCCGCCGCCACTCCTTCCATCGTGCCATCCGCGCCCTACTTAAAAGCATGCTAGCCACCGTTGCCCTTCGTTGCGCGTGAATGGCTCGTGGCGACGAACAGTGTCCTCATCGCACCACCATAGGGGCTTCCTGGAGCCGTGGCGGCATGCCCGACTGCAGGAGATCATCGGTGACCGAGGTGGAGTATGAGCTAGTTAAACATGATTTGTCGACGGCCAACAAGCGATGGAATACGGTGAAGAAAGTAAACAACATGTGCACGAACGTGTTGGGGTAGAGTTTAGCGACTGAAGAGCTGATTTGGTATCTGGTGCGTGACGGGAAGATCTTAGACCACGACGCGGTCTGTCTGCCCTCCGCCGGTAAGGTAGAGCCCCATCCGACGGAGTTAGAGAAGGTCATGTTCGCTGCCTACTTTGACGCCAGGCTCTGATTTCCAATGACGATGTTCGTTGGCGAGGTCCTTAGGGAGGTATGGGTTGGAGCTGCCGTAGCTGACCCCCAACGCCATCGTCCGGTTGGTGGTGTATTGTTGGGCTTCCTGGGCGGAGACGGTGTGGCAGAGCTTGGTGCTATTCGCCTTCTTATACGATGCCCATCGCCATCCAAAGAAGATTTTGAAGGGTGAATACTCCAACATGGAAAGCGTCAACTTCGTGCTTTGATCTGTGTGTATGAAGATATTTCCTACGAATGCGATGTGGACGAAGTGGGAGTTGAGCTAGATACGACGGTGGTTCTACCACTGGGTGGAATGTGACAGTAGGTGAGGTGGTCAGGACGCCTGATGGACTTCAACAAGTCTCCATCAGTGACCCTTGACCATGATGACGAGTGTCGTGCGTGGAGGCTTGTGGGGGTTGCCATTCAATTCAATATACGGGGTCTTGTGGAGGAGTACTGCATGTTTGGTGTGTCTCCGCTGATGCGTCCGTGGCATGTTCTTGCTGAGGCCGACCAACCTAAGTAAGCACTTCACCGTAATAGCCACACTTATGTCGATTATGTAGGAGCTCGTGGGTGATGTCGTTTTGTATTCATGGCAGGACTCACCCTCGAGGACGCTGAGCACACGGCGGCTGTTTTCCTAGGGACATATATAGCAAAGGAGCACAACTTTCAGGAGTCGGTGACATCGAACCTCGGATGGGTGAACCAGGTGTGCGAAGCCCTCGGCATCCCCATGCCGGAGCATGCCATGCCTAGCAGTGGTCAGCCCCACGCCCACGAGGGCGACGAGGTGGAGACATCCTCTTCACGATGAAGAGCTTGCTCTCCCCTCACGGCGTAGCTGCTGCGCTCGGCGCCTTCTTCAGACGAATCAGGTGAGCCCAAGGAGACCGCTGCGGGCACCAATTCGGAGTTGGCCAACTACGCAAACTCAGACCTTGAGGAAAAGCCGAAGCATTGTGCAGGTGGTGTCGGTTGCATCGGCGTCGCGAGCTCCACAAAGGGCCCAGGTGACAGGGCCAGCAACGTGGGTGGCCCCAAGCTTGCTGTGGGGCGCGAGGTAGCTTTGCCGTTGGCTATCCGCTAGACATCTCCAGAGACTCCAGTTTGCTAAGCATCTCCGGATACTCGAGCGACAAAGTGTGCTTAAGAGGATGTAGTTCCATACTCACCCATTCGCGAGGTGTCCCCAGAGACCAAAGTAGCAAAGCGTGGTTGAGAATCCTCTCCCGTATCTGCGGGCTTGGGGTTCCAAGTGGTGCTGAAGGCACTGGTGGGAGATTCGGACTCCAACATGGACCTTGGTGGTCCTAAAGTAGGGTGCGGTGTCGGCGGTGGTGCTGCCCCTACAAGTCCAATTATGGAGTCCGCCAGACCCGCCACCCCCCGACCGGTGTCCCCCGGTCGAGCCGCAAGTATGACTAACCCATTCTCCTCTCGCGACTTCGTGAGGCTTTCCCCATTTTGCTCCTTGACACTATCCTTGGCATTAGCGGGCCATCGATCCCCTGGGTGCGCACAAGGCTCTAGCAATGGAACTGGTCATGACCATGTTGTGTCGACCACGCTATTTCCACCATGATATTTTGGCTACATTGGTTCGACCACGTTGGTTTGACCATGATATTTCGACCACGTTCGTTCAACCACATTGTGTTCACCATGCTGTTTCGACTATTTTGGCCGACAACATTGTTTCCACCATAATATTTCTATCATGTTGATTCGACGAGCATGTTGTTTCGCCCTTGTTGTACCAACGCGTAGCATGCCGCGCACATGCTGCTACTAAACAAAAGGAATCAGTAAAGAACGGCGGCTCTGTTCAAAAGCGCAGGAAAGACATGCTGTGTGGCTTTGGATCTACGCAAAAGACATCTGTACTGATATGAAGGTTATATATATGTATAACACCTACACCCAAAAGGTTGTGCGGAGATGCATTTGATGACAAAACAAAGCAAGCAGATTGAATCTACACCTAAGTAATGTATAAGCTGTCTAAAAGATTCAAGTTTACTATCCATTAAATATACGAAATTCCTTAAATATAAGATCTCTAATGTGTTATTAAGCTAGGATAGCTGCTTGAGCACTAAAAAACTGTAAGGAAAGAAAAACCAGTCGTTACAGTTACCAGTTCTCCGCTTCACTAGCCTAGAAGTAAGAAAAAAATATACTATGAGCCTCACGCACATATTTGCGAACCCTAGCATTAAAAAATCACATGGTTTGCTGCTTGGTTCAAAACTGAGAACCAGTATGGCTTCACATTTTTATGGCATATAACATTCATCTCATTTTTTTTGGCGTGGTTAAAACTTAAAATTAGAATGTTCATTTAGTTAAACAACTTCACTGACAGCCTACACAGGAACATACACGCTACATTTTGTCAAGAAGATAACCAATTTATGTAAACAAAGTTGCAGCGGAAGTATTGATGTCTACAGTCTACACAGGCCAATCATACCATTAGCAAGAGAAATGCATGCCTGGATACCAAAAGTTCAAGTGATATACGGCTTCGCTTCAAATGACATCAGTTTCTGGGTTTCTTATTTTCTTTTTTTTTTACTTTTTACTTTTTGGTCTTTTGTTTTTGCTTTTTTGCTTTTTCTTTTTCCATCCTTTGTATTGTCCCAAAACATATAGAGCTGTTTTCTAATTTTTCTCTTCTTTATCATTTTTTCTTTTTTATTCAAAAAAACTAATAGTCGCTACTGCCATTACAGCCAAAACTCTACGCAAAAGGACACTTTTTTTAAGCCGAGCATACAAAAGATAAATTTTACAGTCTAAGGTGGTGATCGGTTCGGCTGAAAGCCTCATGGCTTATGGCTGAAAACACTATAGCTGGCTGAAAAAAACACTGTAGCTGATAGAGGCTTATTTACCATAATTAAATTTAAAAAAAATTTAAAAATAGAAAAACATATTAACCCATCACGTATAATGTAAACAAATACGAGGAAAAAAGATCCGGTAAAAAAACTCAAAAAAAGCCAAAAGTTCAGAAAAAGACGAAATTTATGAATAGTGCAAAAATAAACTGAAGCCAGAAGCTGAAACCATATTGATCAGGGCCTAAACCACATGGCATGCTGCTCTGTTGCAGGCCATGATTATGTAAAGAATGAAGGGCAATAAATTGCAAAACTTTTTCTAGGCTAACAGAGATCCATCTGAGAAGCACTTAAAAAAACAAAAAACAAAAACAAAACAGCTAATTGAAACGTGTTGCAAAGATATATGGTGCAGAATTGATCTGGCAGCTTAGTTACACATCTTGCGTCAAGTAAGCAAGTATGAATCAAGCGTGACAGACAAGCGTCAGTACTGCGTCATATGGCCTGTCTACGTAAGCGGGTGAATTTTTTTAGCCAGCTGGCATCCAGTGTTTGATCAAGACACCATGTGTACGTGAAGGCAGAATGCTCAGGAAGAAGGGTACACTAATCATTTAAACAATGCTCAATAGGACAACCTTAGGACAGGAAGCATAACAGCGGATGCTTGGGGGGTTAAAAAATTGTAATTGTGGGTTATCCTGCAAACAAGGCATGGCAATTTTAGCCAAAGAATTTGTGTACATCTTAACCTCGTGTGCACAGACTATCCTGGCCTGAATTGTACAAAGGCCCCTCAGTTTGAAAAGCTTAACTGGGCCAAAGTTATGATCGACAGATGTCTGACTCAGCCACATGGCTATGCTAGCATGCATATAGAAGCTGGGTTAAGATGATGCTCAATTAGGTTGAATTTTAGTGGTTTATGGCTGAATTTTTTACTGTAACTAATTGAAATTACACTATAGGTGATAGTGGCTTATTTAGCATAATTAAATTTAAAAATGGAAAAACAGGTTAGCCTATCACGTATAATGCAAACGAATATGGAAAAAAACGGGCAAAAAAAGCTTAAAATAAGTTGAAAAGTAAAAAAACAAAATTTAGGAATAGTGAAAAATAAGCTGAAAGTCAGAGGTCTAAGCTCAAATGAACAGGGCCAATTATACCATGTTCAACAATCGTAACATCAGATAAAGCTTTCTTCTTTACTTTGTGCGCCAGGGAAGTACTAAAAATTCTTAGACCGTCTGTTATCCAAGAGCTGCTTTGATACAGGACAGGCATTTCCATAACTAGACGCTTTTGAGCTAGGCGTTCCCATATTTATGTTCTGAATAATACAAATACATGAAGTAACTGAGAAAGAAATTATTCATGTGAAAAGGAAATACGAAAGGATCAACCACCAGATAACAGGATTCGTTAAACTACCGTACAAAAGTTGATTTGAAAAACGAGCACAGCACACAGCATAGCAGTTTATTTATTTATTTACGAGGAACACAACATACCAGGTCAGTCCCCATTTGGAACACGAAAGCCGAACTGTTTCAGTATAAATTTCGTAAAATTTGTACGTTCCAAACGGGCGTAGCAGCCAAGCGAGGGAGTCGCAGATGGTTCCGTTTTCACAAGCGCTGGCCTGCAACAGACGGCCAGAACTAGTGACAGGCCTAGCTACACGCACAACGACACAACTAAATTTGTGCGTACGGGCCTTAAGCCCATCCAAAGCCCAAGTAGCGCCTTGCACTCGGTCCTCGTCTTCCTCGGTTCCTCCTCGCGTCCGCGTACCGACGAATCCCCTCGCCTCGCCTCTGCGGAACCTTCCGCTTCCGCTCCCGTTCCCGCTCCAAGAACCGCCACTTTTATCCACTCAGTTCTCGCAGCCTATCTTTTTTTTTTTCGAGTCTCTTTCTTGCAGCGTATCCTCCCTGTTCGATTTGCTCAATCTGAGGACCAAAGCCCCGAGGTGCAAATCTGTTCCCTCTGCTTTGCTGCGGTTAGTTTGAGTTAGTCTCCCCTCGATTCTCTGTCCCGGGTAACTACAGGTAAGGCATAGGTTCGTTACCACTTGTTAAACTGAAGCGTAGATAGATTGCTCTTGTCCTCCAATGTTAGGGTTTGTGGGTTGTGTGGCTTGTGTGTTTTGAATACGGCAATTACAGGTTTACATGGCTGACTAGTTGTTGTTGGCCCTGCTGTTACCAATAACCATAACCATGTAGATACTGGGAAAGTCTTGGTAGCACGGAACTCCGCTTTGTGGCCAAGATACGAATCTGAATTATCTGAATGTGGAATGTTCTTCTGGTGATTCGTTGCTATCCGTGCTTCGAATGTATAGGATTTTGGAGGGGATAAAGATGGCATGAATTCTCTACGCAAGTGTGAGCAAGAAAAAATAAAAGAAAAGAGAACAATGTGCTCGATATGTTCTAGCAATTGTGTGCTCAATATGTTCAACCTAGCAAGTAATTAGCTATATTCAGATAGGGACCTTCCGTCCTGCTCAAAAGAGTGTGGTAATTTGCTAAAGGTTGCTGTCATCGACACCCTTCATGCTTGCTATCTCCTGCGTATGTAGTTTTTCCCATAACATGTGCATTTCCTCGATGTATATTGTATAGTCTGGAGCTGTGTTGAAATATAATTTAATTTTCTTCAGTTGATGCTACTATTTACATGAAGCATGTCACAGGTTTAGGCTGCGGTAGATATTCTACTTCGGTGCGCTGTCTTAATTAATTTGTATATCAAAACAATGGTCTCATGTTCCACTAATTCTTATTCTGGTTCTCCAAACATGTTTTTCAGTTAACACTTAATACTACTATAAGCAGATGCTGCTCTACCCACCTGCTCTCTGTTTGCAACGCTGTACTTCTTACAGCATGTATTCTCAGCACAGTCAGTTACAAGGAGGGTTGACACAGAGCGTGGCCTTATGGAAGTATTCTCGTTCACAAGCAATCAGTTATCATGTAAAGACAGGTTCAGTTGGTTTTCCCCCTAAGAAGAACGTAAAGTCATCTCATATGCAAAGTGCGACATGCTTTGTCTGTTTGGGGCGACGGTTGCACTGCAGTTTATCAGTGAGAAATCATACCCTAAATGTAAAGTTTGATATGCCCTCACATCAAAAGCTTTCTAGTATTAGCTGGAATTCAAGAAGTATGGCACAAAAAATAGGAGGTACAGGAACTGGACTTTGCTTGAGTTTTGCAGTTTCTGGGATGGCAAATGCTGAGGGTCCTGTGGACAATAACATGGATACCGCCCAAACTACTGAATCATCCATTAGTTCTACTCATGGGAAGAAAGTTTACATAGATTATTCTGTCACTGGTGAGAGTGGGAAACTTTTTTGTTTCTATTTACAATATAGACGAGGTCAAAGCATAACATCGTTTGGAGACTTGTGATTGATTCACATGGGACCTGCAGGCATTCCTGGAGATGGAAGATGCTTGTTCCGTTCTGTGGCTCATGGTGCATGCATTAGGTCAGGGAAACCCTCACCTAATGAGCATCTTCAGAGAAAGCTGGCTGATGACTTGAGAATTATGGTATGTTTGTAGTGTTCTGCTGAGGGATTCATACTTTTTATGAATTGCTTAGAAAGCAAAGCAACGGCTGTCTGATTGGCCTCATCATCTAATACCTCTATACAAATGTTGCCGCTGTTAGGTTGCTGATGAATTTATCAAGAGACGGGCAGAGACTGAATGGTTAGCTTCTAGCTTTCCTCATCATGCTGTTTGTTCTCCTGCATCTAAAATAATGTTGAGCTTTGCAAGCTTATCATTTGCCATGGCATGAATTTGCAGGTTTATTGAGGGGGACTTCAATACATATGTCTCCCAAATTAGGAAGCCACATGTGTGGGGAGGTGAGCCAGAACTGTTCATGGCTTCACATGTTCTTCAGTGAGTATTAGCCATGATCTTTGAAGATTTTCTTCTTGTTTGCTATTTTAGCTTAACTCTCCATCAGTGAAGTGTCCTAATAGAATGCCTGTGCGAACTAGTCATATCTATGTAGGATTTATGCAAGTAGTTGGTTTCACTTGCTCATTTAGCATCATTGACAACCCTCACAAATCAATAATGGACAATTCTTTGGTTGTCATGCTGACAAAAATTTAATTAGATAATGGATAATTTCATTCACGAATTAGCCTTTTATATTTGGTCCTTTTTTAAGAGACCGTGAAGTACCAAGGCAGTAAGAATATCATTACCGTTTTGCAGGATGCCAATCACTGTTTACATGCATGATGTAGAAGCAGGTGGTTTAATAGCAATAGCCGAATATGGCCAAGAGTACGGAAAAGAAGATCCTATTCAAGTTCTTTACCATGGTTTCGGCCATTATGATGCTCTGCAGATACCAGGAAAGAGTGGTCCGAGGTCAAGATTGTAAAGTTCGGAGCTTAGAAATCAGATGGTAAGTTTTGGGGCAATGCCTTCTTCCTTCTTTCCTGATACATTTAATAATGTCCAACCATAATCAGAATTTGCCTTCACTACGAATGATTCTAGCTGTTCCAATTGCTTATGTAAAGCTAAAAACTTACTGAGCTTTGTCAGTAATTTTCTTGGCAGGCAGCGACGAGGCTCGGGGATTAGGCTGTTCCAACGCACTGCTAGCATTACTGTGGCTTTGTTGCCAAAGAACAGCAAGACCTTAGCAGAACCCGTTTGCCTGTCTGGAGCCGCTGAACGAATGAAGAGCAACTCAGCTCACAATTTCTGAACGTGTCTTGAGTTCTGAAACTATCGAACAATTTAAGAGGCGCCGAATCATGTGCCTCGGTACACTGGAATTTGACACAAAACCTTGTTGGTGCTTTCTGTTATGAATTTATGATTGCTCTGAAGTCGGAGGAAGAAAGATCACCTATACAGTTGGATTTGGTCTTTTCTCACAGTTCCATTAGTCATACTCTGTCAAAAACTGCATGCGTTGGCTGTGTTTGTAAATGGCACATGTAACAGCTGCAGGTTTCTGGCCGGAGCGCTGATATTTTATCTATGCATAATGTTTTCTGCTTCTGGTCGATACCCTTAGCCGCTATATGTGGCTAACGCTGATGAAGACTGCTGATGAAGACTAAAGATGAGGCATGGATAATTCTTAAGCGCTTCCAGGCAAGTGTTGAGCCGGAGGTCGGGCGGAAGCTATGAGTGCTGCGCACATATTATGGAGGAGAATTCACAAATGCAGAGTTTGGAGACTACTCTGCAGATCGAGGTATTATTCGTCATCTCACAACGTTGTACTTACCACAGCAAAATGGCGTGGTCGAACGAAGAAATCAAACTGTGATCTCCATGGCGAGAAGCATGATGAAGGCAAAGGGCGTACCAGCAAGATTCTTGGGAGAAGCCGTCATACTCTCGGTGTATATCCTAAACTGTGATTTGACCCGAAGTGTTGATGGGAAACCCCCATTTGAAGTCTAGCATGGAAGATAATCGAATATGCATTATTTCCGCACATTTGGGTGTTTAGGCTACGCCAAGAATGTGAAGCCAAACATCAAGAAGTTGGAGGATAGGAGTACTCCATGGTGTTCTTTGGTTATGAACCTGGCTCCAAGGTGTATCGGATGTATGATCCCCTCAATTACAAGGTGCATGTAACACGAGATGTCGTGTTTGATGAAGATGCAAGATGGGACTGAGACACGTCCAGCAATGAGAAGGAGGTGGATCCTACTCGTGAGATTTTCACTGTGGAGTACATGACTTACATGTCCACAGGAGATGGAGGACTGTTGTTGTCTCATGGGTGTGGTGATGCAACGGCATCATCACCGCAGATGCTGTAAAGCTCACGACCATGTGAGATGAGCTCGAGTATGGTCAATCACATAACATATGACCATGACAGGTAGCTGACGATGACGTGCATCGAGTCTACCCCACACCAACATCATCATCGGCACCAGCAGGTGTCAAATGTGCATCTCCACCAAGAAATGTCTCAGAGATCGATGGAGAGCCATGAAGGTACCGAACGCTGGCTAACATCTATGAAACTACATCGGTCCAAGATTTGGCAGATGCATTCGGTGAGATGAGCCTTAAGGCCGCAAAAGAATTGGCAAGTTTTATGGAGGCAGAAAGTGTTCAGTCTGGAGACAGGCAATGCAAGAGGAGATCAAATCTATAGAATAAAGACGTGGAGGCTTGTTGATCTCCCAACCGGGCATCGACCGATAGGCTTGAAATGGATTTACAAGGTGAAGAAGGACTCGGATGGGAAGATCGTTAAACACAAAGCTAGGCTCATGGCAAACGGCTACGTGCAGTAGTATGGAGTGGACTTTGAGGAGGTATATGCGCCGATTGCATGCCTTGAGTCTGTGTGATTGCTCATTGCAATCGCATCACATGAAAGCTGGGAGATATATCATATGGAATGTCAAGTCAGCTTCTCTTAATGGTGTATTGGATGAAGAGGAGTATGTGGTCCAACCTCCGAGGTTTGTTGATGCAGAAAAAAGCACAAAGTCATGAAGCTTGAGAAGGAAATATACGGGCTACGTCAAGCTCCGAGGGCATGGAACTCCAAATTGGATAACAGTCTCACGACACTAGGGTTCAAGAAATGTCCATCAGAATATGCTATATACAGAAAAAGTACTAGCTCAAACATTTTGTTGATTGGTGTGTATTTTGATGATTTAATTATCACGGGAATCCACACACATGAGATATGAAATTCAAGAAGGAGATGAAAACTTTGTTCAAGATGAGTGATCTTAGTCTGATGTGCTACTATCTAGGTATAGAGGTAGATCAAGGCAATGCAAGGATCATTTTGAATTAAACAACGTACTCTAAGAAGATACTAGAGAAGAATGGGATGGACGAATCCAACCCATGTCAAATTCCCATGGAAGCAAGACTCAAACTGAGCAAAGTAAGTGAGATTATTGATACTATTTGGTATAAAAGCATTGTGGGTAGTTTAAGATATTTGGTACACACAAGACCCGATATTACTTTCGTAGTCGACTATGTGAGCCGCTTCATGGAAACCCCAACCTCTGAACGACATATTCTGAGATATATTAGTGGTACTCATGATGTGGGGTGTTTTTATTCTCAAAAGGAAAAAGAAGAACATATGAAGCTCATTGGGTACATTGATAGCAATATGGCTAGGGATGTTGATGATCACAAGAGCACAACTGGTGTCTTATATATGTTTGGGAGGAACTTGGTTATTTTGTAGTCCCAAAAGCAGTAAGTGGTAGCGTTATCCTCGTGTGAGGCTGAATACATTACTGCTTGCTGATGTTCTTACCAAGCCATTGGATGCATCAGGTTCCAAGAGATGTGTAGCAAACTTGGTTTAATCAGGGTCAAGTTATGAGCAACGAGATTAGGAGGAGATTGTTGAGTAATATCATCACTTCAGTTTCTTTTGCAGTCGATAAGAACCAGTCATCAGTTTCTTAGGAGTGCATTATTTCAGTCTTAACTCTTTGTAAATGGTCATCGAGACATGCGTATTTATGTTTGACTGGTTTAGTGCCTTAATTAATAGCATTAGTATGCATTAGAGTCCAATATATTGTAAGTAATGGTAGTTTGTTCATCTTATGTATAAGGAAAAGAAAACCAGAAAAGTCGTGAGGTTGTGCGGCACAAACGAGTGTTTTGTCCTCCATTTTTTCCTATCAGAACTCAGATTTTCGACCACTCCCCACTTCGAGTACTTCCCACTCCAAGTATTGTACATCCGAGCAGTTCAGAGTTTATTCGAGTACGAGTCTTTCGAGTACTACAAACCCAAGTGGCCCAAAGTCTCAAAGTAATATTCACCGAGTACTGTAGCAGACTACTGTTCTATGAGTACCGTAGTAGAGCGATGTTCTACGGGCACTGTAGCAAAGTACTGTTCATCTGAATAGTTCATTCGAGTACTCACGGTCGAAGCTTCTGCAAGTCTTCACGACCACGTGAGACTGAAGCTAGCGAAGAAGGCATCCGAGTACTCGAAACTCACGACCATGTGAGGTACTCAGAGCTCACGACCACATGAGGCTGAAGCAGTAAAAGAAGTCATCTGAGTACTCGAAGCTCACGACTATGTGAGGTACTCAGAACTCACGACCACGCGTGAGGCAAATCCAATAATGACCCTGGATGGCGACGATGCATTCGGCCTCTTGCGATGGGTGCAGTTGGTGGTGCAAGAGGAGTGGATGGCCGAGGTGTTCGACGTCGGGCTGGTGCGGCTCGGTGGGAGCGCAGAGGAGGAGATGGTGGTGCTACTGTGGGTGGCCATTGTGCTAGACATGCGGCCAGATAGCATGGATGTTGTCAAGATGATAAGAGGAGATCGGTGGCGGCCATTGGCGAACAATGATGGAGGAGAGTGAGGGAACACATGAGCATTGGAGGAGGAGCGGTCGAGGGGGGTGCCGTTGGTAGGCATGATGCCATGACTCCGGTGCAATGCAATGCAGAGCAGGGCAGGGTAAATGCATAGGTTTGTGGCACAAGTTATATGTATCTCATATTCTGATGTGGCAATTTTTTTTAAAAAAATCTTGACTAAGATCGTCGTGCTTGTCATGATAGCCCTTGGTCTTGGCGCACTTGTGTAGACCTTGCAATTGTATGTCCCTGAATCTCAAGTGACCATGACGATGCTCGTGTTTGCTAATGTTGGCCACCTCATGACTTCAATCAGTTGATGTGCCAGTTGCGTGTCATCCAAATGTTGAAATATCTGCTTCCTTATAGATATATCTGATTTAGATATATCTTTGGTTATCGAATATAATCTAAACCAATCTTTGATCGTAATATGTTTTTTTGATTGTAATCCTGCTCCTTTTGTAAACTCTGACTCTATTGCCATACGACAACTGTAGCACATCCGACATAGCCGCATAAATACAGTCTG
The DNA here is from genome assembly GCA_017311315.1 of Dendrocalamus latiflorus. Lineage (NCBI taxonomy): Eukaryota > Viridiplantae > Streptophyta > Magnoliopsida > Poales > Poaceae > Dendrocalamus > Dendrocalamus latiflorus. Next base: position 22,796,137 of record CM029673.1, read on the forward strand.
CGTTGGGTGATTGACCTGTGCACCAAAACCAATATATTCTTCCTCTTAACTTTTACATGGTATAAGAGTCTCTAAAATCTCCAACAAGGTGTCTAGCTCAACTCTGTCCATGGTCCTGAGCATCGCGACCAACACAGTCATTGGCACGCTGTCCAGCACCGCTGGTCTTCTGCCAATGCCCTCCTTCAAAAATTTGATCAACATCAAGTTGTCAAGAGACAACTATCTCCTTTGGAAAGCCTAGATGATGTCGTATCTACAAGGACAACATCTTATCGGCTGTGTTGATGGCTCTATTGTTCAGCCATCCATGACAGTTGCAAAGATGACCGACAAGCAGGGAGAAGTTAAGGAGGCAAATCTGAACGATTATGTTTGGGTGCAATAAGATCCGTACGTGTTGAGCTCTCTTCTTTTCTCTTTTGGAAGAAGTGCTCGCACAGGTGCTATTCCTGCCCACCTCACACGAGGTCTGGGAAGCACTGGAACATATGTTTTCCTAGCAATCACAAGCAAGAATCATGCATATGTATTGTGCCAAACCTTTTAAAAATACTATAAGGATGATCGATGCTCGTAAAAGTCATACTGTTTTGCTATGCAAGTATTTGGAGAATAAATTTTTAGTTATATGTGACAAGTATTAGAATCAGAATTTGTATTTTATAATAATATTACAAGTGGAGTTCTGCAACAATCTATTTTTCAAAAAGCAAATCAAATAAGACCTTGGTCCTATACAGATGAGATGAGGTTGAACCTACTCAGAGTATAACATATGGCATGCTATTTGTGCGTGTAATTCCTGAGTTGCGTTTTCATTTGTTTATGGTGTAAATCAAGCCATAAGTTCAGCTGTAGCGTTTACATTAGAATGCGAAACTGGGGTGACAAAAACTCTTATCATTTTACCTTGCGTGACGGAGTGCCTGAGCACACGATCACATTCCTAGCCTATGCGAGGGATCAAAGGCTAACTAATGCCCTGGTACAAACGAGATCGTCGATCGACACGAACATTTAAGTACGAATTAAGGTACGTACGTACGTAGATCCCACCTAGAATACCCCGCGTATAAGAACGAGACAATCCTACGAGGCAGAGGCTGGAAATTTTATTCCAAAATTGTGTATCACCTTAATGTACTGCTCTTGGTTTATTAATAAAAATTTCCGTTATCAAAAAAAAAAGAACGAGACAATCTAGCCTCGCCCTCACGTGCTCTTGTTCGCATGGGGGAGAAACACCGGCTCGCGATCCAATCTTGCCATGTCCCGGCCGGTGTCCCGTTTCTCTCACATCTATATGATACTAACCATCTACTTATATGTTGCAACAAAATTTATTAAATATATAAAGAATTATGTTATAAAATATGGCTATGCTGATCAGTTGAAAAGTAGAGCGTGATAAAACGTTAAGAATATGGTAGTTGGAGGAGAAGGAACGTACGACCACCAACACGTTCTTTTATAATAATAATAATGTCTGAAAACAGAGTTATGATTGATCCCTCAAATATTTCGGTTATCCAAGGGCTAACATTCCTCCGTACCCTTTCGTTAAGTTGAATCGTGTGCTCTCAAGGCCGGTTCTAGTTGATCCCTCAAATATTTCGGTTAAGTTGAACCGTTGCCGTTCACCGTCCAATCTTGTTACTTTTGTCGCCGAGTGTATGTGAGTTAGCTGTGGATTCCATATTAGCAGCCGCCATGTAAGGGGCAAGATATGAAATGAAACTCTAGTTGCTTGCTCTCTCTCTCTCTCTCTCTCTCTCTCTCTCTACTTTACCCTGTTCCTTGCTCTTACGTACTTTTCCCTTTACCAAATTTGCAATCTATCCCTAAATCGGTTCTGAAATCCAATTGATTCGGACGTAGTTTCCCTGAGTCCTGACAACTTGCCATCAGATACTCAGATTGGTATCATGTGTGATGTGTGCTTTCAGTCCAGATCAGACGGTGTTTTTGTGTCCAAAATTAAAGGGGGTTTACCTAACTAATCTGTGTCCGGGCAACAGAGCTGAAGCAGGAGTAGAACACCTAATTAAGGGGAACAAATAGTGTTGAAGCATGAGTATAGCATCTTAGAAAAAAATAATTGGGATAGTTGGGGAATCCGATAGCGTGGCAAACTAGGGTCAAGTCTAGGTCTAAACTACGTTATAGGTCTAATTAAGCAAACTAGGGTCAAGTCTAGGTCTAAACTACGTTATAGGTCTAATTAAGCCTAGACGCGGTGAAGAGTGTCGGAGTACGAATAGAATTATTGCTCGTTTAACATCTCTTCAAGGAACAAACAATACAATTGGGTGCATGCTCCTGTAGTGGAGTACTTCCTAACCGATGGAAGGTGCCAAGAACTGGGTGCTTATCCCCTGGAAGAATGATATGACGTGATTTTAAGTAGCGAGAGGAATAGACGTTCTTGCTACGATCACGTCGAAAATTGGCTACAGAGAGTACGTACCTTCCACTGTGGCTTTTTGAGACACAACAATTGCATTTGTCATCAAGAGTTCACGGATTATTCTCGGTGGGATATATCAAGGAACATTAGTAATAAAGGCATATATATGGACACTGCTTCAGATAATAATGCATGCAGAGATGTTCTGGCGTCTTGTAAGAACAAAATGATAGGCATTATTGCCGGTATTTTCCACTGGTTGGAACAATGGGAACATTAGATTCCAGAAACGATCCTAACCTTGTGAAAATAATGAAGCATGCATGCATGTATTCCACACACCAATCTGCTGATGGTACGTATTCTACCAGATAACTACAGAGATCGAATTTCGGAATTTCTTGCTTGCAGCAACCTTCATCCATGCATGCATGGCGAAGTCGTTCTCGTTGATCAAATATACCTTATTCCATCAAGAAATCCTTATCGCGATAATTATGCTATCTTATGCGCGCGCGCACTCAATGGGGGACCTTTCTACGCCGTTGGATTCTCGAGGAATAGCATCCTCGGATATGGTTCATCACTTTGATCTACAACACGCGATTCTTGATGCGCCAATTCTCGAGAATAGATTCATCGAAATTTTCTGTGTATATATGCTGGCCCGTAAATTATGTTATAGAACAATTAAATTCTGTTTATGGATGTAGAGGTAGCTTCTTAGATCTTAGTGTGCTAACGCCATCTGAAATCTACTCTCTATGTCCAAGTTTATAAGATGTATTTTCTATTGGCACATAGACCAAGGAGACAATAAAAATAGCTAGATTACCCATTACCCCTATTTATTATTATTATCTCTAAGCAGTATATTTAATACATACATGTAGAGAATAGCAAATAAAGCTGCATATTTATTAAAAATATAAATAGAATATCAAATTAATATTATATTGTAATATAAAATATGTCCTATATTTAGAAACAAGATTATTCATAAAATATACCTATAAATCTGGCCGAAAGGAGTATATGAAATGTAAATAAAGGCATCCGACTTTAGACATAACGTATCAGGGCATCTGTAGTGTATGAAAATAGAGGGTCTTAAGCCACCTTAAGGTCAACCTTATACATTACAGGGGTGACCTTAAGTAGGCTATAAGTAAAAAAGGCTTAAGGCTGGTCCTCAAACTAAAGACCTGGCCACAAGCATTAAAATACAATTTTTCTTTATCTGCCAAGTGGGACCGTCTTAAGGCCCCTTGAGTTATATACACTATGGAGTCAACCTTAAGATTTAGATGGGACCCACCTTAAGACCCCTTGGGTTATATACACTACAGATGCCCTCAGGGGACGATCCTCATGCGGGGACAGGCGGCACCTGGGCACATCCCCGTGCGGGAACTGTCATCCCAGATAAATATGTTCCTCCAGCTACATCAGTGGAAATAAAGGACGCAGAGAAACAGATAGATAAAAAAACATTTGCCTATGTTTTCTATGCACTACAATGCAGAGTGAACATATGATCACATATTCATATGTGATTACGTCTAGTCAAATTGGATTTCATTTATTCCTAAAAAAATGGGTTCGATTTATGAGGGAGAGGGAGAGAGAGGGTTATATATCAACTCAGCTATTTCTAACCTTGGAATGCTGATGTAACGTCTCCGTTTCTGGGAACAGAGCCATCGTACGTCCCGTAATAACCTAGGAGTTTCGTTGCGAACAGAAGGAGCATTATGCCTGCTCATAAATATTTAAAAGGGTTAATTTAATTAAAATATAGATCTAACGGTCAATTTTAGTAATTCAAAAGGTGTCTAAGCCTAAAACTTAACTTACAATCAGAAGATCCGAAGAAAACTTCCACAAAAACACTTGAGTGCGGTCGTAACTCTAATATGAAATCTTGAAATGTCTTTTCTTCTTCTGATCTTTATTTTTGTGAAAGTAAAGCAAGACTGAACACAACCAATCGTACTCAACAAGTCATATGGGAAACACTATTTAATTATATGCCAGTATTTCCAAGAGATGGGGCCATATGGGTTTTAACATTTTATGTGGATGCAGTTTTATTTGTAAACACTTTTGAATTTAAAACAAGATAACAAATCATATATTTCCTAAGGAATTTGGAGTTTCAACATCTTGATTACCAAACTGCAATATTTTCAAATCATTTTCAAATTTACTTATGCATCGCTGTTGGAATTACCCATTAAACACAACTTCTTTTACTGGATGCACATCATATTCGAATACCATATATTATAACTTTGCAGAGTTGCCCAACTTTACCTACAAGATTTCTTAACCCTCATGACTGAGTTAAGAAAATAAGGTTGTTTCACTATTCATCTCTTTATATAGCCTCTACCCGATAAACTAGGTACCCCCTATCACGTAATACGGTGGCCTGATAGGGCGGAGCCTACATTTGTGAAAGTATGGTTTTACCGTTTCTATACCACATTATTGCGCCTGTTGTTCCCTTTTCTGAAATACTATATTATATCCTTGTAGTAGATATTCAATCGATTTAAGCACTAGTAAACCAGGTTTGATAAGTCAACGCTAGTGTTTGAGTGATTACTATATTCTTTACTTAGCATAAGCTTCTAGTCCTTATTTTTCATCAACCAGGTAACCATTCACAAATAAATATCCCAGTGCACTGTGGCATTGTCACTACTAGTGTAAAGCAGATGAATTTCCTACACTACCATGGTATATTTTATAGTAATTTATTATTACTAAGACTTGTCAAGACGAATATGGCCATCAAATAAAAAAGGACTTTTTCATGTGGTAGGACATAACCAAATAACATATCATTTTAAATATTTATTGTATAATAAATAAGTGTGTAAATAAGTTAATCAAAATACTGGTAATTAAATAATTAAAGAAATGTAGGTTCAATATGATCAAAAACATGTGACTTGCCTTGCGGATCAATGTATTCTACGATTTCATATTCTTCTGATTCTTGAGCTTGAACTTGAGCTTCTCCTTCCTGGGCTGGCTGGTCTACAATGTCGTGTGCTAGCGTAAAGCAAAATAAACAAATCAATTTCGTGCTCGAAGGATTGAGCTAGGAATAAAAAGAAAGAAAATAAAGAAGTAAAATCAAATAAAATGTGTTTAGGGATTACAGGAGAGCTGGTATGGGAAAACGGAGTTGAGAAATGGGTAGATGGGTTCGAAATGATCGAAATGGATGTATATATGTATTTTAGAGTTTTGTGAACAGTAACGGATCTGGTATTGTTCGCCGTGGGTTTTACTGTTCATAGCGGGTTTAGTCCTTATCGGGTTGTCACTGTGTACTTGGAGAACAAAGGAGTTATGAGTACTTAGGTGGTCTCGAGTACGATTACGAAGTCGGGTGGATGGTCGAGGTTCGACTTCGAGCGTGAAGTCAGCGGAGATCGGATGATGTACGAGATGCTACAAAGATCGGACGACGTCTAAGTGACTGTGAGGATTGTTAGATTTAATCTTGATGAGTTGTAAGTGGTCGTAGAAGCTGTGGACGAAGCCACACTCAAAGCCGTGTTTGAAACCACAGTCGAAGCAGTGGTTGAAACCGTAGCCGAAGCAGCAGTCAAAACTACAGAAGTCAAAGTCGGAGGCTCTGAGTACTGTGCTTCGAGTACTGTACACCAAGTACTGTGCATTGAGTACACAAGAAGGCGTGGCCGTAGCATCGAGATGATGTGCCATGGTCGAAGGCACCATAGTCGTAAGCCATGGTCGGAAAAACACTATTGCAGTCAGAAGCGTCTGAGTGGTTTAGGAGTGAGTATCGGATGACGTACGAGTGGCTTAACGGCATTAGATGGCGTACGAGTGGGCTGTTTGAGTGGTGTTGCTCAGGACTCGAAGCGGTGTGGTCGAAGCTCCTCTCAATTACAAGGTGGTCGAAGAGTTTAAGCGGTGGAGAGGTTGAAGAGTTCAAGCGGTGGAGCGATCGGAGATTTCGTGGTCAAAAAACAATTGGTGACCACAGGTGGGTTCCTAGGGCCACAAGGATTCTATTTTTGGGCTCGGGAGCAGCTAGAAGTTAGGCGAGCGTCAGCGGTAAGGTCTTCTCTTCTCGGGACTTTTGAATGGCACAGGGGTATGGCTAAGCTAATAGGACAATAGCAATGGCGTTCAAGCATCACTGAGAGTAGGGGAGGCTTAGGGAAGTGATGGTTTAGGTCGGGAATGGCTGAGCCGAGCTATCCACGGTGAGGTCTCAAGGTCAGGCGACGGCACTAGTCGCCAGCGTGGTAAGGGGCTCGAGGAGATAAGGCAGTGGTTCAGTGGTGTTCCTGAGGGCGTAAAGGTGCTACAGGCAAAAGCAATAGGAATATAATCGATTGAATAAATGGAATCAAAACTTAGCTTACTTTGAGGTCTTCGGGTGGTCACAGGCGAGGCTCCGGTCGAGAGGTCAATTGGAGTGTGGGGGTGGCTCACTAGACGCCTATGCGATGTCTAGAGGAGGTCTCGGGCTTTTTATAGCCTTCCCATGGCGGTTCGACACAAGGCGGGGCTAAGGTGGTGGCGCACGACAGAGGTCAAGAAGGCACAGGAAGACACAGCGTTGCTGGCAGAGGGGAGGTACGGGCTATCTTGGGCACAGCATTATGGCTATCAAAAGCGGTTAGAGGCGTGTCAAGTCGGCTGTGAGAGGATGAGCGCAGAGAGAGAGAGAGCAAAATGGACGACGGCGGTGAAATTGCCGTGACGGCTCAACTAGGTGAGATCTGCAGCCATTTAAGAAGTGTGTCAGGTGTCAGGGATATCGTACATTGGCCTGGCAGTAGCTGGCAGGGCGGCAAGGCTGTTTGCGGCATGAAGCAGTCGACTGAGAGAGAACAGAGAGAGTGGGAAGAGCTACGGCGGCGGTGAGCTCTACTGACTGGGCTGACGTGTTGCCAGTGCAAGTAAGCGGGTGTCAGAGGCGGAAGGAACGAGGTGGTACGGGCTCTGACCATTTGGCAGGGGTGTGGCAGCGGCGGGAAGTAACGGGAAGGGGTGGCAGTGAAAAGATCAGGCGGCGGTGATATTTTCAGTCAATAAACAGTGCTCACGCGAAAACGGCTCAAGGAAGCGATACAACAGGGAGATTGGAGCTTGGATGGCTAGGATAGATGTGGAATTTTGCCAGGATTCACAAGAAATCAAATCCAAACAAGAATTCAAATTAATTTTAAAATATTGGTTTTGTTTCAGCTGATTAGTGATGGCTATATGTGTTATGTGTGTTAACAGGTTGGGTTTGTCTACATTTTATCTCAATACTGATGGGAATCACCTACTTCAGAAAAGAAAAGGTGGAATCAGTCGCACTATTTTTGACTTTTCTACAGTAACTAGCTTTTAAACGTAGTGTCTTTTTAATATAGGGTCTACTAATTAATTGTAGTACATATTGTACCGACTTCATTTATATTGAAAAAAACCGCATGTGAGTTTTTGTTATTCTGTAATCTCTCATACAAATAGTTCAAAAGCCACAGACCATAGTTAAAAGTCATAAGCCTCATCTAAAAAGATCATATTCTTGTGTCACCCAAATGCAAGGTCAACCTCCTGATGAAGACTCATGGGACTAGTGGCAACTGCTGGTCTAACCGGCCGGTGTCAAACCCAACCGTATCACCTCCTATATCTTCCTTTTTGCAGGACTTAATGTTATTTTTGTCTCTTATTAGATCAGCAAACAAAAGCGGGGAGTCACACCAACTTTTTTCCTTCTCCTCCTTTGTTCACCTTTTGTGTCTCATTGCAGCATGGGCGATTGAACAGTAAAACACAAGCTTAGAATAAAGGAGGAGAGAGGGAGATTTGGCACTCATGTGGAGCCACATGGTTCAAAAGATCTTATGCGTTGGGCGAAAAGGATGGGATTTCCTTTGATTCCTTCAAATGGAATCCAATTAGGAGCTTGATTTATCACTTCGAGGACGATGGCAGTAGGCAGCACCGCAGCAGTAGTAGTTGATTAGTACTTGATTGTGTCATTATGATACTAGTTAAGCCAGATCCAGCCTCTTTTTTAGTACAGAGTAGAGGGACCAGGATAGGGGGTTACGCCCTGATTAATTCGGCTTCGGCTTCTGATTTCTGGTTTATTTTTCACTATTCATAAATTTCGTTTTTTTCTGAACTTTTGGCTTTTTGTTGAGCTTTTTTCCCAGTTCTTTTTTCCCTGTATTTGTTTGTATTATACGTAATGGGTTAACATATTTTTTATATTTTGAAATTTTTTAAATTTAATTATGCTAAATAAGCCTCTGTCAGCTATAGTGCTTTTTTCAGTCAACTACAGTGTTTTCAGCCATAAGCCATGAGCTTTTAACCCGAACCGATCACCACCTAAGAACTATGAAGTTGCAAGTACATGCAGTCTTCCTTAATTAGATGCTAGGACTAGGGGTGGAAAACGGTAACGGATAATTCGTTTTATCCGATATTCGTATCCGAGAAAACACAAATATGGTAAGCAAAAATCCGTATTCGAAAATATTCGTATTCGTATTCGAGAATATTCGTATTCGTATTCGAGAATATTCGTATCCGTATTTGAGAGTATTCGTATTCGCATTCGTATTCGAGAATATTCGTATCCGTATTCGTATTCGAGACTATTCGATTCGTATTCGATCCGTTTCTAGAACTTATGAAAAAAATCGTACAAATTTTGTTATTCAAAATTTGAATTTGGGCGGTTTAAAACCGGTAACCGGTCAAAAACTGGTGAAAAATCGGTAAAACCGCTAGGAATCCATTTTATCCGATATTCGTATCCGAGAAAATCCGTATTCGAAAATATCCGTATTCGTATTCGAGAATATTCGTATCCGTATTTGAAAATATTCGAATTCGTATCCGTATTCGTTTGAAAAATATGGATTCGTATTCGTATTTGAGACTATTCGACCGTATCCGATCCGTTTCCACCCCTAGCTAGGACCGCTAGGGGCACGTACAATGAGGACTTTGAAAACCAGTTTTCAAATTTTACTGGGGACCGACAACACCGATGTGACCAATAATAAGAGAATTTCAAATGATTTCAAACCAAGCTTTTCAAATCAAAATTTGAATAAAAAAGGCCAAAAATAGGTGAAAATTTATCGAAATGGTTGAAAATATCGGCCAGAATTTTTTAAAAATAAATTTTGGCCAAAAAATCTTCTGTATTTGACAAAACTCATGCAAAATAAATTTTTTAGGGCTGGTTTAAAATTTTACCAAGAGGGTCCGATATAGCCGATAAAACCAATAATCTACCAAAAATTAGCTGATTATCAGAACCATGCGTATAATAGTATAGACAATTCGTATCTGTAGTACCTTTTATATCATCTATAGACAACATTAATGATAGCTCTTGCAATAAATTGTCTTTTTATATATCTCTATAGACAGCTTCTGTATATACAATGTATCTTATTTTTGTGTTACGGTTGACTATTACATGAGCAACAGCTTAATTCTCTATGCTCTTCCTGTCTTCTCTACATTACCTTATGTCTCAGATAACAAGACTTACAGATAACTAACGTCGTATCATTGTACATGCAGTGCTAATTAACTACTAAGTGATATTAACTTTGGAACACCGGAATGCTGTATAGAAATCCTGCGTAATTACATTGCTTCTTATAAATGAATGCAAATTCTTGTAAAATTCATCCATTCCAAATAGACTCCACCTGTAGAACCAAGGGAGAGTATCCATGATCCAAATCCAGTGAACTGAACTGTAGCACACCGAGAACACCTCGTGATGGCATCCCCTGCAGCGTCAGTCGCCTTATCATTCAGTTGTTCCTGCTCACATCGTTCAGTTTGCTTGCTCGAACTTAGTAACTCTGATCAACATGATAAGTAAACTAACATTTTTTCTTGATTTCAGTACGTTGATTGTTGAATTAAACAGTCCATGGACAGCATAGCAGTGACTTAAAGATCCTTATGAGCTTTTAGCATATATTTTTTCCTCAGGTGTCAGCGAAGAGGGGGAAGGTGATAGGCCGCCCAGATGCTACGAGCAGTGCAGATCACTCTGCCTTGCTTGCACAGTGCACACATGTGCTCCCCTCGTGAACGGAGTTTTCTTTCCATTTTCTTTCAGCATCGATCTGCTGCATTGTGCCAGCGGTGGGTCCACGTCTTCGAGTGGCTACGGGCCGGGCCGGGCCGGGCTGGGCCACGTGATGCAAAGTGGGCTCGTAACAACCTCGCAGGCCGACATCTGTGAGCGCGACTGGTTTGAGCTTTGGTTGACGACGAAGATGGATTGGGTTTAGAACCCTAGATTAACAGCCACTGACGAAAGAGGATCAGTGAAGGCAGCGGTGGCTATGGCAGCGAAGTAGCGGTGTATGGTTTCCCCCGAGACCAAGCGTACGTTACGTCCACGAGACGCGCAGAGTACCCCAAGCACGAGGGCACTTCCCTGCTTCCAGTAACTTCCAGCATTATAAATAGCGCCGAGATCTCGCTCCCACATGTTAAGCTGCTACACGCCCCCGATCAACAGCTTCTTCCCCCCACCGTGCCTTTCTACCATTAATATACTCCCTCCCTTCTTCCTCCCCGCGAGCAGAGAGGGAGAAAAGGAGAGCAAGCAAAAGGTTTAATCCGATCGTGCAGCGCAGAGTCACTCGAGTTACGCTGTGCTTGTGTAGTTGTGTGATTGTATTGGATTTATTTAGTATAGCGACTGGTGTTTCTTGGGAGGAGAGGTTAGCTAGGAATTGGGGAGGTGAGGCGGGTGATGTACGGCGCGCCGGTGTCCAAGGACCTCAACCTGCCAGCCCAGCAGCAGCAGCCAGCCGCCGGTGTACGGACGCCGCCGCAGATGAGTTCGCCCGGCCTGCTGCGGTACAGGTCGGCGCCGAGCACTCTGCTCGGCGAGGTGTGCGGGGACTTCCTCCCGGCCGCCGGCGCCGGCGCGGGGCATCGACCGGCTAGCCCGTACCACGGCGCAGCGGACACCGTCCTCGCCCGCTTCCTCGCCGGCAACCACCCCGAGGTCCAGAACAAGCCTCCCCGCCCCGCGGAGCCCGCGGTCCACTTCCCGGAGGACGCCGCCTCCCTGGCCTCGCAGCACCAGCAGCTCATGTATCAGTCGCAGCAGCAGATGGCTGCCATGGGGGGCCTGTACCGCACCGTCAGCTCCGGCAGTACGGATCCCGCCGGCGTGGCCGGTAACAGCCTGCTCCGGCAGAGCAGCTCTCCGGCCGGGTTCCTCAATCATTTGAACATGGACAACGGTTGGTACTTCCTCCTCCTCGAGCTTTCTTGGTTCTTGCCACGTAGCGATCATGAGCTAGCTAGCAGCTAGTTATATTGAGTTTATACATCAATCATTTTACCTAAAAGCTGAACTGACGAGGAAAGCAATTCACTTATGCTTAGCTTTCCATTTCTGGAACTGACGCGTCGTGCAATTAATGGAATACTACCTGTAGGATATGGCGGCGGCGGGCACGGATATATGCTCAGAGCGGGCATGGGCGGCGGTGGCGGCGGCTTCAGGAACGGCGACGCGCGGCTCAAGGGGCAGGTCAGCTTCTCGTCGCGGCAGGGCTCGGTGATGTCGCAGATCTCGGAGATGGGCAGCGAGGAGCTCGACGGCAGCAGCCCCGAGGCCGGCAGCAACGGCGCCGCCGCGGCGCGCGGCTACAGCAGCACCCCCGGGTACCCGATGGGCGCCTCATCCGGCTGGGAGGAGCCTTCGCCGTCGCCGTCGCTGTTGTCTGACAACCTGTCCGGGGTGAAGCGCGCCCGCGTCGACGTCCCGGACTCCGACTCCCCCGCCGCGCAGCAGGCGGCGAACGGGGCGCAGCTGACGCACCAGTTCAGCCTGCCCAGCAACAGCAAGCCCTCGCCGGGGATGGCGGCGATCGAGAAGTTCCTGCAGTTCCAGGACGCCGTGCCGTGCAAGATCCGCGCCAAGCGCGGCTGCGCCACGCACCCGCGCAGCATCGCCGAGCGGGTAACCCAACCCAATCCAACGCCGCCCATTCCTGCAACAACAATCCCATTCCGTTACTGTTGTCTGATCGAATTCGACGTGGTGTGCATGCAGGTGAGGAGGACGCGGATCAGCGATCGGATACGGAAGCTGCAGGAGCTCGTCCCGAACATGGAAAAGGTGAGCTCGCGCTGTCAGACTGTACCGGCACGGCTCCCCAAGAATCCAATAGTAGTAAAATCGTAGAACAGTGCGTGAATGATCGGCTTTCTTTTCTTTCCCCTATTGGGAAGCGCCATGGAAGGGCCACGCCCTGTGCTGGCTTTAGGATTTTAGCCTAGCTTCTGACTGGTCATAACTTGGTTCGTATCACTCACTGCAGCAAACCAACACGGCTGACATGTTGGATCTCGCCGTCGACTACATCAAGGATCTCCAGAAGCAGGTCAAGGTATGCACGCTTTTTAATTTGGTGCTCTCTTTCCTCTTCAAAATCGTAGCTAGCTTGGACAATCAGCGCGACGATCGCGCTGTGCCATCAGGGATGTTAAAATCAAGTAGATTTGCCCTCTGATCGAGGGCAAGGGTAACTTTAATTAGGCTGTCCACATTGTACATGCTCCTAGTTGATTAAGCAACCTGTTTTTCTGTCGACAATTTTGAGATCGAGACAAGCACATAGTATGAAGCTTGAAATTGGCTGGAGTCGCAAAATTAACCGATTTTTCTTCGAAGTTGCTCATGGTGCTCTTGTAAATTCATTGAAGGTATTAAACGACGGCCGCGCCAAATGCACCTGCCCGACCAGCAAGCGGCAGCAGCTTCTTTCTTTTGGTCCTAGCGAGTAGGGGTAAGCAGTTGAACAATCAGATGTTACGAGCAGAGGGCAATGGAGCAGTGGCATCATCAAGATGTAAAAGGGGAGGAAATGAGATTGGGTTTGTACATGCATGCAGGTCATCGACGAGCAGCTAGGCCCACGGAAAGCGTGGGCCCCACATGCTAGTGATATATAGTTGCCAGCTTAATTAGTTTGGTTCTTCTTGATGAGGAGGGAGAGGCGAGACGAAACCTGAAATGTGCAGTTCTGTCTTGTCTTTGCTGTTATAGTACAACATACATGCAACTGTCTCCATGCCCACGTCCAATGCACTTCCCTTTATGGTAATCTTTCTTCGCACTGGTCAATCAGTTGCGGCGGTTCCTGTGACCTACGTATTATTAGTCCATATCCTTCAATAATTTTACACGACTAATCTTCGTTTTGTACTGGTACCAATAGTCTAATACTGTACATGGAGTATATTAGGCCTAGGCCCCCTCTTTTCAACTCATGTTTATGGGTTATAACTTATAATTTCTTTCAAACATACATGATGATTTCTTTGTTGTTTTTTTGAAATGATTTATCGAAGTAATTATTTCAAACTAACTTATCAGCATTCGGTTTATTCATGCAAACACCTGAACTATAATTAAAAATCATCGGCCACGTAAAAAAACAACCTTAATCTTACTAAAAGAACTGGATCGACATGCAAAGGCGGCGCCTTGAGCATCCATCGATTGATTGATTTCACTTTTCCTTGACGGGATACGCCGAGCGGGTCGGCGAAGGTCGTCGAGTCGAGCGAACCTGAGTTGAAGGATAAGGTTCAGTGAATGAACAAGAGATGGCTCGTCGAATTGTTTTTGTCCTGCGTTGTCACCGTCTGTCCGCATCCGCTCCAATCTGCCACTTAAAAACCGTGGGCGCGCTCGCGCGTGGCGGCTTGCCTGTTCCCACCGTTGGTTGCGTCGACGCGCGGCTGTTTCTGCGGTTATGAATGCAAGGGTTCGTTGCTGCGCCAGTCGGCCGGGCTGGTAAGTTCGCAGAATCACGAATAGACACGCGCTAGAGCTAGCCCAAGCTTCACCACCAATGTTTTCGTTGATCGGTCGCTTCTAAAAGCCATTTTTTATAATAAATGATTTTTCTGTAGTATCTAAATTTCAAACGAAGTGTTTTCAAAACGTGGGTCTACTAGTTGGTTGGAATACTTTATTTATATCGACTAAAATAGCAGCCAACTCTCTACCTCTTCATACTATCGCGTGCGAACAACTAAAATTTGTTACTATTCATAAACCAAAAGTCATCAGCAAAACCCAATACGAATGTGCCTATATCCGTGTAAACAGTGGCCAAATGCTTATGCCTCCGTCTCCAAGGTTAACAATCAAGTCTTTTGGGCTGGCTATAGACATGTTTATATTGCCTTCTATTTCTAGATTTTAATTGGAGAAATCATAAGTCAATATAAACATCCGACTTTCTAAAACAGCTTTCTCATTCCTCTCGCTCGAAGGATAAAACAATGGGTCACAATCGCATCACGTAGGCTACTCCTCTCGCTCTCATTTCGTTCACACATCTCTCACTCACTTTTTTACCGCTCATCTCTCCTTCTAAAAGCCGTTTCTTTCAATCGCTACTATTTATTTTCAGCTAAAAGTCATCAATCATAGCCAATATAAACATGCCCTATATCCTTTGAATTTGTCCATACTTGGTATTTCAGCTCAAGGAGGGGAGAGGGGAAGAGAATGGAGGAAACATCATGTGATATTGTGCCACCCCTTTTACAATGCTATCTTTGTGTTATCTATATATAATTTTTTCAAAAATTCTCAAAAAATTCCAAATGTAGGCTAAGATATATTCTACAATTATGTAAAATTTGAAGATCAAACTCGATTGTAATCGGGAGATATGAAAAGGGTAAAGTCTGCATAAATAGTAATTTTTCTATTGTTCATTACTATTCATTTTGTTGTTTGTCAATTTTATATCTTCTAAATGCAATCTAGTTTGACTTTGAAATTTTACAAAGTTGTAGAATATGTCCTATCCTATATCTCAAATTTTTTTAGATTTTTTAGGACTTTTATACATAAGTAACATGGAGGTAGCACTGTTAGAAAGAGCAGCACATTATGGGTGGGTTCTTTTGTGCTGTGATTTATGGCTGAACTTTTTGAATTATGTACTATTTGTAAGAAGCAGTACGCAGAGGGAAATAGTCGTATGCGATTTTGACCGGTATAGCTGAACTCGATACAATTTGCACTACAATTTACTTGTAGACTTCATCTTAAAAAACACATTGTTTAAAAATGAATTACTATAGCAAATTGCATCAGCCATAAGCGGAAGTGCAAACAAACCCGCCCCATATTTCCTCGAAGAGAATGGTGGGAGGGTGATAGTGATGGGTGTGAAACTTGTGAGAGCAGTTGTATCCAACTCCACCAGATCTTACAATCTCTTAGCTCTCGCTATAAAATATGAAACAAAGGGAAGAGAAAATCAATAAAGAAAGAATAGAGAAAAACTATGGCACCCTATACTGTTCCAACAGAATAGCTGTTCATCATTGGGTTACTCCCACCCGCACGTATCTTAAAGCAAATTTCTCAATCTACCATAACCTTATCCACTCCACCCCCCTCGTACGAACCAACCATTCCCCATCCTCTTCTTCCTCCCCCTCCTCCTCCTTCTCTCTCTCTCTCTCTGCACCTCCATGGAGGACAAAGGGCACGTGCCCGTACGAACTCCTCTCTCTCTGCACCTCCATGGAGAACAAAGGGCATGCGACACACAGCCATACGAGTTCCTCTCTCTCTACACCTCCATAGAGGAACAAGGGTGAGCGGCATGTGGCTGTACGAGCATGTGAGGCCGTGGTAGGAGCGCGTCCCACTAGATCCTTGTTACCGACATCCTCATTGCCAGTGTGCACCTAGATGGCTCGTCATTGTCGGCGCCACCCTTTCCCCTCCTCTACCACCTCCCTTCCCCCACCAACGATTCCCTGTTCTCCTGCGCGATGGCCAACACTACCCCTCTCCTTCCTCTTCCTCCACTGTCAACATCGTCTCCCCTTTTTTCATGCCGAAATCTGGAGATGGTGACGAGATGGGGGCCACGGTAGTGTGGCTCGACGGGCACAATGCGTGGTGCAAGCGGTGAGACATGTCGACACGGAACACAAAGACATGGTGCAGGCCACGACGGCACGGCTCGACAGGGCATAATGCACAATAAGCGCGCACATCTGCGGCGGCAAAAACATGAAACCTGTTGAAACTTTAAGAAACCTCTTAAAGCTCTTTGGCAAAAATTTGCTGAAACTTGGTAAAACTTGTTGAAACTCTTTGACTGAAATTTGAGTTCTAAAATATGAAACTCGTCGAAATTTTAGCTTGAAATATTCTTGAAAGTTTCTAAAAACTTCTAAAAATACGTAAAACTTATTAAAACTTGAAACTATTGGCATAGACACAAAATCTACCCTCTAGGGGTAAACACGCTACTACTTCGATTGGTTGCTTGCGAAAGCCGAAGTGTCCCGTGTGTGGACTTAACGATTTATTAGAGGCAGCGGATTTTGGGTGCACGTCTGCATCACCCGGCGTCGTGCGGGCGCAAAGCTAACCGTTGGATTCCTTGCTCGAGCCGATCAGATGGCTCCGAAAGCTGTTCCCGTGATGACAATGGATGCATGGGGCCTGTCCGTTCCGTGCGAGCGAGGGTCACCGCGACGAAAGAGACGCATCTCCGCCCAATAGTTGTTTCTCGCTTCACATGTATGGCCTGTTTTTCCACATCATAAGTACAATAAAGATATATTTATATATGTACATATATAACATCATACACATTTATATCTAGCACACATTTAAAAGGAGTCAGAGACTGAAAGGTCTCCAGAGCACAAGCACACATTTTGACCACTGAATACGCATATGTGCACACGAGTATTCAAAGGACATTGTTCACATAAATAGTACCGAAGGGGGGCATTGTGCATATGAACAATGCCTCTCGAAAATGCGACACCTAAACTTGAGCCTAGGCGGGCGCTCTGCCCACTGGCTGAGCTAGCCAACCAAGCGCTGCTTGGTCCACATATGGACCTATTTTTTCTTTTACTTTGGCTTATAACTTATGACTGTGACTTATGACTTTTAGGCTGTTTGTGAGAAATAGTACGAAGTAACAGAAACTTACGTGCACTTTTGGCCAATATAAATAAAATCGCTATAATATATACTATAATTATTGTAGGCCTCATCTTAAAAATGCATTTTGTTTAAAAGCTTCTGACTATAGAAATATCAAAAATCAATTTTTAGAAACTGAAAAGAAGAAACAATAAACGTAGCTTCTTTGATCACTATCTTTAATTGGCTAGTTCGTTATGTAAAGTGTAGCATCAAAGCATAAAAGAGTTGGGCCTCTTTTTTTTGTTTTCATGTTGGGAAAATGGTTTTACTTCGAGTACTTTTAAAAGAAAATTTTGGTTCTGTAGTACTATTAAAAGATCGCTACTTATGCTATGTATCACTGAAGTAATTGGTGCATTTTAATACCACCCAAAGGTGCAACCTTAAGGTTTTTTTTTTTTTTACTCTGCTAGGCTCCGTTAGCCATTTCCCTCCTTTTCGTATTTTTTTTTTTGCAATAAAAACTTGTGAAATCACAAACTTACCCCTGGCTTAACAACACAGCTGAACAACTCGTTCTATTTTGGACTAAGTCTACTTTACTCTCAAAACTATAGTGTTGGTCTATGTTTCAATCTCCAACTATAAAATCAGGTATCTAACATCCCTTAATTATCAAAATCGTCTACGTTACCCCTTTACCCAAACCATGATGATTCTATCTAATGTGGCGTCCACATGGCATGCTAGGTGGCCAAAGTAGCTAACATGACATATTGGTCAACATCATATCAATTAGATCAGCAAATAAAAATAGCTGGCCCCACATGCACGTGCTGTCAACTCACTACAAAAAGCTGGTTTGTACTGTTAACTCGCTGGGGAAATTTGATGCGTGTTGTCATATCACGTGCTATCAACTCAATGCGAAAAACTGGTATGTGTTGTTCACTTGCTGTGAAAGGCTGGTGCGTGTTGTCAAATCACTGGGAAAGTTGATGCATGCTGTCCACTAGTTGTGAAAAACTAGTACATGTTGTCAAATCACTGGAAAAACTAATGTGTGCTATCCACTAGCTGTGAAAAGCTGATATGTATTGTCAAATCACTAGAAAAAACTAATGCATATTGTCAACTCGCTGACATTTCAAGAAAGGACTCGAAGAACAAGACGAATAAGAAAAACAAAAAATAAACCACAACATTTATAATAGTTTGGTCAAGTTGCACATAACAACTAGTACATGGCACTTAGGTCGTGCTCAGTCATGTGGATACAATACATTACATATTACATATCTACTGTTTAGTATATGGGTTGGAGCTTGCAAATAAAAGCCTACTCCTAGCAAGCACTACAAGATGACCTAATTCGTAGGTTGAGCTATTACTCCATAAGGTTGTGGCTATAGCAGGTGGTACAGCCACTGGGTGAACTGGAGCGAGAGCGGGAGTGATGGTAGCTGGCTGAGTTGGAGCGGGAGCAGGAGCAGGAACGACTGTGGGCTTGGTCAGTATCTTCAATATTGATGACGGTCGGCAGGCTGGGGGCACCGCACGCTCTTACGCGCGGCGATCCTCAAGCATAGTCCTCCGATGAGTAGCCGAGTCAGAGCGGGGTTAGTGGGGATGGTGGGGCGTCCGGTAGGTGCTGGAGCATGGACCATTGCTACTACTGTAGTCTACTCGAGCTCGACAACTATGGCAGCCCTCTCACGCTCCACTACATCTAGGGCCTTGTCGCACTAGGTGATCTAAGTGCAGAGAATCTCAACGCAACTATAGTTGGTGGTGAGGAGCTAGCTTCTCCCGTGCTTTAGGATATGTGGCTCTCATAGCTCAGGTGAGCTAGACCTAGTGGGTCAGGAGTGTGTCATACTTGGAGGCGGTGACAAACGTCTCACCGTAGCATCCTCCTTCCCAGAGGGATGGATAGTAAAGAAACGGGGAAGTCAGCATGGTAGCCTTGTGGATCTTGCACATGCGAGCACAAGCCAGGCAGACGACATCTTGAATTGCGTCGGTGGAAGTACTCCTCAAGTGCTCGATGTGGAAGGTGTATTCGCCTTTCCTTGCATACAGGAAGACTTCTATCATCCAAGCCTCCCTATCTCATTCTTGGGCCTTCCGTCCCCTGAAGATGAGATGGTGGCAGTAACGTAACCCAAGTATTGCATTAGTTTGCGCAGTATGTTGACAAACTCTCCTTCGTACTCTCCATAGGTGAAGTAGTCTCATGGGCCAAAGTCAGCTGATCCGACCGTCTACAATTGAATAGGAGGGTATTAGTAACAATTTGAAGATATAAAGAAGGGATTCACCAACTTCACAATGTTTCCAACTGTGAAAGACCGTAAATCACAGCTAAACCACGTCGAAATTATATTACAAACTTGTTTTTCAATCTCACTTTTCATTCCCTCCCTGTCTGCTCTCTCGTTTGGCAGGAAATCTCTCTTTCCTTCCCCCTCCCTCGTTGCGCTTTTGCTCAGCAGGAAATCGATCGCGGTTCCCATTTGATACACGTAGGAATGCATTCATGATGACATTCACATGCAGGCACGAACGACAGCGTAATTAACGTGCAAATAAAATAAGAATCTAGCGTCGCGTTGCCGCATCGTGCTGCATCATCATCCACGTGATTCCCTCGCGCCATCAACCAAACCACGCACACCCCTGCCCCGCCCCACACGCCTGCCCGCTCGCCAACCGGGCCTGCTGCGGAGTTGTGGCTTCTCAGTAGCAACTTACCGAGCAGAGGCGGCTCGGCAGCCCCGTGGGCCCACCCGCCTACCACGCCTTGTGTTGGCCTGCTACGCCTCCTCTATCTACCGCGCCATTTGGCTCCTGCCGAGCTCTTTAGGCGCGGTAGGTGGCGCGTATCACTTGCTACGTATTTTGAGCTTGGAGAGAGAATTATTTTTTATGAAAATAGATGCTAGAAGGCAAAAATGGAAAGAAGTGTAGCTCCGGAATCTTGCTACAGTACTGTCGGCACAATATACTGAGTTTCGTAGCTCATTCATGCTGCTCTCTGGTCATACACACACCTTGCTGGATCTCATTTGCTCGATCTCCTCGTACTTTACCCTCGTATCCTTTCCACTTATCCACCACGTTGTGACGACCCGCCTTATTACCAAGGGGTAATAACGCTGGTCAACGGATTATTATTCGTTTTAGCTAATAAAACATTGCTTTAACGAATAATAAGCCATTCAGAGTATTGCACAGAACAATCATTAGAGATAGAAATTTACATACATTCACCATGCCACGCAGGGCCAAATATTACATAGCAACTGCAGTTCTAATTATTACAGATAGAAAGTGGCTAGACTTCTAATTATACAGAGGTGTTCTAATTATACAGGAGAGAGTACAAATACAATACACTAATAACACAGATACCCTAAAGGTCGAGTCCAAGCCGCACGCAAGTCCCTACGACTCACAATCGTCGTATGCGGCGTAATCCTCAAACGGCTCATCCTCGTAATAATCTCCCTCTCCGGGAGAGTAATACTCCTCTGCGGAGCCATCCTCAAAGCCCGCCTCTAGCTGGCTATCCTCTAAACAAAGTAAAGTAATAGCAAGAGTGAGTACAAAGTACTCAGCAAGTTTATATAACAAAATGCAAGAAATGATTTTGATACAATTCCCAATTATCATCTTTTAGATTCCAACCACCTTGTTCCCAAATTACGTTTAGGGAAATAGGTTTTTAAGTTGTTGCAAAAATATCAAATTATTACTTACAAATCTACTGAACACCCGTATGAACAGCAAAAACCCCTATAAGTTTCCGTAGTTCTCCTTCCCCGGAGACAGGCATGAATTCATGATTTTAAATAGCCTTGCGCAAGCTTGTATCACTTTACCCATCATCACTCTGTTCATGTTGGCCCATAGGATTATCCTCAATTCCTTTGAAGCGGCGCCCAGAACAGAGTACAGTACAATTATCTCTAGCTTAGTAATTATATCTCCACCCGGTTATACACAATCAGCAGCCTGGATCACACAGACCCACTGAAAATGACATAACCGTTGGCTGGTAGGGTACTCCGACCCTTCCCCAGCCCCCACTCTGCGTAATATAACGCCAATGCGCAACCCGCCTGTGGGTTCTTACGCTCCGGTCTTATACCGGTTCCTTTGGGCCTATCCCATAAATAAAATCACTCCTGTGGAGAATATAACACCTCACTAGAGTACCGACTGCCCGTGAAACGGAACGTTGGTTGATACGAGTTGGTACGGTCTGTTCATATGAATGAAGTTGGTAGAACCTTATATTTTATTCTTATGCAGAGGTTCCACGCCTCCCACTCACGCCTGCCCTGGCAACCTCTGCCCACCTTTTTACTACTGATAGGACCAACTGCTCCCTCAGTTGGCATTTATTCCATTCTTTTGTAATCATCACATTAATTTAAATCTTCTTTTATTTTTCCATGCAGGATGATAATAGCATAATATAAAATACTGATTTGTAATGAATCTATTCTGAAGACTTGTTCAAAGAATACTTGCCTGATGTTATATTATCTTGCTGAATATCCTCACTACCCTGGTATGATTCCTTTGGTAGATTCAGCCTCTTTCCTGCTATTTAGACTTAAATTAATCTACGGTTCAATTATTTATAAGATTCTGGTCAACATAATATTTCTATTGCTTACATTCAGGATTCGCTCAAATTTCCTTTCGTTCCTTTATACAGAATATAATGGTTCCCAGTTCATTTTAGTGGTGTCCCCAATTTATATGCAAGAATTAAGCATTTACAGATTATTACATTCTAACTAATCAGTTTAATTAATGGTGAAATTGGTAGTATTAGCTACATCATATGCATGAGCATGATTGTAATTATTCTACCTCATGGCAATTACTCAAGAAATGTATTTATAGTCTACAGAATTTCTTACTAAGGTTGCTATTAGCATCATCTTATTTGTGCCCCCCATTTGGCTCTATGGTTAACGGCCTCCTTGTTTTGGGTTTTCACTGGGCATTCGGCCTCCCCTGGCTGCCGACGCCCCCTCTTCCTCTCTTTTACGCCGACGCCTTCTCTCCCTCTCTTTTACTCCACCGACGCCCCCTCCTTTTTCCTCTGCCGACGCCTCTCCATTCCCCCCTCCTTTTCTTCCTTTCTCGCTCGGCTTCCCTGTTCTTCTCCTCACGCCGCCGGCTCCCTCTCTCTCTCTCTCGGCCTCCCTGCTCTTCACCTCACGCCGCCTTTCCCCGCCTTCGGGTCTCAGCGCCGCCGCTCCTTCGCGCCCGCGCCTCGGCGCCTCTGCCTCGGTGTCGCTCCCCCCTTCTCACGCCGGCTCCCCGCTGACGCCTCATCTGGCCGGCCATTCCCGCCGGGATGGCCGGCGCCGCTTGGGGATTCTCCGGCCAGATCTGGCCAACTCGGATGCTTTCTCCCCTTTTTCCCCATTTCTTGCTTGATTTACTTTTGTGATTTACTAATCTCTTAAGGTTTGCCTAGGGTTTGGTTTCGGGAGGCGGGTGACCGTGGCCGTCCCCGCCGGTGAACCGTCGCCGTACGCCGGGGGAGTACCGACGGCGGTGAACCGGCGGCTCGGCTGGGAATCCCGCAGCCGCCCCCCCCCCACGGTAACCTTCTTCTCCCTTTTCTTTTACCTCCGGTGACATGCTAATGGTTGCTAGCCTATGTTGATGAAATGAGTAAAAGGGCAATGCATGTATGTTGGGATGATGGGATTTACCTGCACTGGTGATGGTGGGGAAAGCTAGGGTTTGGGGTTGGGGTGGTGACCGGTTGGCTGTGATTGATGCTTGATGTGGGCTTGCGGTGGTGAATGATGGTTGCCGGCTTTTGATGCTCCTGTGGCCGTCACGTCCCCATCTTCCTTCGGCTTGCCGGTTCTCCCCTCCCTGGACCTTCGGCTCCACTTGGTGACGAACGCCTCGGTGGCCTGGGGATTGGCTGGTGGTGGGGAAATCTACCTTACCTTTCTTTTGTCCCTCTGTGCTCTATTCTCTCGGTTTGACCACTGGTATACGATGTGTGATATTTGTGGGGTGGCTTGCCCGTGAGGCTTTGCTGGCTGTTGCTGCTGTCTGGGCGTGGCTGCTCTGGCCCGGTGCTATCTGGTTACTGTGATGGATATTTGTATGGTGAGACTTTGACAGGTGGTTTCTCTGTTGTAGGTTTGACTGGAATGATTTGTGCTCACCTAGTCTTTGCCTTGGTTGGATTCCTATGTTCAGAACAGGTTTGTATATATATACCGTGTGATGAGCCTATAGTTGTGAGAGGTGCCGACTGGCCCCCGGACGGTCAGGTATCTCCGTGAACGGATTACCCCACCCGAAGTTAATCCTTAGGGCTCTGACGGCAACACTTATTTTATTTTTCCTTATTTTCAATTCCTCTTTTGTTCGGTCTTTTTCGGTCTTATAATCTGGTTATTAGATCATAATTAAAATAATGTTGTACCAGTAGTCGATAGCACTTGAATGGTTGTAAGAAACGATCATGGATGTAATTTTGAAACTTTCTTGTAATAAAAACACGTTTCCCTATTGTAACCATTTTATTTTAATTTGGATGCAATCCAAATGTATGCAATGAAATACTGTATTTGTAATAGAATTGCTGTTTACCTTCCTTCCAATACAATTGTAATTAGCTGATGAGTTGAATCACTAAAATAATTACTACAAAATTTTAATTTGGTTCCAATAATCATGGTTATTAACGCTAATGACAACGCGATAATTAGTTAAGAACCGCGGGTGTCACACACGTCCACACCGCGGCTACCATGCATATACCAGTGTCTTCACTCCCTGCGAAATTGTCAATGGCGGGCATGTTTGGTTTGGTTCTCTTGACTTGCCTCGCTACAGTGCTAAATTCGTAAACAATTCGCCAAGCTCTCCGGCCCTACTTAGTACAGTGCATGGACATCACGCGCCGAAATGGAACCGGGCACCACACCACAGTACAACACTACAGCAGTCGGTCAGTTTCGCCACATGTCTCCACTCCACCGTCCGGCCATGGCAGCCGTCCGCACGGGCGATCATGATCGACCTCTGGCAAGAAGAGTGGCCGCCGATCGAGCCGCGTTTCTCCCCCTCGTGCCCGCGCCGCGCGCGGTAGTGGCTGCCGAGGCGTAAAGGGAGGTCGCGTTCTTTTTCTTTTCCACCGTGGAAGCCATCGCATGGATCCACCCTGCGGCTGCATGTACCGCGGTGGAATGCTCCAAATCGTTGCCATCTAGTGCCGAGAGAGGAGGCTTGCCCTCCCTCCCTTCCAGGACCACGGCCGTGCGGTGCAGCGCGGGGATCGTTTCTGCGATCCAGTGAAGGCTCTGTTCGTTTTGATTTTTATTTTTATGTGGCTTTTGCCTTTGATATCTCTTTGAAGCTGAGATAAATAGAATGTCTTTCCTATTCTGCTTCTTTAAATAGTTTTTCGAGTTTAAAAATATATGTGTCATCAGCGGCTCCACTTTCTGCTATCTTCTCAAAACAAAAACATTGATAAAAATCATTAAACATGGCAAAAAAAAAAGCAAAATCAGGCAAGCGAGACGACGGTTCTGTGGTGCCTTTAATGATGCTTGGAAGCGTCCGAATGTGATCGATCGATGCGCGCGCTTGGGTTGGCACGTTAGCTTTGTCCGGTTTTTGAATGCTCGTCGGCTGGGTACGTACGTACGTACGTACGGCGGGCTACGGACGTATGCGCCGGCGGCTCGAAGTCAAACACATTGGTTCTTAATTTCTATTTTTGTTTTTTTTATTTTTTTTATTATCTATAAAGATGTAATCATATTTTTTTATTTTTTTAATTGAACAACTAAGAAAAAGTTAACAATTGTTATAATATAATTTCAATCAAAAACTAACAGCTATAAACCAAAAGTCTACAAAAACCAAACCTAATTCTTATATGTAAGCAGTTGATCTACAATTTAAACGGCTTCTCATGCCGCTCGATCTGAATGATAGAAGAAATTGCTACAGTATAGGCCACAGGGTTTGTTGAGACTTTGAGCTTGGGAATTGGTAGCCAGACAACATAGCACACTTTTGAGTCCACGGATTTGCTAGTGGGCTTACTCACGCGTACGTGCTGAGATATGGTGCGCGCGTGTAGCAGCGTGTCCACTGCACCGTTGTAATTCTAAAAAGGGTAAAGTCCATTACCGGTCTTAAACTTTTTATGCTGTGTTATCTCAGTTCATAAACTTTTAAAGTATGTCATCCCGGTCCTTAAACTTTCAAAGTGTTGCAATTTCTTTTGAAAGTCTATGGACCGGAATGACACAGTATAAAAAGTTCACTGCTACAGCTATATAGGATATTGCCACACTTTGAAAGTTTAAGGACCGGGATGACATACTGTAAAAGTTTATGGACCGGGATGACACAGCATAAAAAGCTTAAAGACCGGTAATGGACTTTACGCATTCTAAAAAAGAAGTTTCCGCCCAGTACACGACAATGATCCCGTACGTTCTCTTTTGTCCTGAATTAGGGAGGAGAAGGTGATGTGGTCAGTACAGCAATCCCATTTTGCTCATAAGAGAGTTGAAATGCAGAAAGTGGTAAAACGCATGAGCATGTTACAAGTGGGCAGGATGATCGACAAAACCACTGCAACAGGGGAAGCCAGTTAAAAGTCGGCACATGTGGGCTCACCTCTGCTTCATTTGGGCAGCAATGTTGCCATCGCTACAGGCACCACACCACATCATTCCAGGATACAATGTACTGCACTGTGAGCCTGTGACTGACAACCTGAACATCACAGAGAGGAGAGCTGGTGTAACGCCTCAGCTCCGGGTAGACTCAGGTCTACCCATATACCGAATAAACCAATCACTCGTGTTAATCCTACTTACGCTTTTGTTTTCGCTTCGCGTAGGATTAATCGGGGTTGAATTGCATTTGGCACTAGAGTTTATATGTTGATGCCACTCCTACTCAACTAACAATGTGTGACTAAATTTTTTACTCTCGTACTCATGTCTCTACATGGGCCTTAAACAGGCTCAATTCATCCCTATTTTGGGTTGGGTCTCACATACACCCACCCTTAAAGAACCAACCTCCTTGTCATACTCATGCTGAGGCAAATGATCAGGATCTTCTCTCTTGGCACACGTCCGTGTGATCGGTCTGTCACATATACCATGCCGTGTGTCCATCTATCTGGGTCCACACGTGCCACATGCCCGCACCCTTGACCCGCACGCATGTATAATTGTGATGGTCGGCTCTGAGACTATTTGTAACGCTCCAAGTCTAAACCGGACCAGGCCCACCCTCACTCGGAATAGACCATACACACACGACAACTCGTTTGTATTTTAATCTCAACTTATGCAAAAATGTTCCACCAAAAGTTGCTACCCTTAGACCTCTAAAATTTATATGTCATGAATCTCAAGCTAGACTAGCAAGGTAATACTAAACAACATACTCATGGGCTAGCTAGCCCACTTGAGATTAGGCCCATTGTGGCTGCTTAGTGTGCTGCTTAGTGTGTGTGCATGAGTGGTGTTTAATACCACCTTACTAGTCTAGCATAGAATTCACCTACATATAAACCCTAGAGGTTCAAGGGTAGCAACTCTTGATTGACCATTTTGTATAAGTTGAGATTAAAATGTAAATGAGTTTTTGTATGTTCGTGATGAGTCTGAGTGGGAATGGACCTAAACCGGTTTGAACCTTGGACATTACAGCTGTTCACATGCGGATACCTCAGGCTTGTCGGCTTTGATTGGGGAAACTGTCACACAGATCTGGGATGGCATGGCTCATGCAATGGAAAAAGTGCAATTGATAATGGTGATTCAGCCGAAGGCAGGAAATGCAGTACCTGCAAAATCGTCAATAATGCCTCCACCATGGGGATTCTCCATGTGAAAAGGTCCAGATTCTAGGCGGTCGGCGTGAAATGAAGCCTGCAAAGTCGTCTGCTTTGATGTAATCTATGGTAGGAGCTACTGGGCACTTGCATCTACTTCATGACAGCAAAGCCAACAGCCCATCATTCTCAACAGCATAAACAGAAAAGATGGGCTTTTGTCAGTATGACATGGAAGAGAGAGTACTATGCAAAACTGTAACAGGGACAACAAGCAGTCAATGGCTCGAAGATTTTGGAAGTTGAACTTTTGATAATAATGCTCTTCTCTCGACTGGCCTATCTA
The DNA here is from genome assembly GCA_017311315.1 of Dendrocalamus latiflorus. Classification (NCBI taxonomy): domain Eukaryota; kingdom Viridiplantae; phylum Streptophyta; class Magnoliopsida; order Poales; family Poaceae; genus Dendrocalamus; species Dendrocalamus latiflorus. Next base: position 22,823,756 of record CM029673.1, read on the forward strand.
AATTTCAGAAAGGATCGTAGCCTTTTTAGGAACAAGATCATTAGCTAGTAGTATTATGACCAAAAGCTGAATTTGGCAAATCAGGCAGATAAGAGTAAAAGAAGCAATCCAGCGCAAGCTGATTCAAGGATCCACTACCATCCGCCGTTTGAGTTATGTGACTTTCCAGAAGTTTAATGTTTATCTTCATCTAACTGATGAAGAGCCTTTTACCGATCTTACTCGCTATCATTATCTTATTTAGAGTCTTATTTGTGTTGGTGTCACTCCTCCTGACATTTCATACTATATGCATATCTTGAATTAGTTTATTTTAACTCTCACTCGGCTCTACTATAATCATTTTCTTCGTGTTCTACGATATCTTTGTAGAACTATCTCTCGTTGTTTTTTCCCCGCTTCAGCTCTTTACAACTCCAGGTATATTCTGATGCCACCTAGACTAGTGATCACTTTGATCGTCAGTCTCTCTCTGCCTATTGTGTTTTTCTTGGTGGTTCTATCATCGCTTAGAAGACTAAGAAGTAGGCAATAGTTTCTCATTCGAGTGCTGAGTCTGAATTACGAGCTACGGCTTTGTTGACTCCGGAGGTTACTTGGCTACGGTGGTTACTTAAATATTTTAGTGTTTATGTTTCAGCACTAATTCCTCTTTTGTCTAATAGTACAGTTGCTATTAGCATTACTAAAGATTCGGTGAAGCATGAACTTATAAAGCATATTAGTATTCATGTTTCTTATATATGGACATAGGTGCAGGATCATGTTATTGCTTTTCAGTATATGACTTCAGAGTTTCAGTTGGTAGACTTCTTCACAAAGGTATAGACCAAAGCCTAGCACAGCTTTTCTTTCTCTAAACTTCATGTTGTTGATTCACTGTAAGTTTGTGGAGGGTGTTAGGTGTGTATTATTATATGTGTATTTTTCCTGTTATATAAGGAGTTCTCTACATATATATCATATCTACACATGTATATCTTGGCCCTACGATGAATACAAACACTATTCATAATATTTTGTTCATCCCATTAACTGTTAGCCTATTACCAAAGATAGGATGACAATTCTAAGAACACGGGAAACTGCGCAGCACACGTTTTCTGAAACTGACTGCAGCGCATATGCACCTTTTTTGTTTGCCCACTTTTCAGGGATCAAACACATTTTACTTCTTTGATACTGATACCATTGCATAGTGTCTATTTTAATGATGTAACAACCGGTTAGCTTCATTCCCCTCTTGCTGCAACAGATCGCAAAAGCTCCCTTTTGTCTTCAAAAGTAGCTTGCTATAGTGTCCAATCTGTTCTCTTGCCATTTCAGAGCAGGAAGAGGCGAAGTTGGTGGCTTACGTTGATTTTGATGGATGGTCTGTCAGAGTGATTTGCTGGCTCCTGCTGCCTTCTGGTAAAAAAAATCTGGAAGCAAGATGCTACATACAGACATACTTTAGTTATGCCTGTCATGAAATCGACCAATCCATGCTATTTAGCTTCGTCATTGGTATCTACTCCGCTGTATAATGTCATTTGGATCTGAACAGTCAGCGTCTCTCTGCTCTTGAATCTATCGCATATATTTAATTAGTGGATTTCGTTTATCTGTTGGAATCTGGGAGTTCATATTAATCTAAATAGTTTATATTCCTACTATGGTTTTTCTAGAGATTACAAAGAGGATGCACATCACATACACACCCTACTCACTGGCAAAGTGCCCTCGTATGCCACAGCTGTAGCACTTTACCTTCTTCTTGTTGGACTTCCGCTCACTGGACTACAAATCATTGTCGCCCTTGTTGTCATCGTTGTCTGGGCCATTTCTATGATGGCCACCAGCTTTGACCCAACCACTATCGCGGTCACGATTCTTCACATCGTTGCTTAACCCTTCTCCATTCTTCTTCTTGTTGAGGGTCTCTCACTGCGTGCGCATGAGCAATAGATGCTCACTTTATTTTGAGTTGCCGAAACTAATTCGGATGCGCTCATCGTAGGCTTTGTACCGCCCAACGAGATTTTCGATGGTGAGGGTCTTCAAGTCCACGCACTGCTCAATGGAGGTGACGAGCTGCATGTAGCACATTGTGGCAGCACGAACAAACCTGCGAACAATGGCAATTTCATCCACTGTGGTGTTGCCCAACGTACAGATGCTAGTGATGATCGACGTCACCTGATCAACGAAGTGTTCAACAGTCTCCGTTTCCTCCATCTTCAGCCCCTTTAAGTCTCTCTTGAGGGTCTGTAGCTTGGCTTCACGCACACACTCGTGCCCCATGTGTGCCGTCTTGATTGTCTGCTATGCCGACTTTACCGTTTCTTTCCTAGTGAGGGAAGACATAACTTCCTCCAGCACAGACTGATAAATGGCGTACAATGCCATCTGATCCTTCTGGTACTCCGCGGCACCAAGCTCCACTGTTTTTCACACGTTCTGAGCTTAAAGAGCGACACACATTTTCATCACCCAGATCATGTAGTTTGTGCGGGTGAGCTGTGAGTACGACAGCATCATTGCACTCTCCCTCTTCATGGCCACCTGTGAGCTAGAGGTTGACGAATCACCTTATAGCAGCCCTCATACCGTGGATGGAGACACATTCCTTCCTTTTCTCAGCATTTTCACCAACTCATGTGAATAACCATAGCTCTGATACCAATTGTTGGCCCAGACCACGGATCAAAACGCAAACACTTGGTGGTCGTAACACACACGAACACTTTTAATCAACTCAAGACATACAAGAGTTTTATCGCTACGTAATACCGTGTAGCGTTTCTTTTTTTCTCTTCATATTTATTGACTCAGGTTACAAGTACACGGGCTAACAAAAAATGCTCGACTCTTATGGCCACGATCCCATGACTCGTACACTGTGCACTACCCGAAAGGCTCGCTCGACTAACCACTAACATAGCTAGTGGACACGACAAGTGCAGACATACTAACCAAGTTTACGATCATACATGTAGACACACTGCTACCTAATCAAGTTTATGACCACACAGACCTAACCAAGTCGACGACTTCGAGTCCTTCTTTGAGTCTTTCGACCACGGCACTCCAACCACGGTGTCTCGATCACGGCTCTTCGGCCGTGTCTCTGGTAGTACCGCTCACACAAAGCATGTACCTGGTCTTCAACCACCAGCCGGGTACTGTAGCTTAAGAGTACCGACCGTCTAATGTAGCTATGACTGTTATGCAGCTCGACTCACGACTGCGATTGCTACGACCGGTTCATTGTACCTATGACTACTACGCGTACTCAAACACATGAGCACTCGATACACGATTACACAGTACTCAAACACACTAAGTACTCGATATGACTATACAATACTCGAATATACCGAGTACTCTACACGACCACTATCAACAACATAACAAGATTAGTTTTAACAGACGTTGAGGTGAGAAGGCTCGACACAACGTGGCTCAACTATGTCGTCGGCGCGGGGGCACAGGTGGTGCCGTGGTCGGGCGGGGCTCGACATGATCACCTCGCGAGGCAGATCCGGCGAGGCATGCCCATGCGTCCGACCAAGGGTTTCGTTGGGTCGTGGGTAGCAGAGTTTGGCGACTCTACTTGAAACAAAACCGAAATTTGCAAAATCAAATTTTGATTTGAGTTTGATTCGGATTCGAGTTCCTCTAGCCTCCCCAATCTAAACCACACAAATCTCAAAGCAATTCAACCCTTAATCCTCATCACCTTGCCATGAACGGGAGGATTTTGCGCGGCTACTGTTCACTGCCCGAAAATCCCACCATCGCCGGAGATATTTGCCGCTGCCCCGGTCCTTCTTCGCTCCCAAGCCGTCCCGGCCTCTCCCGTGCCTTCTAGCCCCTCCCTACCTGTCAGCATCCCCGCCAGCTCACCTTGCCGACCTCCCCTGCCGCCATGGACGCTCTCCCGAAGCAACCCGAGCCATCCCTAAATATCTCCTCCCTTTGAACCGCCTTAGCCCGGCTATAAAAAGCCCCCAAGTTTTCTTCTCTGAGACCCATCCCTGCTCAGCAAGCCACCACCATCCCCAATCGGCCCATTGTTGCCCTTATTACCGACAATCCCCAAAATTCCCCTCGGTAAGCCCTAAACCGATTCTCCTAATTCACTTGATGGAAATCCAATTGCTTCCGTCCATAGACTCCCTAGGCTCCCAGGAACTTGTCCAAGCCATCGCCTTGAGCTCTCGAGTCCTCTACTTCCCCGCCTTCGAGCTCCTCCGCCCGGTCATGGCGCTCCACCGTGGCCAGCTTGTTAGAAGCATCCCCGGTGCAAACCGCCACTACCAAGAGCCCCTGGATCACCCCTAGATGGTTAAACACCCGCCAATTTTAGAAATAATAGCCCATGTAGCTCCCGAGCCATTAAAAACCAAACCGAGTTCCCGAGCTCGCCGCCGGCGATCGCCGCCTCCTCCGGCCGTGCCGACCTCAAAAATCGGTTCCCGGCATTCCCCCGAACCCATCCATAGTCTCCGTTTGCGTCGCAAAGCCTTGTAGCGCCGTCAGTCGCCATTACAAATCTCTCCTGTTTCGGTTGCTACAGTACACGCGCGGGAGGTAGGAGATGAACAGTGCCCGCCCGGTACTGTAGCATCCGCCCGCGATGAACAGTGATTACCCGCCATGAACAGTAACCAGACCCGTTAGCAAATAAAAAGACCAAAAATACAAAAATATACTCCTCTGAACCGTTTCAAGCCCGCGAACCCATTTTCCAGGTCCACTTCACCATTCCAAACCTCTCAAAAATCCTAAACCCATTTTATTTGGTTTTTCTTGGATTTTATTTCTTATTTTATTTCTTTATTCCTAGCTCATTTCCTTCGAGCGTGGAATTAAATATCGTCTTTTTGCTTTGTGCTAGCACGCGACGTCGTGAGTCAACCAAGTCAAGAAGAAGCCCTGGATCAAGCTCAAGATCAAGAAATTGAAGAATACGAAATAATTGAAGTCGAAAATCCGCAAGGCAAGTCACATGTTTTTGATCATGTTGAACCTAATTCCCGTTAATTACTATTTATCAGTATTTTCATTATGTTATTTGCGCAATGTTATTTTAAGTACAATGAATGTTTAGAATGACATGATTCTAGTTATGTCCTACCACCTGAAAAAGTCCAGTTTAATTTGATGGCCATATTCACCTTGACAAACCCTAGTAAAATTAAGTATGATATTTAATAGATTACATGCTCATATATCTCATATTACAAAGTGGTTCGGCTTTGCCGAATAGTTGTTGGTTGTAATGGAAAGGTAATTTAAGTAAAAAGCAAGGACTAGAACCTTATGCCAAGTAAAGAACATAGTGATCGCCCAACCACAAGCGTTGATTCGTCAAACCTGGTTTAGTAGCTGCTCAAATCGATTGAATATCTACAACTTATTTTGGGGATTTTGAATAAGGAACACCCCGCGTATACAAGGTTGGTATGGAAACAAGAAAACCATATTTAACAACGGTAGGATTACACGGAGTCGGAGTGCGTCTTTCTGCGTTGGCCAGCGGAATGCCGACTGCCTGTGTTGCCTCGTCCCTACCGGGTAGAAGCTATATAAAGATATGAGCAGTGAAGGGCCTTGTTTTCTTGAACCTGGACGCAGGAGTTAAGAGATCTTGTGGGTAAAGTTGGGCAACTCTGCAGAGTCATGACTAATGGTATTCGAATACGCCGTGCTTCCGGTAAATGAAGCTGTGTTTAATGGGTGATTCCAGGAATGAAGCATAAGTAGATTTGGAATGGTTGTGGAAATGTGAAAGAGTGATGATCAAGTTTGAAAACCCCCCAAATTTCTTAAGTTTATGGTTTAATATTTTATGTTTAAAAGCAAAGTGTTTATAAACAAAAATTGCATCCACAAAAAATAATGATGAACTGATATACTCCATTCCTTGGTAAACTCTTGCATGTAGTTAAATAGTATTTCACATGTGACTTGTTGAGTACGGTTGGTTGTACTCACGCTTGCTAAAATCATTAAACAGAAAGTGCTTGTCAAGATAATGAAGGAGTTTCCGAAGACGACGCAGACTTCTTCGAAGTAGACGACGCCGAGTGTTAGGGTTTATTCTACACTCGAGCCTGCCTGTGGAGTTTTTTTTTTGGTAATGTATCTTTGGGCTGTACGCCCTTTATGTAAAACTTGGCGGTTAAGCTTTACTTTTATAATAAAGTTTGATTTTATGCTTAAGCTTGCTTTGGCAATGGTACAAATTCTTCTACAGTACTCGCAGCTGAACAATCCTGGGCAGTTGCGAGGTTAACCCAACGCTCCCAGAAATGGGGGTTGTTACACTACTCTTTTGCAAACAACTAAACGGCAACTCCACTCTTTTGCAACCAGTACAATATTTAGTTTAACTTACCGGAGTAGTAGTATTCCATAATGAGATTGCTCACTCTTGTTTGCTTGCGACCCATGCCAACGTTGACATGGACGCAGAATGCGGCTTCTACCTTGGGGTCAATCGGATTGCACGGGCCACTCATCTGTTACATACCAGTGAAATTAATCCCTTCGGTGGAGGTCATCTATTACACGACGGGAGCGATAGAGCTAGCCGCGCCGCCGGCTTTGGAGACGAGCGAGCCGGACGTGACTTGTCGAAACCTCCAGAAGCAATGGAGCTGGAGGACGCTGATGGAGTCCAGCGAAGGTCGGCCGATGCCATCAAAGGCGACGTGCGAAGGCCGGAAGCGGAGCTAGTCGAGTCGATCCAATCGATACAGGAGCGATGGAGCTTCTGGACACGATGGAGCTAGTCGACGGGCCCGGTAAACAACGAGCCGGACGGCTTGGCCGACGGTGTGGAGGCCGAGAGCCATTAGGATGAGCGGAGGCGGAGCCCACGCCGGGAAAAAAAAACGCGAGCTCAAGCGCCATGCGTGGCTCACGTACAGAGTAGCTGCATGGCTCCGGTACAGAGTAGATGCGTGGCTCAAGCACTAGAGTAGATGCATGGCTCAGAGTAGTTCAAGTACTAGAGTAGAAGCTCAAGTACTATAGTAGATGCATGGCTCAAGTACTAGAGTTGTTGCGATCGACGACGAGTTGACTGCTCACACACGGTCGCGGTCGGTGGCTAACGCTAAACCAAGCAAATCCTTCGGTGGTGGGCGTCTCCAGGTCCTTGCGCAGCCTTTTATACAGTTCCTATAAACAATGTCTACTGTTATGATATTGATCACAACGGTGAGTATGTTTTACCCTTTCCCATAAAGATACAGAATCAAGAGAACTAAAGAGGGCCAGACGTGACAGAGAGAGCTAGTAAGCAAAATAGGTCAATCCCCTTACCTTGTACCCCTTTGAAGGTTTAATACATGAATAAAGTAGGATGAGAATTTTCTATCTTGCCGCCTAATAATTATGAAGGGTAGAAGTATATTGATATATCCTTTAGATAGACTACACCATGTTATTAAGCTGGCTCCAAGGCCCACCAACTAGGACGCGGCTTCTCTATTTTCTTTGCCTGTTCTTCTCCCTGTTCCTTTCTAGGTAGCAACACTATTGGCTTCGACTGTTTACTTACGTACTCGTAACCTCCGAACAAGTACTCTGATGATAGTTATGACCATGTTACACGAGTTACGACTGTTGTAAATATAGCGGTATAAGCATATTTGAATATTTAATTCCAGCCAAACATATCAAATGACCATATTTCCAGCACAATAAGAATGACATAAATTGCATATAAATATGAAATTCTAACTTGCCATTCATAATCATAGATATATCTAAAGAATATAACATGATTACTGCTGAAAATAAACAGCAAAATATCAATAGCAACAATGAAACCATTAAATCTAGCACAGAACAAAATAATTGTTTCATGATTGCTCTCGGAACAGAGTTGCGCAAAATCAAAGATTTTGGCCTTCTCATGCACATGTTTATTTAATCACAATTGATCCAAAAACTAAAATCAGGATTTGAGCTCACAATCAAGTTTTCTACTGTCACAGCCGATCAAACATAGATAACAACAGTGCAATACTTTCGGTATAAAATTGTTCACAGTCAAAACAGTAATCAACAATTAACAGGCAGTTCCAGAATGATTATAAAGCATCTAACAGCCTGATACCATGCAATATATATATAAGAGAACCGAAAGAAATAACAGGAAGGTACTCTCCTTAATACAAAATAGCTACTGCACAGCAAGCATATACTGGAATGTGAACAAATCTAGCCAGACGAAAGCAGCAAACAGGTGGACAGTAGAAAACTAAACCCTAGAGCTCAAGGTCCTAATCCAGTCCAGATCAATTTCAGACTTACAAGTTCATCACTGAGCATGTATATGCGCCCACAAGCATTCACAGCAAATCCTCAATATTTGAACAGGAATACAGATCAAGGAATACTGCAGTGAATAACAAATAGACAGTAAAACTCACAAATCGGACAATACTCAAAATTGTCCAGAAGCCGTAGGCTGCAGGAGAAATCAATTCACGCGGCAAGGCACGATAAGTCGCTCACCCAGAAAATCTATCAACCCGCTGTCACGCGCAGGTAGATGATTCACGGAGATACAATGCTGCTCTTCACTTCTCAGCCGCAACCAAGAAACGAAGTCGAGGTTCAGAGATATGCCGCACAAGACCACAAAGCACTCTGGCCAAGAGTACTCAATCACAGTAGGAACCAGCGCCGCCTCTTCTCTTCTTGGGCAAAACCGCAAGCTCACTGAATTCCCACACCCAAATTAGGGTTTCACACAGGGAATCAAAGAACCGGCCTCAATTGAAGATGGCCGAAGCCACCAACTTCAGCGCAGCCCGCAGAGGAGAGGAGGAAGAACTCGAGAGAACAAAGATCGAACGGGAGTCAAGAAGCTATCCCAAACCGTGTAGCCGAGCCGGTATATGAAGGGGAGACGAGGTGAGCCGCGAGGTGGCACGAGCGGCCGGCTTCAGAGAACCCGGGCCTGCCCGCGCCCCCACCGCCGCTTCTTCCTCGCCACTCCCTCCATCTTTCCGCCGAAATCGCCAGATCCAAAAGGAGACGAACGGCCACGCCGAAACCGCACGGGAGAAGCACGCCTAGGAGCGCACGGGAGCTCACGGGGAGGAGACTCAGTCTCCTCTCCTTATCCCTTCTGCCTGGTGACCGACAGGTGGGCCCAACCCTAAAGTCCAACCGGTGGCATGAACTCAATTGGGAAATTCCCAATATGTCCCTCTCATATACAACAGTCCCCACCAATTTACCAATTGGTAAAAGATGTCCAAAGTCTTGTTTAATATACAGCTGTTCGACTAAGGGTACCTTTCGGGTTTGAACCCAAAGCCCAGCGATGAGGACTACGACTCTGCACAGACAAAGGTGGACTACGCCTTGATCCAATGCCTTGGTGTGAGAGTTTTCGCCCAAATCACATTCTGTACTTGGCGGCTTGCCCTTTCCCTCTCGGGTTGGGACGTTCCGGTCATGTCCCCGTATCTTTCTCATGAGTGCTTAAGAAAGTATACCCTTATCTTTCTTCGATCGCGACCTCACGATCTCACTCACGTAGGTGAACTCTTCTAGGAATCCTGTAGGACGATTTCATAAGTCATATAGACCTAGAGTTCATTAAGAGCCAAAGCTCAACCTTCCATACAGACAGAGCACTGCAGCTAATGGGACCCGTTAGATGTGCTCTTTAATCTCACACAGTTTGTTGTCCTAGTGCCTAGTTCACGGGATCTCCGATCTCCTAGGATAGGTTACCACCAATGTGAGCCTTTATACGGGTATAAGCCCCATTCCCTGTGACGCTGCTTGGATGACCTTCCGCGCCAATCCTTTAGTGAAAGGATCTGCCAAGTTCCTTTCAGACTGGATGTATTCTACAGAAATAACACCCGTCTCTCTGGCATGCCTTACCGACTTAAGTCGGCGCTTTATATGTTTTGAGGACTTCATATTGTCCTTCCTACTCTTCGCCTTAACCAGAACGGTTTGGTTATCGCAGTAGGTCAAAATAGCTGGAATAGGTTTTTCCAGTACAGGTAGGTCAGAAAGGAGTTCTCGAATCTATTCTGCCTCTACAGCCGCTGAATCAAGCGCTACCAATTTAGCCTCCATAGTGGACCGTGTAATAATAGTCTGTTTAGAAGACTTCCATGACACGGCCCCCCTGCTAGAGTGAATACATAACCACTCGTAGCCTTCATGTCATCCGAGTCACTGATCCAGTTAGAATCACTGAATCCTTCCAAGACTGCAGGATGACCAGAATAGTGTATTCCCAAATTAGAATTTCCCTTCAAGTATCTTAGTACTCTTTCTAGTGCTATCCAATGATCATCTCCTGGTTGGACGTATAACGACTCAATCTGCATACAGCATATGAGATGTCTGGCCTCGTTGCACTAGTTAAGTACATCAGGGATCCTATGATCTGAGAATATTTAAGTTGAGCCTTCCCATGCCCGGTGTTCTTATGTAGCTTTGCATTTGGATCATAGGGTGTAGCTGCTGGCTTACATTCCTTAAACCCAAATCTGGTTAGGACTTTATCCACATAATGGGACTGCGAAAGAGTAATCCCATTCTCACCCTTTATAAGCTTAATGTTTAAGATAACATCAGCTTCACCCAGATCTTTCATATCAAAATTCTGGGAAAGGAAAGACTTTGTATTATTGATCACATCAATGTTGGTCCCAAATAGCAGTATGTCATCTACGTAAAGACATAGAATGACACATTCGCCCCCATTAAACCGATAGTAGACACATTTATCGGCTTCGTTTACACAAAAGCCGACCGACGTCATCGTACTATCGAATTTCTCATGCCATTGCTTAGGAGCTTGCTTTAGTCCATACAAAGATTTAATCAATCGACATACTTTCCTTTCTTGCCCCTCAACCACAAATCCTTCAGGCTGTTGCATATAAATCTCCTCATCCAACTCTCCGTTTAGAAAAGCGGTCTTTACATCCATTTGATGTACTAGGAGTTTGTATGCAGCAGCTAGTGCTAAAAGCACTCGAATTGTGGGTAAACGGGCCACATGAGAGTATGTATCAAAATAGTCTTCACCTTCTTTTTGCGTGAAAACTTTAGCCACTAATCGGGCCTTGTACTTTTCAATAGTACCATCAGGTCTGCGCTTTCTTTTAAAGATCCACTTGCAACCTACTGGCTTACAACCAGGCGGGAGATCTGCAATTTCCCAAGTTCCGTTAGCAATGATGGAATCCATCTCGCTACGGACTGCCTCCTTCCAGTAATCCACATCCGGAGATGCGTATGCCTCTGAAGGGTTCGTGGTTCATCATCCACGACATAGGTGACAAAGTCATCCCCAAGTGACTTCTCGGTCCTCTGTCTCTTACTCCTCCTCAACTCCAAATCTGGAGCGGTGTTATCCACACTAGGAGAAATAGAGAGATCATCTATGCCGACATGTCCACTGTCTTCATTCGGTCTCATCGGAAACACATGCTCAAAGAATGTCGCATCACGAGATTCCATCACTATATTAGTAGCGATGTCACTCACCTCGGATTTGACCACTAGAAATCTATAAGCTGTGCTATTAATAGCATATCCTAGAAAGACACAATCAACGGTCTTAGGACCAAGCTTCCTTTTCTTCGGCAACGGCACATGCACTTTTGCAAGGCATCCCCACGTTCGAAAATAGGATAAGTTGGGTTTTCTCCCCTTCCATCCTTCATAGGGTGTTTCCTCCTGATTGCGAGGTGGAACCCTATTCAGGACATAGTTAGCTGTGAGAACTGCCTCACCCCACCAATAGTCCGACATACCTGAACTCTGAAGCATGGCGTTAACCAAGTCACAAAGAGTTCGGTTCTTCCTTTCGGCTATTCCATTAGATTGGGGTGAGTATGGTGGAGTAACTTCATGAATTATTCCACTTTCTTCACAGAATTGGGAGAACTCATGTGAGACGTACTCACCGCCTCGGTCCGACCTTAACCGTTTGATTTTCTTTTCTAGTTGATTTTCAACTTCAGCTTTATAGATTTTAAAGTATTCAAGGCTTCATCTTTCGACTTAAGTAGATAAATATAGCAATACTTAGTCGCATCATCTATGAGAGTTAAGAAATATCGTTTGCCACCTTTCGTTAATATTCCATTCATCTCACAAAGATCAGAGTGGATTAGTTCAAGTGGAGAAGTGCTTCGCCCTTCAACGCTATGAAAATGTTTTTGGGGCTGCTTAGCTTGCACACACACTTCGCACCTTGAACCCTTCTCATAACTGTAGCTTGGAATTAAACTCATCTTACTTAACCGCGTAATGGCTTCAAAATTAACATGACACAACCGTGAATGCCAAATATCATGAACTTTATTGCAATGGGAAACATTGTAAATGTTTACATTATTCAAATCAAGAATGGATAAACGGAACATGCCTCCGCTATCATAGCCTTTGCCCACAAAATTACCAAACTTAGTCAAAATGACTTTATTTGATTCAAACACAAGCTTTATTCCTTGCCTACATAACATTGACCCGCTAAGAAGATTGCGCGTCATCGCAGGCACGTACAGCACGTCTCTTAGGATGAGTGTTTTGCCCGAAGTAAGCTTCAGGCAAACCTGTCCAATCCCACGTACTGTTGCGGCGGCTCCGTTGCCCATTAGGACGGATCCACCACCTTCACCCTGAAATGAAGAGAAACAAGATCGATCAGCACATATATGTCTAGTAGCACCTGTATCAATCCACCAATCAATAGATGGACTTGCCATAAAGGCCATAGGTACGTACTCATCTGAGCTGGTACTCGCCAGCGCGACATGAACCTCAGCCTTGTGGCTCTTGTGCTGACCCGGAGATGGACCTTTGCCCTTCCGATTGCGGCAATGATTGGCCTTATGGCCAGCCTCACCGCAAACGAAGCAGACAATGTCCTCCTTCTTCTTCTTCATTTTCTTAGGCTGTAGCTTGACTTGGGGCTGACTCTTGAACTTGGGTTTCCCAGGTCCTCCACCATTCTTAAGTTGAACTTGATGAGCCTGAACTTGAGCCTTTCCCGAACCGTCACCGGCTCTAGCACGCTCCTCGACATTAATAGCAGCTGACAGCTCATTGAGCGTCAAGCGCTCCTTTATATGTCTCCAAGCGGTCACAAAGTCACGCCACGAGGGCGGTAACTTAGCCAAAATGACATTGACTTGAAATACTCTGATGATAGTTATGACCACGATACAAGAGTTACGACCACGTTGCGTACTCGTAACGACCACACCTTCTAGCTCGTAACGATCATACTCAATTTCAACTACGAACAACTATAAAGAAATAATGCCAATATGATGTTACTATCTAAGGAGGAAACAGGAGGGGAACAGGCACCGCGTCCCACCAATTAAACCTAATGCCCGGACTGGCCACCCCACAAAAGAAATCATGGAATTCCGTCTTAAAAAAAAAGACGAACGACATGAAAAGAACTCGTAGACTGCAATAAATCTGGGAGGTGGACGCAACTCCAAATCGGACGGGTAATCCAACGAGGCGGCTACTCCACGGGAAGCACGCAACACCGGTAGCAAAAGCTTCACCGATGAGAACCAGCGCACGTGCCCACCTGTATTGACCTCTACACTCTGACACGCGGGCCCCGTACGGCAGTGGGGGCGAGGCGCGGGGGCACTTGACGCCACGCGATTGGCCGGCTTCGTCCACCGCCCCGACGGCGACTTGCCCGCCTCTTCTTAAACCCCTCTCGCTGCGCGCACGCCGCCCGCACGGGAGAAGAGAAATTCCAGAGCGCGCCTGACGTTCGCCGGCGTCGTGGACCAAGGAATACGAGGAGAGGGGGATCGAAGAATCTCGGAACGTGCGCGCCGAGCTCGGATTCGCTGCATCCGTTTATTATCTCTCTCGGCGGCGTGTTCAAGGTTCCTCCCCGATCGAGCCGTGCCGAGCGGAATCCATCAGCAGATCCCCGCGCAATTCACGGACGGCACGTGAGTGCTCGCCACCGGCATATAAAGCGCGGCGTACGTGACGTGTGGTGATCGTTGCTACAGTGTTGGGCGGATCGATTAGGGCCCATGGAGCAGGAGGACGGGAGGAGGAAGAGGGAGGCGGTGGAGGGGCCGGTGGTGGTGCTGGAGTGCGTGGCGGGGAGCTCCAAGGCGGAGGAGTGGGGCGGCGGCGGGGGCGTAGTGCAGGAGGGGGACGTGGTGGAGGCGGTCCGGGTGGGGCGGGGCTCCGGCGCGGCGTCTCTCGACGCGCCGTTCAAGGGAGGCCGGGCCGGGCTGCAGAAGGCGCTGCACGCTGCGTTCAAGCGCGGGGACACCTCCGTCGAGGTGCGCGTGCGGGGCGGCAGGGAGCTGCAGGCGTGCATCCTTCCGCACTCGGGCGGCGCCGGCAGGGGCAGCACAGGCACCCACAGTGGCGGCGGAGGGAGGAAGCAGTACGTGCTGCGGTCGCTGCACGACCCCAACTACGTGCTCGGCTTCGCCGACCGCCTCGAGAGCGAGTGCCTCGTCTTGCAAGGTAACCAACAACTGACTGTTCATCACTCTGAAGAGCTGCTTCGTCTTTGCGGCTCCTTAATTTTACTGTTCCAACTGATTTCATCCAAAAATGTTGTTTTAAGCTGAATCAAGAACTGAAAATTTATTTTGTTTCAACTGAATTGCGTAAAGTTTGACCTTGACAGTGCAACTAAATCTTAAGTTATCAACTGGATAATTTCGCTTATCAAATCGATGTCAGGAACGTGTGCAGGTGTGGGTATATGAACGCAATTAAATTGGAATCTGAGAGGAGCATCAGCCAGATTGATGCGATATTTGCTTGTTTTCAGTGTGTATGCATCCACATGTGTTTTGCACCTGTTGTGAAATGACAAGTTTTCTGTCAAATCTGAGGTTCAAACTAGACGAAGGATATTCTGACAGGCTGATCCTTCAGCGCATTGTTGCAGGCCAAATTTCCTTGATAATATATGCACATTTCTCTTTCTCAATGGGAGAAAACTATGGTGCATGTAGTTATCATGTACTAGAATGACAACGACATAACGAAAAATAAAGGAAGCAAAGTGGAACGGAAATAGTTCACTTCCTTAGTACCTTGTAAAGTAGGGAAAAGAGTAATACACTTCTGAAACAATGTCCAGGAAATTGGTCGTGTCTAGGTGGTGGTCAATTCCTTAGTACCCTGTAATTTTCACTCGTTTTCTCATCCCTCTTTGGGAATATGGCATTTGTATGGTAGACTATTGACCTGATGGTCGTTGTAAACAGTCATCGTTTGTGGCTTCCTGATGATAAGGTGGAATTTCTGTTCCTTGATGTTGGGAAAGCACTACTCCACTATTGTCTAATTTGGCTTGTCTGAACATTTACGACTTTTAAGCTATCTACAAGTTGGTGTTTATCAGTGTTCTCTTGCAATGTCTAGCTGTTCATCTTAAAATGAAAAGCATGCTTGTTTTCTTGATGAATCTTTTGACAATGCTTCTGAACACTTGATCGATGCTCCTATTCCTGAATGAATTTTCACACACAGTATGAATATGCCTTGTTGTGATGTGTGACTTTCCCTTGATGAAGGCACAAGGAGCACAAGAGTTGCATCAGCACTGAGCAAGGCACAACTTCAGGATGGGTACGTCGCCTACCCATGGGAGAAGAAGATGTGTGATTTGTTGCGCATGCCCAACTCCAGCTGCTACCTCTCGATGCTCGTCCTCCCCAAGGCCCTGGACATGAACGCATGTCGGTATGAATCCTTTGAGGATACCTTGGCTCGTGCCAGCACATGGCTCTATTCCTCACAGGCCTCGGGAATCCCCATTGAGTTCATGAATGTGCAGAGTGAAGCTCTTCTCACCAAGGTGCAGACACCGGCCCTTGACTAGAAATTACGCAGTCTAAATTGCCATTTTAGCATTTGCTAAAATGAACTTTCAGTTAGCTTGCACCTTGCTCTAACCAAATTTGTTGGATTTTACATATTTTTTATATTTCTTTCTGGAAGATTTTATTAAAATTTCATCTTCACACACTGAAATGTGCAGATATCTGGAGAGACAGCCTCTGCAACTGTCAATTCAGGGTCATTGTCTGATCTGTCGAACGTCACGAATGCGACCCTCTATGGTTTTGAGGATTACCATGGGGTGGACATCGGAGTGGTGAAGGCAGCCCGGCTTTGGTACAGCTCCATGGCGGGAGAAATGCCGCTGGAGATCCCACTTCAAGAAGGTGACACGAGGCTAGGATTTGCCATCAGCCGTACCGAAGAGGTTCCTTTCCAGTTGCCACTGTACACAATACCGACAATAGTGTACTTCAAACAGTTCGAAGTTAGAACTATCCATGGAACCTACCGTGACAAATTTCTTTGTTCCAGGGTTTTATCTATATATCTTCGGTGGTCGACGATGACAACGACAGCGAGGCACCATCAACACGGTCAGGGCTCCACGATCTATTCAACCAAGCCAAAGAGGCATCGAAACTGCTGATTATATCACGGGTGTCCAATGAGAAGGTCCTCCCCTGGATGATCTCCAGCTCAGGTGCAGTCCGATGCTTCGACACCATCTCCCTCAGCCAGAAGCTCTCCTTACACCGCCTTGCGGTTCGTCCCATCCAGCTACATCTGCTCATGTGGGAGAAGCCTAGTGGTCCAGGAGAGAGGATTATTCGTTCCCTGAAACAGCCCCAACATTCGGTGCTTCCTCAGATACCCCAAAACATAATTGAGAGCATGGAACCTAGAGTAGATGTTGAAGAGGACTATGTGGGGGGTCTGTCGTTTCGGTTCGATGATCTTTCAATGAGCAGCAGCTGGGTGTGAGCTTTCATGCTGCAAGCTTCTAATGTGCATATGTTTGTCTTCATCTTCTGTAGTTCTCTTGTGCTATAGAAGTGTAGATACCTGCCTATAAATATTCAGAACCTTTCTAGGTATCTGGCGTAATCACGGAAGAGGCTTTCATAACATCTGAACGTCACGCTGTGATGCAATATTTTTTGTTGATCATGGCATAACAATGGAGGAATGTATTGATCATTTCCAATGTCTAAGAAGTCTTACACTTAAGGTAGGCTTGTTTAGTAGTTTACCCCAAATTTACTGGCCAACATATGAATCAACATTCTGACATTTCTGTACCTTAGGACTGAACAGAAAAAAAAATTACACTTAAACCAGAGTAGCTATTGGTCAATGAAAGCTAAGACATGAAACACAACAATTAAGGTACTGATCTAGTTGTGGGGACGCTGCACTTACACTCGATCTTGCACATAGAACCCCGGCATTCGCATGATCTTTACCTGACGGATTCTGCACCTGTTGCTTGTCTAGTAGGATGTCTTCCATGTACATCTGATCAAATGCTCTGTTCTCTTCAACCCGCAAGATCGACAGCGGCGGGCTGAAGGAGAACGCCAGTAAATGGAGCAACCAGACACGCTTTGCCGCCACGAAGATGCACTGCAGCAGCTGCTCGGGCCATGGCCGCGACGAGCTCAGCGTGGACACAATGCAGCTCATCTTCTGATCACAGAAATGGCTGAAGTCCTCGCTGTAGTACTTGGTGCCCTTTCTCAGCACCTCGTTCCAGCTCAAGTTGTGCAGCGCGACGAACAGCGAAGCTCTCCTGGCAGGGGTCAAGGTACTTCGGTGATCCGTTCTTCTGGAATGTGCAGTTATCGAAGTCTTGATACGTCGATTTGTTCATGAGTGCCTCCAGATGATACAGTACGCCTTTCGATAAATGCCTCTGGGTAGGGTTGACAAATAGACATAAATTATCCGTATTATTTGGTTACTATATTCGATAAGATATGAATACGGTATATGTTTTTTTATCTAATTAACAATTTCTCTTCTATTTATATTTGTATTTGAATTCACATAGAAAATATGGATACAAACAAGGATAGAAAAGTCGTTGCCAGTCAAGTTCCCAGCCGAAGGCTGGTAACGGTAACCAGCCGATAACCGAAAAAACCGATTGAAATTTGAAAGTTAAAATTTGAATTGGGATTGTTTTAAAATGTTTTGGTTACCGCTTGAAAACCCGAAAAACCGCCCAAAAACCAGGAAAAACACCCAAAATTTTGAATTTGAGTTAGAAGTACAATAATTAGCTCATATTTATCTCATATAATAGATAATGTAGCACTAAAAAGATCTAAACCAATATAAGAAATGAATTATGCAGTCATAAAGTTAAAAGTAACCTTGCCGGTTCTTATATTCTTGGTTCCAACCGGTTTTTCCGGTTATCGACCAGTTTTTTGTTCCCTGGATACAAATATGGTATAGACTTCTACCATCTGAAATATTATTTTATCTAGACTATTTGTATCCGTATTCGTATTCAGCGAAGCAGTATACATATTTTATTGCATTACGACTCATTAGTTGGACAATTTTTTTAAATCCATGTGAATTCGTGTTTCTTCAGATGAAATAAATGAATTAGAATGATTAAACGTAACTGTATAAAAATAAAATATCATTAATATCTTCATACTACACCCTAACTCGGGTTTCGTACAGTGGTATTGCTAGCGTAGCACAATAAGTGAGCGATTTTACTATGTAAGATGACACGCTGGCTAAATTGGATCAGTGACATGTGAAGCCCATAAGAGCTTCTCTCCCACCAAGCTTCTATAGCCACTGCCCCCTGTAGTTCTTTCCCTCTATATTTCGATTAGGGAGAGAAGGCCCCATGGACCCCACCTGTTTTTTTATCTAAACTTAACCAGAGTATCATTTTACGTAGTAAAATCGTCTATTCATCGCGTCACGTGGATAATACTACTATCCGAAATTGGGTTAGGTGTTATTTGAAATAGATTGCAAAGTTTAAGGGTTAAATGTCCGGTTTCATAATTTGAGGTACTAGATGGTCTTTCGATCAAAGTTTGGAAGTGTTATATGGACTTTTTCCAATATTAAAATCATTACAGTAAAACTAACATTGTATATCTGCGACAGTACGTATGACTACATCCACGCAATAGTGAATGACTGGGTGTTATACAAAGGGCCATTTCAGGCTTCACAAGTTTCTGTGGTCTGATTCTGATCCGATGCACCAAAGATTAAAACGGTGATACTATGAACCCTTTGAAGGAAGAACTGTTGCACGCCACCAAAAGCTAACGGAGAAACTAATAGAAAGAGATCTGACGTAATGCCACCATTTTGGTGGAATGTAGAGCAGGTCACCCTCCTCCAATATACAGTCCATGAAATCAAGGTTTTCTACCCTTGGGAACTCCGTCATATCAATGTTGTCAAGATCTACCTGCGGAGGCATTTATTAGCACAACATAACGCCAAAACACTAGCTATGGTTTCATTTGCACACCCTCTACATCAAGCAAAAACCAACAAAAATGTAGGCAAACATAATTTTCGAACAGAATTAGGTGGATAGATGGACCATATGGAGCAAAAAGAAGGAGCAGTGCTAGAACACTAATCACAGATTGGCTACTGCACTCTGTATCATATTAACCTACTATGTAAGCATCAAAGGTAGCTCAAAACGGATTTGGACATACAAAAAAAAAAGAGAAACAACAACTTCTGAAATGATGACGAGAAGCAGGTGAAACAAAAAAAAAGTACATCGTTTCCTAATTTGCAAGTAGCAAGTGGAAACGCATCAAAATGCACTTACAAGTAGCTCCAGTTTGCAATATTGTGCTCAAGAGTTGTGAAGAAGAGAATACTAACAATGCAAATCTGGAAATTCAGTATTTTGAATCTTTAGCTGCCAAAGCTTCTACAAAAGTTTTTTTCCCCTTTCCAAACATGTAACTAGTTGAACAGATTGTATGTACCTGACTGGTATTGCTTAGCATAGTTTCTGTGTGTGGGTACAAGTCCTCAGATACGGAAGCAGGATAGAGTCTAATATACTTCCTGCCCAAAACCTGGTAAGGAGAAAGCAATCATTAACCAATAACCACTTATAAAGTTACTTGAAGACACTGCTAACAGTTATGAAATAATAGTGATCTAAAAACATCTAGAACCAGGCAGTCATCCAGCAATAAACTAAAATGATCACAGTTGAAATATATGAAGCTCACCATGGAACAGATTAATTTCTAAGATTAAATTGTGTACAAAGTCATCTAAGTTCAGTGTGGATGCTGAACTGTGAACTGGGATGTCTGTTTTCATATGAAAACATAGAACGGAGATTGTAAAAGTTATTTCCTTAATAGAAAAATCTAAGTTCAGTGGCTTAAAATTTAAAGTCTGTATCACACGAACTTAAATGATTTCATTCCTAGCCACACTTTAGTCCTTTAGACTAAAAAGTTTGATATTGCAAATGTCTGATTCACCAACGAAACTTCTCTCATTACCACTCAAACAGTCAAACCCACGAAGCCTTTTAGGTGATCATTCCATTCCTATATCAACGAGCTGTTTGCGATGATCTCTACACGATATCTAATAAGTTGTTAGTTTATTTATGCATTTCGAGCATTCATATAGATGTCACATTCGGGTAGCACCTAATCCTAATGCATCAAAACCCAAATGCGCAGAGCTACTTGTATGCAAACTGATAACTAAAGGAAAACACTACATCACAAAATAATATAAATAATGTGTTACTGAGCAATTGATTGAAGAGCTCTCCTTGCAAGAAGTCAACTTAAACAGTTGACATTTGTTCATAGCAGACATAAAGGCACAAATTTCAAATTATAGGAACATCAATTTTTTATCTAGGAACAAACAAGGAAAACTGAAAATGAGTATTCATGTTATACCTGAGCTAAAATGTTGTGATGTGGGTCATGGTGCAACGGTGTCACTGTCCCATGTGGACCAAACCAAGCATTAAGTGACTGGAGTTCCCCTCCGCCAGCATAACAGTAGTCAGGAACCATTATGTCTTCACCGAGCTCTTTTATCTGCCAAATGCCATTAAGTAAAATCTGACAACTGAACTAAGAGTCTAAGACATTTACTAGAGAATCAACAATGACAACTTGGGTACCTGCTCAAACAATGGATGCTGAGCTAGATATGTCAAATTTGAAGGACAGGGAGTTGACCACATCCTCTCAAGGAACTGAGAAAACGTGATTAGCTCCTGCTTCCACTCACTACACACATAATTCTTTCCAACCTGACACAGAGCCAACTATATCAGTGCACTAAAACAAATCATTAGGCAGTCAATACAAGGGGAATTGTTCTTTCTGAAATGTCATCGGCTAAGCATGGGTCCAAAATTACTAGAAGCAAACAACGCTGACAAACTACAATAAAACAAGTTTTGCTCATGGATTGGACTAGCCAAGTGGATTGCAGATTAATAACTAGCATTGTCAGATACTGTGTTACTGGGAGAAGATTTTACACAACTATGCGACTGTGCTAACAAATTTCAGGAAAGTTGTTTCCATTATGTATAATCCTTACCAATAATAGTGTGGTTAAGGAAAGATGGTACAAGCAAAGGCATAGAAAAGTGAAGATAGCTATACATCTTAAAAAAGGGCATGGAATCACATAGGCTAAATCTATCAGGAAAAGAAGTTCCTATGTTTCAAGCTTAAAGTGTAACATGATTAAATAAAATACTAGACACAAAACAAAGGGCATGGTGTCAAAATTGAAATGCAAATATATGTGAACAAAGCAGTTTAAAAGAGGTTCAGTTTACCTAGTGTTCTGACCGCCAAGGCAAAAGATTAGTGTTCCAACTTGCAAACCGAAAGAATAGACTGTATCACATTTCTCAACATTGCACCTATTGTATAAGCAAGTTGAGTAATATAGTGCAAAGACAAATGCAGGATAGAATATCTGCTACTTTAACTTAATACGACTTGAGGACAAGTGCGCTAAAGATCAAATTTTGATGTATGTAAGCCGCTTATTACAAACAACTAAGAGTGTTGAGCATCATGTTTAGATGCGCTTATTTGTTCTATATTAGCCGAAAAGGGCACAGAACTGAGTACAATTTATTTTCATAATCTTTTAATGCCTTTGAAAACTAATGAGAGCATTGAACCATCAGGTTTAGATGCACTTTCATAATCTTTAACATCTGTAAGAGAAGCAATTACTTCAACAGGAACAGTCCGATCTCCAGCAATCTTCTTTAGGTATTGAATGTCCTTCCATTTTGTCCTTGCAGGCCAATGATCGATGCAGCCACTGATTATAACTGGGGACTCACGTAAAAAGTAATCACATATAAACTCCTCCAAAGATATGCATGATCGCCTCTCGACTTTCTTGCAAGATAAAGACTTCGCTGGAAGAATTTTGAGTGCCTGAACAAAATATTGTTAACAACGATACATTCTGTACAACGACAAATGAATTCTAAATGTCCTTATCCACACAACAAATTCAGAAAACACGGAAGCAGGGTGGTAACTAGAACAAATAATGAAATCTATTCCAGACAATCTGCACCGATTATTTGAGTCAAAATATCCAGACATGATACACCGTAGCTGTGCCCTGTCCGTTTCAAAAAAAAAGGACTCACCGTAGTGATAATCACAGTGCGATCCATCATTTCCTATGCATTTTTTTGGTTTAATATTATGTGCCTAATCTAGTCATATGAGATATATGAGATCTTCACACAGATACGGCCATCCATGTTGGAATAGTCCCACATTGGTTGTGGAAGGGCAGGGAACCTAACTTAAAAGTGGGGGAGCCACTCACCTTATTGGCTAGCTTTTGGGGTGAGAAGGCCCTTATGATCCAACAAGTGGTATCAGAGCTTGGTTCTAACATCTCTGGCCCAATGGACACTAGTGTGTGAATGTCTGATGGATTGTGACCCTGAGGGACCGTCGGTGCACGGTGAAGAGACCCTGAGGGACCGTCGGTGTGTACGGTGAAAGGGCGGTGAAGGGCTGAGGGACACCAATGTGTGAAGGGGGAGATTGTTGGAATAGTCCCACATTGGTTGTGGAAGGGCAGGGGACCTAACTTAAAAGTGGGGGAGTCACTCACCTCATTGGCTAGCGTTTGGGGTGAGAAGGCTCTTATGATCCAACAATCCATCTCCCTAACCACCCCAGTCTCTTCCCTAGCCTAATCCAGTTATTTGTATTATATAGTCACAGTCTCTTAGCATGTGTTTGGTTCTTGGGTTCATGGGGGATGGGATAGGTCCATCCCCAAAAAAACGGTGTTTGGTTCGGAGTCACCGCAATTGCTGGGACGGGGCCGCGCCAGTTCGGGGGAAAAAGGAGGACCGCGCCATCCCAGCAAATCGGCCGGACGGGGCCGTCCCGCATCCCACACCGCGCGTCACGTGCCTGGCGCGTGGGAAAGAAACGCGTGCGGTCACCCCCCCGGGCCCCCAGCGACTCCGCCCCTCGCATCTCCTCCTCGTTTCTGTTCTACCCAGCGGCTCCGCCCCTCGCGTCTCCTCCCCTTGTCGATCTCAGGCCGGCGGCGGTCCTCCGCGCCCGCAGAGATTCAGCGACGGCCGCTCGCCTCAAGGGAAAGGCAGGCGGCGGCGCATCACCGGCTGGGACGGGTAAAGTTGGCACACACAGCTCCTCCTCCATCCCGCCGCTCGTCTTCTCCCGTAGTGCGCGCGCCGCCGCTGGTTCTTGGGAGGGCGTCAGTGCAT
Source organism: Dendrocalamus latiflorus (assembly GCA_017311315.1). Lineage (NCBI taxonomy): Eukaryota > Viridiplantae > Streptophyta > Magnoliopsida > Poales > Poaceae > Dendrocalamus > Dendrocalamus latiflorus. Next base: position 22,847,400 of record CM029673.1, read on the forward strand.
GAACATCAGGTGATTTTCTGCCTTTTTGGGTTTGGATTTGTGCGATTCATGTTTCTTTTCTTGGGTTTGGATCCAGGGATTCTTGCGGCCGCGGGTTTGGCTTGATCCGTACCTGTTCTTCCACACCGGCGACGGTCTCCATCAACCTCGGCGATCTGTACCTGTTCTTCCCCACCGGCGACGGTTCTAGGACAAGCCAGGCCGGCGAGATCTGGGCTGGTATGGAAACCCTAGTCCCTGTCTCTTCTTTGCAGAGGATGTGTTGCGATTGAGATTGAGATGATTGCAGTAAACAATATTGAGATTGAGATGATTTTGTGAAGTTTTATTGACATTGAGCAGTAGTATACATTTTGCATATGTTTTGTTCATCCCCCGGCCTCTCTGGATCCGGTCCCGAGCCGCATTCTTTGCCCTGTGCCTGATGGCCGCTGCGATGGCGATTGAGATTGAGATGATTGCAGTAAACAATATTGAGATTGAGATGATTTTGAGAAGTATTATTGACATTGAGCAGTAGTACACATTTTGCATATGTTTGGTTCCTGGGATGAGGAGTAGTATTGATATTGTGCAGTAGTAGACAAATTGAGCAGTAGTAGACAAATTGTGCAGCAGTAGACAAATTGTGCAGTAGTAGACATTGATTTCCACTGTAAACTTGCTTGATTGTGCAGTTGACAATATGCAGCGTGACACTTAACATATGCTTAGTATTTTTTATTAAACTTGTTGCAACTAAGGTGGCCAAATATCATGACATGGAGATATGTTTTTTGTGTTTGCTTCATGTATTGTAGATGGACAAAAGGAGAAAGCTTTTAATTTTTGCTGCTGCTGGATATATGGTTTTAGCAATGATGGCCATGATTATTGAGTCTAGAAAACGTAACCGGGATGCAAGGAGAGTAGGAATAACATATGGACCTATGGATGAAAGGGACAGGATGAGACTTGAGTACCTCGACAATAAAATTTGGAAAGACGATACAACTTGTGCGAACATGCTAAGACTTAATAGAGCAAAGTTCTTTCGGTTTTGTAACCTTTTTAGGAATCGTGGTTTGCTTGAAGATACCATCCATATGTGTGTTGAACAACAAGTGGCTATGTTTCTAAATACAGTGGGGCATAACCTTAGGAATAGATTAGTTGGAACTAATTTTGATAGATCCGGAGAAACGGTTAGCCGTTATTTTAACAAAGTACTTCGTGCCATTGGTGAGCTACGAGGGGAACTAATTAGGCCTCCTTCATTGGACACTCCAAGCAAAATAGAAGGGAACCCAAGGTGGGATCCTTACTTTAAGGTGAGGCTCATCCCTACTTCTTTGTAGTTTCTGTAGTAATATAATCTTATCTGACCCCTAATCTTTTTATGATTTTATTGAACACATAATAGGATTGTATTGGAGCTATTGATGGCACACATGTAAGAGCCTCTGTTTCTAAGGAAATGGAACACTCCTTTCGTGGTAGGAAGACCTATGCCACTCAAAATGTAATGGCGGTTGTAGATTTTGATCTCCGGTTCACCTATGTCTTGGCTGGTTGGGAGGGGACGGCACATGATGCTCTAGTTTTAAGAGATGCTCTAGAGCGTGAGAATGGCCTTCGAGTGCCACAAGGTAATAGATTAATACTACCTTAGTACTACCTCAATTGTCCATAAAAATGTTGAAATGTAGACAATGACCAACTTGTTTACCATATGTTAGGCAAATTCTACCTAGTTGATGCTGGATATGGAGCCAAGCCGGGATTTTTACCCCCTTTTCGTGGTGTACGCTACCACTTGAATGAATGGGGGAATAATCCAGTGCAAAATGAGCAGGAGTTGTTCAATCTTAGACATTCATCTCTTCGTGTCACAATAGAGCGTGCATTTGGGTCACTTAAAAGGAGATTCAAAATTCTTGATGATGCCACTCCATTCTTCCCTTTCCCAACTCAAGTAGACATTGTTGTTGCATGTTGCATCGTACACAATTGGGTCATACAAGACGGGATTGATGACTTTATTATTACTGATTCTAATTGGCCACACTATAGTCATTCTACAACGTATACTGGTCAAGCAAGTGAGCATGCAGCTATGGTCAATTTTAGGCAACAAATTGCAGACCAGATGTGGGCAGACCGTCAAAACAACAATGTTAACTGATTTGCATTTGTTTTATATGAGTTGTAAGGATCTATTGCTTGTTTTATTTGAGTTGTAAGGACCTATTTGTTTTATATGAGTTGTACGGATCTATTGCTTGTTTTATTTGAGTTGTAAGGACCTATTTGTTTTATTTGAGTTGTAAGGACCTATTTGTTTTATTTGAGTTGTATGAACATCTTTCTTGAAGTTAATATTATTCCAGGCTTTCTTAATTGTTTGTGTATTTTCTATGTTGGCATGGTAGACAATGGATGAACATGTTGAAGGACTTGGGGGCACTAATGGCCATGCTACATGGACATCGGCTCAGTCAGCTTTCATGCTGACTCACCTTGCCAATGTGGTGGCTGGTGGTGCTAAGACATCAAAGGGCTTCAAGAAAGTCCATCTCAATGCATGTGCTAGGGCTCTCAATGAAAAGTTCAACACTATGCGCACTGGTGAGCAAATCAAGAACCATTTGAAAACATGGTCAAGGAAGTTTGCAAAGATAAATAGACTTAGGAAGCTGAGTGCTGCTGGCTGGGATGAAGATAACTTCATTATCACACTTGATGCTGAGCACTACAATAACCATGTGCAGGTATACTTCAATACTTGGTCTGCTCATAATTGGGGCTTGCTGAAATTTATTTATTTTCCATATCCTAGGATCACAAGGCAGATGCTGAGTATCTGAACAAGCCTCTAGACCACTATGGTGAGATGCAAACAATATTTGGCAACAGCATGGCTACAGGAAACTTTGCCAAGGACTCAAGTGCAGCTCTAGGTATTGAAGATGGAGGAACTGAAACTGATGATATTCCTGCACATGATGTGAGTGATGGGAGTACTATTCCGGATAATCATGGGGCAACATCTTCTGCAAGCAAGACCAACAAGAGGGCCAGGATAGCTGAGATTGAAGACGATGGGCTGATTAGTGCTTTCAAAAGTGTAGGTGAGAACATTGCCAATGCTATAAAGATGGCCGCTAAACCTGAAAATGAATTGCCTGCAGACTTATTTGACCAATTGAAAAGCCTTCCTGGGTTTGATAAGACCCACATATCTTTCTACTATGCTTATTTGGTGGCTAACCCTCACATTGGAAAGGCTTTCTACCTCCTGCCGTTCGAGCACAAGCTAGACTGGGTTGCAATGTTCATTAGTGAGAGGTTTCCAGGACAGTGAAGGTGATTTGGAGGAGTAGGACATTTCTTTTGGTGGAACCACATATAACTATGCACTGTGGTGTAATATTAGGAATGCTATATCTTATGTACTGTGTAATGTCACAAGCCTTGAACTTGCTATATTGTGTGGCTTGAATTCGATGTATTATGTACGCCTTGGAGTAGGACGTTTCTTTTGGTGGAACCACATATAACTATGCACTGTGGTGTAATATTACGAATGCTATAACTTATGGATGTTTCGTTCGTATCATTTAGCTCAATTTGTTTGTGTTTTTGAGTTAGTTTAGTTCGGTTTGTGATCTGTTTTATCTTCTACTATAGAAGATGGATATGGTAGATATTACAGTTTGATATGTTTTACTTGAATCAGTGTGTTGAGATAATTAGTACAGTTGCTCGAATGACTTGCCTTATATATGCCTGTAGAAAATGTTGGGGGTTAAATAATTCCAGATCGATGAGGAAGTTACTGCTGTGATCAGTATCTATTCCTGTTTTGTACTTTTATTTATAGATGTTAAAGGGTGTGTAGCAAGATTGCAGTGTGACTCCAGTCAATGCTAAAGCTAGATGTTTAACCTGAATGTAATCATCAGCAAGAAGATGAGATCTTAAATATGCCATAAAAAAGTTACCATTGTACTTTATTTATGATACATCTGAACTGGACCAGAACATCGCAGTTAAAATTTTAAATATGCGCTTGAAGGTTGTAATAGGTAATTTTCCATTCTTGATTTATCCATTTTGGCATGTACTTCAGTATTTATCCATTTTAAATACTCGCAAGAATGGATTAATCAAACAATTTCTAAAGGATGTTGACCGGGGGAAATTGACTTTCTTGTAGTGGATGCTCCTCCAGAAATTTCTAAACAATTTCTAAAAAATGTAAACAAAAAATTAATAGCACAGAGGTAACCTTACCAGAAGGTCACCACATCTTCTGTCCTATCCCCATCCCTCTATCCAAACAGGTGACTGGGATCATTCCATCCTCTTTTATCCCCTCAACCAAACAGAAAACAGGGTCGATCCCATCCCAACAACCAAACAAGAACTGGGTTGGTTCCATCCCAGAAATCAGGAATGGGTCCATCCCATCCCACCACGTCTCCAAACCAAACACACGCTTACTAGGCGCACTAAGAAATCGAAAATTAGGAGGCATAATACAACAAGGCCCCCTAAAAAATTAAGCGCAGTTCATGCCCGCATCGAAAGAGATAAGCACCCAAACAAACACGAAATCTTACAAAGGCGATAGCGATCTCACATTGGCGATGTCTCGGTTCCTGTCGAGCCCTTCTCTCCACCTCTGGGCTTCTTCCTCGACGGCCTCCGCGCCGTCACCGTCACTCGGGTCAGCGACGATGCGGGCCACGGCGGCCTCGAGGTCGGCGCGGAGGAGGCTCCCCCCCATGATGAGCCCCATGTCGAGCGCCCGGAGCGCGGCGCGGCGGTCGGCGGCGGCCCGCCGGAGCCGCGCGACGTGGAGGCACGCGAGCGCATAGGCGTCCCTCCACGCGCACCCCACCTCGCTCCAGGGCCCCGAGTGGAGCTGCTCCCACGCCATCTCCCGCGCCGCCTCCGCCGCCCGGAGGTCGCCGCCCGCCGCCTTCTCCGCCGACGCCACGAACGCGAAGCCCCCCTCCTCCGTTATCTGCCGCAGCAGCACCGCCCGCCTCTCCGCCTCCGACTCCGGCGGCTCGCCGCCGGCCATCGCGAAGGAGCACGTCGCGTCGCGTTGGGGGCAAGAGAGAGAGAGAGAGAGAGAGAGCAAAAGCGAAGGGGAGATTTCTGGCTCTCGTTGCTCCGGATGCTTTTGGCATTTTCGGTGGGCTATTTGCTTACAAGCGAGCGAAACCTTCCCCATTAGGCGCCCGTAACTGTATTTTATCCCCTTAACTAGTTATGTACTCGTATATTGTAACGAAACTTGATTAAATATATAGATAATTATACTATAGAAGAGAGTTACTCTGATCCATTAAAAAATAAAAAATAGTGAGAAGTTAAGAAAATAGAGTAATTGAAAAAATAGATAAATAGCTACTAATTCGTTCTTTTATAATAGTAATAATGATATATATCTTGCAAACTTGGACAAGCAATGGGCTCGGCCCATCTTTGTGAACACATACAAGCCAACAGTCCAACTCAGATGTGAAATGAGCTTTTCGGCCGTGCGTATTCCCAACTAGCCTCATAGGCGCGGCGCCACGCCGCGCCAGCTACTGTGTGTACCGAAGTAAAAGAGGCGATAATCCGTGAGGAGTTTGTTAAAAAAAATTTAAAAAAATCGAGGGCGCATGTGTATTTTCGAAAAAGTTAAAGGTCTTTTTCGTAAAAAACCGAGGATCTGTACGTAATAAAAGAGAAAGTCGAAGGTCTTTTTCGTAAAAAACCGAGGGCCTGTACGTAATAAACGAGGACCTGTACGTAATTTAGAAAACACGGGGCGCTATCCTGCAAAGTGGAGGGGCTTAAAAAAACTGCCAGGGACGTATTTGCGAGGAAAAAGGACCTTTACGTAATTTTCGGAAAATACAGGGAAACTGCCTCCTCTGGCCGTACAGAAATTCCGAAGCCACGCGCCGGGCGCTCCGATCGCAGGGGTGACGTGGATGGCCTCTCGCGCGGGGAATCCTTCGGAGCGTAGTATCTGTATGATTAGGCTGTTAAGGAAAGTTGATATGTCTGAGACCAATCAGACTAGCCCAATTACATCAGGCCCAATGCATATTTAGCGGGCGATGAGCTAGAGCCCTTTCACATCACTATGCCTCTAAGCTCGAGCTCGATTTAAATAAATTTAATAACAATTAAAAAATTAGTATATATTAATTTTCAACAATAAAAAAGTTTGAGCTTGAACTCGGCAAGAGTAAGCTCAATAATAGTAAAAACAATTCAACATGCATAGATTTTCAACAATAGAAAAACTCGAGCTCGAACTCGAGTCGAGTAAGCTCGGTAAAAGTTAATATGCATCAATATTTAAACTTGAATCGAATCCTAACGAGCTATTTGAACTTAGTTCGTTGAAACTCGTGAGATTGGCTCATTTAGAGTTTAAGCCGAGCCTAGAGCGAGCTAAGTTCAAATAGCTCGCAAGCCTCAAGCTTTTTTTATAGCCCTACACATCACTGCTCCTTACCTTTTCTTTTCTTTTGGGAGTGTAGGGCAATTTGGCAGCCTATTCTAGACTCTTCGAATTGAGGCTGTGCTCGTTACAACATCAACTTTTAGCTTCTAGTTTCTTAATTTTGTCTTTTTATATTTTTTTAGTTTTTTCTTTTATTTTTTCCTTATTCCTTTGTATTGTCCGTGATGATATAAATGGTTTTTCTTTTTTTTAAATTTAATTACACTAAAAAAACTACCGGTAGGTACAGTAAAAAAACTTTTATAATGCCAAATAAGTTAGAAGTTTAGCCAAATTAGCACAGCTTTGTGCATGTGGGCCGCGAGGATCTAAACATCTGCTGGAATTTCACGTGAATTCCGCAAGAGTTGTGCGCAATTTTTATTTTTTTTCAAATTTCGGCGTTTCAAACGCGCCGCCTGACTCTCTCACGTGAAACGTTTGGAAAGCACGCGCGCGCATGGCCCTCAAACGAACAGTAGTATGCACGGAGGACAAGTTCATCAGCAAAGTTTAAAATTACTCCATCGACTGTACCGGAGCACATGAACCAGTAAACGACGCTGCATCTGGAAAGCCGAAGACGACGCATATCGATCATTCCTAACGACTACAAAGCCAGCACAGCACATTCTTCTTTGATTCCTTTCAGTTCCTCTCCCTCTCCTGATCTCTCTAGCAGCTACTACGAGCTAAGCTTGCACACGGTCTATCTTTCTTTCAACTGACGATCCAACACCATGCATGCGCGCATGAGTGCATGCGTGCGTGCATGGTGCTGATCGGTGCATAATCCTTGCGAAATCGACGATGGCGCTGATGGTGATCATCAGCTGTGAGGTCCCTGCTGGTCCTGCGGCGCCCTCGGGCGGGTGACCCAGAGCGAGCTGAGCGTGCGGAGGCGGTGGAAGTAGTCGGAGATGGCGAGCAGCGACCGTGCCATCTGCTGCGTCGTCAGTATCTGGTTCAGCCGGTGCAGCATCTGCTGCCTCAGGTTCTCCGCCTGCACGCACGCGCGCAACAACCATTATAGTCGACGTCGATGGGTCGTATGTACCAGAATTAAGCGAACACAAACAGTAACACAACGATCAAAGAGAGTATGTAGATAATATATATTGAGAAAATTTGTTGCTTGCCGAAGGGATAGTTGGAACCTGTTCCTCTACATGTGCCCTAGATAACCCTAAATATTTAGCTTTTAAAGCCTCCATCTTAACTTGCAGTGCCATTTGACTTCTTGTTGCATGGGTACGTAGAGAAGAACGAAGGAGAAAGAAGATGAGAGAACACATTCGTAATATTGGTATTTTTGATATTTTCTCTTTCTAAGAAAGACTCTAACAGCTGTTTTGGATAATAAAAAAATATGACGGCAATGGTTTTTTTCCATAGTTTTCTTGTTTGTGATTGTATTTTCCAGATGATATATCTTCTGTGATGGTATTTTGTAAGTTATAAAAATTTACAATGACATGGAACGAATTTGCTAATATATATTTGTCAGCATTTGTTCGGCGTTTTGCCATAGTCACACCAGAATAAGCAGCCAGTGCTATATATTTGCATTTCAGATTAGGATTCGTGATGTGTTTATATACATCGACAGGTAGATTAGTTAACACCAAACATATTGCAACTTGCAAAGAGAGAGGCATATCAACTGAAGGTATATGCATACTTCTCTTGGTGGCATCCATGGGCAGCTAATAAACAATGCAAGCATCAAGGCACACCTACCCCAACATGGAAAGAACAAGGAACAAAGGATCGATCCTCCTAAACAAACCCTACAACTTGTTATCCCTGCAGAGTTTTATATTAATAATGTGCATCCATCCTACCTCAGTTCTCTGTTTTGGGGATGGAGACAGTCGGGTGCTTTTTAATGGTCACAACCTAATCCATATATGCACCTGTCGACAGTACTTGCTAGCCGCCTGCACCTGGCGTGTGCGCTAGCTATACACCAGTAGTTAATCTAATCAAATGCATTGTCGATCTCAATTACGTAAACCATCCGTCGTACCTTGCCAACTAACGAATATATAGTCATTGGTTGCAGCTCTAACTAACCCACTACAAAGCGACAGGAAATTAATTAATCAGGACTGAACTACGCAAGACAAATCAACTACGTATATACACTGCATGATATATATGCATGCGTGTGAATTAACTAGTACTGTCTAGCAACGAAGTTGCCGACGCAGGATTGAATGGTTTCGATGGATGTTACCTGTCGGACGAAGCCCTCGAGGGTGGAGAGCTTGTTCATGGCGAAGGCCATCTGGCCCATGTAGTTGGCGACGTTGGCGGGGCAGCTGAGCGCGTCGGAGACGACGGTGTCGGAGAGCGACTGGTAGAGCGCATCGAGGCCCTGGCTCAGCGCCGTCTCCGCCTCCAGCGCCGACTGCTGCAGCCCGTACACGCCCACGATCTGCTGCTCCGTCAGCGGCTCCACGTGCGCCAGCAGCATCTGCTCCAACCGTCCGTCGTCCATCCACGCCAGAATCAAATTAATCGATAGATCACCACCGTGCAAAAAAGAAACAAAGTAATCAACATCAATATATATATGCACCCCTACTTATTAAAACCAGACTGGAGACCAACGATCTCACCGGAAAAAATCGGAACCAAAGCTTAGTCCGGTCTAGTTCTGCTAAAGGATCAGCCATGCAATCTGTTTGAACTGATAAAAACCCGATCGAATCAAACGGTTTTGACAAAAACCTAAACAATCAAACTGGGGTCAATGAGAAAATGGCTCAAACCGGACTGGACCGACGGTCTGATTGGAAAAAACAGGAACCGAAGCCTAGTCGGTCTAGTTCTGCTAATGGGTTGGCCGTGCAATCCGCTTTGAACGGGTAAAAACCCGATCGAACCAAACTGTAGCTTACGAGTACCAACTGTCTACTATAGCTTATGACCACTATATACATAGCTCGACTCACGACTGCGACTACTACGACCAGTTCACTGTAGCTACGACTACTACGTAGCTCGATTTACGACTACGACTGCTAGACCGGTTCGTTGTAGCTACGACCGGTTTACTATAGCTATGACCAGTTTACTGTAGCTATGACTGGTTTACTAACTCTGAGGTCTTTGACTCTTACACGCACTCCGAAGCCTCTGACTACATAGTACTCAGACACACCGACTACATAGACTTCAGACACACCGACTACACAGTCATCGGACACACCAAGTACTCAACACACGATTACTAACAACAAGATTAGTTCTAACAATCAACCCCTAATCTTATTGTCTTTATTTGTGAGTACATCCACGCTGAACTTCAAAGCAGTGCCAATTCTTCATCCGTCATAGCAAGATGCACCTCTTCCTTCTTTGGCTTGCGGCACTCGCCGGCAAAGTACTCTCATATGCCACAGTTGTAGTACTTTATCTACTTGTTGGACTTCTGCTCACTGGTCTGCAAGTCATTGTCACCCTCATCATCATCATGGTCGTCTCTACGACCACCACCATCTTTGACCCGACCACTATCGCGGTCAAGGTTCTTCGCGCCACTGCTTGACCCTTCTCCATTCTTCTTCTTGTTGAGGGTCTCCCAATATGTGCACATGAGCAACAGATGCTCACTCTGTCTTGAGTCGCTGAAACTAATTCGAATGCGCTCGCTGTAGGCTTTGTACGGCCCGACGAGATCATCAACGGTGGGGGTCTTCAAGTCCATGCACTGCTCGATAGAGGTGACGAGCTGCATATAGCGCACTGGGATAGCACGAAGAAACATACAAACAACGGCAATTTCATCCACCGTGGTGTCACCCAATGCGTAGATGCTAGTGACAACCGACGTCACTCGACCGGCAAAGTCTTCAACGGTCTTCCTTTTCTCCATCTTCAGCCCATCGAAGTTTCTCTTGAGGGTCTATACCTTGGCTTCGCGCACGCACTCGTGCCCCATGTGCACCGTCTTGATTGCCTCCCATGCCAACTTTGTCATGTCTTTCCCGACGAGGGAAGACATGACTTCCTTCGGCATGGCCTAGTAGATGGCGTACAATACCATCCGATCCTTCTGGTACTCCACGGCACCAGATTCCACTGCTTCCCATACATTCTGAGCCTAAAGAGAAATACACATCTTCATCACCCAAATCACTTAGTTTGTGTGGGTGAGCTGTGGGTATGACAATGTCATCACGCTCTCCCTCTTTACGGCCACCTGCGAGCTAGAGGCAGACGAATCACCTCATAGCAGGCCTCGTACTATGGACAGAGACACACTCCTTCCTTCTCTCGGCATCTTCTCCGACTGACAACAATTACCACAGCTCTGATACTAATTGTTAGCCTAGACCACGTATCAAAACGCACACACTCGGTGGTCGTAACACAAACAGACACTTTTAATCAACTTAAGACACACAAGAGATTTGTCGTTGCGTAATGCCATATAGCTTTTTTATTCTCTTCTTATTTATAGTCTCAGATTACAAGTATACAGGCTAACAAAAAAGTACCTGACTCTTCCAGCCATGATCGCCACAACTCGCACATTGTGCATTACCCAAAAGACTCGCTCCACTAACTTACTAACACAGCTAGTGGATATGACTGGTGCAAACACACTGCTATATGACCAAGTCTACGACCCTGCATAGACCTGACCAACTTCGAGTCCTTCGATCACGGCTCTTTGATGACAGCTTCTCGACCATGCTACTTCGATCACGACTGCTCGACCACGGCTTGTCGACCATGGTACCTCAACTGCAACTCAGACTACGACTTGTCGACCATGTCACTTCAACCGCATCTCCGACCATGGCTTGTTGACCACAGCACTTCGACTGCATCTCTGGTAGTACCGCTCACACAGATCCAATACTACCGGTTTTCAAGCACCGACCAGGTACTATAGCTTATGAGTACTAATCGTCTACTATAGCTTACGACCGCTACGCAGCTCGACTCACGAGTGCGACTGCTACGACTGGTTCAATGTAGCTACGACTACTACATAGCTCGACTTACAATTATGACTGATATGATCGGTTCACTGTAGTTATGACTAATTTATTGTAGCTATGACTGGGTTGTTGTAACTATGATCGGTTTACTGGTTTTAAGCTCTTTGACTCCTACACGCACTTCAGAGTCTTTGACTACGTAGTACTCGGATACACCAGCTACATACACCTCGGACATACCGACTATACAGTTTTCAAACACACCAAGTACTCGACACATGACCACCAACAACAGTATTAGTTCTAACAATAACTATGACCGACCTCCAGGGTTAGGGACTCTGGTTAAACCAAATGATCTGTGTGATGATACGAACGAACGTACCTTGATGACCTCGGATGGCCGGAAGCCGCCGAGCCAAAGGAAGCAGCGCTCGGCGGGACTCCTCCAGACTCCGGAGGTGAGGTGGAAGACGTCGCCCTTGATGACGCCGTCCTTGATGACCATCACCTCGTCGTGGTGTGCCAGGCAGCTCTCCACGTACATCTGCAGCCCCGCCTCCGGCAGGTGCTGTTGCAGCGCCGCCCGCAGCTCGTACATCAGCCGGTAGTGCTCCTCCTGCCACCGCGCGTACTCCACGTCGAAAATCGCGGCCTCTGCAATTGACATATACATAATACATGTGTAAGCGTATAATACATTAGCATCAGCGACTTCATTGTCATCGAAAGGTGTGAAGCGTGGATGGATGCCTGAGTTGAGGCCGTCGATGCCGCCGATGGGTACGCCTTTGCCGGCGACGCCTTGCACGGCGAGGAGGCTGCTGCTGGGGAAGAACACTCCCTGTTCATAGTATATACTTGAGCGTGCATATATAGATGCATATTAGTAAAAGTATTATACATATGGAGCTTTAATTTCCGCGCGGTTCAATTAATTACTGGCAGTACAATTTACCTGAGCTCTTGCCGTGTGCAATTCTTGTTCGAGCTGAGATAGCCTGATCCTACTGGATTCGAGCTGTTGGATGTAAGCCTGTTACAGTCAAGAGAAAATCGATTAATCAACAGTTCAACGCTATACAATGAGTGCATTGATCATATAGAGAAGAATGGTAATGTTTGGTTTTGATTTTGGCCTTTTGATTTATCATGATAGGACTTTTCTGTTCTTATCTTTCCCCTTTTTCCCCCTTGTTTCTTTTTTACTTTGGTGTTAACTGTTGCTTCACTTACCTTCTTCCTTAGCCTGCTTTTCCTTGCTGCCTCCCTGTTCTGCGCTAGCCTTCTCAGTGTCTGCATGTTGGTTAATTACAGTGTGATATATTAGTAACATTGCACGCGATTACACCAACATTACTAACATAGTTTTCTTTTACAAAATACGTAAGTAATTTATCAAGACTTGAGAATATCATAATTTGTTACTTTCGGGTTGCGTTCACCGGTAGATGCTCCCCTCTTGTGTTCCTTCTGCAATCACCAACAGAGAACATAGATATGTTAGTTAAAACAAGAACATAAACAATATGCTTTTGATCACTGTGCATGCATGGAGATAGCTCTAACAAATCAGTTTAGCTAGGCAGCTTAGTTGTTTAAGTGGTTAACTAGCTACTCACCGTGGCCACCGGCTTTACATCCTTATTGATCCCTGCAGGCTGATCAGCAGTGAAAGGGTGCTGCAGGTGGTGATCCTGTCTCCTGCTCCCAGCTAACTCCTCCATGGCTGCTTGCTGCTGATGGTGATCAGGTGACCTAGGCAGCTTGGATCCGACAGGTGCTGGGGACAGAACTAAACTAATTTCCCCCTACCAATCAGATCACAATATTAAACAATCAAACGGCAATCATGTATGCATGACTACTATATGCATTTGAAAAGACATATATGCATTCAGTACTACTTAGTCAATCGGTAGCATCAAAACTAATCATTACTATAAAATAAACTATGCTAGACGTTTTATCATAGATGATTTATGAGAAACTGGCTGTGCTATTATTATCACAGATAATTTTATAGGAGTGGCCATTTGTCGTCTATGATGAGCCACTATCACAGACGGTTCGTATTAATAACTGTCTGCGATAGTTCAAAGGGTTATTAACATGAATTGTCTGTGATAATTGAAGACATCACAGAAGGTTCGTATTAAAAATCGTCTGTGATATTTCATAGACGGTTATTAACACGAACTGTCTGTGATATTTGCACACATCACATACATTTATTAATACGAACCGTTTGTGATAGTTCACATACGGTTATTAACATAAACAGTCTGTGATAATTATGTATTACAAATGATTTGTGGTTGGACGTGTCTGAGATATGCCGCGTTATTAATTAATACCAAGCTAGACTGATCTTGACATATCTATCTTCATTGCGCTGCATTGAAGAAAATGGCCAGCTTTGGGAAGCATTTCGATTGTAAATCTAGCTGTTTGTAGATCGATTTGTTCTAGCTTGATGATTAGATGTTAGTATTTGTTTCTAATTTATATGCCTTGTAATAAAAAGAGATGATAGCTAGATTTAGATCGAGCTTAATTGGTAGTTTGCTGCAATTTAAGAATGAGTCAGTACTCCTAGTTTACTTCAACATATCATTTCTTACTTGATATATATTGCTTCATGAATAGTACGTAGCTGGCTATACTAGTGTAGATGGACCGAGACTGAATGTAAATTGAGAACCGTGTGAGTGAAGAGTACATTAATAGCGTATCTACTTTTAGAAGAGCGGCCGAGCAGGATTTGTTGAAGAAGGGGATGAAATATATGTACTGTTTATGTATTGATTGCAATAATCTGAAGATATTTACCAACAGGAAATAATATAGATATTCAAATAGCTATCACAGACGGTTTTTAGTATTAGTCGTCTGTGATATGTAAGATATCACAAACGGTTTTTGGCATTAACCATATGTGATAATTAGTATATCATAGACAGCAATATTTAAGAACTGTATGTGATACCTGATATATTATAGACAATTTTTTTTGGAAAAACCGTTTATGTTGTATTTATCACAGATGGTTTGCGAGCCGTCTGTGATAACCACATATATCACAAACACATAAACTCAAATGGTTTGATAACTGTCTATGATGACAGTTCTGAACCATCTTTAATAACCCTTTCTATCGTAGTGAATATGAGATATGTGGATTGAGATCCTGTGACTTCAAAGTCACGGTGACTTTGTCACTGACAGGTGGGCCTGCGAGCGGAGGGGCCCACCTGTCAGTGACAAAGTCACCGTGACTTTGAAGTCAGAGGAATCGCATCCGAGATATGTATGTATGTGATTGTACCTTTGGTGGTGGTTCCACATGCATAGGCTGGGAAGGGAAGATGTTGAGAGTCTCTGCATCCACGAACAAGACAAAGAGCGAACTCAAAGGCCTGAGACCGAGGGGGTCACATATATCTACTGAAACTCTGAAAGAGTTTGAAAAATCTCTTGAAATAAGGCTAGCTACTGATGCAGTCAGGAACAAAACAATCATGGCACAGTGAGCAGTACAAGACACACACGAGAAAGCTGGGGTACGAAAGATACGGGACACAGCTAAGGCATGCATGCCTGCTTGCTTCTACACAAACCGGAAGAGAGGTGGATAGGATTGGGTCAAACACATATGCTGCACTGCAGGAGAGCTAGGAGAGAAGACAGGCAGCCACTGCATGCGGGCGTAGACGCGTAGTAGTACTGGAGATCGTCCCCTCTGAGTGTATGTACGTCCCTGTTCTACCGCGATCACATGCAGCATTGAGCAGTTTGTTACATGTAACAGTCCAACCGCCTGGAGGAAGGGGAAGAGAGAGAGAGAGATATAAGATTTGTGGTTTCATGCGTGCATAGACTGAGCATGGATGTGTTCAGTGGCGGAACCAAAATTTAGTTACGCCCCGGACTCAGTGGTGGAATGATATAGACTATCTAGGGTAGACTATAAAAATGTTATATAGGCTAGACTGAATTTATCCGGATTGTACACTATATATTTTTCTACACTCTGAACTGAAGTCTACTCTGTTTGGAGCATGGTTCCGCCCCTAGATGTGTTCTTGATTCCCTGGGCCTCCAAGCTAGGGTACTGCAGATTTGCAGCAGATCCTGGTCCAGATGGAGTACCTGGGAATTCCTCATGACCCCGGAAAAGGATGCGCGCACTTTTATGCGTGCGCTGATAAGAGGAGGAATATATCCCTACAGCTACACATCTACTACTCCTATATCATATATGTGGCGCATATGTTTCTGACCCTAGCAACTACTGTTACTACTACACTACTACTACTAAATGCAAAAAAAAAAAAAACGAAAAACAGCAACTGATCGCCTGCATTTGACTCCTGCAAAAATTGGCAAGAATACAGACACGGATATATATGGAGTGGCAAATAATATTTGGTCAGTGAATTGTAAGGTTGTCGCATATATGTACGCCTTTGGTCTTGATGCGCGGAGCCAGCATGGCTGCCATGATCTAGGTACATGAACAAAGCCTGGTCCAGCTCTCCCAGATGGTCATAAGCTCCGGATGCTTCCTTGGTACTCCTGGTTGTGCAACAGAAACAAATTGATGGTGATGATCTATGTATGTAATTAAAAATAGTGTATAGGCATCACCCGATGTTTTTTTCCTAATTATTATCCAAATTTATAACTTTTGGATTAAAGATCAAAAAGTCCCTTGTTTTTAAAGAGGTAGATTTTTTTCAAGAGGAAAGAGGTAGAATTCAAGGGGAGGGAAAAGAATTCATGGCCATTAGATCTCTAATCCAATAATTCTAAATCTGAATGATAGTTAGGAAAAAACATCCGGATAACGTTTAACAAAACCCTTAAAAATATATAGATACATATGCACAGGGTTTGAGGAACTGAAGGCACCACACATCATCATGATATCATGCTGCTATAAGCCTAATATATGTGTGATGGTATTATTATCTGGTCCAACCTCTGCAGAAGTGGGAAAAGGAGAATAATAGGGAATATTTTCTACCTTGTAGCATTTATTTGGCAATCCAGGAGATATGCATGGCTAGTCTCAAAATTTCATGTGTGCAAGTTACGCTCATTGAAAAATCAATGTAAACATGGACCGGTATATATATAGTATAGTACTGTATATCTGTTACTACTTAATTATACTACTGTCTGTCCTAATTAATGTTATTGTCCTTCTTCTGAAAACAGTTAATAACCTCTGAAATTTAAAAGAAAGCCTAGCTAGTGAGTTGTTAATTCATAACAATTCAACTATCTGGCTCCAATTATTAAAACAAAAGTGCCAATTTTAAATCAGAACTACTTTTAGTCATCATCTACCATTCCTTCTGTTAGAATAAGAGCAAGAAAAAAAAGAATAAGAGCAAGAAAGAAAGGAATTAAGGAAGAAGGAAGGAAGAAATAAAGAAAGAGAAAAGGAGAAGAGAAGAAGAAATTAAGAAAGAAGTTCGATATGTCATTTCACAACCGCGCTAGTCTAAGAATCCCTCGGCTTTCCATCAGCAAGCAAAGGCAAAACTATTAACATGGAAAATTCAGTGCAAGAAGTCCGGTACCCTAGCTACCTAGTACCCAGAGTTTCTCAAAAAAAAAAAGGAGGAAAGATTAGAGCCAGTGCAAGAAGCCAAGAAACACACAGATCAAGCAAAGAAAGATCAAACAAAACACGCCCAATTCAACCGAATTCCAGGATGCGGATCAATCAAGAACAAGCACAAAGCCATGCGAATAAACAGGAAGAAATCAAGTCGGAACGAAAACTGTACGTGAAGCTTGAAGCAGCTGCATGCATGGAGGATGAGGACGAGGAGGGAGGAGGAGGGTGATGGCCGTGGTGATGGTGGTTCATCCCAAAGGAGATGATCATCTGCTGCTCCTGCCGCTGCCTCTGGCTGCCATTCATCATCTCTGCAAGGGAGGCAGACGCCGACACATACATACACAGGGCTAGCTATATACGTATGTACATATCACTCTCTCTCCAGCAGAGACGACGACCTAAATACGCTTTGACTCTAGGAGGGCTAGCTGCCAAGGAACACCTCTCTATCTCCCCCCCTCCGCACTAGCAAACCACCCACCCCGTCCATGACCTCGATCTGTCTAGGACTAACACGTGACGGCTCTTGGAACCTAGCTAGTGCTAACAAACTGCTCACTACCAGTTGTGTCCTAGTGCTTCCTCTCTCTAATGCTTGCTGAAGATGACGATGAACTTAGCCTCTTTTGCTATGTGTGTCTATGGCTCTATGCTGGGTTCCGGAAAGGTGAGTGAGATGCCTTTAATGGCGAAACAGACTTTCTGTTTGGCTCCATGCTCCTCTGCATCTAACGATATGCTACAAACAGCCGGCTTTTCTTTCTCTTCCTCTCCGTTCTTTGCTTTGCTTGAAAGTCAACCCCTCTCTGGATGGAGAGAGGAAGGGATCGAGGGCAGGTGAAGCAGAAGACGTTGCAACCTTTAATTCCTGGGATAGTCTATTGCATAGGCGACTGAATTTTTTATCTTTCAGCCACCTAAAGTTGCATTTTAAATCTCCTGAAGTTGCACATATTTTTTTAGAGGTGGGCTGCAATTTTAGTTGATTGATAGTGCAATTTCAGGTTACCTGAAGTTGCACTCTGAATCACCTAAAGTTGCAGCTGTTTTTTTGGAGGGGGCTGCAATTTTAGTTCATTGAGAGTGCAATTTCAGGTGACTGAAACATAAAAAAATTTCAGTCGCCTGTGCAATAGCAAAACTGTTAATTCTTCTCCTCTCACTTTTGCACCGAAACACATACCTTTCCTCTATTTCTTTTTTGGGAAAATTGAGTATATAGGACTGAGTTGAGTGTGATTTTGTGAAATAGGATCAAGTTTTTTGGACTTGTAAATATAGGACTGAGTTCACCACCTTCTTGCAAATATAGGATTTTTCCCATTTTAATTTCATTTCCATTTTTCAGGCATTTTTCTCCACGCGAAATGACCCTTTTACCCTTCTTCTTCCTCCTCACCTGGCCGCGCCGCCCCCTCGCCCGCCCCGCGCCGCCGCCGCTCCCTCGCCTGCCCCGCGCCGCGCCGCCGCCGCTCCCTCGCCTGGGGAGGGAGCGGCGGCGCGGCGCGGCGCGGGCGAGGGAGCGGCGGCGGCGCGGCGCGGGGCAGGCGAGGGAGCGGCGGCGGCGCGGGGCGGGCGAGGGGGCGGCGCGGCCAGGTGAGGAGGAAGAAGAAGGGCAAAAGGGTCATTTCGCGTGGAGAAAAATGCCTGAAAAATGGAAATGAAATTAAAATGGAAAAAATCCTATATTTGCAAGAAGGTGGTGAACTCAGTCCTATAT
Source organism: Dendrocalamus latiflorus (assembly GCA_017311315.1). Lineage (NCBI taxonomy): Eukaryota > Viridiplantae > Streptophyta > Magnoliopsida > Poales > Poaceae > Dendrocalamus > Dendrocalamus latiflorus. The sequence goes on from CM029673.1 coordinate 22,866,209, forward strand.
TTACAAGTCCAAAAAACCTGGTCCTATTTCACAAAATCACACTCAACTCAGTCCTATATACTCAATTTTCCCTTCTTTTTTCGCCCCTGTGACAAAGCGCATCGATCCAGCGCATTTCTAAAACTTTTGGAGTTATTACTAGAATTTAGAACAACTAATGCACACTAGGTAATATATGCTGCAGAGACCGACTGAGATTTTTCTTCTGGACGAAATTGGAAAATGTTATTTACGGTGACGGCTGCAAATGTAAAGATATTCTTTTGAAATCGATATCTCTTTTGGACTTCCGGTAGAAGTTACTATTCCAACGGGTGTTCTTACAATTAGTCAGACCACGCACCTAAAAGACACAACAGAAAAGTAAAAGACACGACGGGATGATGTTAAAAAAAGGGAAGGTCTCATGTAAAACCGAACAGCGATTTAGCTTGACCGAATTCAAGCACGCCACACGACAAGAACCGGTCCAAAATTGAGACCAGCGCCTCAGAGGGAGTGAGAGAGAAACGGGGGGAGAGAGAGAGAGAGGAAGCATTTGTGGAGTTTCTGAATGCTCCTGTTGCTGCTCTCGAGGCACGTATATCGTCCCAACTCTCAAAATCATCAACCTCATTCTCACCCCCATGGTATCACTCCGTCTTGTTGCTCTAAATTCTCCCAAAAAGAAACCTCTCCTTTTTTTTATTATTTTGAACATCTGAAAAAGTTTTACTGACATAAATTGTTCTTTCGTTACATTCACTTTGTGGACCTGTTCTTAATTATCAGTGCTTGGCATGGAGCGATCAGAACTGGGGGATTTCTGACGAATTTTTAGTTGGTATGTATGTCATCTTGACATTGGCGACCTCGAGATGCCAATTCCTGAGCCTCACTATTTCTAATTCTTCGTCACATGTAGAAAATTGAATCTTTTTAGGCTTTGAATAGTTGCTGCTCATGCCAGCTGGAGACTTGCAGCCTGTGTGGCCACACCACACACAGGTCGGCTCCTGAACTTGCAGCATGCATGCATACGACCCAGGTTACAGACCGCGGCGGAGGCACTGTCCGGTGAGTAGTAGGGGAGTCAGGGCATCCAGCCGGCTTCAGCGTAGCTGTAGGGGCAACTTCCGGGCACTGACAGGCGGCGGCGGCGGCGGGCAGGGCACCAACGTGAACTGGCGACATGCCGACATGGGCCTAGCAGGTAGGGCCGACAGGCAAGGGCACAAGGCATTGAGGCGGGCAGACTGACAGTTCATACATCATGGCCATGGCTTGGCCCAACCCGGCTCTGTCCATCTCCAAGACTTCGAGTCAACAATTCTCCATCAGTCCATGATCCATCCCGAGCACGAGCAAGACAAGCAGTAACTCGGTTACTCCCCTCCCCTAATCCTAATCCATTCCCCCCTATCCCATTCCCTAATCGGGTGGAGGCCTCTGGCCCTCGGCGGCTCGGCCATTCCCCCTGCTTGCTGGCTTACTGCTTCCCTCGGTGCGGTGACTGGGCTCTAGCCTCGGGCCTCCCCCACTCAGATCAGCACGATGGCTGGCTGGGTGGGCTCCCCCTCTCAGATCCTGGCGCAGCAAGGGGCCAGTGTTCGGCAAGGCTGCCAAGGGCGGCAAGTCAACAATCGGCATAGATCAAGTGTGATGTGGCTGCTCAGGTTAGGTCAGAAGGTTCACCATAACATAAGAATTCATTTATATGCTTGTTGGACTTGAGAAGTTTAGCTCAAGAACTCAGATGTTTATGATACGTGTGCCTCTATGTAGAATTAGTATCGCAACTGTTCCCCATTTACCGCAAACCTTTGGTCTCCGTTCCCACTAAGTGGATGCGGTTACTAAGAAGATAGAATCTTTTCCTCTCTCCCACGTTCATGTTACATGACTCAAATGATTGTGTAGAGGAGAAAATATTCTTGATGCACGTTTTGAGGCAATAAAGGCTTGAATAAATATTTCTTATATCCTTAAATCTTGGGAGCTAGCTGACGAGAATTCTTGATTAGGTCAATATTCTCCAATGGAAAGCAGGCCCATATATTAAAAGCCCACTTAACATAACGATTATGTCTACGACCACGATTCAAAGGAAACTTTGTCCCCTTTAGTAACAAACTAGTCCAAAGCCAATAATGATCAATTATGACCAAGAGACGACTAGTTGTGGGCAATGACGACCAATCATACGGTTCTATTAGCCCCAACCAGGTAAACTGGTTGGGAGACATGGTAGTTTCCCATGTGATTAATGTGAGAACACTCATTGGCGCATCTGGCAACTTATGACGGTTCTCCAAGGAACACGACGTGATGGTTCAAGACTTAACAAAGACACGTGCGTGAAGACAAAAGATACATGTAGCGGTTGTTAGAAATAATCTTGACTTAGAGTTCAAGACGTAGTAGAGTCCGTCTCCGAGTATAACTCAAGTTGAAGTTGAGTCCAACTTGAAATCCGAATAGGTATGCAAGTAAGAGATTTTTATCCCTATATATTGGGGGGTTGTACCCAATTTTGTAAGCAAGAAAAAGCAAGAGAAAACAAGAAAGAGGGGGAGCAAATAAGATAATAAAGAAATTCAGAAATTTCTTCTGTATTCTCTCAATTTATTTGCGATGTGTGCGTTTTCTCCTGAGATCAAAGTTGTAACAAGTGGTATCAGAGCCCAGGCGAGAACCGAGTCGCTGAAAAACAACAAATCAGCTCGATCCCGCAAGAAACGAGAGGAGCACGAGGCAAGGCGACTCAGGCGAGGTGGAGAGATGGTGCTGGCGGACAACGCCGGCGAGCTGCACGTGGTCAAGAAGTCTGCGTGGAGTGAGGAGGAGGACAGGGTGCTGCGAGAGCAGGTGCTGCTGGGTCCACTGGAGGCGGCACGGCATGGGGTTCTGTCCGGGCAGCGCGAGGCTGATGGTGCCCCAGTTTTGCGCGCCATGCAGTAGAACCCCAACGTGGACACCATGAAGGCCTTCACCAGTAAGGAAAACAGGGCGGAAGAAGAAACGTCGATGGCAGTGAGGAAAATTGGAAGCGTGCACTGCCGGTCCATTAGACAAAGATAAAACATATGGGAGAAGAAGCATCGGTGCCGGCGCCGGTGGTGAAAGAAGAGAAGCCTGCAAATGCGGGTGAGGAGCAGCGTGAGGCAGGGACACGTGGGATGACGAGAGAAGAGATGGTTGCGATGGTTGGGAAGGATACGGTAGATGCAGTGATTGGGATTCTCAAAGTCAAGTAAGGTGAAAAAAATCGGAACGTTGAGGAGATGTGTCACCGTTCTGTGTCAAGTATGAATTTAGTAAGTCGTAGTTGAGTCCGACTGCCTCAATGTTTTAGAATCTTTGCATCTGTTGGACCCGTACCAGTTGAGTTGAGTTCCTATATGTAGCTTACATGTAGAACGCTTCATGTGGAGGCATGGCTGGTAATTCATAATGCATTGAAACTAAAATTAGAATATGTCAAGTCAAGATTAAGGGGGAGATTGTTAGAAATAATCTTGACTTAGAGTCCAAGACGTAGTAGAATCTGTCTCCGAGTATAACTCAAGTTGAAGTTGAGTCCAACTTAAAGTCTAAATATGTATGCAGGTAGGAGATTTTTATCCTTATATATTGGGGGGCTTGTACCCAATTTTGTAAGCAAGAAAAAGCAAGAGAAACCAAGAAAGAGGGGGAGCAAATAAGAGAATAAAGAAATTCAAAAATTTCTTCTGTATTCTCTCAGTTTATTTGCGATGTGTGTGTTTTCTTCTTAGATCAAAGTTGTAACAACGACATTAACTACCACCCCTTAGATAGATATAAATAGGATGGTCTAGGTGCCCTAGAACATATCAAATTCATTTTTGTAATATCCTTTCTGTCCACGGCAATAAAGTCTCTGGTTGATTATGCTCGGATCGTGGGTCTCTGGTTGGCTTCTGCCACTTTGGGCACAAGAAGCTCAGTCCAACAACTCCCAGGCCAAGAGATACGAATCTTGTATCTTTAAGACAAAAGAACGACAAAACAAAAGGAACGGCAACAGCATGGGCAGCTAACCATGAAGCTTAAAAACAACCAAACTAATAGCAGATCACAAATAAATAACAGCAGTAAAACACATATATAAAATAACAAACCCGATGTAAGATGCATGTGTGTTAAACGGCTCTGCTGAATTAACTAAATTTTGCAACAAAGAATGTATTGTTGACCCCGACACTAGAACACAAACACACACCAAAAAAAGATTTTGTAGCAATGACTGCTACAACATGGCCAAAGAAAAGTTTTACTGTTACCTTTCCTGAAAGCATGCATAACAAACACACTGCCTAATATCTCATCAGTTTGAATTTTAAAAAGAGTAACAATCAAACTCATTACTAAGGTTGATGTCTTGCTTTATTATTGAACAGAAAAATAGGCTGTCAACTTTAGTAACTGGACAGTAGGAAGGCAATCAACTAATCTAAAAGTCAAAATGACATGATCTTCTTAGAATAGAGTGTAACAGTTTAAACTAAACGTTACAATGATTGCAAAAATAAAACATACCAAGTGATTTGACAGTTGCAGTCTGCTACATATCCAAGCATTTCTTTGCAAAACTTTTATCAAGATCATTTTGAGTTCAAACACCTACTCCCTACTGAAGTGCCCTTATTTTAGTTCATTGTCACAATCAAAGTTGTTAACAATATTCGGTTAGCTTTGGACCAATAGATGTCAAAATTGAAGAATAATACCTACCTGGTCCAATTCAGAGGGTTATTATTGGATCAGGTATATATCAAGGCTCCACCCCAAAAAAATAACCAATAGTTCAGCGCCACTGATTTGGCAAAGGCTTTATGGGAGCAATGTATACAGACAATTTGATATATGCATTTTAAAATGGTATTGCTTTTAACAAAAGAAAAACATGAGGCAAATGAGTGATGCATTCTAAAATACTATGGTGGAGGCAGAGAGAAGAAACATTTGAAAGGGTCAACTCTACTGGTTGTGAATCTGTTTTTACCAGTCTGTTGCCCATAATGTATATGCTTGCAATAGTTTGATTAGAAGTCAGCTTCTACTGATACGTCAACAATTAGAAGTCAGCTTACTTGTCTATCGTGGATAATGTTACCAGACAATGATAATATATATCTTAATTTTGCAACTGTCAAGTGGTTTTTGTTAGATGTGTATTACATAACTGTGTATTTACCCCATTGTATAAGGGGTTTCTTGCATATATGCCACCTGTACATGTATATATATTGGCCCTTTGGCCACATGAGGAATACAAGCGTTATTCCAACATGGTATCAGAGCCGAGGTTTTGTTACACCTAGGTTTTCGTTCATACCTAGGGTTTTGCCTGGCCTTTTCCCACTAGAGTTCCTCTTTCCACCGCCGGATTTGTCTTCGGTTCGTGCGGTTTTCGCGTTCTTCCGTTCAGATCCAATCTACCACGGCCGCCTTCGTCGTCATCTCCGCCCGAGGACGCCGGCTTCGCGGGCCGCCACTTGGATCTGCATCCTTCGACTCCGCTGCTCGGGATCTGCTTGGGACGCCGCCGTCCAGATCCCCCGGCCGCGACGGCGTGGCAGGCAGCCCTCATCGTCGTCGGTGCTGCCGCCGCTCTCTCGTTGGGGTCGCCGCCGCGCTGGCATCGCGGGCCGCCGCTCGTCCGCCGCCGCTGCCGGCATCGTGGGCCGGCGTTCTGCCCCCGCTCGCGGGCCGCCGCTCTCGGTGAAGATTGGCGCCGCTCCGCCCTTGCTCGAGGGCCGCCGCTCCGCCCTCGCTCGCGGGCCGCCGTCGCCGGCGTCGCGGCCCGCCGCTCGTCGCCCCCGTTCTGCCCTAGCCCGCGCCCTCTGCTTTGGCGTGTGCATCGGTCGGTTTTGTAAACCGACCGGTCGGTTGGGCAGTCGGTTAGCTTGACCGAAAAAAAGAAAGCAAAAAAGAAAAAACAAAAAAAAAGAAAAAGAAAAAAAGATGTCTTCTTTTTCGGGCACCGTTTCTGTTCCTCGTTGCCCGGTGATCTTCAATGGTCTCAATTATCGGGACTGGTTTCAGCACATGCGTATCCACATGCGTGGTCAGCGCCTTTGGGAGTTTCTTACGGGCGAGTTGTCTTGCCCGTCTCGTCCTACTCCACCTGTTGAGCTTGTACTCCCGAAGGATGCTTCCGAAGATGCTCGTACAAAGGCTTCTGAGGTTTTTGAGGATGCCATGGAGACTTTTCAGACTCAGTATGTTGCTTACAAGACATGGATTGATGAAGATGCTCGTGCCTCTGCTATTTTGGTTGCTAGCATGGAGGTGCATCTCACTGGCAATATTGTTGGACTGGCTTCCGCACATGCGATGTGGACACATCTACGCAGCCGCTACGAGCCATCTGGCGATTCCTTATACCTTGCTGTTGTGCGACAGGAGCAGTCACTGCAGCAGGGAGATGCCACTGTGGACGAGTTCTATGCTCGGTTATCTGCGATATGGCGTCAGATCGACTCTTTGGGGCCAGATGTTTGCCGCACCTGTCAGTGTTGTCAGCGTCAGCAGTCTCATATGGAGCTTCGCCGCATCTACGATTTTTTGACACGTCTCCGGTCTAAGTTTGAGCAGACTCGTGCTCAGTTGCTGGCTCGTCATCCACGTGTGACTTTGTTGGAGGCCCTTGCAGCTGTTCGTACTGAGGAGATTCGACTTCGTGGAGCGGGTCTGCTATCATCATCATCACTTCCTTCAGTTTTGGTGGCTTCTTCGGCTTCTACACCCGCTGTGCCTTTGCCTCCATCAGCTGTGTCTCCACCAGTGACAGCTGCTGTTGGTAAGGGCCTTCACTGCACCTATTGCAACAAGGATGGAAATGTGGAACAGTTTTGCTACAAGAAGAAGAAGGATCTTCGTCGTGGTGCTCGTCCTCCGAGGGGCACTGGAGGTTCCTCCTCTCAGCAGAGTTCTGGTACCTCTGACACTCAGCAGCTTCTCACATTGCTAGGCCGCATGGTTGCTTCTGCATCGTCTGGTTCTGCTGCTCAGTCTTCCGGTGAGAGACCACCTTCTACTTCTCCTTCCTCAGGTACATCACCTTGGATTCTTGATTCTGGTGCTTCTTTTCATATGACATCTGATTCCACCTGTCTTACTTCCATTAGTCCTTTAGCTGCTCCTATCACTGTCCACACAGCAGATGGTACCTCTCTTTGTGTCATAGGACGAGGCACTCTTTCAAATTCCTCTTTTCATGTTCCTGCTGTGTCTTATGTTCCAAAACTAACCATGCAACTCATATCTGCTGGCCAGCTCACTGATCATGGTTGTCGTGTTATTTTCGATTCTGGCTCTTGTTGTGTTCAGGATCGTCGCACGGGGACTCTGGTTAGTACTGGCCCTCGCTGCCGTGACTCCCAACGGCTTTGGGAGCTTGACTGGCTTCGCCTTCCTTCCGCTGCCCCAGTCAGTCTTCTTGCCTCCACCTCTGCAGCTGCTGTAGCCTCCACCGCTTCGTTTGCTCAGTGGCATCATCGCTTAGGACATCTTTATGGTTCCCGCATGGCTTCTTTACTTCGTCGAGGTCTCTTAGGGTCTGTGTCTGGTGATGCTTCTCTACATTGTCAGGGTTGTAAGCTTGGCAAACAGCTTCAACTCCCTTATCCTTCTAGTGAGTCAGTGTCTCAGCGTCCTTTTGACCTTGTTCATTCTGATGTATGGGGACCAGCTCCTTTTGTTTCGAAAGGAGGTCATAGATATTATATCATTTTTATTGATGATTTTTCTCGTCATACATGGATATATTTTATGTCATCTCGTAGTGAGGTTTTATCTATCTACAAGACCTTTGCCACCATGATTCGCACTCAGTTTGACTCTCCTATTCGTGTTTTTCGCGCTGATTCCGCTGGAGAGTACTTGTCGGGAGTCCTTCATAGCTTTCTTGCTGAGCAGGGCAGTCTCTCTCAGTTTTCTTGTCCAGGTGCTCATGCTCAAAATGGTGTGGCTGAGCGCAAGCATCGTCATCTTCTTGAGACAGCTCGTGCTCTCATGATTGCTTTTGCTGTTCCACCACATTTTTGGGCTAAGGCTGTTTCTACTGCCACTTTCTTGATCAACATTCAGCCCTCCTCTGCTCTGCAAGGTGGGATTCCAGTTGAGCGTCTCTGTGGCCAGACTCCTGATTATTCCAGACTTCGCCTCTTTGGGTGTGTGTGTGCTATGTTCTTCTTGCACCTCGTGAGCGCACCAAACTGACCGCTCAGTCAGTTGAGTGTGTTTTTCTGGGCTATAGTGCTGAGCACAAGGGATATCGTTGTTGGGATCCTGTTGGCCGACGGATGCGGATTTCTCGGGATGTTACTTTTGATGAGTCTCATCCTTTCTATCCTCGTCTGTCTCCTTCCTCCACTTCAGCATCTGTCGTTGAGCCGCTTTCATTTCTGACTTTTCCCTCCAGTCCTATAGTCACCAGTCCACCACAGCCTTTGGTCTCTCCGGTACCTCCTTCTCAGTTAGCATCTTCTTCATCACCGGCATCCTCTCCCGAGGCTACTCTTGATCTTGTTCCTTCTTATCCTCTCTACTATACTCGTCGCCCGCGAGTTGAGGTTCCTTCTGATATGCCCTCTCCTTCTGACGGGTCATCTCCTTCGGCTACTCCTCATTATAGTCTTCGCGATCGCCAGTCTATTCGGCCTCCTGAGCGTTTTGGTTTTGCTGCCGCAGCTCTTGCCGAACCGACTTCTTATCGTGATGCTGTTGTTCATCAGGAGTGGCAGCATGCGATGGCGGAGGAGATTGCTTCCCTTGAGCGTACTGGCACGTGGGATCTTGTTCCTCTTCCTGCGCGTGTTACTCCTATCACGTGCAAGTGGGTCTATAAGATTAAGACTCGCTCTGATGGTTCTCTTGAGCGTTACAAGGCTCGTCTTGTAGCGCGTGGTTTGCAGCAGGAGCATGGCCGTGACTATGATGAGACTTTTGCTCTTGTCGCTCACATGACCACCGTTCGCACTCTTCTTGCTGTGGCCTCTGTTCGACAGTGGTCTATCTCTCAGTTGGACGTCAAGAATGTCTTTCTCAATGGCGAGTTGCGTGAGGAGGTCTACATGCAGCCACCACTGGGTATTCTGTTCCTGAGGGTATGGTTTGTCGTCTTCGCCGATTTCTCTATGGCCTCAAGCAAGCTCCTCGTGCCTGGTTTGATCGTTTCTCCTCTGTTGTCACTACAGCTGGTTTTTCAGCGAGTGCTCATGATCCTGCTCTTTTTATTCACACTTCATCTCGTGGTCGGACGCTTCTCCTTTTGTATGTTGATGACATGATCATTACTGGTGATGATCCTCAATATATCACTTTTGTCAAGGAGCGGCTTCATGAGCAGTTTCTTATGTCTGATCTAGGTCCTCTTCGCTACTTTCTTGGGATTGAGGTTATTTCTACTCCTGAGGGTTTCTATCTGTCCCAAGAAAAGTATATCCAGGATCTTCTTGATCGTGCCTCTCTTACTGATCAGCGGACAGCTGAGACTCCCATTGAGCTTAATGTTCATCTTCGTCCCACGGATGGCGAGCCTCTTGCTGATCCTACTCACTATCGTCATCTTGTTGGGAGCCTTGTTTATCTTGGTGTCACTCGTCCTGACATTTCGTACCCTGTGCATATCTTGAGTCAGTTCGTTTCAGCTCCCACTCAGCTCCACTATAGTCACCTTCTTCGTGTTCTACGATATCTTCGTGGAACTATCTCTCGTCGTCTCTTTTTCCCTCGCTCCTGCTCTTTACAGCTCCATGCATATTCTGATCCACCTGGGCTAGTGATTCCTCTGATCGCCGGTCTCTCTCTGCTTATTGTGTTTTTCTTGGTGGTTCTCTCATTGCTTGGAAGACTAAGAAGCAGACAGCAGTTTCTCGTTCGAGTGCTGAGGCTGAGTTGCGTGCTATGGCTTTGTTGACTACGGAGGTTACTTGGCTACGGTTGTTACTTGAGGACTTTGGTGTTTCTGTTTTTGCACCGACTCCTCTTTTGTCTGACAGTACAGGTGCTATTAGCATTGCTAAAGATCCGGTGAAGCATGAGCTTACAAAGCATATTGGTGTTGATGCTTCCTACATGAGGACACAGGTGCAAGACCAGATTGTTGCTCTTCAGTATGTGCCTTCCGAGCTTCAGTTGGCAGATTTCTTCACAAAGGCACAAACCAGAGCTCAGCACAGTTTTCATCTCTCCAAACTTCATGTTGTTGATCCACCATGAGTTTGAGGGGGGTGTTAGATGTGTATTACATAACTGTGTATTTACCTCATTGTATAAGGGGTTTCTTGCATATATGCCACCTGTACATGTATATATATTGGCCCTTTGGCCACATGAGGAATACAAACGTTATTCCAACAGTTTTTACACCCATTTTCAGTAGTCATCAACTTCAGTGCGCCTGAGAAGCTTCCGTTACCTTTATTGAGTATTAACTGATTTGTACCAGGTATACTATATACTCCATTCTGAAACCCTAAAATTCGTGCCGCCAAACTTTATAAAGTTTGACCCTTAATATATTTAAAACTATCTAGATTGGCTACATAAAAACTATATCATTAGATTTGTCGTTAGAAATACTTTCATAGTATTATAATTTTATTAGTATATAATAAGATAAAGTTACAAAAAATAACGATCAAAGTCGCATCTTGAAGACGGTGAAAAGTCAAAAAAGTAGCTTAATAAAGAAACAGAGCACTAAGAGCAACTCCAGCAGGGCCCCTACTTAGCCTCTCAAACTCAAATTTGAGAGCCAGAGCAAAAAAAACTCAGCTCCAACAGGGCCCCTACTTGGCTCTCAAAAATAGGAGGCCTCTCAAATGAGGTCTCCAAGCCCTCATTCCTAGGGGCCCTCTCCTGGCTCTCATCCTTCGGTTTTTTTCCCGCTCGGTGAAACTTACCCCGCGCCCCCCAAAATTCGCCGCTTTTGCTCTCCCCCCGTCTCGCCCGACTCCTCCGCTTCCGCTCGCCCCCCGCCTCGTCTGACTCCTCCGCCGCCGCCCGTGTCCCCCGCGCGCCGCCAAAATACCCCGCCTCCGCCGCTTCCGCTCGCCCCCGCCTCGCCCGACTCCTCCGTTCGTCCGCCGCCTCCGCTCGCCCGCCGCCTCGCCCGGCTCCTCGGCTCGCCCGCCGCCACGCCCAACGCCTCCGCTCGTCGCTGTCGCCTCGCCCGATGCCTCCGCTCGTCGCCGTCGCCTCGCCCGTCGCCTCGCCTGTCGCCTCGCCCGACGCCTCCACCCATCGCCGTCGCCTCGCCCGTCGCCGCCAAAATCCCCCGCTCGCCCAGGGCCTCCGCTCGCCTCCGACCGGATTTGAGGAGTGGGTTCCATGTGTCATGTGTCAGTGTGTAGTGGAATGGATTTGAGGGCTTAGATTTGAGGGGTGTTGTTGGAGTAGATGCAAAAAAACTGGGTCCTCAAAAATAGGAGGAGCTCTCAAATCAAAAGTAGGTGGCGTGATTTGAGAGCTACTGCTGGAGTTGCTCTAAAGAACAAAGATGTGCCACTTTTTCCTTCCGTTGTAACTCATAAAGCAGTGGGAAATGCTAATAAATTTTTTTTTGCAGACCACTAATGAATGGAGACAAATTAAGTAGTTAACGGAAGAAATTTCCATTCTTTTTGGACCATCCACTTGTTAAGAAAAGTTTCTGTTATATCTGTTGTTCTCGAGGATTAATTATGAAAAGAAGTCAAGATTAAGAGGCCCTACACTCTAGTTTTAGAAGAAAATCTGGGGTACATAAACTACAGCTCGGAGGTCTTAGAATGCACACAGATATCAGTGACAACAGTGGTCAGAAAACTTACAAATAATCTTCAGATGAGAAGACCCAAGCATTGAAGAAGAGTTATTAGTTATATGACAAAAGGAAGCCAAGAGGCATGGTTGTTCAGAAAAGAAAACTGCACTGGAACTATACATTTCATTCAGAAATATATTGATGAACAAATCAAGCTGAGTAATGAGCCAGCAGCCCACAAAATTTAGATAGCATGATGACATCAAAATAATCAACGTCGCAAGAAGCTAGCATTCCACATGCTCAATGTTGTGGCATAGCAGCAGCAGCACGTGCAGCATCCAGAGGGAAGCTAGTACGTAGAGGAGTTCGTCCAGAATTAGGATTAGGCTGAAGATAAGTGGCCAACTAATAAAATGTTCGGGAGATTAGAAAGTCTAGTCACAGTAGGAAGAGTGTAGCACCGGTATAACAACAAAGATGGTGAATAGCGTTCTTAAAATTTTTCCTAAGTATACGCCGATCCTTCACGAAAATAGCTACTGAGCTATGAAGATCAGGATTAAAACTTAAAACCAAAACAATCAACTCAATAAATCGAGAGCTGAAGAAGCAGACTGCTGGCGCTCAGACCAACTACTAGGTGGTGGTCTGGCCGATGGGGTGGCGGTCTTACCGCTCCCCTGATCCAAAACAAAGAAAACAGCTCAAGCCGATGCAATTTTTTGTGCAACTACAAAAATCTAAGTCTAAATAAGATGAAATTTTGCACACACTTTAATTGAGGGTCTCACGAACCTATTCTAACAAAAAATCGCATGAATCCTTATCAAAATTCAGACATTTCTCAAAAACAAGTAAGGTTGCACCAAAATCAGGCAAAAACTAAAATATCGGAATATGACTTGCTTGTGGGTGAATGGTCAAGATAGCTCTTGATATATTCCAACATATCACGACAAATGAGAACTTTCAAAGATTCAAGACAAAAACACTTAGATCAAGGAATTTCTCGAGAATGTCAAATCCAAGCAAAATGGGGTAACTTCAAGAACTTATGAGACATAATGCCTAGATAGATGAAGATTGATCTTCATGAGTCATCTCCATCACTTACACATCCTTGTCATACAGCAAGATCAAGAAGGGGAGAGAGAAAATCAAAACCAACAAGATTAAGAGCTAATCAACTAAAACAAAAGTACTCCATGAGAAATGAATAAAGCTGATGTATTGCTACTTGAAAATAAAGGTTTACAGCCACTCCACTATGAGAACAAGATAGCACAACGCAGCACTTACACTTCTCAAACTCTAAATCTAGAACACTTAACTAGAATATGGACGATTAGCAAATCTCTATTCTAACACGTTAAATAGATAAGGCAACTAGTCTACATTTAACCTTAATAGATACTATCCAATAGCACAAAAAGGAAAACTGTTAACCCCACACAACACAGGTTTTATACATACTTAACTCGTGCATGCTTTTCAAAACACATGAGCCTAAATCCGCTAAGTCTTCATACCTTGATCCACTTGATCATCACAACTTCTCCTTGACGTAAACCGTTTTTCCAAACGCCACTCATGCGCCGCAATTTCGATTCACATGGTTCCGGGATTTGACCTCCTTATCAAAATACCATCCTTGATTCGCAAACATTGGATTCGGTACCATCAGTCTTACCAAAAAGGTCAGCAACAACAGCCTATGCTGCCTATCGTACAGATTACCAGGGTTATTTCAGCCATGTCCAAAATATGACGATGCCAAATAATAATAACAGCCATATTAGCGGGGGAAACGCCGCGCCCCCGCTCGCCCACGTCACCCCGCCCGCGTTCCCCGGCCGGCGCGTGGCGGGGAATTTGGCGTACGGTCGGGAGAGGTGATTTCCTCGTGTTTTCCGGAAATTACGTAAAGGTCCTTTTTCCTTGCGAAAAGGTCCCTGCAAGTTTTTTTTAAAAAAATTTTTGATAGCGCCCCGCGGGTTTCCAAAATTACGAACAGGCCCTTATTTTTTTGCAAAAAACCCCTACACTCTCCTTTTATTGCGAAAAGGCCCTTGATTTTTTGCAAAAAACCCTACGCTTTCTTTTTTCTGCGAATTTTCGTCTCTTTTACTTCGGTCTACACGGTGGCTGGCGTGGCGTTGCGCCACGCCTACGTGGCTAGTAAATAACACAAGAGGACAGGATAAGCTAGTGTCGCTCGTGATTTAGTAATAACCAACATTGTTGCCTGTTGATGCTACTATATTAGAGTATTTCTAAAAGTTCTCGTTGTATAACTACCATCAACAATTGACACAAGCAATGAATTTTGTTTTGCTACAAAAGACATTTTTACTTCATTAAAATCAAACACATGGAAAGATAAGAGAGACCCAGGAATCCCCTCAACTGATGATTTTTTTTTTCATTTCTTCATTGCCTACACAATGTTGAATTCTCAATGTTTCTGTAGAAGGCAAAAGGGGAGAGAAATGAGATAATAAAGGAGAGCAAGGCATTCATATCTCACAGATTCCAAAATTACCACACAAAAAAAGCCCTTTCTTCACTATATGTCTCCTCCACAAAGATTTCATATTTCAAACTTAAACCATGTACACCTTTCCCATTTACAATTCGGTCATTATTTGATATATTGTTTCCAAAGAATGCAAGTATCATTGATCATACTACAGATGGTCTCAAATAACAAGATTGACGGCAAAACGAGAAGTTTAGCCTTCCATACTCAAGATGTTAATCCTGGTGAGACAAATTGGATGACAGAAAAAAGTGCAAGAGGCTCTATTGCCTAACCTGAAAATGAAAAATGAAAAAAATAAACTCAATGATCAAAGAGGAAGAAACAGCAAAGAAATGGACATGTAATGAAATTACCTATGTCACGTTCCCAAGTATTCCATTAAATCATCATCATGCAGCAGCAAATCATCAATATCTGGGATCGGACTACTGATGCTAATATAGTCCAAAGGCAATCCCTCAAAGGAACTGCCAACAAACTTATCTTGCTCGCCATAGAATGGATAATCTATGAGCTGCTGCATATCTCCAGGAACAGAAGTTGGATTTCCACTACCAATTCCATGATCACCATAAGGACTGTTGTCAGCTGGTGCTCTGATACCCAGGGGAACCACATGATGATCCATCATAGATAGTGGTAGTGATTGTTTTGGAGGTAAAGTCTGATAACTACTGGGAAAATTATTCAAACCCGAATCAGCATCCAGTGGAAAGGTTTTTCCAGACTTTGACCGGGCATTATCACTACTTTGATAAGGTACAGGCGGTCGGCCTCCCATGTATATGCTTACAGGAGTAGCATTCGCAGCTTGGGCACTATGAAAGTTATTAACCCCAGCAACAGGAAGATGGACCTGTCCTTGAGAATCTTCTCTGTCTTGTAAAGGTTCACTTGTATTGGCCCCCTGACTGAAGCAGGTAATCTGGTTAGCCATGCCTGGAATTTCTACTTGGTCCAGTCGGTTCATATCAGGAATCAAATTTCTTGAATTTTCTGGTGCGTCATCAGTTCTTTGTACCTCGTGCTCAATAACAGTGGAACTGTGACGTGCTCTTTTTCTCTTTAGTGGTTCTTTTGTTGCTGCCTTAATAGGAACAACCTGATTAGGGCGTTTAGTGTTAGCCCTTTCTCTCCCTCTTCTTGGGGCATGCTCCTCACTGGATTGTGCAACTGGAGACAGACCTTGTTCATTATCTTTAGATGATGTAGAAAGAGGAGCCTCCTCAAAACCATCAACATCATACTCATTACTGCTGCTGTGTGTGTCCCCATTTCTGTCCTCTGGAGCACTGTGGTGGGCAATCTCTGACACACCATTGTCAATGCTGTGAACAAGCCTTTCCTCTCTCTGTAGGACTCCCAACCAAATCAGGCTCTCTTTTGCAGTCATTTTATCCTGCAAGCATTTTGATTTGCGTACATGGTTTCTGATCTTATCGAAGTTGGGGGACATGTGCTTGATCACACCTGTAAGCACACCAACCTTCCAAACCTTCTTAAGATCATGTGGTTTTTTGTAAGGAGGGATTTGTCCCCTTGGAAGGCCCAAGGCAATCAACCATTCCTCATTCCCCGAAGGCCACCATGGGGGAGGAGTGCCCTTCTCCAATGGGTACTTGCGTTGCGGCGGATTACAGTGCTGCATCAATGATGAAAGCAGTGAACCCAGAGTAGCATCCTGGAGATCCATCAAGCTGTGCTGGTTCTTGACTCCACTGCTCTGAGCATTAGCAGCCGCCAAGTTCTCAGCCTCATATTTCGCAATTGCTGCTGGGCCATTCTTATCAAACTTCACCTTCTCCTTCCACCAAGCTCTAATATTATCCGAAGCGCCACTGACAGGCTTCCCTTTGTCAGGGATGATCCCGTAAACAAACCCACGCGCATTGCACACCTCCATCAACTTGAGCATGTACTTGAGGATCCCATCCTGCACCCTTGACACCCTCTTGCGCAGGGCCTGGTCGGATATCGTCTTCGGACTCGACTTCTCCAACTCGGCCTGCCGAAAGGCAAGCTTGTGCTGCCTCTCCTTGAATCTCCTGAGCCTGACCCTGTCCTTCCACATTCGCCGGGCCAGCTCCTCGGGCTCGATCTCCTCGTTGCTGACATCATTCTCAGTGAGGTTCTGGATGCCGTCAACCTCGAAGTCCGACAAGTCACCCAGCTCCGTCGCAAGGACAGCAAGATGCTCCATAAGGACTACTACTTCTTTGGCAACCCGATCACATCCACTCCACTCAACCCCACGTTAGCAGCTTCGCGCCACGAGTGAACCATCACAGCAGCCGGCCCATCCAAAATGGGATCCTAGCAAGCTAAAAAAAGTTATAAACACAATCAATACAAGCAAAAGGTTGATGGAAATGCGAACAATCCAATTCTATCCAATCCACTACTATTCATTTGCTAATTTTGTGTCGCCTAACGGGGAAACTGGGAGCCCAGACCTTCCGCGGTGATCCCCGTGTCAGTTGGGGAGGGGACGCCAATCCGATTCCCAGAATGAGCCCTGAAAAGGCCGACGAGCGAAGAGGATTAAGCGCAAAAAAAAAACAGTAACCCACCCACCGCCGCTGATTCGCGGGCACAAGGAGGAGTAAGAACCCTAATCAGAACAGTAATCGGAGGAATTAGCGCGTACTTAGCAGCGAACGGGAGGGGCGACGCGGAGGCGAGAGAACTCGCTCGTCGATTCGATCTGCTCGCTCGGGCGGAAGGGGATTTTTCTCCGGGAGGTGTAAAAGATTCGGTTTTCTTCTGGGTTTTTTATTCGAGAATGGAAAGGGAGAGAGAAAGGAAACGAACCAGGAGAGAAGGCCGGCGCGGAGGAAGAAACAGAGCAACCAGTAAGGGAGAGAGAAAGGAAACGATCCAGGAGAGAAGGCCGACACGAGACCTCCGCCTCCGCTCGTGTATTTTCGCGGATCCTCTGCTCTGGTTCCCTCTGTGAATCACCTTGTGTGTGGACTGCCCGCGGCTTCTAATCCTCCCGCGAAGTAGGCCCTTTTATACCTAGCTATGGATTTGACGTTGTAAAACATTACTAAAACTTTGATCTAATACTACAATAATCTACTGTGAAATGTGTAAAGGATGTTCCGAACATATCACAATCATGAGTGAAAACGGATTGAATAGTGCTTAATCCACATTCACATCTTTTTTTGGGATTCGAATATGAATCAGATAAACGTCAAATACAAATACAGATTGGACAAATATCGGATATAAATGTGGATCAGATTATACTCAAAATCGGATCGGATTCTAATAATTATCCGTGCCCTCTCTTATTTAAAACATGACACCGAACTGTTTTAATATTTTAAATTAATAAATAGCTTGCTCTAACATGTAATTGTGTATTAAATGTTGGTAGCAATAAATGAATTATTTATTTCACATATTTGTATAATATAGCTTCTGGGGATAATTTCATATCCTATGGCATAATGAAGTTTAGCAAATTGATGCCGATTTTGTAGTAATATTTATGTCTCTTTTCCTCTAATTTATCACAGAATCATTGACCATTGGTGTTATTTGCCACTAATCCTAACTAATTCTAGATATATTGTAAATAAATCGGTTATAAATATATCAATTTAGCTAAAAAGAACATGCAAAAAGCTTTATTGGGAGATGTGCCCAAATGGAAAATATAAAATGCTAAATTAGAGCCCACCATGACGACATGCTCATCGAGATGATTGAAATGCATATATAATATGCCCAATTTGAAGATCAAATACAAAAGATACGTATTTAACAAGCTATTGCTATTATATCTACCAAATCCGGATATCCGACTCTGAATCCGGATCTTATTCGGATATCCTGCTCCGAATTCGCATTAGGCTATACCAAATTCACATTCGACATCTGGGACGTTGCCGGTTCAACTTTCGAATTCGGATCTGTTTTCTATTCGGATTTGGATATTAAGTATCTGGAATAATCCGACCAAATCCAGATGAGTTTTCACCCCTAATCACAAATATTATGTTTGCTTACTTTATAGTGGCTTGCAAGTCTTTTTGAAATTGTTGTGTGTTAGTCCCTTTCGTGGAGCCGTAAATCATCCTGTTTTATTGATATTTTTAGATAAGCATGCACCCAATGTTAAGAGGCATCACAATGGTTCAAATATCATTAGCAAACCTGATAAAAATCCAATTGTTTTTCATAAAAGCTGGTTCGTGATTTTAATTCTTGAGCTGCGAAAACACGCGATGTATTCAACTATTTGAAACAACCATAAGCGCACTCTTCTTATACAAAGATTATAGGCGTTGGTACTCAACCACTATATGCACATCAACATTGCTGTGATTGAATTTCCATGGCACCTGCCTGCAGGGCCACAAAAATGGCTGCTTCCGTCCATCCGCAGAAGGATCCCATTCTCGGGGTCAGCGATGATGCATCAATGTTGTTCACTGAACGCAACTGGGGTCTTTCGAAGGTGCGCTCTGCTCTTTTTGTCGTCAGCCCGTCCGTCCAACCACTCAAGGTGCCGCTCCAGATAACGAGAAAATTCGGTTTCTAACTTTTAGCTGTAGGTGTATTGGAACGACTAAGTTTTTTCTAAATTAAAAATAAAAAAGAGAAAAATTTTAAAAAAACACCACTATATTTATATGGAACAATGCAGACAATAAAAGAAAAAAGAAAACAATAAGACGAAAAATACCAAAAAACCAAAATTAAGAAGCCGACGCGTTCCAAGTACCTTTTGAAAGCCAGAAGCCGAACACTTAGGGCCTGTTTGGTTGGCGGATGAGCTGATGCAGGCTGCATCAGCGTGGTCAGGCTGAGGAGGGAAGCTCCTCAGCTGCGTTCCTCCTCAGCCTGGCTCCAGTTGTTTTTTTTTTTTGCATCCGCTCGTGCAGGCTCTCTCCTCTCCGCAGGCCGCAGCCAACCAAACACCATCTCTCTGCATACACGGATACAAACTACCCGCATGCAGGCAACCAAACAAGCCCTTAAAAGCCGTTTGGGGTAGGTCGGTCACTCAGCGGCAGAACCTTCAAATACTACTACTACGCGGCTATTCACTTCCCTTTTGTGGCGGCCCTAAGCACTATGCGGCAGCGCGACAGCGAAAGCGCTCAAGTACTTGGCCAGGGACGGGACGTGACATCAGATGTTTGAAGGAAACAATACTACAGAGTGCACCACGGCACCACCATTTCGTCGTGCTTCTACTTCCTTCTCCACTCTGCTACCGCCACCGTAAGTGTCCTCGGCACAGTGCGGCACTCTGTCTTTCCCTCTTCTCGACCTATGCCGCCAAAGCTTACTCCATCCCCAATTTCTCCAAACCCTAGAGTCACGTCCTCCTCTGTCGGCTACGAGCTCATCCCCGCCGTCGGCCTCGAGCGCGTACTCTACCTGCACGTCCCCCTCCACGAGCGCTGCCTCTACCTCCTCCTCTGCAAGCTCATCCACCGTCACATCCTCTGCAACCCTCGAGCCCGTCCCCACCACCAAGCTCACAGGTGACCACCATGGCCATCCCCTACCCCCGGCTCCCCTATCTACCTCCTCTCATGGGGATTTTGGTGATTTGGGCAAATCCTAGCCCAATCCCCATCGCCTTCGAGCTCCAATGATGCTGCCGCCATGGTCGAGTTTCGAGTAGAAAACCATTCTTTTACAGAGGTGTACTTTGAACAGCCTTACACATTATAGTGTTTTTCTCCTTTTCATCTTTTCAGTAAGTTGCCTCTGCAGCTCGTGAGATTTACACTAACCTGAAGATTGGCAATGGACTGATATATTGTGCAAAGATTAATGTTCTAAATGATGAATGCTAGTTCATAAAGTATTAGCACTAGCGTTTTGCCTTTTCTTAGTTACTACTGTATACTGCTCTATGTAGCATGGCTTCAGTTATACGAACTAGTTATTTTATCCAAGCTATAATTTTTCAAAGTATGATATTCCTCTTGATTAACCAGTTGCTGCGATTTGTATATTTGCATTTGGTTCAGATAGGGGCAAACAGCAAATGAAATCTTTTGAGGGAAGTGACCTAACTTTCTGTTCATCCCTTCTTAGATATATTATGATAATAATTGGTTATTTTTGGTTTTATGTGAGCAAAGATTATGATGTTATGCCATTGTCATTGTCACCTAGTACATGAAGCGTCCTAATTTCATATGTGATCTAGTATTAGCTGACTTGATATGTGTGTTGCTTATGTCATTTTAACTAAGAATACATGAAACATCCTAATCTTCACTAACTTTTCTTGAGATGTTATTCTACACTATAACACAAATAAACCATTTTGCTTTGGTTAATGTATGTGTGGATATCTGTATTAACTTCGTTGCTTGTCTATTTTTTAATGTATGTGTGGTTGCAAGGCTGACATTTGCAATTTTCTTTCATTGTAGTGCGTCAAGCTCCTCCAACACCTACCCAGAGAGTAGTGGTGGCTCTATGCTTGGAGGAATTGGGTCCACTATTTGCTTATATGAATGGGCAAACAAAAAGACGCATTTGTCTTTTGCTACAACTTGAATTTTGTTATTTTTTTTGCTGGTACACTATTATCCGTGAGATGGTCATAAGATATTCCTTGATGGCAGGAGGTGATTAAAATGCTACAATGGTTGTAGTATTTTTGACCTGGAAAGAAGCTAAGACAATCAGAGACCTGAGCAAAATGTGTTATTGAGGTGTTTGTTGCAGTGAAATGAGTTGGATTGGGCCTACTGGTATAACATCTCAGAAAATTTATTTACCCTCTAGCCTGGCCTAGTCATAAGTCATAACAGTAGCCCACCTATAAGTGCTTTCATCGAGGAGAGACTCCAACAGCATTAGAAGCCTGTACAATTTACGCGCATAGCCAGCAGTCAGTAGACAATAGCCCAGCAGTAGAAAAGGCCGGCCCGCATGATCCTAAGGGTCCTTAGGGCCCAGGATGGAGTGTAGGGCAGGACGGCCCATTACCTCTTTGCATCACCATGGATAGCGTTCCCATTTGCATCCCTAGTTAGAGTGTTAAGGGCCTGTTTGGCAGAGCTCCAGCAGCTCCAGATCCACGAAAAACAGATCCAGATTCACTTTTTCAAGCCAAACACCTCCAGCTCCACGCAGATCCACCATGGAGCAGCTCCACGAAATCCTTGGATCTGCCCCTAGATCCACCAAATCCATGGAGCACCTCAAGGGGTGCTCTGAAAACTCAGAGATTCGTGGAGTTGGGGAAAATTACCCACCATGCCACTGATTACACAAAAAAAACGATTCGTTCTTTTTTCCCGTCCTCTTCCCGTCGCTCTCCTCCGTGCTCCTACTCCTCCTCTGCCGCGCCGCCCCTGGCCGCCGCGCCCGCCCCTTAGCCGGCCGCCGCGCCCGCCCCTTAGCCGGCCGCCGCCGCCTCCTCCTCTGCCGCGCCGCGCTGCCTCCTCCTCCGCCGCACCGCCTCCTCCTCTACCGCGCCGCCCCTGGCCGCCCGCCGCCTCCTCCTCCTCTGCCGCGCCGCGCCGCCTCCTCCTCCGCCGCTCCGCCTCCTCCTCTGCCGCGCCGCCGCCCTCGGCCAGCCGCCGCGCCGCCCCCGGCCGACCGCCGCCGCCTCCTCCTCTGCCGCGCCGCTCCACCTCCTCCTCTTTTTTTTCATTTTTCATTTTTCATTATGCCCCCTAAATATTTGTTTACAATTGCATATTAGTCCAGATCTGCGGTGGAGCTGCTCCACGGTGGATCCAGGTGAATCTGGTGGATCTGGAGCTGTTGGAGCTCTGCCAAACAGGCCCTAAGTTGCTAATTGACCAGCCCAAACTTGTGGCGAAAAGATAGCGTAATAGGCTATAGATAGATAAAGCATTGCTGGTCATAGAAGGCATGTATGGTGTTGGACTCGATATGACAATCAAAGAGGTAAATGATGCCTTCAAACTCATCGTGCCAAATGATATTCTAAAACTTTCACTCCACTAACTACTGTAAGTTAGAAAAATCATATTTAGTCACCAACAAAGAGCTAACAAAAATGTAAAAGCAAACGAAGATCAGTTCCTCTTAACCGAACGGACTGTTATAGGAGAGTGGTTGTACCGTGGTTGGTCGACTAGGTTCCCTGAACAAGCATATTCATTGAATGTGGACCCCCTCACCTCGGACGCCTTCCACATTCAAGGTACCATGCGCCAAGCAGTATGTGCATTGTGTTGAGGAACCATCGCCGGCAAGTCTAGTCCGATTGATTACCTCGTAAATGGAAGAAGAATCGCACACCAAGAAGTATAGAAGCAATAAAATTGACACAAAGGTTGGGGGAACTTATTCCTTTCACATATGAAATGAATGACAATTAAAGTCTAAATGTATTCTGTGCATTGAACTGAATTCACCAAGAAATCAGAAACTTCAGCTACTATCTTCTCAGGAGTGAGGTGCTCTTCCTGGGAAATCACTGCGGCAACTGCTACAATATCAAAGGGGTGCAACTGTGGGAGTGGAGTCAACCTCCATCGACACAGGCAGCTGCTGTGAGTTCTCCCCCTCAACGAAGGCGAAGTGAGTTTCATGCTGCTCTTCTTCTTTTTGGTTTGGAAAGTATCAACAACGTGTTGCGGTTCTTTACAAATCCATGATCAATACCCCCCCACTTGCCACACTTACAGTAGGTTTGGTCTTGTTGACCATAAGACTTGTCGTTCCACTTTGGTTTGCTGACCTTATTTTCCCATGGAGCATTTAGCTTGCCTTTGTGGGCTGTGGCTTTGCTTTTCCTTCTCTTTTTCTTCACTATAGACTTCCTCACCTTGAAACTCCCAGCGTTGGCCTTACGGCTAGTGGAGCTCCCAGGTGGGTGTGCAACAAAGTTCTTGCTGAAAGCTTCATCATGAGCATCTGCAACCTACATAATATCAATCAATTTAGCATATTCCTTGTAGCCGTCTTGACGATAGTTGGCGCAGACTGTACTACACTGGGGTGGAAGGTGGCAAGGTCTTTTCAATCTTCTGCTCATCCGTGACCTACCTGCCACAGAGTTGAAGATTGGTACAAAGTCTATGCAGAGTAGAATTGTACTCCCCAACCTTCTTGAAATCAGTAAACCTCAGTCGGATCCATTCATGCTCTGTCTAAGGAAGAATAATGTACTTTAGCTTCTCGAACCGCTTCTTTAGTGCAGTCTACAAGGCTAGCGCGCTTTTTCTGCTATGTACTCATTCTTAAGTGTGAGATAGAGGTGGTGCCTGAGGAAGTGAAGTGTCTGATCATTTTCCTTAGGGGTGGATTTTGCATCTGCAATGCACCAATCCCAATGGCAGCCTAGAGCTTCTTGGCTCTAAGTATGATCTCGACGTCAGAAGCCCAAGTCAAGTAGTTTTGTTCATGTTGGGCTAGCTCCTCGAATTGTCAGTTTGTGATGCCTATCATCTTTTGATCCAATTGAATGAGGCCTAGCAATAGGCCGGAGTAGATCATACTGATACCGTGTCGAGGAACCGTCGCTGGCGAGTCCAGTCCGATCGATGACCTCGTAGATGGAAGAAGAATCACACACCAAGAAGTATAGAAGCAATAAAATCGATACAAAGGTTGAGGAAACTGTTTCTTTCTTTATTACGTACCTTCTCCTAAAGCACACATACAATCATCGAGACCCCCTATATATAGACTAAAGGATGAGGTGTCTAACATGAGCCAAGACCTGCAGGCCCTGGCCCAGGTTTCCCAACACATTGTTCACCTGGTCTGAGAAGCAATTCAATCAGTGCATTGTTGTGATTCTAGGGCTATTATGGCCGGGTTCTTTTAGACTTAAAGTTTGCTTATGCTTGTACTGCGAGTTCAAATAAATTTCGTAACCAATACTAGATAAAAAGTAATTGGGTAACCTAGTGGCAAGGGATGGTGGTTGGTGAGCATTAGGTTATGAGTTCAAACCCTAAAACCGATACTGTTTTTTCATTTCCCCTTAGAAATTCATATTTGAAATTAAAAAATTTTGAACGAACTTTTTCCGATAGAGCACAAAAGTATCCGCACCTCCAATGGAGCGCAGGGAACGAGTATATATCATGGTGCCATAAGGTGGTGATCATTTGGGCTTATTTTTGGTGGCTTATGGCTGAAAAGCACTGTATCTGGCTGAAAAAACACTGTAGCTGATAGAGACTTATTTAGCATAATTAAAATTAAAAAATTTAAAAATATAAAAAAAGATGTTAGCCTATTACGTATAATACAAACAAATACGGGAAAAAAAGAACCGGCAAAAAAGCTCAATAAAAAGCCCAAAGTTCAAAAAAAGACGAAATTTATGAATAGTGAAAAGTAAGCCGGAAGCTAAAAGCTAAAACCAAAACGATCACAGCCAAATTGGTGATCAGTTGGGCTTTTTTTGTGGCTTATAGCTGAAAACACTGTAGCTGGCTGAAAAAAACACTGTAACTGACAGAAGCTTATTTAGCATAATTAAATTTAAAAAAATTAAAAAAATATAAAAAAATATGTTAGCCTATTACGTATAATACAAATACATACGGGAAAAAAGAACCGGCAAAAAAGCTCAATAAAAAGCCAAAAGTTCAGAAAAAGACGAAATTTATGAATAGTGAAAAATAAGCCGGAAGCCAGAAGCTGAAGCCCAACCGATCGGGGCTGAGCTTTAGCTTCTAGCTCTTAATTTACTATTTCTTTATTTCATCTTTTTTTTGTCTTTTTACCTTTTTAGGTTTTTTATCTTTTCTATTTTTTTCAGTATTTCTTCGTATTGTTCATGATTAGCTAACTTATTTTCTATTTTTAAATTTAATTATACTAAATAAGCTGCTATCAGTTACAGTAAAAAATAAACTAGCTACAATAAAAAAAGTATAAACTGAACACCAGGTCAACGCACACTTCCTTATCCCCGATCGGTTGGGCTTCCGGCTTATTTTTCACTGTTTATAAATTTCGTCTTTTTCTGAAATTTTGGCTTTTTGTTGAGCTTTTTTGCCAGTTCTTTTTTCCCGTATGTGTTTGTATTATACGTAATGGGCTAACATATTTTTTATATTTTTTAAATTTAATTATGCTAAATAAGCCTCTGTCAGCTACAGTGTTTTTTCAGCCAGCTACAGTGTTTTTAGCCATAAGCCAAAAAAAAAAAGCCCAACTGATCACCACATACTTGCCTGGAAAAAGATGTCTGGATAAGGTCATGGTACAATCTGAAAAAGATGGAAATCCGATTAAGCTACCACTAGCGACTACTACCATTTACTCTTATCAGCCACATAACCAAACCAAGAACCTAACCTGACAAGACACCCACTAATGGAGTATTTAGCTTTTAGTCAGCAACAATACCCATGAAAATAAACACATTGAGTCAAAATGTGAACAGAAATAATGAGATTAATAGGTCAAGTAAAAGTCCTTGACAAGCATATTCATACTTAAGTCATGGAGTTCTACATATATAGGATCAGGTGTTCAGAGTTCATGGACACATTGGCCACCACGGGAGGAAATTCCTGGTCTATCAGTTCAGAATTTCCTCTCCATCCTGAAAACATAAACGGCAAGGTAAGGCGCACAAAATCAGGCCTCCCAATGTTCCATGTCTCTTGGCGTAACAACGAGAAAGGGTGTGCACGAACTAGTCCCTACAGAGACCAGTTCATTGCATTGCTGGAGTGGCTGAAGGCGCTGCCGGACCCATGCTCGGATTGCGGGGGGTGTGGCGGGCCGCTTCCCTGTAGCGCAAGCTCGAGTTCACCAGAGAACTGACCGTGATGAACTGAGCCTTGATGGACCTCGTTCAGCGCAACCTCATGCGGCAGGTGATGCTGCTGCACGTTCCTGGCGCCCTCATGGCCCCGGGAACTAGTCCAGGGGCTGCTTGCTGCCATGTAGTTGCTCGCCATGACAGAGGGCGCCACTGGGTTGCCTTCGAAGGTGCTGGTCGTCGATATTGCTGGCGACTGGTTGTGACTGGCACTGTGGGTACTATCCCATGGCTGAGTTGACAGAAGAGAGAGAGCACAGCTGGAGTCGGTGGCAACTCCTGCGAGACATCCGCCTGCGGGGAGCTCAAAGGCCGGAAGCATTGGTGCCCCTGCCGCTGAACCACCATGGCCGTTGTATGCATGGACACCGTATCCTGCAACTGTACTGCGGTGAGGATGAAGTTCATGGTTCCCTTGCCACTGGATAGTACCAGACATGCGGTCACCGGGCTGAATAGTTGGCCACGCATCCCTCACGCTGCTTGGGACCCTTGGGTATGAGAAATCCAGCAGAAAGCTTCTGAACCTGCTGGGCTCTTCTGGACGAAAAGTTGCAAGAACAGCATGTTAACACATTCAATCGAATTGCAAGTGTGTGGATACGCAATAAGAGGAGGCACTTGTTACCATGGAAGGATGCAGCAAGTCGGCCATAGCGTGAAGAGAGAGGTCCAGGTGGCGGCTTCCTCCTGCGCTCATTGTGACCTGCTAGGCGTCTGCGGCAACTGCGTTTTCCTTGGTCAAATTCAGGTAATTGGTGGAACCTGTTATTTACGTGGATAAAGGAATTACATATGGTACAAGCTCCACAAGTGAATATATTAGTACAATGTCACAAGAGAAAACAGGCAGCACCTAAATATCTGACCAGTTACACTAATGAAGAATATCACATTCCTAGAAACAGTGTACTGAAAATGACAACAATAATCAATTTCACACAACAAAAGCAGACAGAAGAATATTCATGGATCAATTGCATATAATAGTGATTCCAACTGTAAAAAACTGCATGCACATGAAAAGAGGGGAAATGCTAACTCTGTAATCAAGAACCAGCTACTAGATTATCTTAATACCAAGCATGCATCAGATAAATAAATAAAGCAACCACATGCCACGTGAAAAGCTGCGTCGATGCAAGCGGAACATTTGTTTCTTAATCCTAAACTAATTTGCATTTGTTCGAAGCCGCAACACCAACCAAAGACACGCCTTTCATGATCACATCCATACACCAGGACCGGGAAAATAAAAGTTTACCATGTGGAAAGGGCATCTGTAATCATTCCTAGATAGTGGACACGAGCAAAGGCTTATAGCACGGTAATAGTCATAAGTGATGTTTTATCTTTGAAACAGCGGTGAGAACCTTCTCTTTTTTGATGATGCATATGGCCACAAGCCGCAGGACAAGGTGAAATGAGATGGCACTATTTTTCTTCTTCAGAAAGTTCACCAAAGTGCAATATATAGCAGACGCCTTTACTTCAGTTTGACATTTAGGATGGTGGTGTACGCTTGTACTTTCTAAATAATAATAAATGGTACTAAAGGGTAAGAATTACTATTGGTATTTGATTACTGCAGCCTTAGTTTGTTATAATGGTTATTTGAAAATTAGCATTATACTCGTAGTTCTTTGCTATTCCGTTTTATTTGTTCCAGCCCAATATCATTAGGACATACATTAAAAAGTGTAGTAGTAGTTGTAGTAGTACTAGTACCAGTGTACCACCCATTCATATCCTACCATACAGTAGACTGAGAAAAAAGAAATCTAGACTTGCTATATGTGCTACTCAGACAAGATATTCACGATGTACACTTTTATGTCCCTTACTATTCTGGTCAGATTACACATGTCCAGATTTTACATGAATTGCTATCCACCAAATGCACACCAGCAGTACACCCATGGATCACCATATGAACCTCACCATGAACACAGCATCTGAATTTCTGAATCTGGTTACGAGAAGAATTAGCTGGATGGAATGTTACTACTACAAGATGCATATGAATGGCCGGTCAATTCCAGGGCTCATTTTCTTGTCCTGAGAAGAGCCAATTGCAGCGCTCGAACACCTTAGTTACTAGTAAGAGCCACAAGCTGCTACTCACCTGATTAAACTCTTACAGCCAATCTATGGATTAGTTCTGAATTTTTACCGGCATCCATCCTCAACTACACTAATCACCGTAGCTAGCTAGCTTCTGAGGTAGGTGTAGGAGTATCGCAAGTGGAACAGTAGAGGAAAGTGGCAGCAGAAACTTCAGAAGAGACAAAATGGAGTAATTGGAGGCGTAACGGAGCCAATTGCTGGAGCCCAAATTGCGAGCCCACCGGCCACCGGGTCGGACACCGCATCTAATGCGGCAATAAACACTAACCAAACAAACCAGTGAAGCCACCAACTCCATGGGAGGGAGCAGGGGGGGAATTTACTGCAGTAGTGGTAAGTGTTTTATTACCTGCTGCACTGTTGGCAGAAGCGCTGCTCGAGGCCGGCGACGACGACGCGCGGCGCCTTGGAGTGCATGGCGCACACCTTGTGCCGGCAGTAGTACGCCTTCGCGCCGCTCAGATCCACGCCGCAGCCCTCCACCTGGCACCTCGGCGGCGGGGCGGGGGCGGCGGCCCCTCCTGCCCCAGCGCCGCCGCTCGCCGCACCCTTACCCTTCTTGCCACCCGCCGCCGCAGCCGCGCTCCCGCTCCCGCCAGCCGCGTCCTGCTCGAAGTAGATCTTCTTGCCGAACTTGAGCCCGTGGACGTCGTCGCCCCCGCCCACGCCGCTGCTGCCTGTCTCCATTGCGGCCGGCGGTGCCTCGGTCCCTCCCCTCCCCTGCTGTTACGAAAGCGCGTCGCGAGGGAGCTAGCTATGCCTAGTGGTGGCTCTCTTCTTGCCCCCCTCTTCCCCTCCTCTCTGGCTAGAGAGAGGAAAGAGAGGGAGGAAGCGAGAGGGGGAGAGAGAAGAAAGCGCAGAGGGCAGGCAGGGCCGAGGGAGGCAACCACCGTGGTGGCACCGCCCTTAAAATAAAGGTTTTTGTGTGCGATGCAGCGTGTGCGCTCTCCCCCCCCCCCCCCCCCCCCCCACCCCCACCTCACGCACTCCCACAGTCCCACTATTCCACACACACTTGACACTTCCCACTCCCAGCCAAAGCAATTTCGGCCGAATATATCACCGAATCTTGGTTTTCCCGGCCGAATCCGCAAAATCACAAAACCATTGAATTTCGATTCGAAATTTAGAGTTTAGGGTCTGTTTGTAACAGAGGAATTTCACAGGAATTTTGCAGGAAACAGTTCAATTCCCGCAGGAATCGGGAAAAATTCCCGCATTCCAAACAGGACCTTAAAATACTTAGCTAACCTAGTGGTAAGGACGATGGTTAGTGAGCGCTAGGTCTTAGTTCAAACCCCAAAACAACATTTTTTTTCCATTCCTACTCAAAAACAGATTTAAAATTAAAAATTTTGAACGGATCTTTCTAAGATTTTCCTAAATTTCGAATCTATCGATCCGGACGAAAAAACAACTTCCCGGAAAAGTTTTCTAGATTTCGGGTTTATCGATCCGGACGAAAAAATCAACTTCCCGGAAAAGTTTTCCCCGCCCCCAGCCACCGCCGCCGCTGCCACCCTCTTCTCCAGCGCCGCCGCCGCACTACTACTCGGCCACTTTCTTTTTTTCAACGCTACAGCTCAGTAGCCAGCTCTCCTTCTCGCTGGGCTACGGCTGTGCGGGGGCGGCTCCACCTTATATACACGCGCGGGCGGGCGTGGGGTTTCGCAGGGCAGCACTTGCAGCAGGGCGGTGTACACATGTGCTGGGTGGGTGTGGAAAAGTCCGCGCGCCTCCGCTCGGGCCGTCCTGATTCGGCGCACAGTGCCGGCGCGCGCGAGGCTGCACCCACCCGGCGATCAAATCACGCGCACAGGAGACGGGGAAAGGGGAGGGAGGGACCGGGCGGGCGAGAGCAACAGGAGCCCACCACCGGCTCGTGACGAGGGGAGTGGCGTGAACAGCAGGCGCCACTGTGCGCGCGCTGCGCGGCAGCTGCCTGGACGCTGGCCGATGACTGATCGATGTAGCCGCGCCTACCCCCTGCGCCCGCTTTCCGCCTCGGGACGGTAGGCCCGCGCTACGTCCACACACAGCACCGCACTGCAGCGCTGGAATTTTTGTCATAGGCAGCGTCTTTTCAATTAACAAAAATAGCGTCTTTGCCATCTAAGGAGGGATGTCCCCCTTGGTGCTGCACTCCTTGAACGCAGAAATGTCAGTCTATCGATATTGCCTCCTGCCCGCTCCCTCCTTCGGACATATGTTGGTGTTAGAACGAGGAGGCCGATTAGAGGGGGTGAATAGGCCTTCCAACCACCAACAGACGCGGTAGTTTCATGATTACAACGCCGGTAATTCTGTTCAGTGGTAGTACCATAGAATATACTGTGGTAGTTCTAATTTCCATACGAAGTACATATACTTCAACAGATTTTACAAAACACATTTGCAAACTATAGTATCATGCACACAAGAATTATCTATGATTCCTAACAAATTGAAAAACACATTTGCACACTTTTAGAATCATGACACAAGAATTATATATACATGAGTTTCAACTATTTGCAAAATACTCTTGCAAATATAAGCCTCATACTACAAAAAATGAAAACATGGATTTCAAACGCTTTCAAAACACATTTGCAATGTATAAACCCATGTTATAAGGATTCAACACATGAGCTTCAACTATTTGTAAAACACATTCACAAATATAAGTCTCATGCCAAGGAAAGCTAGAAGAAATGAGGTTGAGCAAACATTCGCAAATATAAACCTCATGCCAAGGAGAGCTAGAAGACGTGAAGTTGAGCTATCAACACATGATGAGACTCAAGCTACTAGACATGACCCCTCTTAATAGTACGGCAAACTATATTAGTAACCCGGTCTTCCAACCAAATACCAAGACCAGTAAAAGACTAAAAACATATTCTTAGCCCTAATTAGCTAATATGCATCAATTCACGATATACTCATTACTTCAACTCCATCAACGCATGATGGGTCTTCACTTGATTTGATGATCAACGTATGATCATCTTCTCTTAGATATGTATCAACTCATGATGCATCCACCACTTAACTTGATGATTTTTAACACACGAAGTCATCCAAAGTTTTCCTCATTTGTGGAACCTAACTGTAACATTCCAAAAAATGCTTTCTTTAAAAATTAATGTGATACACTAATATGAATTAATGTGAAAATGAATTAATGTGATACACTAAAAGATATATGAAATTATGACATAGAGTGGTGACCAGATGAGCTCGGTCTGTTGGTGCAATCCTTCATTGAGCGCCTGGAGATCTTGCATATTCTACATTAATTATGACTAACTAAATAACACTAATTAACTAGGACTACATGAATAACATTGAAAGCATGCGATAAAAATTATTTGTCTTTCAGGAGAAGCAATCAAAACTGCCACATCCTCCTGTCGCATCCTTAATGAGCTGTGCACTGGCTTCTCAAAATAATTAGCTATGTACTCTTAATTTTGAGCAACGACCGCGAGAATGAGCTTCCGCGATGAGCGACTGAGATGACTGATGATCAATTGTGAGATGTTCGTATTTATGGCCAAGCAAAAAGGGAACCCGATGCGCTCACCCTGTAAATTAAGGACTCCTTATCGATGTGCAACACTTCGGATGAGGGGAACGGCATAGTAACACTGACAAATGTGGAGACAAGGGTGGACGACATGGACATAACGATATCTATGCAGACGAGGGAGCGCACGAGGGGGACGACATGACAGAGTGACAATTGTATGAAGGATGCAGTGGAAAAAGAAAGATAGTAGCAATGGATCGATAAATGTGCAAAGGATAGAGTTCACGCACTGCAAAAGATATATGAGCATCACATATAGCTAATTACAATTAAATTAACACGAATTAACATGGTAAATTCAGAGCACATAAAATTTCCAAAAAAAATTACACAATTAGGTTGGCTATGTCGGAAGACTTTACATAAAATTTTGTAATTTTTAGAGCTCATTCGCTATATATAACAACTCCTACAAATATCAAAATCGTACAAATTTTTGAGCAATATTCAGATTGGATAAAATTATTGAAAAATTACACAATGAAGTATGTTGTGTCGGGAGACCGTGCATAAAAGTTCGTAATTTGTCGAGCTTATTTGCTATATTTAAAATTCAAATAAATATAGCATAAAATTACGAATTTAGATAGGTAATTAAAGCTAATTCAGCTGCTGTTTTGAGGGTGTCACCTCCGGAGCACTGTCTCCCGGTGACCGGATGACAGAAGCGCTATTTTTATCAATACTACGTACATATAGCTATTTTTATAAATATATGTTTAAAAAACGTTATATATGATAAGAATTCCAGCAGCTGCTGTCGTATCGTATACTTGTATCTGCTGATCCAACGAGCTACTGCAGTAACGTATAGCTTACCATGGACAAATGGGAGTAGAGGGGTAATGAGGGAACAAGCAAGTAAAAAAATAACAGGAAGCTCAGAACCCCAAACCAATCAATTGGAGTATTTTGAGGCAAATCCAAAGCTCACTTCGGTGTTGAAAGAGCTCACTCAAAAAAAGATTCTCCACCGATCCGAACACGCCAAGGCATAAAAGGCCCAGGCTAGACCAATGGTTAAAATAAGGCAAGAGCTTTCTTGTCGAACTCGGAGTCGGAGTGGAAGGGTAGAGGCCAAGCACGACGTGTGTGGCTCCATGTAACCATCCGTTTTGTTACAATTATACATTTGAGCTTAAACTTTTAGTTTTTAGTTTCTTAATTTTGTTTTTTACTTATTTTAAGTGTTTATCTTTTTTATCTTTATTCCTTTGAATTACCCGTGTTGGTATAACTATTTTTTCTTTTATCAATTTTTTAAAATTTAATTATGTTGAAAAGCTAAAACTTCACTAAAAACAAATACTTTATAACTATTCATCACAAGTCTTAACTCACATTATAAATGTAAAAAAGAAGTAGTCAATGCTATGCTTATGAAAAGAAATCAAGATATTAAATATAATGAACAGAAATATAGCAGAAAGCACACATTCTGTATAACTTCACACAAAAACATAGCTACCATATTTAGAACGGAAAAACATATATTAGCACAATCAACAATCATATAAGACATATTTCAAGAATAGGTCTGGGTAGAAAAATAAAAAATAGAATGAATATATCTATCATGTCTACTCCGTACTAGTGTACTCTCTCTTTATATATATAGAGCAAATATTGTGTATTTGAAACCATCAAATATCCTACGTGTCCAAAAAGGTGAAATACTACTTACCTAGCGTAAATAAAAAAGTTGTAGCGCGCCAATTTTGGAACATATTAAAAGCCGCTACATCCAACCTACTCTAACCAGAAACCTCTTTATTTAAAAAAAAACCCTTGAAGCCTTCTTCACACAAAAAAAAGACTACTCTCAAAGTTGACCTCCCCTCCTTCCTTGTAAACCCTGGAGGGACCGGGCTCAAGTGCAGGGCCCCTGCACGACTTAGGAGGTCGACACGTGTCCTCCAAAATTTAAAAAAAAATCTGAAAAATTCAAAAAAGTACTTAAAAATCCAAAACAAATGTAAAAAGTATTTTTTAAGTATACAAAGTTTTTTAAGTACTTAAGATTTTTTTGATTTTTACTTTTATTAAAATGTATTTTTAAGTACTTAAAAAATACTTTTTATACTTAAAAAAGTACTTTTACAATTTTTCGGATTTTTAAGTTTTTTTTTGAATTTTTCGGATTTTTTAATTTTGGGGACACGTGTCGGCCTCCTGGGCACCCTGCATGGCGCTAAGTGCAGGGGCCCTGCACCTGAGCCCGTTCCCCCCGGAGTAGCTCTCCTCAACAATAGGAAACACCGTTCACTACCCAGCATCACCATCCACCATCAATAGTACTTCACTCCCACGGGTCTCACCGCCTCCGGTGTCTCCTTCCTGCCCTGCACCGCATGTCAGCGGCGGCTAGTGCGTGCAGGCCGGCCAATGGCCATACATGC
The DNA here is from genome assembly GCA_017311315.1 of Dendrocalamus latiflorus. Classification (NCBI taxonomy): domain Eukaryota; kingdom Viridiplantae; phylum Streptophyta; class Magnoliopsida; order Poales; family Poaceae; genus Dendrocalamus; species Dendrocalamus latiflorus. The sequence goes on from CM029673.1 coordinate 22,900,364, forward strand.
ACCGATGCACGAACCTGTATGTCTGATCTAGCGACTATAGGTCTGTTCTTTTCGATAATAACATATGACTTATGATTGCGGCTGATAATTTTTGCCTATAGAGTGAGTACTTGAGCGAACAAACCGAATATCGATAAATCATTTCGAAAAAGATTGTTCTGATAAATCGCTTTGAAAAGATAATAAAAAATTGTCCTATTTATTTATTCGAGAAAAATCATATACTGTAAAGAATATAGCCATATCCAACACTAGCTCCTGGTCTACTTGGGTGCTGCTCGGATGGCTTGAACTGGCATCCACTGGAGGTTCCAGCAGATCTAGCTGTCCATAAATTACTGCATTTTTGTTGTTAAACTTTTTGCTAGTTCTTGAGCAATCACATTAATCGTATGAGCTCTTATGTGGAGCAAGTTTTTAAGATACTAGCCACGTAGGCGTGGCGCCACGCCACGCCAGCCACCGTGTGGACCGAAGCAAAAGATACGGCAATCCGCAGGGAGTTTCATAAAAAAAATTGAGGACCCGTGTGTAATTTCGGAAAAATAAAAGGATTTTTTTGCAAAAAACCGAGGACCTGCAAGGACCTGTACTAAGTAAATAAGGACCTATACGTAATTTTGGAAACCCGCGGGTCGCCATCCAAATTTTTTTTGAAAAAAACTGGACGTAGGGACCTTTTTGCGAGGAAAAAGGACCTTTACGTAATTTTAAAAAAATTAGAGGGATTTGCCTCCCTGGCCGTACCGAAATTCTCCGCCACGCGCCGACCGGGGCGCGCGGGCGGGGCGACGTGGCGTCGCGCCTGCGCGGAGAGTCCCCCGGGTTTAATCCCGGTAGGATATGGCTAGCAGCCTAGCAGTTGCTAACGCTAAAAAGAACATAGGCTACCAAAAAAAACTAAAAAGAAATACACAATTCCGTTATGTGACTAGCTTGTGGATAAGTACGTAGTTTCTTTCCGCCGTATGTATGCATGCATGCACACACGGAGCATATATAAATGTTTGATAGGACCACACACCAAAGAAAGGGAGCTAGACTAATCTAGAGATGGAACGTAGTACGTACAAGCCAAGAGTCACTTGGCGCATTAGAGATTTAGGAAAGGAAGGTACTAAGCATAGCGGTTGTTGTCCGCTTGTCCTTGTTTACCTGGGGCGATATGGGGTTATTGAACCCAGGGGATCTACCGCCCGATGACTCTAGGCAGCAAACAGCCGTGGAACCTTCGCTTGTCTTTATTGTGTCCGAGATGATTCTAACGCTAATTCCCGGGCAAACCGTATCGAGGGCTATACTTCGTTTTAGGGTTTTGTTAAACATCATCTGGATGTTTTCTTTCTAATTATCAAACCATTGGATTAGAGATCCAATGGACATGAATTCTCCCCTCTCCCCCTTGAATTCTACCCCCTCCTTAAAAAAAATCTCCCCCTTCAAAAACAAAGGACCCTTTGATCTCTAATCCAAAAGTTACTAATTAAGAAGAAAATATTCGAATGATGCCTAAGAGCAGGTACAATAAGGCTTAGTCAGCAGGCTATAGCAAATATAATATCAATCAAATCTTACGTGGCAGAGAGAGAAAGGAAGAGAGAGAAGGAAGCTGTCTACTAATTACTAAATTACAGCTAGCTATAGCATGTAAAAATACGTATTTCACTCTCTTACATATGGGGCCAAATAGTTATTGTAATAGCTACCTTATTGTATGAACTATTTTTTTAAAGGCTATAGATGAAATGAATAAGTGTTATAGCCACTAGTTGGCTATACTATTGTACTTTCTCTAAATACTCCCTCGCCTTTGATAAGCCGTGCCTTTGTATCTAGACCTTGATGGTCCGCTTTGTGTTACCCAGCCGGCCAGCTCATCTGTCAGGCTCCCAAAATTGGCTAGGTCCTTTCCGGTAGGGCTGAACATTACCGGTTTCTGAAACCCGTAGGTGCATAATCTGGCATGCATGGATGTAGCTGCGGTCGTCAATGAATGCTGCTTTGACATGTTCTCCGGTTTGGCAAACCGTATAACCCGGCAACGAACTTCGGGAAGGAATCTGCACAAGCGCGGATGTGCCAGTACACACAACCAAAAAAAGTACGAAAAGAAGTACACATAAACACAATTAAATCATGCATATAAACTTGTAACCAAACCTTTTTCATGTGGCCATGCGCGTCTCTTATGATGATCGAGTGAACCCAAACATGTTAGGCAACAAGAACACTGGCATCCGAGGCGTCTTTGCAAAAATACTATGGCAATAACAGAAAAACAGGTATATAAGCTTGTAACCAAACCTTTGGCAATTCTGTCCCTTTCTTTTGTCCTTCAAGCTGTTTTCGGTTTCCGGCTTGGGCTGGTTGCCCATACATGCATGGATCATATTTACAGTAGCCTCACACTTTCACAGTCGAATCAGTAACTCCGTTTGGAATGATTCGCTCGCGATCGCCTAAAGCTAACGTTGATTGTACGCGTGCAACACCGAGCAGGTAGATTGATCAGCAATTCCTCCGGGCAAGTCGTATGTAAAACCCCACGACCACAAGGCGCGCGGCGGTTAATCAGCTAACTGGGCCAAGTCAAGTGCTTGGATTTTCTTTTCGCGTTGGCGCGCGAATCCATCCTTACATGCGTCCATCGACGGATCGCCGTCGTCTTAAAGTCATACGCCGTGTTGCCATCGTCGCGCGCTACTTGCAAGACGAAAGCGCCCATGCTGCGAGTGCAAGCGTTGAATGCGGCAAGTTCCCTGTTCCCTTTCCCATCGCGGGTGACGTCGTCTACACCGCCGGGACAGCAGCATGCACCCAACACCGAATCTTAGCCGGATCGCCGTTGGCATCGCATCGGCATCCGGCAGGCAGCGCCAGCGCGCGACGCCCTCGCAGCTACAGACGCGACGAATGGCGAGGGCGACGGGGGGAGCAGGACAGCAGGTAGCGGCAGCGCCGTGTCGCTTGGGACAGGCGACAACACGAGAGGGGGAGGGAGCGCTGCTGCCGCCTGCCGCTACGCTGGCTCCGGAACTGTTGATGATGCTACCCGGTGACTGTGCCCTGGTGCGTGGTTGCTGTCTTGGCGCACGTGGGCCTCCGCCGGCGCGCGCGGCCGAGGAGAGGGGCCGGCTGGCTCCCGGGTTAGGGCGTTACTGTCACACTGTGTGCCTGTGACTGTGCGTCCTGGGCCGGGCAGAGATGGATGTGTGTGGTTTGGTTTAGTTCATGAATTTGATAGGCCGAAAGTTTCATACACAAACAAGCGGCGTGGTTTATAGTCAGGAACCGAACAAGCACTGTATCACGTTTTTCTAAGGAAAAGAGCGCTTTATTAATTACTCGACATTTGGGATACAATCATGAGCAATTATACGCTAACACAAGAAGCAAAATGCTCACGCCAAGCTGCAGAGCGCTCCGTGCGCTTGGCCAATTGTGCGAGCTCATGGGCAGCCCCTTAACCGTGGAAATCAGCCGGCGGCAGTGCCAAAGCTGGGGGTGCGTCGCACTCGTCATTTACAGCTACAAGCAGCTGTAGCACAGTGCAGAGGATGTCGTCCAGCTGATGCGGGACGCCGATGATGAGGCCCGCGTCGATGCCATCGTCGAGGGGCTCGGGATGCGTCCAGTGGAGTTGGTGTTCGCACAGGCCGTCCGGAGGAAGGCGTGTGAGGCAAGTATACCATGTCGAATGGGGAGGTGGCTGGCCTTCGAGCTGCAAGTGGAGGGTGGGATCCCGAAGTGGGTCACCGCTGTGGTGAAGCTGGAGGTGGGGGATGATGGCTCTGCGGATGTGTATTTTGAGGTCCTGTTTTTATTAGCTTTTAAAAATTATTTTTTAATAATAAATAACTTTTCTATTATCTTTATCTTTCAAAAAAAATTTAAGACGGATTTACTAGTCGATTATAATAGACACTGTAGTAATTTCATTTATATCTATCAAAATCATACACGAGTTTTTATTTGTTCGCACTATCTCTTATAAACAACCGAAAATTGTTACTATCTATAAGTCAAAACCAAACGCTATCAGCAAAAACTAATATAATCAGACTAGGCGTTTGATGTGTGACATTTTGTGTGAAGTTGTTTAAGGACGGCGTGCTGGAAATAGAGGTTAGGGATTCAAAACAGAGTTTGTGTGTCAGAAGTGAGGACAAGTCCTGTACTAGTAATTTTAACCGAAAGAATTTAAAAGGATTATGAGCTCAAAAGTGTAGTGTCATCCACAATACCACATAGAATTAGTGCCTTGGTTGGGACTATGTACGGGTGCTGTCCATCTCCTTTCAAACATCTATACTTTTTAGTATACAATAGAAATATGGGAGTTTTTTTACTAGAGTTTATAGTTTTTTTCTCTGTGTGATTGACATTCACTGGAAGAGGACTTAAATCAACATTGTTTTTCTTTTTACGCAATCTTGATACGATAGCATTCGCCTTCCAAATGCCCACAAGGTGTTGTCTCCAATGGCCTGAATTTTTGAATGTTGAATGAAGTTCCTAATAGGCATTTGTCTGTATGCTTTGTAGATTTATGTGTGATCGAATATCCATTTTCTATGAACATAATTCATCTAGGATTTTATCTTGGTAATTTATTGTACAGCAATGATACGCAAATCTAAGACGCTGATTGATTGTTTTAGACTTTCAGCTGAGTTGCGTGTGCTCCCTTTGTTTCTTTGTTTGGTTGACCTTGAGAAAATGTTTGTACCATGCTTTAATAATTTTCTCTGATGATTTATCTTAGCAAGTTATCTTGTTTGCAGTATGATTGTCTCATATAATGAAATGTTGTAGAATGAATTTGCCTCATGATTTAAGTTAGTGCTTTAGTGATATGTTTCATTTATATTGAATGTTCATGATCATTTACAATTTGTTATAGTATCATTAATTTTACTATTTTTGATACGCATATGATATGTCTTTACTCATTGTAAGCATATATATAGGATAGCTTACTATTACTAAGATATATTTGTTGTATTTATCTGTTTTTTCTTTTATTTCTCTTCTATTTATATAAATATAGATTACATATATCTATGTAGTTTAATCTTTTGATGTTTCTAAGACCACCTTTCATTTTTTTATCCGCTGAGTGCTCACACGCCCTCTGTCCCCACTGGAACAGAGCTACTTGTTATCCCCTTAGAGCAAGGCTAATAATACAACCTTCAGTTGGCTGTATGGACATTTACAGCCCACTTATCAACCCATTCATATAGTAGTTTACAGCCAGCTGAAGGTTGTATGACCCACCCCTTTCTCTCACAAAGTTTCTTAGTTCTTGTGCTTTAGCTGGCTGTAAACTTACAGCCCACCTCTCTTCTCTCTCCTCCACCTCAGCATACAGCCTACTAACAGCCTCTTATTATACTTGCTCTTATCCGCAACTCAAGCCACTACGCATACAAACCAATAGAGCTCTTACAAGCACGTGGGCTCGGTACCCAAAAACTCGTCAGGACTCGTGACACTACTTTCTCGCGACTTGCCGCAAGTCTCAACGATGGTTTCCGAAGGCGTGTTTCATGCGCCCAACACGTAAGCATTGCACTCGTTTTCTACACCTTGCGGTGTTTCCGTCGGCCGGATACACTCTGGATAGCCTAAGCTCTGGTTTGAAATTTGCGATATTATCAATACAAAGTCTAGATAAATTTCTAGATAAATTTAAATAAGTATGTAACCTTTTCTTTTAGATAGGTAATAGTGACATCTAACTCTCTCTACTCTCTAGACCAAGATGTGATAAAATCTTAGATCCGCCTATAACCATATATATAGCAATGTAGCAATTTTTAAAAATCTAGTTCATAGGCACATGATTTTGTAAATTTGGTCCACTCCGTAACCACGGTAGCAGCGGTAGATGATATGTGTCGTCTGTCACGCTTGCCCATTACGGTAGATGGCAGGCGCCGTGACCAATACTACAGAGGACCTACCAAGCAAAATAGGCTCGGCAGCTCCATCACTTGCTGAACCGACACTATTTACCATGGTGTGTGCCAACTATCACGATAGATGAGCGTAGTAGATGATACATGTTACTCACCGTTGCTGTGGTCACGAAAAGAGCTAAATTTACAAAATCGTACGTCGAGAGACCAATAAATTACTACAGTGCTACGTATACCATGGATGCACCCGACAGTCACATGCGCAGACTTCTGCAGCCGAGCACGGTCCGGCCGGCGCCGCGAGGTGGACGGACACGTCGCGCCGAGGGCGTGGAGCCGTCGACCGATCCCCATCCGGCGTCCGCGCACTGTTGCGGTGGGGCCGGCGCGCGAGGTTCGGCGGGTACAGGCCGACGCGGATCGGCCCGACGCCGTTGTCCCGCAACTGCAGGGGAACAGCGCGCGCGCACTGTGCGTGGGCCGTGACCGGCGCGCGCAAAAAAAAAGTCGCTTTTCTCGGCTGCCCCCGCGCGGAAAACGAGCGGCGAATCGGGTGGGCTCTGCCCCCCTCTCTCCCCTGATGGACCAGCGGCGGAGTTCGCCGTCGGGGGGGTCCCCCTCCCCCGCGCCGTCTCCCTCAGGGCGCGTACGTGAAATACGGCGGCAATCGTCCCGTTCCTTCCTCCTGGCGCTGCGACCGCGAGAGACGGAGGTGGTACACTCCGGATTGGACGGCACGGGCGTACGTGAAATGGGAAGGGAGGGGATGCCTTTCTGCTTCGTTTTTTTAGGTACATCCGAGGTTGCGGTCTTCTTTTTGTTGATAAAAAAAACTTTATTTATAAAGTCTAAAATCATACGTAAATCTCTATATCTTTATATTCTCTCTTAAACAATTAAATATCATAAACCATAGTTAAAAGACATAAACTATAGCATAAAACGGGTTCGTGCGTTTTCTTCTCCGTCTGGTTCAGTCCGTGTACCTTCGCGTGTACAAAGCAGGTAAGTACACGCGTGGAGTACCGTAGTTCTACCATGCACCGTTGTGATTTGAGACAGCGGGAGGACGTAGAACTGCGAGGGGAGGGTCGGATGGGAGCGTTAATGGCAGGTTTCGTCAGTTTATCACCATGGTTGAGGATAGGAGCTCATTTGCGCACTTGACTAACGAAGGCTGAGCGTTGAGGGGGACGCTGGCCAGCTTCCTTTCTTCTCATGCGCCTTTTTACTGCTTTTTTTTATAATAGGAAGAACTAGCAAATGTCATCAACTTATGACTTACAACCCATAAGTTACATGTTCAAATTATGAACAATCATAGTAAAAAATCAATACAAATAACTCACTCAATTTTTATTTGGTGAGAATCTAACTCTGATTATCTACGAGAGAGAGACAAGGGGTAAGATATCATAAGATTGGCTTTTTAAGGTGGTCTTTGGTGTCCACAACTTTAAGCTTCGTGCCTCCTAAAAAAACATTAAGCTTTTTGCGAGGATAGTGCTGCCAGTCTTATTCATTTCTTCGAACTTCTGTAATAGGATTTAATCTGGTCACAGCTACTCATGTTGCCATTGCTGAACATGTCTTCCATTGGATATATGTCGCTGTAGGGGTTAGGGGTAGGTTACATGTGACTGAGTTTGCGGCAACATAGTGTATGTTTTATCATGTTAATTTAGCTTTAAGGGTATGTTCATATTGGTTTTTGGTTTTATCTTATAAACAGTAACAGCTTGTAGTACATGTGATACGAGTTCATTTGCGCACTCGACTAACGAAGGCTGAGCGTTGAGGGGGACGCTGGCCAGCTTTCTTTCGTCTCATGCGCCTTTTTACTGCATTTTTTTGGATAATAGGAAGAACTAGCTAATGTCATCAACTTATGACTCACAACCCATAAGTTACATGTTCAAATTATGAACAATCATAGTAAAAAATCAACACAAATAACTCACTCAATTTTTATTTGGTGAGAATCTAACCCTGATTATCTACGGGAGAGACAAGGGGTAAGATATCATAAGATTGGCTTTTTAAGGTGGTCTTTGGTGTCCACAACTTTAAGGCCCACTCGGTTGGGCTGAAAAGCTATGGTTTATGGCTGAAATTACACTGTAGCGACTGGAATTTTACTGTAACTGAAGGTGGCTTATTTAGCATAATTAAATCTAAAAAATTTAAAAATAAAAATATGTTAGCTCATTATAGACAACACGAACGAATACGAAAAAAAGAATCGGCAAAAAAGCTCAAAAAAGCCAAAAATTCAGAAAAAGACGAAATTTATGAATAGTGAAAAATAAACCAAAAACCAGAAGTTGAAACTGAAATGAGCGGGGCCTAAGCTTCGTTCCTCCTAAAAAAACATTAAGCTTCTTGCGAGGACAGTGCTGCCAGTTTTATTCATTTCTTCGAACTTCCGTAATAGGATTTAATCTGGTCACAGCTACTCATGTTGCCATTGCTGAACATGTCTTCCATTGGATATATGTCGCTGTAGGGGTTAGGGGTAGGTTACATGTGACTGAGTTTGTGGCAACATAGTGTATGTTTTATCACGTTAATTTAGCTTTAAGGGCATGTCCCTATTGGTTTTTGGTTTTATCTTATAAACAGTAATAGCTCATAGAGTGATATATTTACGTGCGATTTTGACCGATATAAATGAAGTCACTACAATGTGTACTACAATCGACTAGTAGATCCCACCTTGAAAAGACACTCTATTTAAAAGCTAGGTATTGTAGAAAAGTCATTTATTATAGAAAATAGCTTTTAGAAAGCAATACGAGTAGAGTCTAAGACACTTTAAAATCGACAATCCCATGCTGATATATAGGGGTGGATCTAGGCCTCGGACTCGGTGGGCTATAGCCCAAGACCTGGAAATCTTAGCAGAGGTACCCCATTTGTAGTGGCTACGTAAATCCAAATAGTAGTTGTCTTGCCCTAGGCCTACAGCCCAACCTAGGGCTAAAGTGCAAACTGACGGTAGGCAAGCCCATTAAAACGTGAAAGCGCACATCAGAAGTTACATTGTTGTTTCCTTAGATTGCTTGCTAGGTCGCCCTCGCCCTCACATCTCATTCTCACCGTCTCGCGTGTCTGTGTCATCGTGCGTTGCCCTCGTCGCACTTGGGCTTCCACCGCCACCGCTCCTCGGGGGCTCATTGTTGCCGACTACAGTCGCCGTTGGGAGTTCACCATTGTTGCCTCGCTGCCTTGGGTCCTTGGAATCGGCAAGACGAGGACCAGTGACGAGCAATCAGGCAAAAATGCATAGGTAGGCTTGCAAGTGCAACCACACCAATCTGGACCATCTGGTACATGACTACTCCCCACTCCTCATCTCATTCCTTTCCCCTTTGATGTTTGATACTTTGATCATTTCTACTAAAATCTGAACGAATGATGTATGTTATTCATTTTTCTACGTAGGAATTACTGAATTATTACCGAATTAGGGATGCAAGATAAAGAGTATCAAGATAAAATGAAGAGGGCAGATAGTAAATCTTGTTATTTAAGTAATTAAATTGTATCTTTACTATAATACATTTGTTAGACCATGTGGCTAGGTCTAGAATATTTTGGTGATGAATAATTGACAATGGTTAATTTGTGATGATGAATAATTGGTAATTTTATTGAGCGTTGTTATGCGAGTTGTGTTGCGTGTGTGCGGATTGATGTTGGTCAAGTTTGGACAAACTTGTGCCGAGAAAACATTCTTTGGTCTTTGCATGTGCAGGTTGGGCATGGAGACGGTCATAGTCGGTGACGAGGAGGACTGGGACTAGGAGGGGAAATCTGAGGTCCAGACAGTCGAGGATATCACGAGGTGGTCGGGCTCACGCTGGAGCACATGGAGATCAAAGGTGGATGATGCGTGGAGAAGATACAGGAGGTGCGGTCCTAGAGGTTTCGACACGTGATGAGTTGGAGAAGTTGGAGTTGGAATTTTGGAAAACCCGTGTTAGGAAGGGTTTCGGGTCCCTTATTTGTTGGAATTGGATTAAAACTCGTGGGCTTAAGCTCAGCCCACGTTTTGGGCCCTAGACTATAAATAGAGATGAGATTAGAGGCTAACCCTATGGCTTTTAGAGAGACTAATTTCGTGCTAGGGTTTAGGGATGTCAGGAGGGCACTTTGTAGCCACCATGATTCGAAAATAAAGTTTAGATCTATTCTGAGAAAAAGAAGGCTGGCCGCGCATTTGCTTAGCATCGTTCTAGTTTTGTTGTCTCGGTCTACGTGCGGAGGCGAAGCAGTAGCACGTTCCTAGGGAGCCGCGCAGTCTTCTTGCGCATCTCGCGCGTCTTCGTTCCATGCAGAAGCAAGGCAGTAGCACGTCTTGTCGTTTTCATCTGAGAGTTTAATCGTTGCATGCAGGAATCAAAAAGAAAGGATTGAGCGGCTGCATGCATTGCTGATGGATAGATGAAAGTGAACAGTTTCTGCGTTTTTCTAATAAAAGTTTGTGAGTTTTTTAATTCGCATATATTATCCTTTTTTTCTTTTTTTATTCCTATAGATTATCTATGTGTTGATGTATGTCTAGGTATTTTTCTTGCTTACATACATGAATCAGTTTTAATTAAAAATTGATCGGAAGATTGAACGAAAGCGTGCACTTTTAGCAAGTCATTATCTAGTCGCTACAGCAACTGCTACAGTGCGCGCTACAATATTCGCTACATTATTTTGCTACAGTAATTGGCACAGTACTGCTATAGTGTTCGCTACAGTGCCGCTACAGTAAAATAAAAAAAATCCTATTTTTGTTTCGTTATTTCTGTTTTTTTGTAGATTAAACAATTAAAAGGCAGAAAATTTTAGAAAAAGCTTCCACTAGGTGTTGCAATCATTCACTCCTCTCTGATTGCCATCGATGATCCTACAACATTGTTTATGATTTACCATGTTTCTCTTATTATACGACTAAAAACTGGGGCAACAAATATACATTGAATAAACTGCATTAATGACAGCTGATTTCATAACAATGATAAGCATAACATAAGAAAACTTAGTATTTCATGCCCAAAAATGCTTAGGACACCCGCACCTGAGGAATGCTCATAACTAATAGTAATAAGTTCACCATAGCACAAACATTCTGAGGTTTAACATTACGCTCTCTAGAACATGAACTAAGTTTCAACCAGAAAGAGCTAGTTTACTAAACTAGATATACTACATTCAAAAGTGATTATCTAGGAAATAGAGATTTACATTAGTGTTTGTATGTGACGTGGATGTGCTAAGTCCCCTTCCCGATGCATGACGACTCCAAGGACCACCTAAAAACCAACAAATAAAAAGGGTAGGTCCAAAGACTTGATAAGTACATAGCAAAACAATAAACAACAATTGCATGTATCGTTCATTATCTATCAACAATATCTCTAACCATTCATTATCATTTAACCCCTTTCATTTTTCATTAATCATTTCTTATGCATTTGCACCTTATCTTTGACACAATACAAATGCATATGCATATCTCTTTTCATCTCTTCTTATACTGGTATAGCAAAGTAAGCACACGTCGATGCTCACCCAACCCACCTTTTTTTATGCGGGGACCTCAATAGCCTGTTCTTTTCATATGAGAGCCTTAATCTCCACTCCCGTGGAGTGCCTAACGAAATAAATCTTAGTCTTTCCACTCCGTGGGATGTCCACACAAAGTAGACCATAAGTGCCACAAAGGCCATCTATTTCTACGACATGAATGCATACAATGCAACATTTTATTTAAGCATATCAATACGTCATGTTCTATTAACCATTATTTGGCAACATATCAACATCAGTTATCCATGTCATATACCATTGCCCATCATTCATCAATATGACAATATGTAAACAGAAATAATCAACTCATGGTAGCATGGTAGGGAAGTGCATCGTAATTTAACTAATAGCAATCACTACCTCGAATTTACCATTTTACATTGTACTTGCCTGATTAAACTCATGGGTAATGTGTGGACGGCATGGATCCCAAGCATGCCCTGAGCAAACATCATCTATTTCAATTTATCATTTAAGCAAAACATACACATACAAATGAACAAAATCGCTCTTAAGCACAAACCCGACACAAACAATCCCCCTCTCACCAACATTATTTCATTGTCCCAGTGCTTATATGACCATATCAATATAGCAAATATTATAGGTGATGTAACCTACATAATCCTGCTGACATAATCCTAGTTACTATAATTTAAGGATTACGTCATCTAAAACTCCGATTTTAGCCTCGAAGACCGTGCTGCCTCATACTACGTAGTAGCCATCTTAGAGGCATAACTCCCAAGCCATTCTACCCACACAGGTGTAATAGCCCTCTAAGGAAAGCTAACAAAATTAGCTACAACTTTTAATTAACACCAATAATTAATTCTATAATCTACTAAGGCTAAGTTGCACCACAATAGGGCTGCTGCAGCTAGTAGAGAATTACAAGGCAAATTACATAGCTTCAGACTTTGAAAATTCATACCTCAACCAAAGCAAGTGATTAAGCACTCTATCGAAAGCTTATAAAATAATCTACACAAGCCTAGTTACTCTCCAGACCTGATTAAGTGGGATTCACTTTGCTGGGACGATCTGCAGAACAGCAACAATCTAAAGACCATAACAGGCAAACTATCCAATGGATCTTCGTGTTCTATGGCTTGATGGAAAGCATACGAATTTGTCTAAAACTTCCTAGTAATCACCTTTCCCATATTCGGCATCGAGACCTTGTTGCTCCCTCTCCTAGCCAGTTCCTCCCTCTTCTCCCTTCTTCCTTCCCCTCACCTTGTTGCAGCAGTACAGCCCGGCCTCCTCCTCCCTTTGCCTCCACCTGAGCTGCAGAGGTGGCTTGGCACGGAGGGAGCAGGGAGCGGAGGCAACAAGGGAGCAGCGCTAGGAGGGTGCAGGGAGCAGAAGCAGCAAGAAGGGAGCACGCGGGTGGAGATGGTAGCTGCAGGGAGCGCACGGGGTGGGGTGGGGAGGATTGTCTGGGGGGTGCCATTATGCCAAAACCGATGTCCATAATCACAGTTTAAGCAGCTTGATCAATTTATTTTCTAACAAGTCAAGCATGGAATTTTGGAGGAGGTTCTTGAAAAGCAAGCTTCTTGTAACTGAATAAAGAGGAGACAGCTGATGCCCGGTGTATCACGTAACTCTCGTTTCAAAGAGGACGTCCACAAATGGCGCGAGAGGTGTAACAGATGCATGGGCACACACATCGAACTGCAGTTTAATGGGTGTGAGAACTGTGAACTCTACTAGGCTTCGGGCCTTCAGCTGGCAACATGCAGCTGCTTAGCCCATAAAGGAGTTGGAACAAATGTCTACTTCCCCTCTTTCGTCCCTCCTCTCCCTTTTTTTCTTTTTGGATTCGAACCTACTGCCCTGTGCGTACCAAGTCCTCCGGTAGGCAATAGTTCCAAACTAAAACTAAGGTCGGGTATTTTTAGTTTTAAAGTTGGCTTAAACTTATACTATCTATAATAACTAGTTTTTAAATAATATATTTTTTAAGACAGGATCTATAGAAAGATTATAGTAAAAAGTATATCGAGTTCAACTGTACTAACCAAAATCATATATGATTATTTCTCTCTGCGTACTGCATCTCGCATACAGCTAGAATTCAAATATTTAAACCATAAACTATCAGGCAAAAACACCCACCCAAAATCTGTGACCAAGATTACAACAAGAAGGATAGCAAAAACACGAAACTGCATTAGCTTGGGCAGAATTAGAGAGGGAGGGGACTAAACAAATGAATGGGAGAAGTGAGATGAGTAGAGACATAAAGACCACAAGAACTCTCTTTTTTTCCTTAAAAAGATAACAATGATTTCACACTAATGATGCATCTCCAGTACACACAACTGGGAAATAAGTCCCTGATCATACTAACTTCGGTTTTTCTACAGTAAATAATTTATCTATAGTACATAGTTTTAGTAGAGTGCATAGTTTTCTTGTCAAGATGGAGTCTACTAGCCAATTGTAGTTCACATTGAAACGACTTTATTTATACCAGCCAAAATTACACATGAGTTTATCTCTCCGTACAGCTTTCTACAAACTGTTACTATTCATAAGCTAAACCCAATATGAACGGCCCAAGTAAGCTAAACTCATTTGCTTGAAACTGATTGAATGACTGTTGTCTACATAAATTTGTTTGGCTTTCTATATTACTAGCTTTCAAATAGAGTGTTTTTTAAAGTAGAGTCAAAAAAATACCTGTCTGAATCAGGGTCAAGAAATTCAAGACACCGACTTGAGAAATGAGACTGACACGAATGCCCAGAATGCTCAGCGATAAGACAATACAACATATGCTAAATTCTAGTGGCTACACCTGCACAATGCAGATTTTCAACATAACCGATGGGGTTGGCATCAATTTATTTCATCCATTCAAAAAACAAGTGGAAGATGGTATATCTGTAAAGTAAAACCAACATTTCTTGATGCTGCAGACAGGCACATTCAGACAGGTATTTATATATGAACAGAGAAATGGAGAAACCAAAGACGCAAAAGATGTTGAAGACAACCAGAATAAATGTGTTGCCTTAATAGAATGTTCATATACATGCACATCAATGAACCTGAAATGGTTAGAAAGATATCTTGAAAAGGATGCATGTCCTGCTAAGTCCTTTCCAGCTTGTGGTAGTGATTTAACGAAGAATTTTTTTTGTGGCATCAAGTAAAGAGGGTGCCAAGGTGTTGAAAAGTCTACAATATGTTGCCATGTGTAGTGATGGATCAGAGGAACTCTTCTTGTCTACCATGCACAAGTGCTATGTAACATATAGTACTACTCAGGTGAATAGAAAAACATCTAGTTAAAAGCATTTTGCCACAAAATGTATCACTACAGTATGGATGAAATGTTTGGAAAAATATGATCTTAATCAACTGTAATTGTGATTTTCATCATGCATGATCACGAACAGGGAAGCAATTAACATTTTCTAAGTGGAGTTTCTCTCAGAAAATTAATTAATACAGTAGAGACTACTAACTGGCGAATTAACTCAAACTCTTGAAAACCAGTACTGTCAATAATCTAAATACTACTAGTAGTGCATTTTAAGCTAAAAAAGCTACTTACTGTAATTAGGCAGCTTATCATTAGCATTCTCACAAATCATAGCTTGTTCATGCTAATGGAGAGAAGTAAATAGACTCCTGGATGCTCGATCTATGTAACAAAGGGTAGCATTAGAAAGAGACATAATCACTTATAGGCTCACATAGCTCTTCAGAACCTCACTTGCACTCCACTCCTGCCTCAGCAGCTCTCCGTGGGGTGCTCTTCCGCCGGCTTGCATTTTGTCGGAAGCCATTTGGCCTTGAAGGCCCGTCCTTCTCCACCACTGAGTCAGAGCTGCGCTTCAGTTGCCTTCTCCTCTTCTTTCCTCCATCCTCAATTGAGCCCTTCGAGTCCTTGCTTGGCACAGTCGTTGTTGTGCCATCACCGTCGTCCTCAATCTTGACAATGTCCTCTTCCTCGTCAATGTCATCCTTGAGAAGCTTTTGTGGCCTTCTCCTCCTCTTGTATGCTGGGATCACCTCCTCACCCCCGCTGCCGGCATCCTCATTTTTCGCGGCTTCCATCGACTTCTTGCCCTTTCCACATCTAGGCCTACCCATCCAGGACCCAGGAAGACCAGCCAACAACGGGATGGTGGTGGTGCGCTGGTGCCAGTCGGCCAATCACAGAACTGCAAATAGCCGAAATAAATCGAATCAGGCCTTCTTCTCTCTGTGTGTGTATCACACAAATAGCTGATGAGACATCACGAAACTAGTCAAGCATATGAGGATATCACTATATATGCATCTATGCTATGTGAGGAGGGATAAGAAGATATGATTCTAACATCTGAAATCTTCAACTACGGATGTCTAATGGAGGTACAGATTAAGCAACTATTGTTTACCTATTTGATATAAAACCCCTTACAAATGGTTTTAAGATGTTGGGGATGCAAGATTTCAATCGTACCACAAATCACTCAGTAGTAATTAGCAACAAGAACTTCACAGGACATATTAATCTCCCAAATATTCCAGGTGGGAAAGGAAGTATTCTTGGTGAGTACCAAAGGAGAACCAACTGAAAAGCAAACTACTGTACCATCTAATGGAACAACCTAAAACGAAGGCAAGAACCATGTGAACAGCCTCATATCTACTATCTAGAACTCCAAGTAACTACCACCACAAGAAAGTAGAAACCCCTACGTCCTAACTTGGGATTAAAGAACACAAACACATCAGAACAAGAACAAGGAACTGACCTGTGATGGTATCAGTCAGAATCTGGCAAGCCATCAACTTCTTTGAATAAACCCTTCTCTCCTGGATTCAACTTGCAGCAAGAGATCTTCAAAGGCAACTTGGTCTGGTCTATGGTTGCTCTGAGGCAAGAACAAGATAAAGAACAGAGGAGGTACAGGAGATGCTGTGGTAATGGATTTTGGATAGCAGATATAGGGTGGTGAGCGTCGTTTGAGGCGTCGTGCTAGTCTGCACAGAGGAGAGAAGAAACCTGGCGGCAGGAAGACCTGGCTGGGACGGCTTAGCTGCCGGAGATACACCAATGAACCGCAGTAACGTGGAGGAATGTATCAGGGCCTCTGGGGTTTTTTTTTATGATTGATTTGGCCCTATTACGAGCGGTAATTACAGAAGTAACGTTCGCTTCGAAGAAATTACAAATTTAGCATGAAGTCTGTACAACTACCGTTCGAAAGCGCCTTCCGATCCACACATGCCCCAGGCACGCGGCTACCGTGCGGTAGAGGCAAATCCGCACAGCCACCGTGCGATGACTAATTAGCCGAGTTATTAGTTATGTTAATTCATGATTAGCAAATTCATTTAAGTGTATTGTTTGTAGCAATTTTTACATATAGCAAATGAGTTTAAAAATTACTAATTTTTTTGTGGAGCCTCCCAACCTGGCGTATTTGATTGTGTGTTTTTTTATAATTTTATCCGTTCCAAATTTTACTCAAAAATTCATATAATTTAATAAACTTTTGAGTAAAAATTGGAATGGATAAAATTATGAAAAAATACACATTGTAGTATACTATATCGGGAGGCTCCACAAAAAAATCGTAATTTTTTTAGCTCATTTGCTTATATGTAAAAATTGCTACAAACAATACACCTAAATGAATTCGCTAATCATGAATTAACACGATTAATGCTGCCAGCTAATTTGCCACCGCACGGTTGCCGTGTGGGACTAGCCACTGCCACATGTGGCCATGCAGATTTGCCTCCACCGCACGGCGGCCGTGCGGCCGGGGCACGTGTTGGTCATGAGGCGCTTCCGCACAGTGACCGTGTAGACTTTCTGCCAAATTTACTATTTCTTTACGGTGGATATTACTTTTGTAATTACCGTTCACAATACCGTCAAATCAGGCAAAAACTCCCTCCGGACATCGTTACAGTAAAAACGTATCTGTTCACAATACTACTGTTTCATTCTACTGGGGATTGAAGAACATCGTATATACTGCTACTTTACACCAAGGTACCGGGTACAGTGGCAAAAAATTAACCGCAATGTACAGTGGGAACTTCTAACATGAGACACGCCAATGTGAAATGTTCCCTGGTACAGTACATGCAGCCAAGCACAGCCGATTCCTGTTTGGAGAAAAAGGTACGAGATAGAACGGAGGAGAAACAAGAAACCTACCATCTTGGTACAAAGCACCAAACGCGCCTGTGCCGTAATGAGCCCAGTTACCTCGTTGCACGAAGGACGAACCAACCAGACTACCAGATTTGGGGCTCCACTCCGGTGATGGTTTTTTGGCAAAACCGTGTGCCATAAAACCAGTGGTATTATTCGTTCCGTAGTTCTGGCAGTCCTAGTTTATCATCGTACACTAGCTGTTCGCAACTAGAGCTAATAGGAGTTCTGGTTTGGTGCTTCACACCATGGAGATACAGTTCGAACGGGCTCGCAGCCTTGGATTTTGTACATTGTTAGGATAGGTAGTTTTTAAATGGTATATTTTTTCTAAGATAGAGTATATAAATTTATTGTAGTAGATATTGTACCGACTTTAGCTGTACTAACAAATTACATACGACTGTCTCTCTCTTCGTAACTACTCTCGCGAACAGCAAAAATTCAAAAGTTATAAACCAAAAGCTATAAGCTACAACCTAAAAGAACCAACCATTCGGGATTATGCAACTTTTTTACAAGGTTTGATATGCAAGTAGGGATGAAAATGAATTGGATAGTTTTGGATCGATTGGGACAATTTTTGAATATAAATTTTATTAACTCAGATATTATCGGATCAGCAATGGATATGGATTTTTTGTCAAATACAAATGCGGATTCGATAACTTACTACCCGTTACATACGAATATGGATCCAGATTATTTGGATATCTGCGACATATATTCTCTATTTCAATCTAGCTTATTTACTTAATACTTTAGTAGCCCCTTATACATTAACATATATATCAATACATAGAGTTAGAGAAGTAATCTTAGTTTATATGAAGAATTCATGAATGTTTTTCAAGAATGTATGGATCAAATAAACTATTTATATGTTTTTGTTCATTTTGTGTGTATAGTTTAAAGGGTTTTATGTTCCAAGAAAAATTTGTAACCATTTTCAATTCGATTTGTATTTGTTCTATATTTATATTTGATAATATTTATATTCATATTCGTATCCAAGGTATCCGTATTTATATCTGTATCTAAGAACAAATATGGATTATCCATCCAATCCATTTTTACCCCTACCTACAAGCCCCTAATTATTAACGAGTGATAACATGGCATGTCATGGAAGATACATCTTTCGGGGAGAAATCTCAACAAAACTAACCACCTTGTAACATTCGACCAAACGCCTCCCTCTTGCGAGTCAAACATATAGCCTTTTTAACAATAGGCAGCGAGTGTCAGTGTAAGGAAGGCGCACCAAACGCATCATGCAGCAGCGCGGCGGTGGCGTCCGGCACAAGGAAAGACGCTCACTCCGCCTCCACTGTCTGCATCCCGGCATCTATAATGTATATAACCCAAGGGGCTTTAAGGTGGATCCCATCTAAACCTTAAGCATAGTGTATATAACCCAAGGGGCCTTAAGACGGTCCCACTTGGCAGATAAAAAAAATTGTATTTTAATGCTTGTGGTCAGGTCTTTAACTTGAGGACTAGCCTTAAGCCTTTTTTACTTATAGCCTGCTTAAGGTCACCCCTATAATGTATAAGATTGATCTTAAGGCGGCTTAAGATCTTCTATTTTCATACACCAGAAGTACCCTAAAGCCCTAACGCGCACAGCGACAAACAAACAATGTATCTATCCATCCGCACATACAACTGGTGCGGTGACATGTTGCATGTAAGAAGTAGCGAGTTACTTACAGCTCGTGGCATGGTTAATGGTATTTCGCCTGGGTGAGCAAGTACGTGTATTTTTTTTTTCTCCTTTTCTTGCAGGAGAGTGAGGTCGTCAGGAGACACGGGAGTACAGGCAGCGTTGGTGGTGTCTGCCGCTGGTGCCGGCCGACAGCCTCGTGCCAACGCCTGCCTCCTCGCTCGCCTCGCTTCGCTTCGCTTTCCCGGTTTCAAGTTTACCATCCATGATCCATCCGGCTGCTGGCGTGCCCGTGCCTACCTGCAGGTGGCAAGCGCGGTTGCTCGCGTTCGAACAGCCGGGGGAGAGTGAGCGAGGCGCATGGTGGTCAGGGCTCCAATGATCCGTTGGTTTGGTCGCCACGACGGTTGTCGCGCAGGGAAAAGACAGCCTCGCTCACGGTCACGGGAGGCAAAGCGGAAGCGTGCCGTTGCTGGCTGCCACTTTGCAAGGGTCCGTGGACCGTGGCCGTACGTGCGTGCGTGCGCGGAGGCGCCGAAAGTTAGCCGCAACGGCAGGCCTGTGCATAGCGGCTTGGCCTATCGCCCTCGCGTGTTAATAGACGTGCTTAGGCGAATGCGGGAATTTTTCCCGATTTCTGCGGGAATTGAACTGTTTCCTGCAAAATTCCTGTGAAATTCCTCTGTTCCAAACAGGCCCCTAGTTAACTTCCTATCCGGGCCTAATCCATAGAGGATTTTTCATAATTTCACCGAACCAAGACCACTTTCTACTTAAACTCAACCCAAACACATGGGTTCAACCCATTTATCAACCCACTTCGGTATTTGAAATTTTAATCTCGTGTTTACATTATAAAATTTTTACAAAATCAATTGAAATTTATTGCAAATGATTCTACGTCTAAAGAACCTACTCTATGCAAATTAGCAAACCTAGACACACACGTAGCCCTATATGTTTTTATTGGAAGTTTTCGTAAAACTTCGATATTTGGAATTTTAACCTCGCGTTTACACCATAAAAGTTTCTTGAAATTAATTAAAATTTATTGGAGATAATTCTACGTATAGGGAAGCTATTTTATGTAAATTGGTAGGGCTAGGTGGCCCTACATGCTTTTATAGGAAGCTTTCGTAAAACTTCGGTATTTGAAATTTCAACTTCGCGTTCACACTATAAAAGTTTTACAAACTCGATTGAAATTTGTTGCAAATGATTCTGTGTGATGGGAAGCTACTCCGTGCAAATTGGCAGGACTAAGCGCACATGTCAGTTCTACAAGCTTTTTATAGGCAGCTTTCGTAAAACTTTGGTATTTGAAATTTCAACATCGCGTTCACACTATAAAAGTTTTACAAAATTGATTGAAATTTATTGCAAATGATTCTGTGTGAAGGGAAGCTACTCCGTGCAAATTGGCAGGACTAAGCGCACATGTCAGTTCTACAAGCTTTTTATAGGAAGTTTTCATACAACTTCGGTATTTAGATTTTCAAATTCGCGTTCACACCACAAAAATTTCTCGGAATAAATTAAAATTTATTGGAAATGATTCTGTGTGTAGGGGAGCTACTCTATGCAGATTGACAGGGCTAGGTATAACGTGGGCCCCGCATGCTTTTATATAAAGTTTTCATAAAACTTTGGTATTTGGAATTTCAACATCGAGTTCACACTACAAAAGTTTTACAAAATCGATTAAAGTTTGTTGCAAATGATTTTGTGTGAATGGAGCTACTTTATGTAAATTAACAGGCACATGTGGCTCTTACATGTTTCTATAGAAAACTATAACGAGTATGGTAGTCCAAACCTATGGACAATCCAAGTGCCACCCCATTAGACCACGTCATGGGTTGAACTCGTTCTCAACCTGATCTCAATCCGAAATTTTTTAACCCACTCCACCCCACCCCAACCTTCTTATGAAATAACCCAACTCAACTCGTTCACTCTTTCAACCTATATCCACACATCCAAAGACAATCCAATTAAGAACCCACCCCGTTTAACCCGTTTGAACCCAATCCATTAGCACCCCTACGCGTCAATGCAAAATAAGCCCATGGTACTTGGTGAGTAAGTGGGAATCTTTGCAAAGGCCTACCTATTGGGCTCTCGGCTTGTTCCGTGTAGCAACCCATGGGTGTTGCTATAGCTTGTAACGAAACCTTGGGTTTCAACTCTCCACCCATTATAGCATAGGCTCAGCTCAGTTACACTCCAACCCATGGACTCCAAACCAAGGTACCCAACCTGTAGGGACCCAGATTTTACAATCCAGATTCCTCTGTGATTTTCTGCACTATTCCCTGGATCAGTAGATAGTGCTCACAGTTACAGTAATGAATATCAAAATACATATCATGCGGAAACGTAAATATAATAGTAGACTTACTCATGGGCCGATTAGGCCGAAATCATTAAATTGCAGCAGCGGAAGAACGAAGCACATAGGTGGGACCTTCAGGACATGCCCACAGGCAGCCAACTGGAGGTGCGCGACCTAGCCCTTGGCATCTTCATCTTTTCGGCCAACTTGTCCAATCTTGTTGCTGAGACGAGGTAATTTGATTCCTGATTCTGTATTTTATCGCAAAAACGAGTGTGAGCACTCCAACCCCGTGCTCCGCGAGCCAATACACAGAATGCAAATAAATAGTATGCATGGCTTAACAAAGGAGAGGCTCGGGTTGTTTTATTTGCCGTAAAACGCGTCTAGTAGCATTTCTATTATTATATCATATTGTTGTTTTTGTGACCTAACGACTCCTCACCGCAAATGACATCATTGACTTAATCCACCAAAGATTCACGCTCTTTATTAATTGTTGTCTAAGACTCCCAACAGCGATTGCCATAATTGACTTAATCCACCGAAATTACACTTCCTTTATTGAGTGTTCTCTAAACTCCAAACAACATGTGTCATCCTCTATTCAATCCACCGATCATATTCTTTCTGTATTGGTTGTTGTCTAAAACTCCAAACAGCGAATATCATCATTTATTTAATCCACCAATCATGCACTCATTGTTGCCTAAGACTCCAAACAGTGAGGGTCATCCTTTATTTAGATCCACCAATATCTTTTGTATTCTAAAATCCAATCTTGTGGTTGCTAGTCATTAACTCTTCATTTATAAATTCTAATGACTATTCAACATAATTGCTTTTAAATCCACCGAAATCCTTCGTATCGGGACTTCCTAATAATTCAATCCTTTTGTTATTGATCCAAAACCATAATTTGTTCTCCCAATAACTAATCTTATTTTCTACTATCTATTTCTAACTAATTCACTAGTATACATCCCCCAAGAATATTAATGATCAAATCTACGACTCACTAGTATACATCCACCAAGAATTTCAATGATTAAGTCTACGACTCACTAGGATACATCCACCAAGAATATCATTGATCAAGATTATAATCCAATAATTGTTATCATTCCTCCAATATTCCTAGAAATTCAATTCATCCATCTAGTATTTGATCCAACCCTGTTAATCCCATTACTGCCATCATCTTCCAAGAATTTATATTAGTTATCAGTGTTGTAATCCCGCAATTACCTTTGCATCCCTAATACTCCAAAAATCATTTAAATCATCTATCTAACCTATATACTCATTTAGACTCCACCAAATTACTCCTCCCAGACCTAGCAGCTTTGGAACAAATCATAATGTTCAAGGAATATTAACATGATTTTTCATACATATGGCATCACACCATATGCCTAATACCACCATAATTTTTCCATACATACGGTATCACACCGTATAACATCTTTCAGCGTTATAGCCGCTTAATTTACCACTGGGACGACACCCAGGACAACTCAAATCAGGGCTTTCCGCTGCCCTCCACTTTTCCATTCCACCCACAAAACATTTTGAAATAGAACTATATCTGGTTAAGTTCCCATATCCGCCCTTGACCGTGGGCACGGCTATTCGAATAGTTTTGACTCTGCAGAGTTTGTACACTTTCACCACAAGAGACAATCAACTCGTTGCCCCACACGATTCCTTAGAAAGTGTGGTTGAGCAGACCATCACTGTGACTTTTCAAAGTATCTAGTCCCTTTTATCATCTCACCTTATGAGCTTCTCCCACTTGCGGTGGGTCCCATCTATGCGCAGGATGTTTCCCACAGCCACTAACGCAGCTCGGGCTTCTACTTCCCGCAGCGTAGGACAGCTGGGAAACTTCACCCCCCACTGGTGTCCCTTCAGGCCCCCTTGCCATAGCGTAGCCCCATCAATCCCCTACCAGTGAGATGAGTCCGGGGATTTCGATAAATTTACGTAGCCAAGTTGTATTTTACAGACTTGTGGTTGTACTGTTTTACACAGGAGGTCATGACAAGATTCAGTCCTTATTGGTATCTGGGCGGTCTACCACTAACCCACTTTGGCTTCCACCGCACCACACCCTCGAACCAATCCGCCCAGATAATTAAGCAAGTTGGGATTTTTGGGAGCATAAAATATCCATAACCAAATATACCAGTCATTTCCACCATGACTGCCCAAACCAACTTCTCATGATTAAAACCGACAATGATGTTTGGGGTATTTCAGCGCCCCTGAGTATCTATACAGTACTAAGCATAGCATATAATTAGGGACTTATTTTTGAAATGTTACTATTATAATTTTGCTAGGGCGACAAGGTTCACACATTCAAATATTCCAAAGGAGGGGTAATATTATTCAAGGTAAACAATGGGCACATAACTAGAATATTAAATTAAACATGTATTTGCATATAAAATAACAGCATGCAATTTGATAATTTAAAACAAAGTAATTTGCAGAAAATGTAGGTTCAACATGATCAAAGTATTGACTCACCTGGCGCGGTTTACTGCGGTCTTGAGCTCACACAAGGCTGTCTCTTGAACTTCTGGTCTCTATCTTCACTTCGAGCTTAATCTCGCTGGATCCATGGAATCTTCACGACTCCCAATTTCTATTTACGCGGCAAACGACTGAATTCAAATGAAAGCAAATAACTCAAGAGATCCAATTAAATCCGAATAAATTCAACTTTTGTATTATTATGAGTTAAGTGGTGATTTGGGTGATTTGAGGCAAGGCCGGTGGTAGAAAACGATGAATCAATCTTTTATTAACAGCTTCTTTTATTATCTTAATGTTTATCAAGAAAGTTCCATGAGCTAGGATGGACCTATGAATACATATTATTTTGTTGAGCGTTACTTTTCAGGGCATTTTGGCTTACATAATACATTTTAGAGTCTAGGTATATAGCATTTTATGGGGTGACCTTTTATGTAGCATCAGTTTTCATTAAACCTATTTCTACTTGAATTTAGATTCAGTTACATGGGCCATATCTTGTTATTTCATGCTCGTCAATATTATTTATTAATATAGCATTAGGATTTAATTAATAGTACCGTTATTATTTTATCTATGCTTTAGTTACTATTAGGCTTAGCTTTATTTCTAATTTAACAATCTGGGCAAAATTTGGTATGTATCATTTTATGCGACCCTATTTACTCGCGTTCAAGGTTACAAATTTACTTTAGAGTATCTATATGTCCGTGAGATTATTTGAATACTTGAGGACCTAGCGCTATTGTATCTTAGCACCTACATATTATTATGACCTCTTAATTTGTAACATCCTGAAAATTTTGAAATTGAAAATATGAGTCTCCTGAATTATTTTTGCAATATATTCTTTTGGAATTTGGATTTTATGGTGTTTTCCTGAAATTGGATGAGATTTCAAATTTTTAAGAATTCATAAAATACAAAGACAAACAATAGTAATTCTAAAAAGGGGAATATGCAAATAATAGAAAACTAAAATTTTAAATACGAATCTGAAAAGATGATCCAGTATAAGGAGGGAGAAATCTCAGCTAAAAATATAAAACTTCATAATGGAATAAATAGCAATAAAAGTAGAGGAATAAAATGCAAACACATATAACCTAAATGATAATAATAATAATAAACACTCTCGTTTAATAGTGGGAAATTTAAAGCGTGAATTCTAATGCCATCCAAAAGTCAGTAAAATGCTAATGCAGATTAAATAGTTCAAAATCAAAAACCCGAAGTTCAGAAAATAGAAAATCCAAATTCAAGGATCAAATCTCAGCCACTACAAAAGCTTCTCATTTTCCGTTCTTTATTTTCTCTCATTTACAAGTGGGCCCCAATCCTTTCTTTCTCTCCCCTCTTCATTACTTTTCTTTTACTGCCGTCGGGCCCCACTCCCAGTACTCCTCTCCTTTTTCCTCTCTTCCTCCCCGAGCGCCTGCTCCTCCTCTTGTCTCTTCCTCCTTTCTTCTCCCGTGGCAGAGCAATCTCCACGTCGCCTCTCTCATCTCCTCGCTCGGTCAAAAAGCCGGCCGACACGGTTGGCAGACCGCGCACGTCCGCCGCATCCGCGTCGAGCCCACATCGCGCCGCCCTAGCCTCCCGCTGCACCGACCCGCTCCCGGCGCCTTTGCCCACGACGTGCCGCCTGACACCGCCGACCCCCGCCGAACCGCTCGCACGTCGCCCGGTCTGCCCGTGGCCTATAAAGGCGAGAGAACTTCCCCGGCCGCACCGCATTGCCCCACTAGTTCTCCCCTCCCGTGGAATTGAGCTCCCTGCGCCCTAGCTCACTACCACAACCAAATTCCCCAATCCCGGCCGCCGCCGCCATTCTCACCACCGCCGTCTCCTCGGGCCGCATTTCTTCAATTCGTTGCTTAGGGAGCATCCTCTCACCGCCCTGAGCCTCCTCCGACCGACACCGAAGCTCGCCTTTCACTGTAGATCGCCGGCACCGTGCGCCTCCGCCGCCCGATCCCGCCTCACGCCGCCAGCCGACTCCGGAATCTCCCCGACCCAACCGGCAGCATGGTGAGCATCACTTGGACTCCCTTAGGCTCACGCACACGTTGATTGCCGTCCTCTCCCACGCCAGCGCCGCCGCCCCTTTTCACCCTCATCGCCGGCCGTTTCCATCGCCGCCCGGCCGCCTCGCCGCCGCTCCGGCCGATGTGCCACCGCCCATGGCCTCCACTTTACTCGCGCAATCCATTTTTCAAAGCACCGGTGTCTCCCCGGCCACTCTTCTCCGGCGACGCCGTCGTCCACTGCAAGCCTCCCTCCTCTGTTTCCGGTTAGCCGACCACTTGTTCTGCACAGTCCATTGTATACCTTCTTAACTACATTTCATTTCCTTGTGTAGTCGCGAGGGGACCATCTCCCAGCTGGTTAGCCCAGCCAACCTTCATTCTGCAAGTCCTCAGTTCAATTCCTCCTTGGTGCAATTCTTCCTTCTTTTTATTTTGTTGATTATTGCTTATTTCAGTTTAGGAAAGATCAAGGAAAAATTTATAAATAATCTAGAGAAGCAAATACAAGTTTAATTAGAATATAAGTGAGACTATTTAAAACTTAAATCTGGATTAACCCATATGTATAATTAATAATATGGTTTGAATAATTATCAAAAAGATTTGTTATTAAAGATATTGATAAAAGCATTATGATTTTGATTATATACCCAAGTTTAATAAAGATGGCTCATAATTAAAACTAAGATTGATACTCAATATTTAAGATGTTGCCATTAAATAAATTCCAATGGAAGGTTTTACTAGTTAACAAATATTGAAAATATAACTTTGTAAAACGAGCTTGCTATATAAATAGATTTTTTATATATATATGAAGCTAATAACGACTAAGTGTAGAGACTTCTTAAATGAATGTATATATAAGCACCTTTACGTATATGCAAATAAGTGGTTAGCGAAATGCAGGTGGTATGTATGCGGCTTACTAGTAAATACAACAATGCAATTTTGCGTTCACCATAGACCCCACTAAAATATATAAATGTTATCAGTAAAACAATGCCAGTCATAAAATCTTAAATAGTAGGTTTAGTTTATAATGATAGCAAAACGTACTCATGTATAGCAGGCTTGACTAATAAAAGAATAAAGTATCAGTAACAGTAGTTTTCAGAGAACACCCAAAACAAGAGGTCATAGTAATATACATATGTTATAATAAAGAAACCCTAGGTCATCAAATACCAAAATAATCTCATAAATACATGAATACTCTAACGTAAACATTTAGCCATTAACACAAGTAATTAGAGTCACATAAAATGATACGTGGCAAGCCCTACTCCGGTTGCTAAGTTTAAATTAAATTTTGAAGTAAAGTTAGGCCTAATAGTAGCTAAAGCATACATGAAATAATAATGGTATCATTAATTAACTCTTAGTACTAGATTAATAAATAATAACGATGAGCATGAAATGACAATGTATGGCCGTACAGCTGAATTCTAACTCAAGTTGAAATAGGTTTAGTGAAAACGGAGGCTACATAAAATGTCACCCTATGAAATGCTAAACACCTAGACTCTTAAAATTAACTCGGTAAGTCAAAATGCCCTGTAGAGTAACGTTCGACAAAATAATACCTACTTATAGGTCCATCCTAACTCATGAAACTTCCTTGATAAATATAAAAATAATAAACAGAAGCTATTAAATAAAAAGATCAAGTTATCGTATTATACCATTGATCTTGCCTCAAATCACCCGAATCACCCATCAGCTCAAAGTAAAACTAAATTGAGATTATTCGGATTTATTTGGATCCTTTGAGTTATTCGCTTTTATTTGGATTCAGTCATTTGTCGCGTAATTAGAAACTGGAGTCCAGAAGATTTCACGGATCAAGCGTGGTTAGAGCAAAGTGAAGATAAAAAATAGAAGCTCAAGAGAAAGCATCGTGTGAGCTCAAGACCGCGGTAAACCACGCAAGGCGAGTCAATACTTTGATCATGTTGAACCTACATTTCTGCAAATTATTTTGGTTTTAAATTATCAAATTGCATGCGGTATGTTATATGCAAATCCATGTTAATTTAAGATTCTAGTTACATGCCTATTGTTTACCTTGAATAATATTACACCCCCTTTGAAATATTTGAATATGTGAACATTATCGCCCTAGCAAAACTATAATATTAACCTTTGAAAATAAGTCCCTAATTATATGCCATGCTTAGTATTGCATAGACACTCAAGGGCGCGAGAGCGCCCAAGCATCACTTGTAAACCTGAGAAAAATTGGTTGGGCAGTCATGGTGGGAATGACCTGTATATTTGACATGACTATTTTATACTCTCAAAATCCCCAACTTGCTTAAATATCTGGGCGGATTGGTTGGATGGTGTGAGTGTGGTGCAGTGGATGCGCAA
This sequence comes from Dendrocalamus latiflorus, assembly GCA_017311315.1. NCBI lineage: Eukaryota > Viridiplantae > Streptophyta > Magnoliopsida > Poales > Poaceae > Dendrocalamus > Dendrocalamus latiflorus. Next base: position 22,929,000 of record CM029673.1, read on the forward strand.
AATGGGTTAGTGATAGACCGCCCAGATACCACTAAGGACTGAATCTTGTCATGACCTCCCGGGTAAAACAGTACAACCACAAGTCTGTAAATTACAACTTGGCTAAGTAAATTTATCGAAACTCCGGACTCATCTCACTGGTAGGGGGGTGAAGGGGCTACGCTATGGCAAGGGGGCCTGAAGGGACACCAGTGAGGGTGAAGTTTCCCAGCTGTCCTACGTTGCGGAGAGGTAGAAGTCCGGTTGCGTAGTGGCTGGGGGAAACATCCCGCGCACAGATGGGACCCACCGCAAGTGGGCAGTTTCCCATAAAAGTGAGATGACAAAAAGGTCTAGATACTTTGAAAAGTCACTGTGATGGTCTGCTCAACCACACGTCTAAGGAATCGTGTGGGGCAACGAGTTGATTGTCTCTTGTGGTGAAAGTGTACAAGCTCTGCAGAGTCTAAAACTATTCGAATAGCCGTGCCCACGGTCAAGGGCGGACATGGGAACTTAACCAGATATAGTTCTATTTCAAAATGCTTTATGATGGGTTGGAAAAGTGGAAGGGCAGTGTAAGGCCCTAGTTTGAAATTGTCCTGGGTGTCGTCCCAGTGGTAAGTTAAGCGGCTATAACGCTGAAGAATTGCTATATGGTGCAGATGCCATGTAACGGTGGATGGAATCTAGATCGCTATTATTATTGCATGTTCTTGAACAATATGCTTTTGTTCAAAATGCTAGGTCTCATAAATTTTTAAGTAATTGTATTCAAAAGCACTCTTCGCAAAAGAAAATAAACTTAAGCCATCCTTGATTAGACATACATGTTATATACTGCATTCTGTGTGTTGATTCGCTGAGCACGGGGTCGGAGTGCTCACGCTCGCTTTTGCGGCAAATTCAGAAGCAGGAACCGGATCGCTACGCTTCAATAATACTTTTGGATCACGATGGCAAAGAAGATGAAGATGTCGAGAACTAGGTCGCGAACCTCCAGTTGGCTGCCTGTGGGCATGTCCTGAAGGTCCCACCTGTGTGCTTCGTTCTTCCGCTGCTGCAATTTAATGATTTCGGCCTCGTGGGTCTATGTGTAAGTTTGCTATTATATTTACGTTTTCGCATGATATGTACTTTGATTTTCAGTTTTGTAACTGTGTGCACTATCTACTGATCCAGGGAATAGTGCAGCTAAACACAGAGGAATCCGGATGTTAATATCTGGGTCCCTACATAATTTGAGTGCTCTAGGGAAACTACTGATACCGATATTTTATCCTTCTACAAAGTCAAGCCTGCTATACATGAGTACATGTTGTTATCATTATTAACTAAAGTTACTATTTGAGATTTCATGACTGGCGGTATATTAACGATAGCATTTACACATGTATATATTTTAGTGAGATATATGGTGACCGCAAAATTGCACTGTTATTTTTAGTAATGAGTTGCACACATGCCATCCACATTTCTCTAATCACCTATTTTTATATATATAGATATCTATATATATTTTCCTTAGAAAGTCCCTACATTTTAGTTGTTATTAGCTTTAATTAAAATTTATTTATCTAGCAAAGTTATATTCCAATATTTGATAATTAGCAAATCCTACCACTAGAGTTCAATTAATGGCGACATCCAAATATTAGGCACAAATCTTAATTTTAATTCATTGAAATATTTATTTGGTCATTTACCATAAGTTGTTTTTCGTTATCAAGGTCTTTAATTAGTGATTAGTCTTTTAATTAATTATTCAAATAATATTATTTATTCATACATAACAACTAATCCATATTTAGGTATTAATCAATCTGGTTTTATAACATAATTAAATTTATTAGCTTTTCTGGAATATTCCCTAAATTTATCCGGATTTTTATTAATTAAACGAGCTACAAAAAGTTGAACAAAAATAAGGGGGAAAAGTGCTGCCAATCGAATTTGAGCTCAAGACCTTGGGGAAGGGCTGATTGCTAGACGCGCTTGGTAGCCAAATGGGCAGGTTGCCTGGACTGACTAAGTGAAGCGAAGAAAGCCAATTATATCTCTACTGCCGGAGCCAAAACAGAGGAACCGCACCGACGCTCGGGGTTGACGTCGCCGGCGGCGGACGGGGGCCGGGGAACTGCTGGGAACCAGTGAAATGGAATCCCCCCGAGGTGGGGATGCCTCTGGGGGTGGTGGCTCCGGCCGGGGTGCACGGTGGCGAGCTAGCGGCGGCGCGGGGCGGCTGGCGGTGGAGCAGGAAGGAGGCGCCGGCGGCCGGGGAGGAGAGGGAAAGGGGCGGTGCGTGCATGAGCGGGAGAAGGGCTAGTGGAACTCACCTAGGTGGCGGGCGTGGCCGGAGGGGAGCCGAGGCGGGCTGGCGACGTGCACGGCGGCGGTGCGGGGGAGGTCACCGTGGCCGGCTCACTACGGTGAGGTGGAGAGTAAGGCGGTGCTCGGGGAGGCTTGGTGGCGACTTGGAGATGCTCCCGGCGAAGGGAATCCAGCCGGGAGGCGACGGGCAGGAAACAGGGGCGGTGGCGGCGCAGTTGGCCGACGGTGGGGAAGATGGCCGCTGCGGCGAACTTCAGTGCGCGAAAATCCAATTAGGCTTGAGAGGAGAGGGAGGAGGAGTGGGCGCACACCGTGACGCAGTCCGGCGGCCGTGGTGTTTGCCGGAGCAGCCGGGGCGGCGTGAGGCGGCGGCGGCTGAACTGGTGGTGGGCGAGCGGGGAAGGGAAGAGGAGGAAATGGGAGGCGCCAAGGAAGGGGTGGGCTCGTTGCTCCTTATAGCGAGGAAGGATGGCAGGTGCGCGCTCGGTGGAGGGCATGGGCGTCTCGAGCCGCACGGCGCGCAGGCGGAGCGGTGGCAAGCGGCGGTGCGGGGCTCGACGCGTGCAGCAAGGGCAGGGCGTGGGTCTCGGGGACGCGACACTGAGATGACCCGACGCTGGCGGGAGACGCAGAGCAAAGAGCAGATGGGAGAGAAGAAAGAAGGCGACGCGGCGCAAGCTCGGCCACACGACGGGGAAGAAAGAAGAGCAAGGCGCAGAGGGGGAGGGGAGAAAAGAAGCAACGAGGAGGTGGGCAGGAGTCGGCCCCAGCGGCAGAGATGGAAGGAGGAGAGGGAAAATGGCTAGGCCCACCCGGAAATGAGAGGAAAAAGGGAAAGAGAAGAAAAGGATTGTTCAAGCCGAAATTTGTAATTTGGATTTTTGTCTTACACTAGTACCTATTGATTTTGATTTCTTTGCATGATTCTAAAATGTGAATTTCTAATTTTTAATTTCTACTTTATGTCTAAGACTATTGATTTGAACTTTCAATTCAAACCTTGGTTCAAATATTTTAGACCCAACATCTACTACTTCTCTATTTTCTATTTCTATTATTTTTAGGGTCACCATTTGCATTTGGAAAAAATCCTTGGGTTATTAATTTGCACAACATGCACTCTAGAAGAAATTCAAATAAATACTCAGAAAAAGATTTGGAAGCCAGCAAATTGCAAGAAAAATTTTAAAACTCCACATTTTTGAACATCCAAATTTTTGGGATGTTACACAACCACACACCCCGGCTGGCGACCGCACATGTATGGCCTTTATGCCAGCAGTGTCGCCACAGTGAGAAGCGAAACCCTCTTCTACTGTGTGATCCCGAGCATCACCTCCATGTCCACCACCCCCGAAACCCCGCCTGCTACCAGTGGCACCACCCAGACGAACCACCCAACGATGCTAGAAATAGCCTGTCTCCAACACACGCTTTCACGGTGGACTGACTCATGCAAACACAGTGGTTGACTCGCTGGAGATGGGAACGAGAAGATGGAGCTAATAACCGAGCTAAACACAAAGAAACTGAGGCACGAGATTATGGTGCTAACTACTCGCACCTTTTCTGTGTTCTCTGTCTGTTATTCACTGGCTCAATTCACTCAATAGAATTACATGGTTTAAACAGAAACAACCAGCCGCACATACAGGCCACTCACCCATCTCTCCATGTGATTCAGTTTTGCCGGCCACACTCCCTACAACTCGCGCACACTGTGCACTAACCGCTAGACTCAGCCCTGGGCGTTCGGTATTACCGAACCGATCGGTTCGGTTCCTCGGTACCCATACAAATTCGGTTCCTACGAATCTCAGTACCGTTCGGTTCCTGAAAAAACTCGGTACCGAAGAAATTCGGTATCGGTTCTTTCGGTTCGGTTCCGGTATTTACCGAAATTACCGAACAGGGTACATCAACATGTAACATCAAGTTCAATAGCCAATTTTGACATAAATGTAACATGATTTCATACATATAGAATAAGTGCAAATCATACAGAGAAAAAGCCACAAATACATAATATTTCGGTAGTTCGGTATTTCGGTAAACCGAGGCACCGAACCGAATTTCCTCGGTAAATTCGGTTCCTGAGAATCTGGAACCGAACATGGAACCGAAATTTTCGGTTTCGGTACTTTCGGTTCGGTTCTCGGTAAATTCGGTTCGGTATTCGGTTTTCGGTTTTTTGTGCCCACCCCTAGCTAGACTCAGTCTCGCTGAGATCAACTCCGACGCTTACAACCACACATATAGGCTTTGAGTCCTTTGAGTGTGGCACTTCGAATACATAGGTCTTTTGAGCACCGACCGCTTCAATAGGCCTCCGATTGCTATAGTGATCACACAACCATGACGTTATGACTGCTACAGTGATTGTATGACCATGACCCTTACAACTGCTAATGTAATCTTTCGAGTATGACGTCTATAGTACTCCTTCAAGTATGACGTCTACAGTACTCCTCTGGGTATGACGTCTACAGTACTCGCGACTACAACTGCTGCCTACTTCAACCACGGCAGCTACGACTAACTCTTCAACCACGACTACTTTGACCACAGCCACTTCGACCACAGTCATGACTGCTGTTTCGACCACACCGCCAGAACTCCTACACAGGCTCGTACCCATGATCGGTCATAATGACCACATAGAGACGGGTCGTGACAACCACATAGACTTCTACAGGTACTTGACACATGAGTACTTGAGACAAAACACACATGCAACAAGATTAACCCAACAATCACCCCCTAAGTTTGTTGCATCTTCTTCACAGCAGCACCGGTTCGTCGTCAGCTTCCGACGTGATGAGATGCACCTCCACTACCTCTGCTTTCTCCTTCTTGCTGGGCTTATGGCATTCTGAAACAAAATATCCATAATAATTACAATTAAAACATCTTACTTTTGCCTTATCACCTTTTTGATATCGACGGCCACCTTCGCCACCAGAACCACCTGAGGAGCCCTCACCTACATACTTTGATGATCAAGCCTCCCACTCCGCATGCGTCAGGAGCTAGTGCTCTTTGTCTTTGTCATCGTTGCCATAGCGACGCTCTCCCTGCGTATTCGATCTGTTTGCATCTCTAGATGTCTATATCATCATTTAGGTGTTCATGCAGGTCCCTTAATTTGTGATGGCTATCTGTGGTGTGATTGCTCGTTTTTCGCATGCAGAAGAGAAAACTAGAAGAGGTCGTGCCTTGCCCATATATTCGCTCAAGAACATGAAGCCTAACAGTAACAGTATGTTTAGAATGATTGAAATGTCTACATAAACTCAACACGTGCGGCATAAGGAGCGATAAGATATATCGACGAAAGACTATTTTTCTTTTTGGCAAAATTTGATATATGCCACTAAGAAACATGCCACTTCGAAAGATGCCATCCAGTTTCATGAAATTGAATATATGCCACTCTAGTTTCTTGTTCGTTTGATATATGCCATTTTATCTAGTTTCCCATTATTTCCTATTATTTTCTTCTCTTTTCCCATTTTCCCTCAGCTGAATTTCCCATTTTATCCCCACCCACGGGGACGGAGGCTGCGAGGAGGCACGGGGACCGGACCGGACGACGGAGAAGACGCGGGCGGCGTCGCGAGCGAAGAGGCCGTGGGAGAGGAGGCGGCGAAACGAGGTGTGGAGGAGCAGCAGCGATGCGGAGCGAAGCACGGGGTACAGGGCGAGGAGCAGGGCGGCGGCAAGAGGGAGGGGTCTCCGGCGGAGGGAGACGCGGCAGCGGAGGAAGTACAGCACGGCGCCTCCTCGCGGCCTCCGTCCCCGACACCCTCTGTCCTGTGCTGCACTTCCTCCGCCGCCGTGTCTCCCTCCACCGGAGACCCCTCCCTCTTGCCGCCGCCCTGTTCCTCGCCTTCTCCGTCGATCACACCCTCCTTCCTAAGATCTTGTTCCTCCGCGATGCCACCGGTTACCCATTCCTGCTCCTCGCCCTCCACCCCGCGCTCTGCTCTGCGCTGCTGCTGCTCCTCCATGCCTCGCTCCGCTGCCTCCTCTCCCACGGCCTCTCCGCTCGCGACGCCGCTCGTGTCTTCTCTGCCTTCCCCTCCCCTCTCGAGAACCCCCTCTGCTTCCTCTCCGCCACCGAGCCTCTCCCGCCCTAGCTCCTCCGCGCCTCCGTCGTCCAATCTTCTCACGGCCTCCGTCCCTGAGGACGGGGACAAAATGGGAAATTCAGCTGAGGGAACATGGGAAAAGAGAAGAAAAGAATAGGAAATAGTAGGAAACTAGAGAAAATGGCATATATCAAATGAACAAGAAACTGGAGTGGTATATATCCAATTTCATGAAACTGGATGGCATTTCCCGAAGTGGTACATTTCTTAGTGGCATACATCAATTTTTGCCTTTCTTTTTTCTTTGGAAGGGCTGAAAGACTATTTTCTTGACCTTGCTTAACGTTCTAGCCTATTAAAGGAAAAAGCCCATGGGTTCTGTCACCTACCTCATCTCCGAATAGGCCAAGGTGTATGGCCACAATTTTCAATGAAAACATTCACTTCGGCCCATTGTTAAATAGTAGTACTTCAAGGAAATGGGCTTCCTACCATTTGCAAATGTAGGAAGAAGTCTTATCACGTGCAATGCCATCAAAACATTTAACAACGTTGAATTTCCATGATAATTTTTCCCGCGGACCGGAAACCTAGCGGTGGGGGCAAACTCTCTCATGGGGTGATGGGATGGGTCCTGTTATCCTATAGGCCCCGTGGGTCCCGCTAAGATACCCCAAAAATATTTTTTATTTATACATTATAGTTTTGAAATTGAATTGTTTATTCTTTTTATATGTTTGGACTATATATATTGTAAATTATGTTTTGAGGCTATAGTTTGAGAAAATATATACCTAAATACATATAAATTAATGAATGTAGTCATATTAACATTTTAAACTATTTTCCGAACCCTACAGGTGACGGGGACAGAGTGCATTCTCCCTCATTAGCCTTCGCTAGGTGGGGCGGGGTGGGCGAATGTTGGCGGGGCTACCCCACACATTGCCATCCCTATTTAGAAGTTGATTTAGGGTAGAGGTATTTTGTGCATCGCCTTTCAAAGGAAGCATATGCTTCTTTTCGAGGTCTGCTTTTATTTGTATTTCGGAATTCTCTCTCTCCTCTCTCATATGCCATCTCACCGTAGAGGTCATTGTAATTGATGTTGAGGTGCTCAAGCTTAACATCCCTCAGCGACTTGGCCACCGTCCCTTTGATCCTATTGTGGCTCAAGTCGAGGAGCTTCAGATGGTGGGGGAACCTGACCTTGGTCATGTCGAACTCAAGCTTGTTCCACAACAGGTCGATCTTGGCGATCGGCTTCGCGATGTCGAACAGGAACGACGGGTTGCCAGTGAGCCAGTTGTGCGAAAGGTCGACAATGTCAACGTCGCCGTCACCTTAGTCTCTTAGTATCTCGTCGGTGAACTGGTTGTTGGTCAGGATCAAGAACCTGAAGCTACCATGCAGCAACCCCGGCTGTATGGTGCCGGTGAGCATGTTGCCGCTGAAGTCCATGTACCTGAGGTTGGGGAGGCTGCTCAGAGATTGTAGGATCGAGTATAATGAGTCAGAGGGGTAAATAATTCTTACAAAATCTTTCTCCAAATATCAACAACAACCACAGTGGAAAATCAAATTCCCAACCTCATCAAAGCCCTAAACCAAGGAAGCAAAAACTTTGCAAAATCACAACCTTCACCGATCAGACCGTAATTACCAACCAGTCAGACATCTAGGGAGGGGCGATTAGACCTCCATCTTAATAGTGGTTAGATCGGAAGTCTAAAATGAATAATAAAATCAGACGAATAAACAGTAATTTCAGAACTATTTCAAATCCAAAAAATACATATAACTTTTGATTGGTTGATCCAAATAACTTAAACCTTTGCATGCACATTCTCTAGGATGTCAGAAACATATTCTAATTAACAATCAAGAGAATTGTTGTCAAAGTTGTGACATTTTTCTATTTAAGTGAAGGATGCGCCAAAATTAATCAAAAGATAAAAACTTTGATCTGCTCTTGCTCGTAAGTCCTAAATGGTCTAGATGATCTTAGATGGGATCTCATATGTCACAGCAAGCTAGACACAACACAAATTCAACCCAAAACACCCATGAGAGCAAAACCCAAAAACTATCTCTCTCTTGTGAAAAACCGAGTAGACACAAGAACTTCTTTTAAACTATGTCTAGATGGATAGGATCTTATCTTCATGAGACATCACTATCTCTTATACATCCTTCACACTAGATTTCTCCTTCCCCCCTCTGGATCTATAAATTCGAGCATTGTGATTGCAATGCACCCATTCACACTCCCCTCAACTCCCACCACCTCCCTTTCACCATCGCAGCCGCGAACACCATCTTCCTAAGCGTCGGCCACCACCTTGCCGTCGCCATATCTCTCTCCGGTGATATTTTCAAGTTTTGTTCATGTCACATCATATTCTAGCCCCTCATTTGCCTTCCCCTCAAGTTAATTTGATTTTGGTGCAGCCAATCACCGGGAATCGAATTCTTCCCCAAAATTGGCCAAAACCATTGTTGTTGTTGATTCGTTGTCTCCGGTGAGCTTTTTTCTAATTCCTTGCACTCACACCATCTCCTCTACCTACAGCATGCCCCAATTCAGACAATACACTATCTTGAAGATCCGTCACTAGCGCCACCTCTTTTCTGCCATTGGACACCATCGCCCCGCTGTTTCTAACTCACTCCGATTGAGCCAACTTCATGGGAGCACTCCACGCGACCACGCTGTGTCCGTGCTCAAGCTAATTCCCGGAGAACATCATCAGAGCACTGTCTCCCACATCTGCCTGTGTCGTGTCCACCGCCTGCACGCCGTCGCCATCGCCACAGTGCACCACCGCCCACGCTGCCACCTCCCATGGCTTCCCTGTGGCCCCACCAACCCATTTTAGCTGTCGGCTGACTTCCTTGTGCCTCCCCTCACCGGCACCACTGCCCTCCAGAACTGTTGCCACCTCCTCTGTTCCTCTCTTTAGTTTTTTCTATCTCATTGACAAGAGGTCGCATCTGTCATATATCTTTGTATTTCTTTTTCAGCTGAGGGAATATCCCAGAGAATATTCCCTTCCCTCTCAATTTACGCATTTTCTCTAGTGGCAAACCTTCCGAGAGTTTGTTCTCTGCCATCCTAACTCCGAATCGAGTTATTCAAATTTCTAAATTTATAATCTACCTCCTAATACCTATTTTATAATTTTATTTAAATTTATTTTGTTTTAGCTATTTTTTTGCGTGGACTAGACATTCCAGAAGAGTGCGACTTTGCTAACGATTCTCACCACCCATACACAGAGTAGGGCAAGTTACATTGTTGATCATATTGAATCCACTATTTTAAATTATGTATATTTTGTTTTATATTATTATGCATGCATATTTTTATTCAAACATAGTTTGAACTTTAAATAATTCTCAATTTCCTTGTTTATGGTCAAAATTGACGGTGATCACGCAATACCTTGTCACCATAGATAAAAATCTAGTTGTACACTAGTATTGACTAGAAATCTATGCTGGGTTTTTTCAGCTTAAAATTGGCTTATGCTCGTACTGTCTACAGTAACTAGCTTTTAAATAATACGTTTTTTCAAAGCAGGGTCAATAGGAAAATTATAGTAAAAAGTGTACTAAGTTTAACTGTACCGGCCGAAATCGCATATGATTATTTTCTGTGCATATTACCTCTTGCAAATAGCCAGAATTCAAATATTTAAATCATAAGTCATAAACCATCAACCCAAAGAACCCACCCCTAGGCTTGGGTACCTTTTCACATGAAATGAGTTTTAAAATGCATCCTTGACATTGGAGTGCCAAGAAGGCTTATGAAATGTTTAGCAAAATAAAATAAAAAACATAGTTTATGCTTAGTCAAATGGTTTGGTGGTGGGTGCTCGGTGGTACAATATGGGTAGGTAGAAAGTCTGACTAAGTCAATTAAGCATCGGTTTATGAGATACTATTATAAGTCATATTGTACTATTATAAATCTAGTATGAAATAGATCTAGCTAATTAATGACTGACCCTTACTAACATTGTTACTAAGGACTAGTAGAAGAGGACCAGAGTACTACTTGTATTTGTAATTTTGTATCTCATGGTATGAAGATGCCTTGTACTCTCACGTAGCGCCCGACCCAAATCATGCCAGTAAGGCAGTAAGAGGCCACGTGGGACAAGCCATATGTAGAAAGCCCCCAAACTTCTCAATATATAATTTCATTACATTACAAACCCTACGCAGGGAAAATCCGAAATTTGCAGGGGCCTAATCGAAAAATCATTTCCTAAATTTCCCGATCGCCTCGAACCCTACCTCCCCTCTCGTCCTCGACCCCCGCGTTCCCCAAGTCCTCGCCCGATTCCAAGCCCTAAGCCTCCCAAATCGGTCTCCAAGCCTCCCAGGTACTGCTCGATTCGGCCTCAGATCGCTCCATATATCTCCGGATTCGAGGCCAGGCGGGCCGAGCCATCCAGATCCGGAGAAAGCGCGCCTGATTTCTAGGGTTTCTTCGTCTCGTCGCGCCCGCCCAGCGGGTCCATGAAGGCCATGGGGTACAACCCCTACGATAGCAGCGGTGAGTTTCACTGGACTGACCAGCTTGCTGGCCCGGCAAATTTTGGCCTTGCCGGGCTGAAAAGCCCCGTCGCGTTCGATTTGTGTCGCTTCGAATTCGTTAGTTGTTCCCGCGATTTTTAATGTTTTTGCTTCAGCGAAATATGGCTTGGTCCTGTGCCGCCTCGCTTCCATGCTACGTATATTTATTTATGAGAGTATTGCTTCGATAATAATAATAATTGAATATATGTATGCATTTTATTTGACAGATTGTATCTTTTAAATTGCCATGAATTTGTAATCAAGGTGGTGAACCCAACGAAAAATAGTCATTCAGTAGTTCTGGTAGGCATTTTTGTGAATCATGGCTTTAGACTTCTGGTAGGAAGTCTTGAGAGGAGATTGGCGTTAGTTGCTACTGAGTAATGTAAATGTCCAGTACATGCAAGTTCTTGCTTTATAGCATAGAAAATTTGCTGAAAGTGTGTTATATTTAGGAAACAAACGTTGCCATTTGCATGGTCCTGATCAAATGAAAAAAAAAAGGGTTCCTTTTGCCAAACACTTGGTGTAGATTGATGACTTGATGTCAAATATCTCGCCTTTCCTGACTGGTTCTTGGCTTCTGCCACCTCTTGCCAAATTGTGAATTCTAGTCATAGCTGGCGAAGCAGTCATTGGATCCTGAGTCCACAAACTATTTACACCATGTTTTCTGACCTCTTAGTGGATTTCATGATATGATGACTTGCAGTCAAGCCGTGTATTTAAATTTTCTACAGTATTGATTCCTTGCCCTTGATTGCAGGGACGGATGACGATATCCCCCTGGCACAAAATAGAGGACTAAGTGGACGATCTTTCAGTTGGAATGACAGAGCATCAGTGGGGCCATTTCCTTATGTGAGGGCACACAATGATTTGGAGAGTGAAATACATCAGGTTGAGCAAGAGGCGTATACTGGTGTTCTTAGAGCATTCAAAGTGCAATCCGATGCAATATCCTGGGTACATATAGCAAGAAACTCATGCTAACAATTTCAGTATCCACTCCTTGTCCTGCTGTTTGTGCTGAGAACAAAATAAATACGCTTTTGTGCAGGAAAAAGAAAGTTTGATTACCGAACTCAGGAAAGAACTGAGAGTTTCTGATGAGGAACACAGGGAGCTATTAAGTAAGGTTAATGAAGATGGGTCCATCCGTAGAATGAGGTCTTTGCATACAGCACTCATTTTTTTATATGCATATGTTTCAATTGATCATCGTATTCCTTGTTAACTGTTCACACTACTTAAATTTCTGCAGGGAGCTGAGACAGGGAGGTGGAACCCAGAGTGGTCTGCATCGTGGCAGCAGAGTTCTTCATGATGCAGAACCTGCGCTGACTGCCAAGAGGCAAAAGACATCTCATTTGATTCCTTCACAATCTGCAGGCCTCCAGTCCCCTGTTATGCCTTCACACTCAGTTCCGTCTTCTGAGAAGTGGGGGCCATCGTCAACAAAGGGCAAGAAGGCAAAGATGGTATGTTTAGAATACTACGCATCATGTTTCTTGCATTCCAACCTTGATTTTGTGATGATTTCTCGGTTTTATTGATGCATGTGCAGACCACACCACTGGCATTACCATCCGTGGATCCGACTTCATTGATTCACCGAAAATTTTTTACAAGATGGCCAGAAGACAACAACTTCTATGAGGCCACTATAACCAATTATAATCCTGCTACGGTTTGTTTTAAATTTCACTATTATGTGGAGATGCATCTGTGTCAAGTAATCTTACGTACTCTCCTGATCCTTTTCAGGGTGAACATGCTCTTGTCTATGACAAGGGCACACCTGCCGAGACTTGGGAGTCGGTCAGGCTTAGTGATGTAAGCATCGTTTTAGCTGATTTGGTTGTGTGCTCCACACTTTACACTGATTACGTGTTTCTTATTTTTGTTATGATTCTCATCCTAACTAATTTTCATCTTCTCAACCCTTGTGTACGAATTATTCGTTTTTTATATGCTACCTGTTAACAGTATCCGTTGATGAACGCCAATAACCAACCAGTGACTATGTGCTCATGTGTCCAATAGCATAGAAATTAGGGAGGAAAGGATTTGTTATTGCTGCAGATTTCTTGTTAATACCTTTAGCGATCTATACAGGCTGAAATTTTGCCCTCAACAATTAATCTCTTTAACCAGAAGTTTAGTCTACAGGAGGACTGAAATTAGCTTAGTTCTTTGACTAGAGGACGGAATTTTGTTTAATTAGCCTGTATGATCTGTTGGAGAATTAAATTTTACTTGTTGATTTGGGAATATGAAAAATGTTGAATTATCCTGGCTGATTGCCACCATCGGTTAGTTAAGCAATAGAAGATGAACAATCATTTTGACAGATGGCACCTGACGATATAAGATGGGACTGTGATGATCAAGGCATCTCTAATCGAGATGGTTGGGATCCTTCTGGTCCTGTGTTGAAGAGGCACCCAAGCAACAATGGTACCATGGAATTGTCAGGCAGGGGGAGACGTAGGCTATCTCAAAATGAGCCTATAAAGGACTATGCTCCACCCCAAAATGGCATTAACAGGACTATTGGTCACATTGACGTACCTAACACTGACAGTGTTGTTCTAGAGGTAAATTTCTCTCAAGAGGTCAGCCATCAAAAGGTAGTTGGATACTATTTGTTCCTCACAATTGTATCTTCCCAACACAGGTGGAGAGGGTATTGTCCAATCCAAATATGCGTGAAATTGAAAAGGCAAGGAAATTGCTGAAAGTGAGTTGACCTGTCTGTTTCCATCATGTTCCCTGTAGAAAGTAGTGTATGGAGGAGAAAAACTGCTGATAGTCCCTTCGATCCTTTATTTGAGAATCGTAAATGATTGTCCTTGTAGGACCACGAGCAGTCATTACTTGATGCAATTGCCAGACTTGATGAAGCATCAGATAGCGAAAGTGGTAAGTTTGTGGTCGATTCTACCTTTGAAATGCACTGAAAAAGGAATATCATCAAAGGGCAATTAATATTGTCCATGTTTGTGTAGTTGGTTTTCTGAACTGATACACATCTCAATTAATACAAAGTAGTAGGGTAATTGAAATTCTTCCCAAAATCTTTACAAATGTTGGATGAATTTTGGTGAGTCTGAAATTCCAGTAACCTTCCTAGATACTGGTTACTTGAGCACATCAGAAATATATATTCCTTGGTTGATACATATTACATTACTACTGTACCTATTAACTAACCAGTCTTCATATAGCAGAAGAAATGGCCACGGAAGGCCGAATGGGCTCCGCTGGTGATCACATGGGTAGGAACGGCATTGCTTGTTAAGTTGTTATCAGCGATGTGTTGGAAGATTGACATGACTTTTGTGGACCACCTGCCTCGATCACTGGACAAAAAAACCATGTGATGGAGAAACTGACATGCCAAAAGAGGGTGTACTGGGCAGTTGGCCCCTGAGATGAGTCTTTGGCTACTCAAAATTCATCACATAAGTGGAAGGGCGATGCGAATGGAATGGAAAAACTTTTCTGGCATCTTTCCGTCAAGTGATTATGGTGGTGGTATTTCCTATGTAATAGACTAGAAGTAACTCTAATCTTCTAGAAATGATTGTTGACATAAATCAGCTGAAGATTCTTTGTGTTCAGTGCCCACAGCTGTTCAACCCTTGGGCTGTGATCTCCGTTCCCCTCGCCTCACCGATGTACCCAGAACTTTGCGGTGGCTGTGCACCATATTGAATATCCAAAGTTGGCTGTACTGTAAAAAAAAAACTGCAGTATCATCATACACCGATGGTAATGTTTACGATGGCGCCGATGGGAATGTTTGTTTAAGATGGCAATCTGCTCTATCCTGTAATTGCACTTAAGAGATAATCAAATAATCAAACAAAACGCGGGGATAGCTCAGTTGGGAGAGCGTCAGACTGAAGATCTGAAGGTCGCGTGTTCGATCCACGCTCACCGCATTTGTTTCTTCCTTCTTTTATTTTCTTTGTTTTTCCAGTGGAGCCGATGAAGTATTTCTAATAAGATATTGACGTTTAAGGCAGTATCCATGTGGGGGGGTTTACCTGTGTCACTGCATTTGCTGCGGTAGGTTGTTCTTTTTTACTCTGTATTTTCCATACGTTTTTAAGTTCGAGGTCCGAGAGAAAAAGGAACACCCGAAAGATTGTAAGGCCCTGGGTGTCCCAGTGATCAGTTCAACAAGCCCATGATTAGGGTACTAAAAAGACAATTGATCTGTTAGTCCCATTACAGCATGTCAGCTCACTACGCTCCCTACGACAACCATACTAAAACTCTCAAGATGCAAAAACTCTCACTTGCTACCACCGGCTACATCTAGCTACGCCACCCAAATTCTACTTCCTTCCTCCTCGCTTCGTCGACGACGCCTTCTCCGACCCCTTCACCTTCGCCCTCTTCGACGGCGGCGGCGTAGTTGGAGCGGCCCCTCGTTTCAACGGCCGCCCGACGCTTCTCTTTGTCGCGGCAGCCTTGGCGCCCTTCTTGGCGCCCCCGCGGCCGCCCTCCTTCCGACCAGGTCCCTTCTGGATCCTCTGCTGCTCCGCCGCCGCAGCCCGTTTCCGCGTCCCGAGCGGCGAAGCCCTCTTCTTCGATGGCGACGAGCCCTGGTTCAGACGTTTGAGGAAGTCCTTCGCGTTCCGCTTCTTGGCGAGGCCATCTGCGGCCGCGCCGGCGCCCTTCTTGTCAGCCTTCTTCGCTCCTTCCGTCGCTGCCGCGCCATCCTCGGCCTTCGCGGGCTTGCCGTTTAGAGCGCCACTGGTGCCCGCGGAGTTCTTGCCGGGGCCTCGGCTCTTCTTCGTCCTCAGCCCCCACGCTTTGTCCTTGGTCGCCGCCACCACGGCCTTCTTCTCGTCGTCGCTGTCCTCCTCCTCGGCCCCACCCTTCTCAGCACTCTCCTCCTTCCTCGTGGCCGCCGCGGCGGCCTTCGCGATGGAGCTCCTCTTGCGGCAAACAATGAGCGGCTTGCCCCCCTTCTCGATCAGCGACCCAACGATGTCAGCAGCACCAGCCTCAGCCCTCCGTGAATCCGCTCCCGCCGACGGCCCCAACGCAGCGCCATGCTCCCGCTTCGGCTCGCGGAGCGACGCGGAGACGTGCGCGGAGACGAGCGCGCGGGCATCGAGGGCAGCGGCGTGCTCCGGGCCTGGCCGCGGGAAGAAGACGACGGCGTTGGTGCAGAGCAGCAGCAGGTCGCAGTAGAACTCGGACGCGGGGTAGCAGCAGGCGCCCGACCTGTCCAGCTTCCGCCGCACCATCTCCAGGTCCACGTGGCGCCTGATCGTGCCCCGGTACGTGGCGCTCTCCTGCAAGTGGATTGCCTCGCACATTAAATAAATAAGCTGAAGGATAATAAAATAAAAATATCTGCGAGCATCTAGCCAGAAGGCACCCGCCCGTATCTGATTGCTACGCTGCACCCAACCAGGCCGTGCTGGAAGGAACGGATCAACGACGGAAACGAACGAGCAAAAGACTGCAACTTTTCTCCCTTCCGTAGGAACTCGAATTTTCGCAACGCTGCAAATCATTTTCTCCTCTATTTTTTCAGCTTCTGCAAAGACTTTTTCGTAATGTTTCTCCCTTCCGTAGGAACTCGAATTTTCGCAACGCTGCAAATCATTTTCTCCTCTATTTTCTCAGCTTCTGCAAAGACTTTTTCGTAATGCGTTTTAGGATAGGAATACATCCAGACCCAGCAGCTAGCTACCAACCACAGGTCCCCAACAAACTTGAGCTCATCCTCACCATTTCACAAGCAAGCAATGACACGTTTTGTTCACGTAAATCAGGTTGCTCACGTAAATCGTAGCGCGGGCCACCGGTTAGTGCTCCCGATCACAGGTCATCATGCCAGCCGCATGCATGCCTAAACCTATCCATATCTATACACCCGTAAATTGTGGGACCCAACGGCTGACATATCAGTTACACTCTAAACGGCTTCAGTTTACGGCTTTAGTTTCTGATTTATTTTGTCTTACAGGTTATTTAAGTCAGAATTTATTTGAAACACATCGACTTCTAATTTCAGATAATTTTAGCTATTTAGGGTTTTTTGTTTTTTTTTTGATTTTCTCCTTTATTCTTTTAGATCATTCGTGACATATAACGTTTTATTTTACTTTTTCTAATTTTTATTTTTGAAAAAAGCTAACAATTCCATTTCAGTCATAAGATAAAACACACAGTTAGAAGCTTCAACCTTAAGTGAGTTGGAGCGGGGCATTATCGGGTAGGCTTTTTTACACGGAATACTCCAACTTTATCATTCTCTAATTTTTAACCTAGTTATATCCCGCGGGTAAAAGAAGAGGAGCAGAATGGTACTTTTTTTACCTGGCTTTCGTGTAGCCGCTCGAACACGGAACCAAACTTGGCTGCGATCTTGTCGAGCAGAGCGGACAACGGCTGCGATTGAGCCGGCGGCCGGGACGCGGACACCTCCTCCCCCTCCAGCTCCTCGTCGGCGCCGGCCTTCCGGCGCCGGCACAGGCTGGCCGAGCTGCGCACGTCGCTGCTCTCCTTCGACGCCGCCACCGACTCGCCGGACGCCTCCTGCTTCACCACCTCCTCCTTCACGGCGCCGTGGTCCCCGGGGTGCCGCGGAGGCTTCAGATCTGTGGAGTTGGACTCCCTGCAGGACCGGCCGGGCTCCTCGCCGGAGAGGCGGTCGTCGCCGGTTGACCCCTCCGGCTTGGCCTCGCCGGAGAGGCTCCGCTCCCTCTCCTCCCTCAGCAGTTTCACTTTCGTCTGCAGTGTGCTGAGAATAAAAAAAACAAATCTTATCCATTAAAAATAGCGACCGAAAGATCACGATCAAACGGCTCACAAAACGCGCGGTTAAAGTGGTTTTCGAAAGGTGGCTTTTTACTTCAGAATTTTTTTACCCTATGGAGAGATCGCATCGCTCGACCTCACGGCGGAGCTCGGCGACGCGCAGCCGCCGGAGCTCGTCCACCCACCCGTCGGCGGCGGAGGCTTCGGGGTCCTCGGCCTCGGCCTCGTCCTTCCCGCCGCCGCCGACGGAGAAGCGGCGGTGGAGCTGGTGGAAGCGGAGGCGGCAGCTGCCGGGAGTGAGGCTGGGGCGGGCGGCGAGGGGGCTCCGCGTCTGCACCTCCATGGCCACCGAGTCCCAGCTCGCCGTGCCGTGCCGGCTCACGGCGCAGGCCAGCAGGAGCTCCTCCAACGTCCCCCAGATCTCACCAACCCCCGCCGCCGCCGCCTCCGGCGACACTTCGGGACCGCCCGATCCGTCCGCCATCTGCTCAAACCTCTCGGCTCTCTCGCGAGGTGGTGGTGTCCAGGTGCCTCCCCCTTGGCCTCCTCCGCTCTCTCTTTCTCTCTCTCTCTCTCTCTCTCTCTCGCTCGGTCGCTTCGGTTTGATTTTTATTAAAGGGATAGTGGGATACCCCGGGTTGCAGCAGCTAGCGCGCAGACAATTTCTGCGTTTATCGGGGGGGTTCGGGAGAAGGATGAGGAGGGAGCTATTTTCAAACTGGGACCCACCTTTGGGCCAGTTTTCCTGTAATCCCCATATTGCCCCTGGTCAGCTGTGTTGTTTGGTAAGCAAAAGTGCACAAACTACATAACAGACTGAACCACTACAGTCGAAGCATCATCAAGGTGCATCGTTCCTCCCGACCAGAGTTGTCAATGCAATTCCCGTATAGCCGATATGTATCCTATCATCACCTAAATTAATATGGCCTGCTCAACTCAGCTTTGGCTTCTAGTTTCTGGCTTATTTTTTATTATTTATAAGTTTCGTTTTTTCTGAACTTTTGGCTTTTTGTTGAGTTTTTTTGCCGGTTCTTTTTTTTCCGTATTTGTTTGTATTATACGTAATGGGTTAACATATTTTTTATTTTTAAATTTTTTTAAATTTAATTATGTTAAATAAGTCTCTGTCAGCTACAGTGTTTTCAGCCATAAACCACGAGCTTTTCAGCCAAACCGATCACCACCATAATATAGTTCTGTATTACATGCTGGATTCAATATGTAACATTGATCTTCGTTCTGAATTGAGTGGTGAAGAGAAACTGTGTCAAAATGAAGCCTGCATTTTTACAGTCCAGTTGCAATATTGAAGTCGAGCTTGGACTTCACTGTTCGAAGGTTTTAAAGGAACTGGGCATGTCAGCCCATTCTTTTCCCAATTCCACCTCTCATTTCTCGTTCGTTTCAACGATAACTTTTAATTTTTAATTTACTATTCTTTAATTTTGGATATATTCTTTATAGCTACGGTTTATAACTTTTGGCTGAAATTTTTGAATTTTAACTCTTCGCGATAGATATTATAGAGAGATACTCGTATGTGATTCTGATCGGTACAGATATTAGGCTTTTAACGTATACTACAATTAACTTGTAAACCCTGTCTAAAAAAAATTTCCATTTAAAAGCTAGATACTATAAGAAAAGTCAAAAACCACTCTTAAAAGCCATTTAGAACAGCCCCAACTTGTCTTTTTCTGGCTTTTATTTTTTATTTTTTTTTCTATTTTTAAAATTTTTTAAAATTAATTCTGATAAATAAATTACTATCATGTACAGTAAAAATAGACTATGCACAGTAAAAAAACATAAGTTATCATCAAAAATATATAAGCCATCACCAAACTGAAAACATTCCTACTTCTTTGGGAGCCAAATCGCAAAAGGCGGCATGATATTTACCTTCAACTAGATACAGGCAACATAGTGCATCAACGCTTTACAATCGCACGTAGCTAGCGATCATAGCACCCGGAACGTCTCCAGAAGATCTGGAAAACAAATGCGTTTCAAACATCCCACTGAAAGTTGAAACTACTACTCAACGGAACTTCCAACGCGAAAAACGCAAATGTTTACGTGACGATACATCCTAACACAGGCAGCGCCATGGAAAATAAGGCGAAGTTATTAAATCACGTTATGAGAACCTCATTTGCTTGCACTCAAGGATGCAAGCTGCCTACCAATCTATTATTAAGCACAAAGACTAACACAGCCGGCATTCAGCAAGCCCTGGCGCCTCACTTCCGGCAGGCCCCAGTGCATTTCTGGCAACTCCTTGCTCGCCTCATCCGACATCGGGCTTCGGCCCGGTGTCCACCGGCTCCTTGCCATTTCCATGGCGGTCCGGCTTGACCGGAAAAGGCTGCTGCGGAGACGGAAGCATCGCTGGAATCCTTCGAGCCTCGCCTTTACCAGGCATTGAAATGGCTCTACTGCCCCCGACCTCGGCACGCAGATCCTCCACGGCGCGCCGCAGCATGATGCTCTCCGCGTTCAGTGCCTCCAGCTGCCGCTTCACCAACGAGAATTCCTCTCCCTCACCTTCCGGCACGTCTTTCTTCCCATTCTTGTCCCCTTCGGACATCCGGGGCGCCCTTGGCGTGTGCTCAATGGTGATCTTGTTCATGACCAACAGAGGCAGCTTGCTGACGGCCAGGCTCCCCGCCTTCCGCCCACATCCATCGTCGGCGAGCGCGGCCTTCAGCTCCGGCGGCAAGCGGAGCCCCCACTGGAACCGCAGGCTCGCCTTGTTCCACAGCGGCAGCACGCTCCTGGTCGTGAGGCGCATCCCGGACAGCAGTGCCCCCACCCCGCCGCCGCTCCTCCCGGCGGCCGCGACGTTCGCCGCGAACCCGTTCCGGCTGAACGAGAACGCCTCGTGGCCTTCGTGGTCGCGGTCGTCGCCGCTGGAGAGGTCGGCCAGCTTGTGGGGCGGCGGCGGGGCGGGGGAGTCGGAGGGGGGCGGGGAGCGGACAGAGTTGGCGAGAGAGAAGTCACCGATGCGGGGCTTGAAGAGGAGGGAGAAGGCGGGCGGGTTGGAGGTGAGGAGGTTGAACTCAGCGGAGAGCGCGAGCGGCGCGCGCGCGGGGGACCCGAGCGGGCCGAGGCCCGTGCGGACGGAGAGGGCGAAGGGCTGGAGCGCGTCGTTGGGGCTGTACGAGAGGCGGAGAGCCGGGCCGGAGGGCAAGGCGGTGGAGAGGTCGAAGCGGAGGTCCTTGGCGTCGCCGCCGGCCGAGAGGCCGGAGAGGAAGGGCAGCCCAAGCACGCCGATCGGCACCTTGGCCCGCAGCAGCGGCCGGTCGTCGTCGCGGAACTTGATCGACGCCTTCATGGTGGGGCGGCTAAGGTTAGGGTTTGGGGCACCGGGATTTGGGGATCTCCTCGATTCGGGAAGAGGCGGTGGTTGTGGCGACTGGCGAGGGATTTGTACTGCGGTGGTGGGGGAATTGGGGGCGGAGATTACGCCATTTCGCCCGGGGGGGGGGGGGATTACGCCATTTCGGGGGGCCGGCGAGGGAGACGGCGGCCGGTTTTAATTGGGGTAGGAGGAGAAATGAAATAGAACGGGGAGCGGAACCGGATTGGGTTGGATGGGGTGGGAGGATGGAGCTGGACGGACCGTTGTTGCCCCCCCCCCCCCCCCCCCCTTTGCTCGCCTCTCTTTTTTCCCCCACTTTTTACGTGTGATCACGTTGATGATATCGCTCGTTTTTGGATTTCAGATAACCTGCGCACCGCTGTTCTCTTCCTATTCAATGGTTTGAATGTGTTTAGTTTGTAATTTTGTTACTTTGTGATTCATGAGAATATCTAGAATCCTTTTAAAATATTCGCCCGATGTTTTTCGTTGAAATCTTCGTAAATGTACTAAAACGTGATCAACCTTAGACGTTAAGCTCGTTTGAGATTTGAGATAGCTAGGCAACCCAGATGGCTAGATGTTCTTCCATGCCGTGCCAACCGCATGTGTATAGTGCTACCGCTTTGTCTCCTTCTTCACCATGACTCAAAGCATCTCCAACAGTATGAGCTAGTTACTAGCTCTAAGACAACTTCTCCAATAGTACTAACTTTTAGCACATAGCTCATAACATAAATAGCCTCACATAACACTCTCACATAATCTTGGAATGTGTGTATGAGACTAGCTCTTGATCAAGAGATAGCTTTTCTCTCTCTTCTATTAAAATATGAAATAATATGCTTAGAGCTAGCTCATAAGTCACTATTGGAGATGCTCTGAGCACCCTTTGGGATTTAATCATTAGTCGATAAGTTAAGCTCGTCTTTGTTTGTAATTGGGGGCCACATCGCGGCTTTGAAAGAGGACATTCAATGGAGTCTATAGTGCGGCCTCGGCATACCAGACGCAATTCTTAGGAGCAACAGTAATCTCCATAAACACTCTAGTTTGAAAAGCTTGGGCATCTAATACATGCAAGGTTTTTGCCTGGCTCACCATCCATGATAGACTTTGGACAGCTGATCTCCTCTACATAAGGGGTTGGCCAAATCAGCTCACTTATCCCTTATGTTCACGGGCCCCGGAATCTGCCATCCATCTTCTTGCCGAATGCCGCTACACGAAAAGAATCTAGACCACTGTGGCGAGATGGTCTGCCTATGATTCCCTTAATCTAGCTTTATTGGCGCTCCTACTCTTCAGTCCGAGACTAGTGAGAATCGATCTTATTCACGCCTAATGTATCTCGTAAAGCAATAGCAACACTTGTGATGCTTGTCACTTGGTAAGTCTGGAAGGAGTGGAACGCTAGAATCTTCTGGTCCACCCACTTAACCCCATCGCTTCTTTTCGCCGCTATTAAAGAGGAGGCTGGTGCCTAGATCCTAGCAAAGGTAGAAAGTTGGCTGAGCTCCTTATTGCCCTGTAGTCTTAACGTATATTGAGCGTGTCACTGGCCTCAGCCCATTGGGAAATTTTGCTGTGTAACGGAGGTACAAAGCAACTTGTATAACGAGCCAACGGCGTGACGACACGTGGAGCAAAATACTGTATAAACACTGTAGCACCAAGGAAAACACTATAGTACTGCAGAAAAAGTAATTTTTCCCCGAGCTATAGCACTGCGGTACAACTTTTTTGATTTTATTCCTTATGCTACCGTGTTCGTACAGTATTTTTGCGCCATGTGTCGCCGTGTGATTGGCTCGTTACACAGATCGCTTTGTGCCCCGGTTACACAGCAAATTTTCTCTAGCCCATCCCTCCAATCCCCTCTCTGTTCCTCTTCGCCCCTTCTCTGTTAGTAACGCTAAATCTTATTTAAACTCCTTCATTATGAATTAAATTCGGCAGCTCTCGCATTGGTTTTTTTTAAAAAAGTTAGCTCGTCTTGTTTACCGCTGATTTAGCTCGTTTAGACGGTTTCGTTGTTGGGTTGTAAATACTCCTATTGGGCCTTTGGAGTCAACCCTACTGAGGACTGGGCAACGGGCCACATCACATTTTGGGCTGTCGCTCCAGCCTACTCTAAGAAAGGCTGATTCAAAGGCCAACCCATCAATTCCCAAGATATGGCTATAGGCCGAAATCTCACTCTCAAGTCTCAAATCTTCTCAATCAACCAATCAACTTCCAAAACTCGGTCATCTAACTCGAATTTTTTTGCCTGATAAACCAAGGTGCAAGCACAAACAAAACTGTCCTAATACACTACGGGTCTGTTCTTTTTGATAGCGGTTTAGGGTTTATGGCTATAACTTATAATTTTTAGGTTGTTTGCGAGAGAAAGTACGGAGTAACAGAAACACGTTTGTAATTTTGATCAATATAAATAAAATCGCTATAGTGTATACTACAATCAACTTATAAACCTCGTCTTGAAAACATACTTCGTTCGAAAACTAGTTACTATAAAAAAACCAAAAATAATTTTTAAAAACTGCATGAAGTCAATTCTAAACAAATAACCAATCACTAGTTCACAGAGCACAGGTTTCAGATTTGAGCTCCAAAGAGGCAAAGAATCACTAGAGAGCAGACACGGCACGGGCAAGCCTGCACGCGGCAGACGACGACGTCCCCGCGCTCCAGAACACGCCCTCCTCGGGCTTCCACACGCCGTCGTCGAAGTTGCGCGCGTAGCTGGCCGAGTCGTACCCGTACCCCGCCGCCACCTTGGCCCGCCGCGTCCTCGCCCGCGCCAGCCTCCTCGCGGCCCACCGCCGCCGCGCGGCGTACAGAAGTGCGAGCCCCGAGGCTGCCCTCCTCAGCGCCGTCCACGCCCGCGCCCGCGCGCCCGCCCGCCGGCTCCCGGGCTCGGACAGCCTCTGGTACGTGAAACCCATCACCAAACGGTAAGCGACACGAGCTTTCTTCTCGCTAGTTTAGCTCCCACGACTTGCACACGCCGGGCGAGGGAGTTGGTCGCGGCGCGGGCGGGTTATAAACGCGGCGCGAAGGGGGGTCGGACTGACAGTGATGCCACCGCAACGGACGTCCGTTTCGGGGGTATTCTGGGTGTTTTTCGAGGGCGTTTCGCTGGTGGACTAGGACTAGGTGTTGCCGTGTTGGATGGCACAATGCTTTCAGCCGAAGCTGTTGTTCATACAAATGACACTATTCACTTTTTTAAAATTATCGAGCTAAGAAAACGCGGCAGATACCTATTGACCTTTTTAAAATGTAGACATCTAATTCTGTAAATCTAGTCTCTTCGTACCTGCCGAGCTAAGGAAACACAACAGGTACCTATTGAGCTTGAGGAGCTGGGCAACCTGTCGAGTTGCTGTAGCGCGACAGCAACACATACCACATATCATGGCTGTCGAGTTCGAAGAGAGAGCTATATTTATAAAAACAAATATCTAGAATCAAATTTAAAAAATATATAGATACAATACCATTTGTAAACAATTCTTTCGGCGAGCTGGGCGGTGGGACCCGGCCGGAGGACCAGTGCTTCTCCAGCTGCCCAAATGGACCCACTATTACGGATTGTTCTCTGTACTCTGGTCATCCGTGTTAATGGCATCCCAAGGCTAAACAAACGATTGTTTTCCAAGACGGCATATTGGCATCACCTCCAGACGTGCGTATAAGCTACAGGCTGTTTGATTGCATTTGGTGAACCAAACTGGGCAGTATGCCAGTTGCCGCACTAGGCTTTGTTTAGAAGAGAGACGACTGGAGACGAGTACTAATATCCAAAGTCGTTAAGAACGGGGAGCTTTGTTTATAAGTTGGCAGGGATTTTTAGAAGTTGGCATCCGATAATAAAGGGGCCGCTGACAGCCCCTTAGCATCCAATTAGCTGGAACGCCGACATAATCCGATAATACACTAGTGCTACAAAGTGATTTTGACCAATTAAAACTCCCATATTCATAGCCCCAGAACTGAGCTGGTCTAGTGGGCAAACGACCTGTTAACATAGCTGGGATGGTGTGCTACTAGGCAATAACAGCTGACAGGCAAACGTTCATATTGGCTTTTGACTATACCTTATAACTTTTAGCTAAAAAGAAATAGTAATGGTTAAAAAAGAGTGACTTTCCAAATAATATGGCGAGCTGTGGAAAAAGAGAAGAGATGTGTGTACGTGACGGAAACAACAGAAGTAGGATGCGTGATACACCCATAACCCCTTATCTTATCTCTTGAGTGAGACGGTAGCGAGCGAAATGGAGAACCCGTTTTGAAAAGCTAAGTGTTTATATGCAACTGTTCAAAACTGCTCATAATGCACACAAAGACAGTCTGAGCATTAACCACTATGCATCTGTTAGTCTGTTTAAGAACATTTCAGAATTTTCTGTACAAAAAGAATCCAATATGAATCAAAATACGGTTTACCATTACTATGGACCAATCTTAAGTACACAACTATCCACCATGCCTAGTTCATCTCTCATTTCTTTGCCTTTGAGAAACGAAGGCACCTGTACTTCTCACCACTAACTGTGATCTCAAGGGCCCCATCTTGGTTGTCTTGATTGGAAGCGGTACCCATGAGGACGCTCTTTTCCTTCTCCAAGTTCTCCTTTTCCATCTTCAGTCTTGCCTCTTGTCGTGCAATCTCAACCTGTGAATGATGAAATTGAAACAAGTCATGCTACAGGCCATTAAATCACTGTAGATATTATCATTTCATTTGATACGAAATGAAAAGGTTAGAGTCGTCATATAGACTTCACTTTCTGTCCGAAAAATGCTTTGTTAAGATTAGGAATATCTTGCTTAAATTGCCATTGCTCTAAGCCTCTAACACAGTTCAAACAAATGTGTTAAGATCTGAAAGAGCAAATGTGCACTTATCCGTCTCCTAGTATGACAAAAGATAATCAATTGTAAAAGGTTTAAGTACACTACTGCAGGGCAAAAAATCATATAGACTTCACTTTCTGCACGAAAAATGCTTTGTTAAGATCAGGAATATCTTGCTTAAATTACCATTGCTCTAAGCCTCTAACACAGTTCAAACAAATGTGTTAAGATCTGAAAGAGCAAATGTGCACTGAACTTATCCGTCTCCTAGTATGACAAAAGAGAATCAATTGTAAAAGGTTTAAATACACTACTACAGGGCAAAAAATCACTGTCAATGATGATCTGGAAAGCAACCAAATGATTAAGCACGTCATTTTATCTATGAAATAAGTACCTTGTTACAGTCAGAAAGACAACTTTTAATAAATTTCCATTCCCATAACAGCATTTGGTACAGAAATTATCTGAATAGTGCCCAGAATCTGCAAGAGGCCACCATATCTTTTTGATATCACAACACGGGACTTTAGCACCTGTATATTACAGATATCTCAACAACATCCTTAATATGGATCTAAGTTAGGATTCAGCATTTTTGTTGAGTCGCTGACCAGTCACCAGACCATAATCCATGGATAGAAGTGCAACGTACTAACTATAGAGACATAACGACACAATTGCAACAACAACTAAATATGTAAGGAGAAACAAGCCAAATTGGTGCAATCAACTTCAGTACTGAAGCAACAAGGAAAAGATATATATTCTTCCAGCAGCGCTAGCCATGCAAGAAGGCATAAAAGAACGGTTTCAAGTAACACTGGTGCGATCCCAATTCAAACATGGACTAATCCACAATTTTACACTATTTAAGAAAGCTTCTGCCCTCTAGCAAACATAGTTGAGATAGTAGAAACAAATCAGCGTATTCCTACACCTATATTCAAGTCTTTGTATGCATACTCCCACAATTTGACATCTCCACCATGTTACTCGGCATCATTAGCAGTTTAGCAATCGAAAACTATGACACGAACGATCAGGGGTAGTCCCAACCCCATCACAACTGTTTCGTAAGCTCATTGTACTGCAAATTGTTATGCTTCTGAATCTCAGAGAGCTCCATGGCAACAATATACCAATTGAAACGTGGAGGGGGAAGCTCCTCCCAACGCACATTGATTACTGATTAGTGAACTATTGCGTCCAAGTAATTAACATATAACATAACGAGCAGGTTTTATCAAATTTGACCACCTAATTTCCATGGCTGAACATTAAATGTTCCTCCGGAGATCGAGTGGCTGTATGCTGGCTAATGTCTTAGTGACGAATCGCAAATGCAGCAGGCATTCAGCGACCAATACATCAAGGAATCATCAGTTCCGCGCTACCCAAGAAACACCCACAAGTTGTTTCAGCACCAAAATAGATGCAAAGATCACGAAATAATTGAGAAACAGGAGACGAATTGGACCGATGGGAAGGGGGCAAAGGAGTAAGTAAGGGGCTTACCTCACGCCGGGAGAGCTCGGCCTTCCAGGCTGCCTCCCTCTCGGCGACCTCGCGCTCGCGCTCCTCGATGTAGCTCTGCATCTCGCGCTCCTTCATAATGCGGTCCTGGATGTCCGCGTCCAGCGCCGCCTGCAGCTCCTTCACGAACCTGTCCACCACCGCCTTGATCCGCACAGACATCTCCCCCCTCCTCTCTCAATCTACACGGCGGGCGCCGCACAGGTTGCAACTTACAACGGATGGTGCACTCCTCTTCTCGTTGCCTCTCGCTATTGGGGCCGGTCTCCGGCGACCTCCATGTGCGGCTAGGGTTCCGAGGCGGCGAGGTGGCCGAGCGCCGGAAGTTTTTTGGGCCGCTTGTTTCTAGGCCGTTTGGGCGCTAGCGCGGCCGGTGCAGCTGTACCGTGCTGTGCGGAAGAGCAGAGGCAGGGCCCAGCCAGTCGAGTCAGGGTCTGTACTTTTCTGTGATCACGGGACCGTCTCCTCCTCTGGAAGACGTACTATAGGGAAACCGTGAGCATCCTGTGGAGACGGATTCCGGTCGGCCATAAAGCGCAAGGCCCTATAGGTGGCCAAATGGGCCGGGCTTAAACGGGCCGCACCACGGCCCGTTACTGTAGACCCGGCCCATTTAGGCACGGCACGGGATTTAAATGGGCCCGGCCGGCACGGCACGACGGACCGGGCCGTGCCTGGGCCGCCGGTGCGGCACGGCGGGCCGGCACGGCACGGCCCGTTTAGCAATTGGGCCGTGCCGGCCCGGCACGGCACGGCCCGGCGGCACGGCAGGCACGGCACGGCACGCCCGGCCCGGCACGGCCCGCCCCGGCCCGGCTAATTCAAAAACTAGCCGTTTTTGTGACCGTTGGGGGTAAAAAAATTCGAAAAAAATAGCAAAAAAATCGGAAAAAATCTGAAATTTTTTCTATAAATAGGGGGGCATCCGGCCTCCATTCTCCACACCTCAAACCTCACTCTTCTCTCTCGGTTTAGCTCTGAAAAATTCGAAAGTGTTTGCGCAAATTTGGTGAAAATTCGGGCAAAATTCCGAAAATTCAAAAATCTTCAAAGATTTTTGTGAGAGCTGCAAAGGAGGTAATAATGCTGTCTTATACTCTTATTTGGTATTATTTATTGGTTTAAATTTTTGCTAATCGTTCTTTATTATTTCAATTTGCAGTTGATTTAATGGAGAACTACGATTTTCAACTCTCCGAATACGGCCTCTCGGCGGAGGATATGCAATCGTTTCAACAAGCATATCCATCCGCGGAAGGTCCACATGTACAAACTGGAGATGCCGAAGAACCGACGGCCCCGGTGGCGCAGGGTCCAATCGATCCATCTTCTGCTGGCTCAACAAGTGCATCCACGACTCAAAGCACGGGTGCAAAAAGATCAAGAGCTAGTACATCTACAGTTTGGAATGATTTCGACAAGAAGTTCAGGACCGACGATGATGGGACTTCGGTGAGGTATGCTGTTTGTAAAATTTGTGGTAATGAATTGAGTGCAAAATCTTCAGGTGGGACGGGTCATCTACAACGACATGCTGCAAGCTGCAAGAAAAGGCAAGGAATACAAATGCGCCAGACACAGCTGCAATATAACCCCGACGGCTCGGTACGTACGTGGGAGTACAACCCAGAGGTAGCTCGGGAATCTCTTTGTAGATTAATTGCTTCTCAAGATTTACCTTTAAATTTTGGTGAATCTGATGCTTTCCAAAAATATATTACGACTGCTCATAACCCTCGATTTACTACTGTATCTAGGCAAACAACAACTAGAGATTTAATTAAATATTATAACAATTGTCGTGATAAATTGAAAGAAATGTTTCATACATGTACATTCTCTATTGCTTTGACATCCGACATATGGAGTGGTAGGGCAAGAGAGGATTATATTAGCGTTGTTGCTCATTATGTTAATGATGACTGGATAATGGAAAAAAGAATTATAGGATTTAAATTAATTAATGTTTCACATAATGCTGAAAATATTGCAGATAGCATTATTAAAGTTATAGAAGATTTTGGTCTCACGGATAAGATTTTTTCTATAACTTTAGATAATGCAGCTGCAAATACTAAAGCTATGGAAATTCTTACTCCTTTGTTTAATAATTATGCACAGTCTTTCTTATTGCATCAACGTTGCGCTTGTCATATTATTAATCTTATTGTTAAATCCGGTTTAAAAAGATTAGATGCTTGTATTAATTCTTTTAGAGATGCAATTTCATTTATTAATTGTTCTAACCAACGAATAGCCGCATATAAGAGTTTTTGCGTAGCAATGAATGTTCGTCCTAGAAAATTTGGTTTAGACATGCCTGTTAGATGGAACTCTACTTATCTTATGCTTAAACATATATTGCCACATAAGAGCACTTTATCTGTTTTCCTTCACACCCAAAGTCATCAATCTCGTAGCTCTTCAAGTAGAACCCAAGTTAGAGACCCTGAACTTACTGAGGACGATTGGGATGTTGGTGAAAAAATATTTTCCTTTCTAGAAATTTTTCATAAAGCTACAGTTTGTCTTTCTGGAGTATACTACCCTACATCTCCCATGATTGTTCATAATATTGTTGAAATTGCCACTCACCTAAAGGCTTTTGAAAATGATCATATACTACGGGATGCTGTAGGTGCCATGAAATCTAAGTTTTTAAAATATTGGAGCGAAATTCCTATTTTATATGCATTTGCTTTTATTTTGGATCCTAGGGCCAAACTCCAAGGATTTATAAATGTTTTACAAGTTTTAAGTGAGGCTACCGGTTTAGACTATTGTTCATACTATACACAAGTTAAGGATAAATTATATGAGATATATAATAAATATGAAAATAAATTTGGATCTGTGCGTTTACAAAGACCCCCGGTAGTCCCTAGCACCTCTAGGGGGGCTATGCAATGGGGCAAGATTTTTGGTTCTTCGTCTAGTTCTCGTGCAGGTGCAGGTACACAGCAGGTGCGACAAAGCACTGGAGACCTATCAAGCTATCTCAACAGTGATAGCGTCAGCTTCGAGCAGGAGTTGAACATCCTCTCATGGTGGCAAACCCAGAAGGTATCATATCCAGTGCTATCCATATTAGCACGGGATGTGTTGACTGTTCCTGTCTCTACAGTCTCCTCGGAGTCAGCATTCAGTCTTTCCGGAAGAATAATCGAGGAGCGACGAACAAGTCTCTCCAACGAGATGGTCGAAGTACTTATGACCGTCAAAGACTGGGAACAGGCTGAAGCAAGACTCCAACATACTGCAGATAATAAATATTTAGAAGAATCTTTTGAGAATTTGTATTTAGATAGCAATGAATAGGATTTTCAATATTTTTCTTTCATATGTGGTCAATAATGAGCTTTATAGGCTGTACTCTTTTTTCTTTACCAAGGTTTTCTCAAATTGAGTTTTTACTTGGTAAAGTTTTTAATGAGGCAGCCATCCCATGTAATTTAATAAATTAATAAAGCTCATTATGTCATTGCAAATATTTATTTTTATGATTAACAATGTCTACAATTTTCTATATTTTTTTCTGAATTTTCTACAATTTTTTTGAATTTTCTACATTTTTTCTTAATTTTCTACAATTTTTCTTAATTTTTTCTTTTTTTTTCGGGCTAAACGGGCTAGCCGGGCCGGCACGGCCCGTTTAGCCTTAATCGTGCCCGGGCCGGCACGGCACGGCCTCGGGCCGTGCTTGGGCTCCCACCGCGGCCCGCGGGCCGGCACGGCACGGCCCGTTTAATACACGGGCCTTAACGGGCCGTGCCTAAACGGGCCGTGCCGAGCCCGGGCCCGTGCCGTGCCGGCCCGGCACGGCCCACTGGCCACCTCTGCAAGGCCCAGTCCTGATGATCTTTTTTAAATAATCAATTCATTATTCAAAATTACAAAAATATACCTGCGATTTAAAATTTTGCACTTTTGACCGTATGTCGCTCAATGGTTGACGACTTTGGCTAGTCATCCAACTATTGAGTAACATGAGGTCAAAGTGGCCCAATGATTCGGTGACTTTACTATGTCGTCTGACCATAGAGTGACTTTTGCACATGTCGCCCAACGGTTGGGTGATAATCCTCTAGTCACTCAACTATTGGGTGATTATTAAAAAAAATATGTAATTATTTATTAATTCGATGAAAATAAGTGTGAGGGTAAATGACAATTGTTATAGGTAGGTAACATTTAGCAAGTCTTGTTTGTAATTTTTTTTAAAAGTAGACAATGTCGATTGATCCATTTGTGATTTTCGTAGACTGTGAATGGTACGAAATCTGTTAGACTCGCAATAACGTTTTGTGATCATCGTATGGTGTTGTAGTGCGATAAATTTTATGAAAAATTTTGTGAGAACGATTAAGGTAGCAATGATTTGTAAGTACAAAGGTAAGTGCTATTGCGATGAATAGATAATTCATAAAAATTTTAAAAATAATTTTTTATTCAAAAATACGAAATTATACATGTGATTTTTTTTGCAACAGTAGCCTCCTTTTAACTGAGTGTAAATATATATATGGACCGATAATCTTTTTGGGGGCCCACCCTCCGAGCACAAGGACGAACATATGCTAGACAGTACCGTTGATGAAAGATACGTAGAATTTCATGTGTACTTGTAGAACTCATTTTTTTCATGTTGTTGGATGCATTGCTACGCGAAGAATTAAATGCAAAAAGACGAGATTTGATGTTATGAATTAAAATAGACTTTATAATAAACTGGGAATAACACGGTGCATAGGGTTTGGTTACGTGAATAAAAAAGAGCATCATACACGATGCAACAAACTAAAGTACTCCTACGATACATATACACCTTTTTGGAATGGAAATAAAATCAACGTTTGCGGGACTAGTTCGAAACGGCCTGACCTACTGCAGGATTGGAGCCATTTTTCCTTCCTTGCGAGCTCGGTGTTGAACTCCTCAGCAGCCTCTTTGGCCTTGGCCACCATTTTCCTATTTTTCTCGCATTCCTTGTGCATGCACGCCTCGATATGAGCTTTCGTCTCCCGACGTATATGCTCGTTTTGCTCGTCATTGCGGGGTTCCTCCTCCAGGATTTCACAGGCCCTTTTGGCATCCCACTCCTCATAGTCGAGAGTCCACCTCCTTTTTAAACCAAAGGGTTGATATGGTGTGGTTAATTTCACGTGCGAAGTGTTACTTTGTCTTTCTGAAAAGTAGCTGGTGAGGCAGAGTGTTATCATGTCTTGCATTGCAGAGTCCTGCCTTTTCGACCATAATTTATTTATGTGCATTGCGCAAAGTTGTGTCCTTTGTTCTTGTCATTGCACAAAGGTGGCCCGTTTGGTCTTGTCACTATGTAAAGCTGACCCGTTTGGTCTTGTCACTGCGCAAGGCTGCCATCATTAGTCTTGTCAGTGCTCAAAACTGGACTGTTTGGTCTTCTTACTGCGCAAGGCTGACTCCTTTAGTCCTGTCACTGCTCAAAGCTAGCTCATTTGGTCTTGCCACTGCACAAGACTGTCTCTTTTGATCTTGTCAATGCTAAAAGATGTCCCATTTGGTCTTGGCAAAATGCAGACACAGGGAGGACGTGGTCGTGTAGGTCTTGGACGCCCCATATGAAGGCAGACGACGTTTCTTTCGATGCCCACATTCTGGGGTGCAATTAGCCAATAGTTTCTATTAGCGCTAATAGATCTTCCATACTAACTCTCCTTTTCAGTAGATAGCGAAATACAACTTTGTTCGCTGGATCGATTCTCCCCATGAATGCCATATTGTGACGTACACTGATGCATTGTGGGAACGAATCCAAGAATTGGAGGTGAGAATTGATAATCTCAATGAGCAGAATGATGATATCCGCTAACAGATGTAGCGCGAGAGTGGTAACAAGGAGGTCGTCAACATACAAAGTTCATACGATCCCACATGCTGCTGCGCAAACCCTAATTGCATATATGCGTGCCACTACAACGACGGCCAGGCACGTCCGAGGCACCCTCCTCTTCAACACTCCATGTGGGTAGCGCGAGGCACCTTATACCAGTAGCCCCGCCAGGAGAAGCTTGTACCACGATACTCTCCCCTGTTGTACGCGGTTATGTTTAATATCCTAAAGCATGTAGAATGATGTCATTTTTATTGTCAAAAGAATTTGAGAAACACATTGCAATGAGAAAATTACTATTTGCAAAAGGTGGCCTGGATATACATTATACATACGTACATCATACAAATGAAGTTAAAGTTTGCAATAAAGTTACAATATGATAGCATTTACAATCGAAATATCAGTACACACCACAACAAGGCACATGTCACTTCATGCCAGTATTCCTACTCGTTAGCAGGCGCCTTGCAACATCTCGTAGTGTGGCCTTCTTGCCCACGACGTCTACTCGTCGATCCAGCTTCCCCTTCGTCCATATCATTCCTAATGCGACGACTCTGCCGATGGCCCTTCTCACCCTTCAATAGGTCAAGATCCAGAATCCAAGCCCTCTGTGCAATATTCGAAATGGCAAAGTTGCCCACAACCCTGAAGCCTCTTAGAACCACGCCTGCAACACCCTCTCCTTCATGAAGTACTCCGACATGAAGTTCGTGGGTCCATGTTGATAGTCCCACATGCGACGAGGACATGAGAGCATAGCTTGTGAAAGAGCTTTGGCTTATTACATGTTCAACTAGGTTTATTCACATAATCTCTAAGACACACCTCGTGGGTAACCCTTCACGTAGACCTTGTGCGACTAACCCTTCTCAATCTTGGCTTGCATGTATATTGTGATTTTCAAGCAGTATGGTGTATGTGGGTTGGCTGTATGAAGTGCTGCATTTGCATGTATTTCCCTGAAATATCTGACTGAACCTTGCAGAACGCCTTCGGCGATGGCAACGAGGGGCTGAGAATGGAGGCTCCTCACAACCTAGTTGTACACCTCCACAAAGGTTAGTGGCAATTATGTCATACCTCGCACCATCAGTGTCGTGTAACAACAACCACTTCTCGAAAGGCTCGACCTCAATCTAATGGAAGAAGCACTTGATATTCCTTGAGGTCCTTCGTGTCACACCAGGAGGGTCAATCTTCGGCAATGGTGTGAGGCGTTCGGATTATGCCACCCCAGGAATGGCCGGCCGCTTATTCCTCTCAGCAATGTGCTTCATGATGTGCTTCTCCAACATCTCCCACAGTGCATCGAATTTATGCTGCTGGTTTTGCATGGCCAACCTTTTGAACAGCTTCATCAACAGTTACTGCGGGAACTGCTTGAAGAAGTTGACCCCCAGATGACGAATGTACCATCTGTTCCCCATGTCTGGCCAAGAAAACAACTCCTCTAGGTCTTGCTTAAGTTTTCTTATGGCCTTCATCATTCCAGGGTGGTGATCATGGATTATGCAGACATCAAGATCCCTCCTTCCGATGTCGAAGGAACCACAAACAGCAAAATTCTCACTTTCGATGAATGCGATAGCTAAGGATAGAATTTGATTATTGCCATCAACACCAATTGCTATCAGGATCTGCCCCTTATATTTCCTTGTTAGAAATGTCCCATCGACTGAGATCACTGGTAACATATGCCTGAAAGCGTCGATGAAGACACCAAAGACTAAGAAGGCTATCTACAAAACTAGGTAACCAGGCGGTCTTCTGGTTTTGCAGATGTTTGCGACCGGCGGATGCTGTGGCCTTCTACGCCTTACTTGCTGCTAGCATATCTCACCTCGAGGCAGAGACTGATGGCGTTCGACGACCGTGCAGTTCGCCAGCGGACAAATGATAGACGGGAAGGGCTCACGGCCGAGGGAGATCCCTGCTGGCCCTCTGACTGAAGCCCCCCTTGCGGGTGGGCGAGGATGACTCTCGAAGGATAGGCCTCCTGACGGACGACGTCGGCGAAGGAGGGATGCATCGGAGCTAGGGGGCTTGACTCCAAGCTGGACGATGGGCTGACGTCCTGTCATCGGAGCTCACGCGCTGTGGGCCGAGCCACCTGCGTGGGGTCAACAATGACTGAGCGAGGGAACGGTCACCTCGGTGGTGGCAACACGAAGGCAAGTGGTGGTGGGTGGATGCCGGACGACGGTGAGGGGTGGTCGTCAGCCCCGGAGTGGGCGCAGACGTGGGAGGGACGGGAGAGTTTAAAAGGTTCCAACAGCCTGGATACCTACACCCTAAGATCCTAGCTTCACAGTACTATGCCTTTGTAGTGGCAAATGGATTGGCAGCAAAACACCAGGTAGAAACTCTGCAGAACATTCAGATTCAGGGTCAAAACCAACAGAGCATGCTAAAAGTGAAGAAATCGTATGCAACACAAGCCAAACGCAACACCGACACAATTAACTTCCAACATGCTGAATAGGAGCATATATCCAGTACACGGCGTCCAGGCGACAATAAAACGACCACCTAAAGAATCCACGAGCCGGAGAGTAAACAACACCTACACCAGAGCTGGAGAGTCGACCAGCTTCACACATTACACTAAATACGAGCTAGTTAGGTTTCGCGCCGCACCGGAGTGCGCCCGCTACATCCTTTTCGCAGGTCCTACGACGGTCAGACGGAGTCTGGGTCCGATCACTGGTGCAGTGCTCACTTCCAGGACATGCTGGACAGGCCTGGCTGGCTATGGTTGCTGGCCGTGACCCCTTGGTTCGGTGGGCTCCCAGGGCCGCCTGATGACTCACTCAATGTGCCTCTGGACGGCGAGCTGCTCGGTCCCATCCTGCTTATCGGTGCGATCTTTGGTGGTGCGGCGGAGGCAGGGTCTGAAGGGGCTTGATGGCTTGGCTCCTCCTTTCCATCGGTGTTGAAGCTTCCCACCACAATCTGCGGACATGATGATGGTAGTTAGTCACTCTCTAGTGTGTAATACCTCACTGATCGGTCAATGCCAATGACGTGGAAAAAATTATAAGCAATCTGACAGCTTTTGCTCATTGTACTACTGAGAAATAAAACCAAGAAGCTGCAGCTTCAACAATGTCCACAGAATCTAGGACTCAGAAATAGTGCAAATATCCTTCACATAGCTTGCTGAAGAAATTGAAAAAATTCCAAGTCACCGAATGATATTTGGCAAGCAATATACTTTTTAGTTAGTATGAAATAGAAAAAAATCTGATAATTATAATGAACAAACTTACATTCAGGAAGTTCTAGAAAAAACTAGGACTAGACATCCGATGAATGAGTTTTAAGGTTGATGATATGGAAAGAGAAAAGACCTGTACTGGTGAAGCAGCTGTCAGAAGTCCTGCAACTCCACCACCCAAGACACGACCATCAGGACCTGCTAGTGAAACACTGAGTCCACCAGTTCGACTGCGATGGCCTCCATTCTCTGATAGAAGGAATGACCCAGACAGTGACAGTATCTCAAATCGGCCCTGTGCAGAAACAAGAAGGTTTCACCACCTATTTTACCTGTAGTAGACATACCATCTACAGTGATAATTCTTCAACAGACCTGGTACTTCGGTTAGATCAGGCCTCTCAATATCACAATATTTTACCATATAAAAGATTCTGCCATGCTTAGCATTTCATGGAAAGAGCCTGATTATCTTGATAATTTCAGACAGTAAAAAGTACGTACCTCGTATGTTACCGTTCCACCTGAAGTAGCAGCTTGCCGAAGTGTCACATTTGATATGGCGCCATTTGCTGAAAGAATGCAAACTCCACGAGTTCCATGCTGAGAGAATGACATAATCTTTGCAGATACATCCTGAATAGCAGAATTCAAGTCATTTGGATAACTCAGCTCATAAATGATCTCTGCAACCCTAGTTTTGCATCTACACACAATCACAACTTGCCAAGTGCTTCTGTAGCATCTCTCTCTCTCTCTCTATCTATCTGTGTGTGTGTGTGTGTGCAGAGAATTAGCAAGATAATGGGAACTGAGCTGAAAAAAAACCATGAGCATGCTGAAAGATGGTATTTCTTTTCTGGAAATAACTGATAGATAGCCAATGTAATTTATGATAATGCAGAAGATAAAAGCCAAGTCAATAGTCATATGGACTACTTTCAGCATGCTTTTCTGGAAATAACTGATAGATAGTCAATGTAATTTATTATAATGCAGAAGATAAAAGCCAAGTCAATAGTCATATGGACTACTAAAGGAACATATGGACTTTATAGTTTATACCAAGTTATCAGAGAGAAAATAAAGAGTTAAACTGCATTGAGCTAAAATCAGTTCTAGAAGTGTAGAATGGAAGCATAAGGCTATAATTTTCCGCACGTTCAATGGAAAATTAATAGCTACAATATAAAATGGCCAGCTTTTAGTATGTGCTCAGAATAACCCTAAAAAACAATAAGTTGATTAAGACATCACCACAATGTATAGCTTAATGCAAAGATAGAATGTTCCAGAGTAAATTGCAGAATTAGAAAAATGGTAATTTTACTAAAAATGGTAAAACTCACTTAAAACAAAAATAATCTAAAACGAATAATGAACAACCAAATGACAAAATGCAACATCCAAAAGTGTGCAGATATATGAAAAGAATCCAGGAAATCAAGGATTGAGGATTTGCTTTACCTCTCCAGCTTTAACAAAAATAACATGAGGTGTAAATCCAGCCCCTGCTGACCCTGCAAAATGTAACGGAATCAATACAGATAAAAAAAATATGTACAGAACTCAAAAGGAAGCATGGCAATACATTTTACAACTTCAGTTAAACAGATGTTTCATAGTTCAACAATGTAATTATATTAAGCATGCTTAAGTACATATTCCTATATAAATCACATAGATAATTCAAGTAAAGTTGCCAATCCAACATTTACACTAAACAAGAGGTTTCTGTTCAAAAAAACAGAAGGATAGAAAAGTAATTTCCCGACCACTCGACCTGCAGTCTGCATACAGTGCATCACCCCAGAACTAATCATGCAAATCAGCAATCCTGAGCAAGTCCAGAGTCCAGGCAGAAATTTTCTGATTTCTAAACAGATAATTGCAAAAGGAAGAGGAAAATTTTTCCTCCAAACTCCCTCTTCTTGAGCTTCATACAATAACGAAACTTTAACAAAAATGGAGTAGTTTAGAATGGATATGTACCAATGTTGCCAAGAGCAGGCAGGTGCTTCTTGTTGGTGGAGCCCTTAGGCCGTCCCCTCTTCTTCACCCCGTCCGGCGACGCCGACGGCACAGTGTCCGCCGCCTTCGCGGCGGCAGGCGAGAAATGCCCGGAAGCGTCGGGCGTCGCCGCCGCTGGCGCCCCGGCCGTGGACGCAGGCACCAATGCCATCGAAATGGAGCCGTCGGGGCCGTACTTTCTTGGCCGGCCGCGCTTCTTCTTGAGCACCAGCTCCCCCGCGTCCAACGGGAGTGCCGCCGCGCCATTGCCTCTCGTGGCAGCCACGTTGGGGCCAGCAGGCGCGCCGCCGCCCACGGCCTGGTACGTTGCCGTCGCCGTCGGGGTGGAGCTCACCGGAGTGAAGATGGGGGTACCGTCCGGTGTGTACGCCATGCGCACGCTCTGCATGGCGCCGGAGGACGCCGGCGTCGGCGGGCTCTTAGGCAGCCCGAACGGCTCCCTTCCTGCCATCACTGCTTGCTCCGACGACGCCCTCACGTCCATCATTCCTCACTGAGCAGAAGCCGAGCTACCAATCCACACTTCCAGCGATTTCTTGGACCAAAGGCTGCAGTTTTTTCGCTACAGAGGCAAAGCTCATGAGCGGCGAAGTAAGGCAAGCTCAGAACTGCAAAAACCCATAAACCCCGCGTTGCTCAAAGCTCGAAATTTTCAACAACGAACAGAGGAGCACAGATTAGATTTTACAGCGTAGGGTGGTGGTATCTTGGAATGGATGGGAAGAAGCCGCAAAGGGCGGAGGAAATGAGGAAAAAAATGGAAAAGAAAATGGGAGGAAGAAATGGTAAACCAAATTAAAATGGAAAATAACGGGGAGGAGTTAAAAATCCAAGCTTTGGTCAGGATTTGGCAAATAAAGCACAGAAATTACAGATCCCCACCCGAGCAAGGAGGCAGCAAAATTACCAAGAAATTACCACAAATTAGATCGTACTGGGGAATATAGACGAAAGACAAGAAAACAGTTCGGAAAAAGAAGGCAAGAAGCAAGCTTGCACACTCGTTTGTTGAAAGATGTAGCTCAAGAGTCCTCGCAGAGCACTCAAACAACTCCAAACAACGAGAGGAGAGAAATTTAGGGATTTCGCTTATCTCCTACGTAATTTCCCCTCACGCGCCCTCCTCCATTTTTTTCTTTCCTTTTTCTTTTCCTTTTCTTAGCTCCCCTCCTCGCACGTAATCTTTTGTAAAAAGAAAAGGTTTTAATTCGGAAATAAAAAATAGGCAGGTAAGTGAAGCACGTCAGGATTGCATTGGTAAGGGTATACCTTATTTGAACCCTGTTCTTATTTTAGTTACATTGTGACCTCCCCTGCTTTTGGCTTTATCTGCTTCTGTTTTTCTTTTGTTTTTTTGCTCCGTCTGTTTTTCACTGTGCCCGTGGACCTAACCAAAACCATTTCCTTTCCAACCACACGCCAACTGGCTTGCAAAACCATAAATGAGACCCTATTATTTATACCGTACCTAATAAATTTTGTCTGAAATTTTTAAAATAGTAAATAATAAAGTCATTAACGTAGACAGTGCATATGATTTTTTGTCTTAGGAAGTTATTTGAAAAATCCGTCTCAATAGGCTAGCCCATTTATTTCAATTTTTAAAGAAGCTAAAGCCTAAAAGAAAAGGCCAGAGCATGGTTGTTTAACCAGACACACATGGGAATTATCAAACATGTTGAATTAGTTTATGTAAAAGCAACAACAATAAAGCAAACATATCTAGGTTACCAATAGCTAAACATGATTTTTGATGTAAATCGACGCTGCTACGAGTCTATGACAATTTTCTTGCCAAAATTAGCTAGTAAGTATAGCTTGCAAATCATGATCATTTAATTCAAAATAGTGTTACTTAAAAAAGACTACATGAAAACATAAATATAAGAAATATTCAGATAATAACTTTTATGTTGGGACTAGATACGCTTAGTAATGATGACATTATGACCAGGGACAATCGACTATCACACAAAGCCCTCTAAGGGTTCTATAGTCACCTTCGACCTAAGATACCTATAGAGGAATAGGCAACAATGGGCAATGGTGGCGTCAGCAATCGCTTATTGAGGCAGGATCCATGACATAGGTGAGAAAAAGGGGGAAAGATGGTACTGGGATGTGACGATGTCGCAGTGAAAGGTAGTGGAGCGGAGAGGTGGAAGTACCTTGAATAGCATGTAGATTTGGTGTTAGTGATGGCACCACGGCCACGATGAAGGAGGGGCTTGTGCGAGGCTAGGGTAGGGTGTGGCGACGGTGTGGTATATAGTGGGTAGAGGTAGGGTTTGATGGAAGGGTCAGATAAGGGATGAAGGAGGTCATAATGTATTACGATGATATGAATAGTTGGATATTAATCAAACGGATTCAACTTGTCCTATCCGGAAAAGGCAGCCCATGGGCCGGTAACTCCTACCAATTAGATGTGGACAACTGTTACGCGGTTACATATTTTAGTTCCTACTAGCTAGTTCCAAATTCTAAAACAAAATAGGACTTCTTTCTGAAACTAATGCCTTTTCATCCTAAAGGTAGATGTGAAGCCAATGGCTACTATTTTATAAAGTGAGCAAGGTTTTTGAGAAGAGTTGAGCCATCACCCATGCTTACATAGTCTTTTTTAAGGAGTGACTACTCAACAGTCACCCAATTTTTCATTAGAAATTAGTTCTTTTTTTGAACATCCGATCGAAATCCAATCACCAGATCTAGACCCTCTCCCTCATCTTTACCCCTACCTTGTCTCTAGTTGAGCACCGTCTCTCACATCGCACCCACCACCACCCCTACCCCCACCTTATGTGCTACCCCTCCACCTCACCGGTGTCCCCCGACACCGACGCGACCCACCAGTGTTCCCCTCCATCGCCACTTCCCCCTTCGCATCCGTTGTGTTCGAGAGTGACCTTGACACTGCTCGTCATTTCCGAAAGCGACACTACCACCCCCGCTGTCGCCCTCCTTCCTCATCTCCGGCGGCTCACCACCGTTGGATCCATCACCGTCTCCTGCTGCCTCCTAATTACTCTTATTCTTGTCAACCATGCCAACATCCACTATCCACTACCCCTCTTCTGAGCCCACGGTTGGCGGCGCCACCGCCACCTCCTCCACCCACCACCGAGTTGTCACTACCCCCTCCTCCCAATTTAGTGAACCCTGACCCTAAAATGCTCACCGGAGACGAAGACGGTGCTGGTGTCATTTAAATCTTCGAGCCCATCCAATAATGAGAAATTGGACTGAAATCTCAAAATATATTAGTAGTGTCATATAGGTATTCCATTTTTTAAATACAAAGCATGTTCAGAGAGTGCAGACCTCAAGAACCAATTCTATGAAAAAAAATTATAAAGAAATTCCAGTGCCGGAGCCTTTCTGTTTGTTAGGTGACACGAAACACAGTGAAAAGTCGGCACCAAAACCACTAGACCTAGTCAACAAATCGGGATTTTTGGGACAGAAACGAAATCGAAATAGGACACGCCATCTCAATGAGATCACATTTATTTCCCCTATCGATCCAAACACGAGCAGTACCAATAGCACTGGAGGGCCCCGTTTTGCTCCCAAATTTTTTAGCTTTGCTTGTCCCATGCAGTGTTTGATCCTTTACGGCAAAGTAAATTTACACGTACATTTTCCTTTGTTATTCATAATTCTCGGTGCTTTGAAATAATTGCAGTCACTTGGAAAATAATTATTTGGAACTGCAAAAGGAAAAAAAAAAAGAGGGCCTAAGCATGAGAGATTGAGTGCATGCCAAGAATTAGACTGCAAATCGAATAAAGGTTTGCGCTTTATTTATACCACCACTCTTTATCTAACTTGTCCAGCACTTGTCGTTTGCATCGTCCTTATCTCTCTCTCTCTCTCTGGCTTTACTAAAAACCTTTAATTTGATTAGCATTTGTTTTTTTTTTTTGTATGCTAGTTTGGTTTGTAAATTAGCATGCTGCTTATTTTGCCGTCTTGACCTAGTAAAACGAGTTGTTACTGCGGCCCTTCTTTTGCCGTCTACTGAGCAAACTGAAACTAGAATTCTAGCGTGATGTACATTGCAGATCGAGCTATGAGTTCTGACAGGCTGAGCTCTGGCTGTGAGTAGTGACTTGAGCTAACAACTCACCAGTATTAACTGCATCTTGCCAAAAAGAAGAAGATTGATTACCGGTATTAACTGCATCTTGCGAGAACGAAGAAGATTAGTTGATTTACGTGGAGCGAAAGGGGGAGAAAACGATGGAGTTGTTGACTGCATCTGCATCTGCAACCCCGTGGCACACCTATCTCTGGAACCAGCAAGAATATACTGAACTTTTTCCAGTGAAAGGAAAGGAGGATGTAGTCCTTGGTCACCTGTACATGTGGCTGCAACTTCTACGAACAGCGCAGAAGAGAACGATCACGTCGGCAAGTACAAGATCATGGACGGATCTGATCCAAATGGCACGGTGGACATTCGACAGTGCAATCCAAGGCTTCAAGAAATAAAGAAAAAGGAATGCAATGATACAGTACCAACTTTTCGTTGAAGAGGTAACCATGTAGGCATTTAACTCCAGAAATCCCTGTAGGTTAGAGTGAGGGAGAGCTAATTTGACCCAGTTAAACACTCTAGCTTTCTTGTTCA
The DNA here is from genome assembly GCA_017311315.1 of Dendrocalamus latiflorus. Classification (NCBI taxonomy): domain Eukaryota; kingdom Viridiplantae; phylum Streptophyta; class Magnoliopsida; order Poales; family Poaceae; genus Dendrocalamus; species Dendrocalamus latiflorus. Next base: position 22,972,314 of record CM029673.1, read on the forward strand.
GGATCAACCTAACGTTGGTAAAAGTTAACATTTATACGGTCTGTATTTATGCTTGTTAAAACAAAAGCCTTGGGCTAGCTAATTACCTGGTTGTTTTGATTCCAATAGCTACTCTCAAAAATTGATCTTTAAATACAGCTATAAGAGGCTAGAATTTCTTGATACCAAATGCCGAGATTAAGCGCAGAAGATCACTCACAATATTGCTAAGTGTCGTGGTCATCTTTAAATACACACGGTTAGCATACATTTACTGCAGCATGATGTGTTTCCGTTGCCGAAAGCGTGCCACATTCGCACACTGTGATGTTTTGCGTGCACTTATGGGATACTTTTTCCACGATAAAAACTGGAGCAAAGTAAGAGCAAAATAAACCGGGTTGGAACAAGTGCCCTCATGTATTGTATCTTTTCTTTGTTAGATACAACTACAAGCCGTCTATTTTTCGTGTTTCTGACTTTTTTTTTGTTCTAGTGCTGGCAAGCTTATCCTTGAGAGAGACAGAGAAACAAATCTTTATCAAAAGTAACCCGGCCTTGCGATTTTTCATCTCTTATCGATGCATGTGTGAGAGTGAGAGAGAGAGAGAGATAAGAACAAAACGGAGCCACAGTTTCCCAAGAAAATATCTTCTTTGTCAAATGGAATCTTTGTGTTATTTTAACAACCTAAGCGAAAGACGACAGTGAATAGACGGGTGGCCTCTGTGGCTCCAAATCCTCCACTGTGGTGCAGAGTGCTGTGTGGCCTTGCAAATCAATTATTGGTGGGGAAAACTGAAAAGCCTGGAGGAAAACCGGCCACTTATATTGACTATTTCTTCTGTTTATGTACTTGTTTTTTCTCTCAAGAAAAAGAAAGGGGTGTGTCTAGGGGGCATGCACATGCCAATTAGGTACTAGAGCATTATTCTGATTTTTTTCTCCTGTTAGGCAGGCCTTTGTTGGGAACTCTATGCTTCTTGACAAAAAAAACCAGTGTAGTGATAATATACCTGACTCACAGCCTCAGTAGATTGGTCCGGTTAGGTAGAAAAAAGTGGCATATTTTAATCGAAGTGACATGGAATTGTTGTTTGTATGTGGCACAATAATGGTGGAGCCAAGTGGCGTGTCAATTCCAGAGAAATACAAGAATGTTAGGAAAGAAAGTTATCACCTGATAGACAATTCAAAGGAAAGATCCAATACAACAAATCCCAACATTTTTTTATGTTTTTTTAATCAACAATCTTTAAACTATGGTAGGGCTACTGTCAAATCACAAGAGGAAAAACAAAAGCATGATTACTACTGCAAAAGAAAAGGAAAGAAAAAGGAAGAAAAGAGCTCCCCATGTGAGCCTCCCCTAAAAATGAAATTCCATTCATCTTTACAACAGTTGGTCATGATAGCTTTTGGAGCCTTTTGTAACCTAACAATCCATTCCGGATTAGCAGTGGAGTGAGGGAGACTCATCAGTATTTGACCACATTACCAGCTTAAATGCGATTGTTCATCCGTAAAGCCCTTTTAGGGCGCTCCAAGTTGCTTATAATAAGTCAGCGCTCCAACAACGAGCTTTTTTTTTTTGGCTTTTTTTTTGCCTTTTTTGGTTTTTTTAAACTTTTTTGTTTGTTTTTCTTTTTTTTTGTATTCTCTGTTTTGATATCAGGTTTTTTCCTAACGCTTCAATAACTAGTAGCAAACAAATAAAATAAATCGTCAGTAGCTACAATGCAATTTCAGCTATAATCCATCAGCCCGCAGCCACTTTGAGTAATGGCTAACACTGTATTTGTTGTTCACTTATTCTACGTAATCAAATATAAAAATGAAATAATATTATATTAACAAGGATAACGTAAAGGAATAAGAGCATAAAAGCAAAAACTAAAAAACCAGAAAAAATAAAAAAAATCATAAATCATAAACCAGAAATAGAAAGCGTTTAAAGCAGGGTACATTTCCCCGGAATATCCTCTCACTCACCGTAATGTAATTTTGCAGTTTTACCACGCTGAAATACTACCGCTGCTTTTGTGCTCGTGCGCCCTGGCTTTTGTGTGTCGGTGTAAAAGGTCATCATCTTTCGGCAAACTCCCAGCAGATGGTATATTCGTTTTTACCATACGCTGCACCTCTTCATTTCCACCTCAGCCGCACACCAATCATTCTATCCTTAAACCAGCAACATGTAATGTTTCATAGCAACTAAAATTTACAAAATTGGGCTATACTCTTTACAAATCAAGATAATAAAATAGAATAATAGATTGTGGGCTAACTTCAACTTGAACACAAGCCAAGCTGAGGAGCTCACTTCTCCAGCTCGATTATGTGTGAGCTCGTGCGAGATTTCACAATAAACACTTTAATTACTGTAGATGCAAGTTTTCTATTTTCATTTTTTTTCCTCTCTGTACTTGAAATGTAGCTGTTCTCGTGGGGTTTCCAAGTAGGTCATCACTTGAATGAACATCTTGAAGCATGCGACGTGCATCAGGAGCCTGAAGATCCAAAATATGCGCTTGTGACCTGCGAGTAAAAATTCACCGGTTGCAGTGGGCAGGCAGGCATGTACTGGCAAGCAATTCCGTGGGGTAGTTTGATCCGGACACTAGCAAAAGAAAGAGAGAAAAGCTCCCGTGCTTGGAATTACTTGAGGGCCGTCCACCCTACGGGCCCCGGAACGTAGGGCCGTTCGCAATAAATGCGGGGACAGAGAGGGGGGGGGGCACTCGGCCCTGTTGAGCCCTTTTCCTTCTATCGTGCATAACTGTTTGTCGAAAATTGCTAAGGAGTACCGGTGTTTTCTCATCAATTCGGCTTAAACTTCTGGCTTTCAGTTTATTTTTCACTATTCATAAATTTCATCTTTTTATGAATTTTTGGCTTTTTTTTACTTTTTCCCGGGTTTTTTCCCGTATTTGTTTGTATTATATGTAATAGGCTAACATATTTTTTATATTTTTTGTTTTTTTAAAATTAATTATGCTAAATAAGTCTCTGTCAGCTACAGTGTTTTTTTAGCCAGCTACAGTGCTTTCAGCTATAAGCCACAAAAAAAAGCCCAACTGATCACCACCTAGAGTGCCCGAATTTTTCACCAATCCTGTTTGCCTTGAGAGTTGTACTTCTGGTGGTGCCTTTGGCTCCTGGCTTCTGGAGTACTTCTGTTTCTTGCTCGAGTTTTGCTTTTGATTGTTAAGACGTACCCAGATTTGCTCGGAATTCATTAAAACTTCGCCAGAGACCTGCTTGTAACCGCCCCAACTTTGTTCATTCACTCCACTCGCTGCCGGCGGGACGCTGCGGCAACGGGAAAAGCTGCAGATTGGCGTTGTTCTGTTCGGTCCTGAATCCAGCCAGACTTCTATGATGGATACAGCCCATAGAGGACGAAGTACTGGTGCGTAGATACCGTAGTTGTCGCTCGGACAGGCACGGGTCGAAAGTTATGGCAAGGAGCCAAGGACGGCGATGCATCGCAGGCAGCTTCAGTTCCTGTTTCCTCGTTCCTGCACGCATGATTTGATTGTCGCGGCTGGACGTCCGGCCGAGCCGAGCCAGCCGACAGAAGGTGGACGACGCCGGCCGAGCGCCGACCCCGGACGGGTAAAAATGCTCGTCGCGAACAGCAGTAGTCCTATACCTATACAATGGGTCCCACTCCCAGTAGCTACTTCCCTGCTTCCTGAGTTAGCCACGTCATCAGATTATGCTTTGATCGTTGGACTACATTTTGGCGCCGCAGATTTGCTTCCAGCAACGTTCCCTTCTTTCCTCCACCCTTCCTCTCCGTGCTGTTTTCTTAGCTGGGTTTATAGCTTTTGATCTTAATACGAGCGTTTGTACATACGAACCGAATACCAATAAATCAATTCGAAAAGGCCGTTTCGATAAACCGATTCAAAAAGGTGGTGAAGAATCCGCTTAATTTATTCGTTCAGAGAAAATCATAATGCATAAATAGAAGTCATAAAAAAAAACTGGCCAGTTATCGGCTCCAATTACATCTCTTGTGGAACCGTCATTGGCATGCCAACATACCACAATATATTACTACACACGAGACTACATGACCGACCGACCGACATTGTTTTGAGAAAATTTAATCGACCTATAGTATGATGCTTCTCCTCGAGCTACGGACGCGATCTCTCTCCTACTCTCTCGCCGGCCGCCTTGTTTAATAGCGTCAGCGATGGCTGGCTGCTTGCCGGCTCATCGTCTCGAAACACCAGAGCGCCATCTGACAAACGCGGGAGAATATACATAGCTTGGCTTGCCTTTCTTCTTGCGGTTTACACCCTATCTCGATGCGAGCTCACGAGAGAGTCCACATGAAGAACGCCGACCAGATTGTCACGGCGACGGACGCAAGAGCGTACACCCAGACAAAGATGACGGAGCACTCGCTCTCTCCCACACCAAACAGCTGAGTGATCGTCCCTAACAAAACACAAGAGACCAACTGGTGACCACAATAAAAAAAAAAAGCAGCAGTTCTTCGCTTCCTATGAACAAATGAAAAAGAACGGCATGAAATTTCTGCATGTCTCACCAATGTTCATTGCAGGTGGGACAGCGTACTGCAGCAGGAGGATGAACTGGTACAGAGGGTCCGGTTGGATGAGGCCGAAGTGAACTGCTGCCTTGACTAGTACAGTGCCTACCGAAGGCAGCAGTATGTATCTAACAACTATGACACCGGCAATGACTGACGGTTGCACACTCGCCCCTCCTCGTAATCCTGGAGAAATGATTCATGTTTCAGCTTCAGATTGATGTTTGTTTTTTTATCCTCATAATATGACAGTGGATCATACACCATTGACACTGCTGTCAGTGTGATAAGACCAAGTTTACCATTGATGAGGTTCCCTCCCATTATCAATGTGACAGATGGAATTGCTCCTCCACTGTGTAGGAAAAGACCCATGATTAGATATGCGAACTAGACCAAAAACTCGCCTGTCGTCCACGCCCCCCCCCCCCGGGGATATATGGTTACAACAACGTATATTAAAAATCAAGAAATATGAAGGAATTACCCTATTAATTCAGCTGACTCGTGCAGGACACGGAGAGGGGCACTTTCTCCTATTATAGCATTTCTAATCAGAGGTATTCCTCCAATTATGAACCCGACAACCTACAAAAGGAAGCTGGTAAATTGCCTCAATTCAAACCACAATATTTAATTGGGGTTAGTCCATTGCAGTTTAAGGTTATACTACATAATTTGTAGCTATCAGATCAACATACCACTGCAATGGTTGAAGGAGCAAAGAGCTTCTTGAAGTCAACTGCTCCAGAAATTGATGATGCAAATCTTTTCGCTCTCTCTGACAATGGGACCTATGCAAATTTAAAATTTATAATGATGCAAATTGGCAAAACAATATTACGTATTAAGCAGTATCACTCGAGGAAGAAAGAATTCCAGCATTAAGAAACCTTAGTTTTGGTCGAAGGTACGCTTGAATTAGATATCAACGGGAGCGTGCATTCATTCGTGTGATCACTCGATATTGAGCGGTTCTCTTCCGAAACTGTTCCTGCAGTGCTGCCTGAAATCAAGACTTTTGTTTGGTTTGTTTGGGCATTACCATCTAATTCAGTCACTTTCGAAGTGACACGCACAATATTATACACGATCGACCACAGAAAGACAGCACCAATCTGCAGTAAATCAATGACGATAGTGAAATAGTGTTCTTTTTTAACTTAACAAACAAACATAAGCAGGTTTACATCATCTGGAGATTATATTAAATACAAATACAGAAATAGCCTTACAGCCATTGAAAGCGACGAATACGCTAGTCCATACGTCTGACAAACATCAGGTGCTCCAAATGGGCTTCCCTTCTCTTTGCAAAGAGCTGGAATGATGATGAGAAAAATATTGCCCAAATTGCCTGCACCCATCCAAGCAAGTCAACTGAAGATTTTTAACAAACTACAAGCATAGAAAGAGACTAAAGGAGGGTTGCACTCAAAGGTGGAGATGTTCAAGTTTGATCAGTTCTCCAAGGTGTCCCATTCACAATTAGTGATCAACTGACCACTCACGGACTAAGTATCTGTTGGGCTGGACACTCTCCACTTGGAAAAGAAGCCTGAAGTTAGCTCATAAACTTGGAAGTCTGTAAACTGTTGATTGCTCTTGTAACCAACGGTTGAGATGCCTCCTCCTTAATGAGGGAAGAAAACCCTAGCCCCTTCCTTCAGCTGTTGGAAAGAGAGCGGCTGGAAAGAGAGGAGAGGGAAAAGAAGAAGAGGAGATCTGTTCCAATTCGAGTGATTCTATGCAGTCTTCATTAAGACGTCGATATGAGCATCAAACGTTATCGGATCGAGCTCAATCTTGGTCAGTGCGTTTTTGACTTGATGCTCTTCGATTTATACGGTTGGATGAAAGATTGGAACAGAGGAACATCAGATTTTAGAGTAGTATTTTCAGTTCGGGTTGCAGCAGATTCAGTACTATGCAGTTTTAATAGATGATATGTTTGGGGGTCCAAATAATGTCCGATTTGGATGAAATTTTGATAGCTTGTTAAAGACTCATGGATCCATATTGCTGCAAAATTTTACATGATTTGGATTTGTGATTTGTAAGATATGAACTGATAACTAAAAGGAACAGAAACTATGTTTTGTCTATTTGGTTGTTAATGTACCTCTTGTTAATTGTGTGCGGTTGTTGATGAAGATACCAAGATTATATCTTGATGATGTTGTTATTTCTGTGATGTACCTCTAGATATTCTAGAGAAGACTCATTGTACATATTGTCGATTATAGTGAAAGATTTAGGAGTGGGTTGTGCAAGCCCCGTAGATTTTACTCCTTACATCGAAGAGGTTTTTCACGCAAATTGTTGTCACTTTGTATATGTTCTTGTAGTTAATTTGGCTGCTTATCTGTTAGTTGAAGCTATCTTATTAATTCCGTTGTTTATCTGTTTGTTGAAGTCATCCTTATTGGTTCACTACAAGTAGAGGTGTTAATTTTTTGTCAATTACAATGTTTAGCACCAACAGTATCTTCATGCCATTACTGAATTTTCAATTGGATAAATAGTTTGAAAATCCCTTAAAATATAATACTACCATGATCTTGTCCCATGGTCTCATCTTTGTTTCATGGAACGGTACAAGGTATGTGTAGCCGTGTAGGTGGTTATCGGTATTATGGCTAGTACCATGTCGCTACTAGGCATTACCTGATGTTATGAACCTAAGTTCATAACGGGTAAACACCACCAAGAGGATGGCCGGATGGCGTCGGCGTAGGGAGAGAGAGGAGACTATAGACGAGGAATACTTTGTTATTATTCTGCTTGATGACAATAGCATGCGGTAGCCCCTTTATATAGATGGCTCCTCCTAACAGATCGAATCTAATTCCAATCCTATCTCTAATAATATGGAAACCCATATCATATCTCTAATTATATCTCTAACAATGGAAACTAATCTCTAACTCAAATAGAAACCAATCTCTAATTCCTAATAATAACCCGGCTGGGCCCAAGGCCCACGCCTATAACACTACACCCCTCCCGGACATGCAGCTCGTCCTCGAGCTGCTAGACGACGGCCAATGGAAGACCTTCGACGCCGATGTAGAAGACGAACGGTGGCAGGGTGCTGCAGCGGATGGAAACGGGCGGCCAGATCCACGCGGAACACGGCTAGACGAAGTGTAACGCCTTTGGAAATATAATGCCTGCAAAATAAGCTATTTATTTTTTTTTGAATTGTTTGAATTTGTTTTTTTTGATTTTTTTGATTTTTTTTGCCTTTATCTAACCGGTCGGTTTTAAAACCGACCGACACCGAACGCATCGGTCAAAGGGGAGGCCTCCGCGCGGAAGCAGAGGCGGAGCGGGCGGCCGGCGGCGGTTGTCGAAGCGGCGGCACGGGTGGAGCGGCCGGCGAAGCGGCAGCCGGCACGGGCGGAGACGGCCTGGGCGACGGCGGTGGCGCGGGTGGAGATGGCCCGGGCGGCTGCGACGCGGCGGAGGCGGCCCGGGCGACGGCGTGGAACGCCGGATCCGGTGGCGGAGGCTCCTCGTCAGCATCGGCGGGCGACGGAGAAGCCAAACAGCGGCGGCCCGCGGAGCAGCAGCCGACGGATGACGGCCAGCAGGGTGACGGCCGGCCGCGCTCGAGCAGATCCAAGGAGACGACGGCGGCTGCGGCTTGCAAGGATGAAGGCGGCCCGCGACCGGGGACGGCGATGTCGGCAGCGACGGCTGTGGATCCAGCGTCGGAGGCGGACCCGGCGGCAGCTGCAGTGGCTCGGATCCGTGCGGCGATGGCGACCGGAGCGGCCGGCGGAGCGGCAGCCGAGGCGGCCAGCGGAGCGGCCGCCTGCGGAAGCGGAGCAGCTGCCGGAGGATCGACGGCCTGCGGAGCGGCCGTGGCGGCGGCTAGGGCGGAGGTGGACCGGCCGGCGACGGCTGCGCCAGGGGCGGAGGTGTGCCGAGCGGCTGCGGCGGCTCGGGTAGAGCCGGACCTGGCGGCGGCGGCAAAGAGCGGCGATGGCCCAGGCGACGGCGGTTCTGGGCGGCAGCTCCGGCGTGGATCTGGCAGCGGACGGCGAGGGAGCGGCCGGCGGCGGCTTGCATGGATCTGGCAGATGAAGATGACGCGAGGCAGACTTCGGCGGCGGCGGCGACGCGGGCGGCCCGGGCGACGGTGGCGGCTCGGGCGGGGTCGGAGCAGCCGACCGGAGGAGCAGCTGTGGCGGGGGTGGAGAATTCTCCTGACTTGGAGCTGCTGTTTGCGGTGGGGTGTTGCCGGCAGCTAAACTCCTCCTGGATACAATTGCTGCAATCCTGGCGTCGGTTGCGATGCTCTCCCGCGTCAAATCTTCAAGTTGGGAGTTCATCTCGGCACACTGCTGCATGAGCCCAACCATCTGCTTCTTGATTGCTTTAAACGTTGCTCTCATGGAACTGTCCTCCTCGTTGGAAACCATGGTAGCAGAAGTCGTGGGAAGGGATCGACTGCTCTGATACCAAGTTGTTATGAACCTAAGTTCATAACGGGTAAACACCACCAAGAGGATGGCCGGATGGCGTCGGCGTAGGGAGAGAGAGGAGACTATAGACGAGGAAGACTTTGTTATTATTCTGCTTGATGACAATAGCATGCGGTAGCCCCTTTATATAGATGGCTCCTCCTAACAGATCGAATCTAATTCCAATCCTTATCTAATAATATGGAAACCCATATCATATCTCTAATTATATCTCTAACAATGGAAACTAATGTTTAACTCAAATAGAAACCAATCTCTAATTCCTAATAATAACCCGGCTGGGCCCAAGGCCCACGCCTATAACACCTGATCTGTACCAGCCGAAAAATGATGAGAAGGGCCTTAGCCGTTGGTGATCCGGTCAGAGACTAACTGGCTTTGGGTGCTTTTATTTCTAATAATAATGCTGCCTTCAGATGTACAAAAAAAAAAAAGAGTGAAGCTCGGTTGAATCGGTACTAGGACCACCTAAAATTTTAGCTTATTGGATGGTTACTGCCGTACTGTACAATGTTTTTGATAATGACGATTCTCCAGTTGTTGCTTTTGATTTGGTTACTGCCATTGTTAGGATTCCTATTTCTGAGAGCATGAAGAAGTAATATTTTTGACAATGACACTTGATTATTTTTGACAATGACACTTGATTCTTTCAGTTGTTCTTTTTTACTTGTATTATTGTGACTTTGCATATTCAGATTGACTTATAGAAAGATTTAAAAAGGAATAACTCGCGCAAAGAAAAACAGAAAGTTTTCTAACTTTGTTGAGTTTTGAATGCCCAATCTGAATTCTGAACCAGAAGCATGAGAACAACTGCTCCTTCACAAAGCACTGAGCTTTCGAGGAAACAGCTATGCATCTGCCAACGTACCACAAAATAAATATGTGAAAGCTCTGTACTATGTTTACCTATAAGAAGAAGTGTATTTAGTATTTATTGACAATTTAGAAGAAAAGGTAGAGAAGTACTCTAGTTACCAGCAGAACAGCAACCCAAAATGAGGCCTCTTAGCTTGGGCGGTGCTCTGGTGACCTGTATCACGACCCATCCGAAGATTAACCCAAAGGTGAAAGCGAGAAGAATGTTCACTGGCATGAACCACCTGCACGACGAAACATAAATGACCAATCTCTTTAGTTCTCCTTGTCTAATAAAAGAGTCATTTGATATGGCATCATAGCATTTAACTAACATTGTCCAATAACAGGTAAATGAAGAAACATGTTACTCACAATTTAGCCAAGCTTTCCATGGTGATTGTTTGTGCTAAATAGGTTGCAACAAGAGATGGATTGAATACGTAAAACACTATCTGCAGAAAAAAAAAATGATTCAGAAATGAGGTGGGCAGTATTAATGTGACAAAATTATGGCAGAACATGCTAAACGAAACTAATTGTTGTAGACCAATTGGTTAGGTGATTTTACTGCCTTTTACTTGAGCCAATCGCTACCACTTACATTGTTCAAATGTTTTCTTGCTTCTTTGCTCAGTATGCCAGCAATGTCACTTGCCAGGAATGATCCGACACCAGTAACCAAAAGCATGTTAAAAACCGGTACACATGCCGTGATGAAGAGCTCCAAGAGACCCATGTTCCTAGGATTAACAATTAGGCACTACTCCCTGTCCTGAAAGTAAACACCAGACGTGTAAAGTGCTTCATACATAATGATAGCCCGGCCAGAAGCATTCACCAACACAACCCTTAAGTTCCATGTGAGCATTTGAGGATCACACCAAAATAAAAATATAAAACATAAATGACTGCTTTTGTTATAATGAGTAAGGACCAAATGCCTTGTTCATAGTAAAAATAATATAAATGACAACACTTTTCATCCCCCCATCCCACCGTCTCCCCCCCCCCCCCCCCCCCTCTCACACACACAATTACGCTTTCTTCTACTAATTTAGTCCATCATGTTGAATAACCAAATGGTGAAAAAATGTCTTTAAAAACACTTTGCTGAAGTTTTCTTCATACAAAGCCGAAACGTAACAAATGGTGTTTGAACAAACAATAGCCGATACAACCAAATAAGAAATAGAGAGATGAAAATGTACTGAAAGAGTTAACAGAAGTCGTGAAGAAAGATAACTACAAATCCAAAGGTTTCCTTAATTTGTCCAGCCAAGTCCTTTCTCCCCTCTTCTTTGTCACAATATCCCAATTCCAAGAAGCAACTAAAAGAAGAAACGGACAAGCCTCCTTATCATTGGAGCTAGACAAATCGAGACAGGATCCTAGTTATGTGCTTAAACAACCGTAGCATGGCTGTATGCAATCTTACTTCCTTCCCCTTTAGGATTCTACCCACGAAGGAAACGAAACAAATCAGCGCTAATCCTACTTGCATGACTTAAGCTTTACGGAAAGTGCAAGATTAAAATAAGTACCCGATCACGTCCTCTTCCCAGCGCACTTCATTTGCACTCGTGCATGCACATGGTGTTTGTAATGAGGGAACCTAGTATCTGTTCGTCGGCATGGTGGGGTTCGGACTTGGGGATTAACTGTGCTAACAAAGTTTGCATCTAATTCACCACCGGGCCAGCAGGACGCGCGTTAAATTCTGCACAGGCTGAACGAGAACACCCTCTCTCCGAAGGACGAAAGAACCAGAACAAACGTGCAGCGAACCAACAAACGAGCCGCACAAAGAACGTTGCACATCAGGATTGAGATGAGATCGCTTGGATCACGCGATGATGGAGGGGAGGAGGAGGTAAGAACGATCAAGAACAACATCGTTCGAGGCAATACCTTCACGGCGAAAATCGCCTCCAACGCGAAGAAGAGATGGAAGCGAGAGCGCGGGTCTTTGGAGCCAATCTCTCTCTCCTTCTCGGAGGAGTCCGCTCGCCGTGGCTGCGATGGAACGGATAGAGTTTGCCGCGGCGGCGGCGACCTCGGCCGACAGCTAGATTCCTTGGGCGCCTGCTCTTCTCGCTCGCTTGGTCTGGAGCGTACTCTGTGGTTTGGTTGCGGTTTTCGTCAAATTTATTGGACTGTCCGTGGGAAGTGGGGTATGAGTGCCGGGGCTAGGGTGCAGCCAGCGAGTTGCACCGCACACCCGCGCTGCAAGTGCCAATTCTCTTTGGTAGAGCTATACGGTTTTTTTTGGGTTATAGCTGTTGTTGATGTTTTTTAGTTCTAACGTAAATGATTGTACGAATAAACTAAATGCTGGTAATTCATTTTAAAAATCTATCCTGATAAGCCATTTTAAAATAATAACAGAGAAACTATCTTATTGATTTGTTCAACAGAAACCTGAAGACTGCTAAAGCTAACCATGCATCATCTAACCTCTCAATCTCCCATGCATTCCATGCCAAAGGAAAAAGGTGTATGTTTCCTTTTTAAAAAGGTGTATGTTTGGTTGTGAGTTGTGACAAAATGAATGTTCTTCTAAAGTTGGCCTTTATTAAATTAACAAGTTTTGGCAAAGAAATGAACTAGAGACCCAGCGAAGGTGGATCTTACCAATTTTTGCAATGAACCAAATGGAAGCCTGATATGGTAAAGTTAATAAGTTATGGATTAGTTCGTATGGAACATCATAGCTTGGTGTGCAGATTTTGGATTCAAAGTGTCCGTTCTTTTTTGTTTCGACTTATATTTTTTGGTTATAATTTATGATTTTTAGACTGTTGGTGAGAGAATACATAGTAATAAAAACTTTGCATGTAGTTTTAACCGATATAAATGGAGTGGTTACAGTGTGTGCCTAGACTCTGTCTTGAAAAGATATTCAGTTTGAAAGCTAATTATTGCAGAAAAGCTGAAAACAGTTTTTAGAAACTAAAAAAGCCCTAAATTAACCAAAACCTCTCATGCATTTAATGTTTTCCGTGTTAATTCATATGGAATAGTATCCTTGTCAAACACAAATGGCGTAGCATACATATTTTTTTTAATAAAAGCATTTTACATTATAATATTTTTAAATAAATATCTAAAAAATTGGAATAACAACAGAGACATTTCAGTTTAATTATCAAAATTTTGATTGAACTACCACAAAGAACTTCCAAAACTCTTAAAACATTTAGGACCCGTTGGAAACACGAGAATTTTTCTCAACTCTTGTGAAAATTGAACTGCTTTTCCTGTGAAATTTATACATTCCAAACAAGCCGTCAGAGATCTAGCATTAACAAGCCGACAATAGTATGTTAGATGTTGCATTAGGGGGAGCATGGACCATGTTACTCTTTGGAGTACATTGTTTTCTTCGAAACGGAGCAAGCATCATTACTGGCGCATCGACCAAATTACCCTGAAGAAAACATCGAATTTTTTGTACGGATAATCCCTTTTTTATTCGAAAATACATAAATATACCCGCGAGAAATTTTTTTACAAAAATAGTCTCCAGTCGCCGTCCCATTGGGCGACTTCTGCCTTTCGCCCAACCGGGAAGCGACATTTAGGAAATGTGTGAACCGTTGGGCGACTTATACAGTCGCTCTACGGTTGAGCGACTGTAATTTCAGTCGCTGTATGGTTGAGCGACTGAAATTGCAGTCGCTCAACCGTAGGGCGACAGGAGTGGATGCCACTTATTCCACCGCCTGCCGCCCACTAGCAACCACTTTTCCCTCATTTCCCCCATTCTGCGCAGAGAGCCAGAGAGAAGAAGAGAGGAGGAAGAGGAAGGGGAGAAAAGAGGGAGGGGAAGAAAAGGAGGAGAGGGGAGAAGAGAAGGAGAGGAGGACAGGGTTGAAGGAGGAGGTGAGGGCGGAAGAAGGAGTTCAAGCTATTCCATCGATTTGGATCCAGATATTTTTGTTAATTAGGTTGTATTTACACTATTGTTTAGATGAAATATTGGTGTTAGTAAAAATTGTAGATGTAGTATACATTTTGTAGTATAGAAATTTGACTACCCTTTTTAGTATGGAAAGTTTAGTTTAGTGTTGAACGATGTTATTTGACATGTCGTAAATTTCAATCGTACATGTAGGTCTACATCATTAATGGCCAGTACTACATTGAGAGTGTATTATGGTGCTGGAATGATTCGTGAAGGTCTGAATGGTGTGGATTTAAGCGATTTTCCGCAAGTCACTCTTGTACTTCCCGATGACGAGAATGCTGGAATGACAGATGTGCAGCATTGGCTGACCGAGAGTTTTTCATTGGACCCCGAGGTGTGCAGCGTCGTTGTGCAAGGGCTTTGGAGCCGGTCTCCCACTGACATCAGATGGGAGTTGAAGACATTGGTGCGCTCAGCTTCGTGGAAGGGATTTGTGCAAGGGTGCCGGCGCCGTGGATACGAGTGTGTCCTGCTTGTGCAACCGTGCTCACTACAAGCAGCTGCGCAAGCTCGTGCGTCCGCCTATGCTTCGGGAGGTGCTAGCAGCTCGGGCGGGCCGCACGTTGGTGGAGCTGATGAAGTTGCTCGTGATGAAGGCAATGCGGTACATGGAGGAGAGTTACAGCTGTCAAGCTATAGAGACGGAACTGGGCAAGCAGATGAAGGAGAGCATAATGAGTATATCGTGCAGCAGATGGAATCTGATGACCAGAGGGCATGTGATGAAGAGCAAGCTGTAGAGGACGACGAGGAGGATAGTTCGGATGATGAAGAAGTTCCTATCCCCCAGGAATGGAACCGGTTTAATGCAGAGGGTGTTTCCGCCCATGATGAACATGAATCACCATGGGAGTATCATGAGACAGAGGTTCGGGTGCATGCTACGTTTGCTGACAAGGAAGCGCTGCAGGATGCCATCAAGCTTTGGGCCCTCTCAATGCAACGGACATTTCGCGTCGTCAAATCAAGCCAGGAGCAGTACACTGTGAAGTGCGAGCAGGCTGGTTGTCCTTGGAGGGTGCACGCACGTAGACCGAAGTATGACACTCACTGGATTGTGTCCAAGGTGGAGCCGCACTCCTGCATTCTGGACACTGTCTTGGCGAGGCATCGTAACCTGACGTCCGGATTTATAGCCAATTTGATGTATGGGGAGATAGTGGAGAAGAGAGATATTGCGGCAACGCATATTGTGGTAGCTATCGAGAATAAATTCAAGTATAAGATTAGCTACGCGAAGGCGTGGCGTGCCAAGCAAAAGGCGTTGGAAAAACGTTTTGGCACTTTCGAGGCGGCGTACGACAACCTTCCTCGTATGCTTAAGGTGTTGCAACAAAGGAACCTGGGCACGTACATCGCCGTGCACGAGAAGCCGTCCATAAGTCCACCGGGATTTGCAGTGTTGCAGAGAGCATTGTTTGCATTTGGTGCTAGCATTGAAGCATTCAAGCACATGTTGCTAGTGATCTCTGTAGATGGGACCTTCTTGACAGGCAAATACAAAGGGCAGCTCTTGACGGCCATAGGCGTTGACGGTAACAATCAAATATTGCTGCTGGCTATTGCATTTGTGGAGAGCGAGAATTATGAGAGCTGGCTGTGGTTTCTCAGACATGTGAAGGCTGGAGTTGTAGGCAGCCGTCCTGGTGTGTGCGTAATCCATGATCGCCACGCCGGGATTATAAAGGCGATACGAAAACTTCAAGAAGACCCTGAGGAGAGCGTTCCTTGGCCGGATATGAGGAACCGGTGGTGCAGTCGTCACTTAGGGGCAAACTTTTTCAAGCAATTCCCGAAACAATCTTTGATGAAGCTATTCAAGAGGCTGGCTAGGCAGAACCAGCAAAGAAAATTTGATGCTTTATGGGGGTTGTTGGATGAGCACACCAGGAAGAATGTCGACGAGAGGAGCAAGGGGCCGGTCATTCCTGGGGCGGCACAACCGCAATGCTTGGCAGCAATCGATGAGTCTAACCCAAGTGGTCCAAGAAGGAGGAGCGCGCGAAACATCAAGTGCTTCTCGCAGTGGATCGAGGGCGAACCATTGGAGAAGTGGTCGTTGTTGCACGACACGGATGGCGCAAGGTACGGAATAATGACAAGTAACCTTGCCGAGGTGTACAGTTGGGTTCTCAGGGGTCTCCGTTCTCAGCCCCTCGTCACCATCGTGGAAGGTGTTCTTCACAGCACAATCCGCTACTTTAGGGAGAGGCACGCGAGTGCCCCACTTCATGCGGCCAATCCCGGAGCCCTGTATTCGTCAAAAATTACCACGTACATGGAGACGAAGGCACAAAAGGGTCAATTGCACACAGTGCATGTCATGGGCAACAAGGAGCATCGTTTCGAGGTGATACTCCGTGACAGAGCCGGATTTGGGACATCTCGTTCACTTATTACTCACGAGGTATGCCTTGGAGATCATGCAAACGAACCTAACTGCACATGCAACAAGCTTAAGTTGTTACACAGGCCATGCTCTCATGTCCTCGCTGCATGCGGAACCGTGGGCATGGATCCTTCCAACTTCGTGTCCGAGTACTTTTTTAAGGAGACAATACTGCAAGCTTGGTGTGGGGAGCTCCGGGGGTTCAGGGCGGTGGGAAACTTCACCACTTTGGACATTTCAGCGAGGACCTGGGTTCCGGATATTAACATGCTAAAGGGTGGGAAGGGTCGGCGACAGAGCCGACGTATTAGAAATGACATGGACGAATCACAAGCTGGAACATCTGGTGCACGTTGTGGGCGATGCGGTCAGGAGGGGCACACAGCTAGACGATGCAATGCATGTCCGGATCAGTAGTTGGTGTTGTAATGCATGCTAAATTTCATGTACCATTTGTAAACCTTGTATGTTACATCCATTTTCTGTAATGCACTTATTTACAATGTCATTTAAGTATGTACCATTTAAGTATTGCAATTTTTTTTGCCTTGTGATAACAACTCCACGTACATAACAACCAATTCATCACATGCTTAACAACGTTGCACATTACATCGTTATGGAAAGAGGGCACAGAATATGAAGGTCACAGAAAATGAAGGCGTCATGCACTTACAACACGAAACAACACATACATTGCACATACAGACAGAATTTATGGAAAGTTCTACACCCAAAACATCAACACAACAGTCCTACTGGCACAGCATCAACACATTCGGTACCCTCGTGGCCTACATGCCAAACGAGCCTCGTGGCACCCACATGGAGAACTGCTGAGGGGGCCGCCTCGGACGGGGCTGGCCATCGTGGTAGTGGCACGCACATATGCAGCTCGGGTTCGCGCAGCAACATATGGGATCATAAGAGCTTCCTATGTTGACAACCTCCTCGTTTCCCCTCTCGCGTTGCATCTGTTGGTGGAGCTCATTGTTCTCCTCATTGAGAGTCTCCATTCGGTACTCCAAGTCCATTATTCGGTCCCATAAAGTACCCACATAACGGTCAATATACCGTTCATGAGGAGGGTCGATCCAGCGGGAGAAGTCGCATTTCGCCATCTGCGAAAAATGACAGTAAACATGGAGGGTCCATAAGCAATAAAAAAATGTACTATTAGTAATTTGTACCCCGGAGCGTGGGCATCGGAAGAAACGGCGCCCGCCATCGTTCGGCCCTTCCAGGACCTGCACGACCACGTACTCATTGTGTCTGCATTTCGGCCACGCTGGTTGCGCACGCCGGCTTGGTACCAAGCGGTACTGTGGTCCGAACATCTCCCTCCTTTCCAAGGGAAGGTCTTCCTTCGGTGACCCATATCCGACTGGCCCCTCATCTTCCGCCATGGTATGTTCTTTGTTCGATTTACAGGGTTTTCTGGCTACAACTTCATGGGACCTCTACCGTGCTATTTATATCGAATGGCGGGACAAAAGATGGCTGCTTTGCCCAGAGACATGACAAAAGCGCTCAGCTTTACTCGGTGAGATGACAACACATGCCAGCTTTACGCAGTGATATGACAAATCGGGGCAGCTTTGCTCAGTCAGATGACAACACATGCCAGGCCTATCGCTACTGAAACCAACAAAATAGGGGCGTAGGCTGTAGCCTTTACAGTGAGTGTTCACGTCATAGGCATGTATCCTTTCCAGTGAGTTTTCATGTCACCTTTGCTTGTTGTTTCAGAAATATAGGCTACACGCTCTGAAAAGCCTACATACGGACATTTATTGCTACACTGGAATCCTGAAAAAGCGAAAAGATTCGTACTACCTCCTCTCCATGGACTATGCCCACTGCACCAGATAACCTGCCTACATAAAGGCCTCCTATGTCTTCCATACCACATCTCCTCCTCAAGCCTTCACAATACTACTACACAACAATGTCTTCCTGGAGGTCCGACCCATTTGGAGTGCCGGAGTGGCATGAGCGCCCGAAGTGCCGCTGCGGCTTTAGGACGATGTTGGGAGTCTGGACGGATCAAGAAGAGCGAGCCAAATACGGCCGTAGGTTCTTCAAGTGTCCAAACCTGGATGACGATTTCATGGTAACGACGACAACTAAATCATTTGTTTCTCGTTGTCGTTTTTCAACTTGATCCATGACATCTACCATGCCACACATAGGCTTGCAGGTTCATCGAATGGGTGGATCGGGTGTCGCCGACATGGCCACATAACCAGGCAGTGGAGGTGGAAAACAAAGGACAATACTTTGTCAAGATGACTCAGGCTCGCGAGGTGGAACGACAGATGCGGCGTGAGCAAGAGCGCCGCGTGAGGGTGGACCAAATCCGTCTGAAGGGCAAGGAGGATGAGCTGCAAAGGAGGCGGGAGCAGCTAAGTCTGCGTGAAGCAGCCATCAAGCGTCAGGACGAAGAGCTTCAAGCTCGGGAGGCAGCTCTCAAGTCCAAGAATGACAGGAAAAAGGATGCAGCGGAGCCATCTTCAAGGCGCGATAAAAAGGGAAAACAACCACGCTACACCCAGTAGACAAAATGTTAAGCAGTTGGGTGGGTTAGTCGCATATCATGCTATATGTTATGCATGTAATAAAATTGTACGCGGCATGTTATGAAGTTTATTTCTATTCACATAAGGTTATTATCTCGTGTGTTCGCATTCAATGATTCAGATAGCAAGTCATTTAACAATATTAACATACTCTTGGTATACTAATTTTTAGTAACATAAAAATATCACTTACCAATGTATATATCAAACGTTCTACAGTCAATTGTTCTTAAAAAAAATTTCGCAAAATTTTAAATGCACCTACAATATACAATAAACATAACCTTTTATTACAACTATACCATATTTTTTCCAGTTTAAAACTACAAAATTGACAAAACTCTAAAATTTCACGGGAATTGCCTAAAGTCGCCCATCCATTGGGCGACTGCGCTTATAAGTCGCCCATCCATTGGGCGACTACTATGAAGTCGCTTAACAGGAAAGCGACTACTTGCAGTCGCTCAATCATCGAGCGACAGATATTTTGTCGCTTCCCGGTTGGGCGAAAGGCAGAAGTCGCCCAATGGGGCGGCGACTGGAGACTATTTTTGTAAAAAAATTTCTCGCGGGTATATTTATGTATTTTCGAATAAAAAAGGGATTATCCGTACAAAAAGATCACCCTACTGAACTGGGCTTTAATGGGCTGCAAATCCTCAAAACTTCGAAGCCCAACTGTCCACCCCTCTCTTTCCGGACCGGGCCGACCATGGGCTCGGTCCCGGAGGCCCACGGCCGGTGGAAGGTTCTAGTAACCTCCAGCCTACCGCATCGCCACCGTCCAGACATAAATCGACGGTCGGATATGCCGCGCCGGCCTTTATATGCGCTTCCGGACGCCTCTCGAACGAGGAAACCACCGAATCGTCCGTCCTCCTGCGGCTTCCCCTCCGGCCACGGCGGCGCTGACTCCCGGTAAGCCGCCTCGTCCGCTTCCGTCCCAATGTATCGCAGCGTGTGGTTATCTCTTGCGATGTGTTCATGTATGCGTATATTGGATTGGGATTGGATATTTGGATTGCCTGTGTTCTAATTGTTATGCTCGTTTGTTTCCTGGTTCCCATGGATTGATGCCTTCTTGTGTCTTCTCTATCGATTCTTATCAGGTCGGAAGATAGGATCTTCCCCCCACACAAATCAATCGAAGTGAAAAAAAGAGAAATGGATTAGTTTTCTTTTAGTTACGTTTTGTTTCTTTATCGCTGTGCGTTGATTAATTTGCCCCGAAATTAAGTTCTTGCTGTTTTGAAGGTAGGTTTCTTCTACCGGGATTGGAATCGCAGTAGCAACTGATGCTGTTATCTACCAAGTTCTTGCCCTTCTCGTCAATTATTCGATATGTTCTTGGCTAATCCTAGTTGCAATTAGTGTGTATTTAATCTCTGACCCTTGTGGCGAAACTACAGAGATCTCTAGCTTTTCTGCGAGGAAGCGACCAGGTAGAAGAAGAATCCAGGCGCGGCCATGGCTGAGCACCTCGCGTCCATCTTTGGCACGGAGAAGGACCGCGTGAACTGCCCATTCTACTTCAAGATCGGCGCGTGCCGGCACGGCGACCGCTGCTCCCGCCTGCACAACCGCCCGTCCATCTCGCCGACCCTGCTGCTGTGCAACATGTACCAGCGCCCCGACATGATCACCCCGGGCGTCGACGCGCAGGGCAACCCCATCGACCCCAGCAAGATCCAGGGCGATTTCGAGGACTTCTACGAGGACATCTTCGAGGAGCTCCGCAAGTACGGGGAGATCGAGAGCCTCCACGTGTGCGACAACCTGGCCGACCACATGATCGGCAACGTCTACGTGCAGTTCAGGGAGGAGGAGCAGGCGGCCAGGGCACTGCAGGCGCTGCAGGGGCGGTTCTACTCCGGCCGCCCCATCATAGCCGAGTTCTCACCGGTCACCGACTTCCGGGAGGCCACGTGCCGGCAGTATGAGGAGAACAGCTGCACCCGTAATGGGTACTGCAATTTCATGCATGTCAAGGAGATTGGCAGGGACCTGAGGAAGAGGCTGTTTGGCCACCTGCATAGGTCCCGAAGAAGCCACAGCCATGGCCACAGCAGGAGCCCAAGCCCGTACCATTACCGGAGGGACCATGATCGTAGGAGCTCGTCGCGGTCCAGGGACCACGACAACGACTACTACTATGGAGGTAGCCGGAGGAGCAGTGAGAGGCACCGCAGCTACGACAGCGACGGGAGCAGGCGGCGGCACAGGAGCCCGGGGCGCTCCAGGACTAGGAGCCCGGTCAGGGAGGGCAGCGAGGAGAGGAGGGCTCGCATTGAGCAGTGGAACCGTGAGAGAGAGGCTGCGCAAGTGTGAGTTCTGTGGTTTCATTGCAGGTTGCAGTGCTGCCTTGTTTACCAGTTACCTTGTCAGTCTTGTATCGGTAGATGACGTTAGGATCAGGTCCTGCTGAACTTTCTTGGATGTCCGATGTGACCTATTCTGGTGTGGTTCTGATTGAACTTCCTTCGGATGTGTTGATGGAACCTATTTTGTGTTTAGCTTGTGTTGATGTTTAATTATTTGCTCGTGGTATGTCTGGCAGTCAGTACGTTAGTTTCAGCATTGCATCACGTAGTTGTGCCGGTCTAATTGTAACGAAACTGAATATTTTAGCACTTCGGGGTTTCTATTATGGGTTATCTTTAAAATTGCTATGCTGCTTGGATGTTCCATTACGTTAGATTGCATAATTTAGCAATGTCGATGACTGTGAAGCAGAATTAGATTGCATAATTTAGCAATGTCGATGATTGTGAAGCAGAATCAGTTTTTTTGTGGGGGGGGGGGGGGGGGCTACAGAGATCAGAGATGCCGTAGGCATCAAGCATCTTTTATCCGGGCAAGGAGACGCACATTGTTATCTTTGCCTTTTTTTTACTTGGTCTGAAGTCTGGACATACTGATATTTTTAGTACTTCTGATGTTTATTTAACTTTTGACGATTTTGGTGTGGCTGCCAGGCATATTCAAGGTGCTTATAAGTCTACATTTGAGATCATGATGTTGAACAAGTTGGTCTATGGCAGACCAGTTGTTTCATCAATTATCGCTTGGTTCCAGAGAACATATATAGAACTAAAAAACTCAACAGAAATCAGGAAATCAGATACAACTGATAACTCGGTCTAGTTTAGCACCGATCTATTGCAACTGCAACTCAGAACAACCGTACTAAACTTGAAGAAAACATCACAAAATGCAGTAAAATACACTGAGCAGATGCTCAGGAGCAAGCAGCAAAATAGCACACCATCAGAAACAGCATTAATGCGAAGCAAGACCAGCAAACAAGAGCTGATGAAACACCAGGCGGAGGATAAGGCAATGTTTCGTGAATCGTGAATGGCTCAATTTGTTCTCCTCACAATTTATCCGCAATGCAAAAACTTGCCAAAAAGAAAGTTACAAGTATAGGAACTCTCTTAGAACTCAAAAGACACAGGTAGGTAAAATATATCAACTTCCTACACTGGGTATTTCAAGTAGAAACTTGATGTAGATCAAATCTACATCTTAGCTTCCTTTGCATCCTGGTACTCGGCCTCAGGTGTCTCTCCACTGCTGCTGCTGCCGCTGGCGCCGCCACCACCTTGTTGCATGTGCTCTCCGATCTTTGAAACTGCCTTGTTTGCAGCTTCCAACTTCTGCTTGATCTTTTCCAAATCATCCTCGGCCATTGCTGCTCTTAGGTCAGAAACAGCGGACTCAATCTCCTTAGTGACTTCAGCAGGAACCTTATCCTTGTACTCGCTGACACTCTTCTCAATGCTGTAGATTGTGGTGTCTGCAGAGTTCTTGAGATCAATCAACGCTTTCTTTTCCTGATCCCTCTGAGCATGTAGCTCAGCCTCCTTCACCATCTTCTCAATGTCATCTTCAGACAAACCGCCTGAAGATTTGATAGTGATTTCCTGCTCTTTGCCAGTGGACTTGTCCTTTGCTGACACCTTGACAATACCATTGGCATCAATGTCGAATGTGACCTCAATCTGAGGCATACCTCTTGGAGCTGGCGGAATGCCTTCAAGCTGGAATTCACCAAGAAGCTTGTTATCCGTAGCCATCTCCCTCTCACCCTGGAGCACCTTGATTCCAACCTGCGTCTGGTTATCTGCGGCAGTGGAGAAGACCTGACTCTTCTTGGTTGGAATTGTAGTGTTCCGGTTAATTAGCCTTGTGAAGATGCCTCCAAGAGTCTCAATACCGAGGGAGAGGGGCGTAACATCCAGCAACAGGAGCTCCTTCACATCACCCCTCAAGATGCCTCCCTGAATAGCAGCTCCCATGGCGACAGCCTCATCAGGATTGACACCCTTGCTCGGTGCCTTGTTGAATATCTGAGAAACAACGTCCTGGACCTTTGGAACCCTTGTCATACCACCAACAAGTAGAACCTCATCAATCTCCTTCACAGAGATGCCAGCATCCTTTAGGCAGTTCACACATGGCATGCGAGTTCTCTCAATGAGATTGCTCACAAGAGACTCAAACTTTGATCTGGTCAAGGTAATGTTGAAGTGCTTCGCACCAGAGGCATCAGCAGTAATGAAGGGAAGGTTAATTTCAGTCTGCATGGTTGAGGAAAGCTCGACCTTAGCCTTCTCAGCGGCTTCCCTTAGCCTTTGCAGCGCCAACTTATCCTTGCTCAGATCAATGTTGTCAGACTTCTTAAACTCACTAACCAGGTAGTCAAGCAATGCACCATCGAAGTCCTCACCACCAAGGAAAGTATCTCCATTGGTTGCCTTGACCTGAGGAAGGTATAAAAAGTATGATTAGAAAACATATTTCAACATTTGCATTTAGAGTATGTACAATGGTGTGAAGAAAATTACCTCAAAAACTCCATTAGAAATCTCAAGGATTGATACATCAAATGTGCCACCACCCAAGTCAAATACAGCAATAAGGCCCTCCTTGTTGTTCATTCCATACGACAGAGCTGCAGCAGTGGGCTCATTGATAATCCTCATCACCTCCAGTCCAGCAATTCTACCAGCATCCTTGGTAGCCTGGCGCTGAGCATCATTGAAATAAGCTGGGACAGTAATAACAGCCTTGGAGACCGTTTTGCTAAGGTAAGCCTCTGCGGTTTCCTTCATCTTGGTGAGAACAAATGCACCAATCTGGCTCGGGGAGTACTGCTGCCCTCCCATCTCCACCCAAGCATCACCGTTCTGTGCCCTGACAATCTTGTAAGGCACCATCTTCATCTCCTTCTGGGTCTGTGGGTCATCAAAAGTCCTACCAATCAGACGCTTCGACCCACGAATCGTGTTCTGGGCATTGGCCACTGCTTGCCTACTCGCGGTGATGCCAATGAGGAGGTCACCGTTCTGATTCTTGGCAACAATGGAGGGTGTCGTCCTCGCGCCTTCTGCATTCTCAATCACCCGCGGTGTCTGCACAATCAAATTAATTAATTTTTACCAGCAGCATCACTAATTCGCTACCAATTGAAGGTATCATCACCCAATTGCAACTTCACAACAATTCAATATATGCTTTAATTGCATATGGATACAGCAACTGCCTTACAATGTCAAGATATGCTAGTGCTATTAATTACAAATTGATATGGATACAGCAACTGCCTTACAACGTCAAGATATGCTAGTGCTATTAATTTCAGAGTAATCAGGGGAAAAGACCGTACCTTTCCTTCCATGACGGAAACACAGGAATTCGTCGTGCCCAAATCGATCCCGATGACATCTGCTGCGGCAGGCTTCGAGCTGCACACAGTACACCCAATTCAACAACCAGCAAGCAAAAAAGCAAACTGAGATAGACGCACGCGGGTTGCTGAAATACATCCTAAACTCGTAATTACCTGAAAGCACGAGCCACTGATCCAAGACTGGAGAGCAGAGGAGATGTGGTATGCCGCACCCTGGGAGCCTGATCGGATCACACAACGGAACACAGAAATACATGAGATCAAGATCAGAGCATGAACAAGTAACACCACAAATCGTGTGGCAATACCAGAAAGATCAGCACTTGACCAAGAAACAAGAAACGCAAACAGGGGAGCGGAGAAGCGATACCTGAGAGATGGCGGAGGCGAGGGCATGGCTGGACCTGGCCAGCCTCGAGGCCCTCGATGCGATGAGAGATCCGATGGCCATGGCTGGCGCTTAAACTTGGGCTTGGCTCCCGGTAGTGGTGGCGGCAGCGGCGTGTGGAGGCGGAGAGGAGGATGAGGAGGAGATGAGATCCGCAAAACCCTAGTGGGCGGCGACGTGTGCTCTTCTTAAACCCCTTCGGCATCAGCTTTGGGAAGGGGAAGGAAACGGGGTCAGGGGCATTTCCGTCATTCCGTTCGGGCCAGGTCTGAGACTGACAGTAGGCCCGGAGTTGCGGGTAGAACCTTCTAGACGGCATCAGCCTGCCTCCCTTTGGTTCGGTCATTCCGGTGGCGGCCAAGATTTCTTCTGCTACTATGGGCCTGTTTGGGACTGTTCCGCTCCAAGTTTTCCAGCTCTGCTCCCAACTTCGCTAACCAAACAGGTCTAACTCCAAAAACTCCGCTCCAAGAAAAATGTGGAGTTAGAGGCCAACTCCACGTTTTTTATGGAGCTCCTCAAGGGGTACTCCACAAACAAAGGTTTCCAAACTCCTCGTGGAGTTGATGAAAAATTACCCACCACTGCCATTACACAATTCCTCTCCTGCATACCGATTGGATTTCTTTTCCATTCCTTCTCCGACTTCTCTTCTCCCCCCCCCGGCGCGCCGCCGCTGCCGCCCTCGCCCTGCTGGTGGGGGCCGCAGTGGAAGGCGGCGAACTCGCTGAGGTCGACGAAGCCGTTGCGTCCATCTCCTCCATCATGCGCTGCATCTGTCAGACCCGGATTTTTCAATCCGCATCTTACTGTGTTTCACTGCACTAATCCCTGGATCAGTAGTTAGTGCACACAGGTACATTGCTGAATCATTTCATACATCGCATAATCATCCATTATATTACATAAGTTGAAATACACCACGTCGGGTGATAGAGTTTACAAAAGGGGCCGATCAGGCCGGATACCTTTAATACAATCATGCAGCGGAAACATAGCGAAAGAAAACCCAAATCCACAGGCAAGCGACTGGAAGGTACTGTGTGTATTATATGTCACCAGCTAACTAGTAACATATGTGCACACAACACCGGAAGTCCACTTGTCCATGTCTAACCAACGAAGCCTACGCCTTAGTTTCCTTCGTCGTTCTTCTCCTCCGTAGCGGGAGCTTCCTCGTAGGCGTAGTGGTCTTGCGTTCCTGCTTCTGGATTTGCCGCAAAAGCGAGCGTGAGCACTCCGACCCCGTGCTCCGCGAGCCAATACACAGAATGCAAGTAGATAATATGCATGGCTAACCAAATGATGGCTTAGGTTTATTTTATTTTTGCGAAGAGTGCTTTTGAATACAATTATGTATAAACTCCTAAAACCTAGCATTTGAACAGAAGCATAATGTTCAAGGAATATTAATATTAATTTCCATATATATGGCATCACACCATATGCCTAATATCACCATAATTTCTCCATACATACGGCATCACACCGCATAACATTTTTCAGCGTTATAGCCGCTTAACTTACCACTGGGACGACACCCAGAACAACTCAAATCAGGGCTTTCCTCTGCCCTTCCACTCTTCCATTCCCATTTTTCAATATTTTTGTAAACAGAACTATATTTAGTTAAGTTCCCATGTCTGCCCTTGACCGTGGGCACGGCTATTCGAATAGTTTTAGACTCTGCAGAGTTTTGCACACTTTACCCACAAGAGATAAATCCACCCGTTGCCCCACATGATTCCTTAGCCATGCGGTTGAGTAGACTATCACAGGATTGTTACAATGCATAGTCCTACTGTGGTTACGCCCGCTAAGGTCTATCTTCCGTAGGATACGACCATCCCTCGGGAAGGGTCCCTCGTGAGCCATCACGGGCAAAGGCGGGGATACGACCATCCATCCCTTTGCTCGTGTTCACACCTTCACGTAACCACCTTAGAGCCATACAAATTAGTAAACCCTGCCTACACTTTACCAGCTTGCGGTTGTGCTTGTCATACACGGGGTGACATGACAAGATTCAGTCCTTAGGGTTATCTGGGCGGTCTACCACTAACCCACTGTTGATCCATCACTAACTCAAAACTTTGTGCTTCCACTGCACCTCACACACACACCCTCGAACCAATCCGCCCAGATAATTAAGCAAGTCGGAGATTTTGGGAGCATAAAATATCCATAACCAAATATACCAGTCATTTCCACCATGACTGCCCAAACCAGTTTCTCATGAATAAAAGTGATGCTTGGGACAATTTCTCGCCCCGAGTTCCTAATCAATGCTAAGCATGGCATACGGTTACGGACTTATTTTCGAAATGTTACTAATATATTTTTGCTAGGGCGACAAGGTTCACACATTCAAATACTCAAAGGAGGGGATAATATTATTCAAGATAAACAATGGCATATAGCTAGAATATCAAATTTAGCATGTATTTGCATAAAAATAACAGCATGCAATTTGTTAATTTAAAACAAAGTAATTTGCAGAAATGTAGGTTCAACATGATCAAAGTATTGACTCGCCTTGGTCACAGTGGTCGGGATCCGGATTCTCTGGTGCTTCTAGAGTTGCTGCCTCGATCTCCTCCTCTTGTGCCTCGTAAGCTATTTTAG
Source organism: Dendrocalamus latiflorus (assembly GCA_017311315.1). Lineage (NCBI taxonomy): Eukaryota > Viridiplantae > Streptophyta > Magnoliopsida > Poales > Poaceae > Dendrocalamus > Dendrocalamus latiflorus. Next base: position 22,999,863 of record CM029673.1, read on the forward strand.
CGTGCGCCAAATTTGAAATAAAAGAAAAGCAGCAAATCAAACCAAATAACACCAGAAATTCAAATGAACTCCAAAAATTATGATTTCAGTTTCATTGGATAAATTTTGATTTTTGTTGAATTTAGAAATTTGTCTCACTCAATTTGGAGTTAAAATGAATAAGTTATGCTCATTTGAATATTTCAGTTCAAATAAATCTAAAAATTAGTAGATTTCTGACAGTGGGTCCTACATTGCATAGTTATCATTTTCACCTTTTTCTTTATCTGTTTATTGCTGTGCCTATGGCCAGTGGGACCCATTTGTCAGTGTACTCGCTCACTGACATGTGGGACCCTGGTGTCAACAACCCGCGCAGACCGCCGGCCACTGACCAGCGGGGCCCAGCTGTCAGCGGGGAATTAAAAAGAAATGGCTCACCTCAGCGCTGCGGAGCCAGGGCTCGAACGCGCGCGGCCGAGGGAGCCAGTGGGGGAGAAGAGAATCGGCGGGGCTAGCCAAGTGACCGCGCGAGTGTTGCTTACCCTATAGGGTTAATCAAACCCTTTGAAGTAGCTTTGGGAGGAGGCCGGACAGAGATGAAGAAGATGGTGACGTCGGCGACGCAGGTTGGCCGGAGTGGTTCGGGGCTGGGCCAAAACGCGTTCCCCGTGTGGCGGTGAAGCTGATGGCGAGGTCGGCGGGGACGAAGGGGCACGGTGGCGGGCCGGCGACGAGAGGTGGCGGCGGTTCGGGGAGGGTCACCGATGCCGGCGGTGTACAGGCGATGAGGAGCTCGGGTGAGGCCGGGGATGGCTTCTCGGTGAGCCGAAGGTGGGGTGGTGGGGGTGAATCGAACTCCAATGGCTCGGGTTGGTGGATCGGGTGGTCGCCGGAGTTGGGGAGGATGGTGGTCTCGCCGGCGATTTAGTGGATGGAAATGCAATTACCTTCGGGGTGAGACTGCGGAGAGTGTGGCGATGTGAATGAGGGGGTTCCACAGACTTTATAGGCGACGGGCGCGGCTGACCAGGATGAGGCCGCGCGAAGCGCTACCCATGTCAGGCGGCGGTGGCAGGGCCGGGGATTCGCAGGGATTCGGCATGATGCCCTATGTGGTGTGCGTGCGGTAGAGCAGAGAGTCTGGCGCGGTGTGCGTGATGAAGCCAGGCGTAGCGGGGCGAGAAAACGAGACGGCACAGTGGGGGGCAGCCCGGCGTAGATCGGGGACGGCGGCGATGTCAGCGGCGGCTGCGGCTACAGGGGTGTAGCAGTGAGACTTGGGCGGTGCACACGCGTCATCCCTCCTCCGCTGCCCGGCTGGATTCTCGCGGCCGGGTTACCCGGCTTTTGACCGGAGCTGCGCGGAGAGAGGGGGGGTCCGGACGCGCGGGTGAGAGAGGGCGGAGGAAGAAGGCGCTGACGGTTCGGGTCCACTCACCAGAGAGAGAGGCCGAGGGCCCGCGTGGCAGCGGCAGAGGCGTGGGCGAGCTGGGCTGGCGAGGCGCGTGCGCGAGGCTGGGCCGCGCGTGGGCGCAGCGGAGAGAAGCGGGGAGAGGTGGGGCTGGGCCGGGGCATTAGCTGGCCTGGTTTCATTTCTCCCCCTTTTCCTTTTTCTTTCTTTCATCATTTTTTTTATACTGGCTTGTTTCTTCTTGATTTTTTTTATCTTTTGGAACCTTCAACCAAATTTTTCAGAGAATTGCCATAAACTCCAAATTCAAATGAATTATATTGCAAAAATAATTCCAGGGCTTTAAAAATTTTAAATTCAAATTTTCAGGATGTTACAGCATCTCCCCTGGCCCTGGCGACGAGCCCAGCGCCCGCAGCACGGACGCCAGCTCCTCCTTGGAGATCTTGCCGTCGCCGTTCGCGTCGTACCGCCGGAACACCTGCTCCAACTCCGCCATCGGCATCCCCAGCCCGCTGTCGGCTGCCGCAGCCTTCGTCGAGTTCTCGCCTGTGCCGCGCCCGCTGGCCATGTGGCTCCTCGCTCGCTCGCTCGCCTTCCTTCCCTCTCCCACACTTCCTTGCTCAGGGGCGGACCTGCCCTTCGGGCGAGCTCGGGTGGTTGTCCGAGCTCCCCTCGCCGGCCGGAACCCCCCGGTGGAAGCACACCCCCACCCCCTGGTGTAGAGCTGGCGCTAACCTAGATCTCGGCCTCCCGGGCGGCAGAGGCGGAGGACGGTGCAGCGGCGGCGCCCAGGCGGAGGAGTCGGAGGACGGCGCGACGCGGCGGCACCCAGGCGGAGGAGTCGGAGGACGGCGCGGCGCGGCGGCGCCCAGCGGAGGACGGCTCCCATCGGCACCACCTCCCCCTCCGTCTCCAAGTCGGTTGCCTTTCTTGTGTCAATTCTTCCTCTTTTATCGCTCGCTCGTTTTAGTTCGTTTCTTGCTGTTGCCGATCGTCAGGCACAGTAGGCTTGTGTGAATTGTGTAACTACTACTAGCTAGAGAAGAGGACAAGTTACAAGCACCATATGGAAGCAATTTCAGTGTATATTTGCGCATTACGATGAATTAAACAACTAAAGTGAATTCACTCTACTTGACCTAGATAGCTTGGGCAAACAAATTGACACCAGGCGCACGCACGTTTGAGTGTTAATGTCCAACCATAGGAAATTACTGTTCACAAAGAGGCCTCACGGGTCACCGTTTCATGTGTTGCAAACTTTTGTTTGATTTGATTTGTAGGTAGAACAAGGAGGAGCAATCAATAGCACTCTCGACTGCCACTGATTCAACAGCGCAGGTGCCTCATCTTGTTCACTGTGTTCCTTGCATCTGTGATCCGATTTGTGGACTCAATTTAGTTTCTTCTGCTGCTGTAGGAGTTGGCCGAGTGGAATGCCAAATACAGGGACAAGTTTGGGTTTGTTTTCATGATATGTGCGTCTGGGAGGACTGCCCCTAAGGTCTTAGCTGAGCTTAAGGTCTGCATGTGTCCACCTTATAAACTCCAGTTTTTGTTTCCTGTACTTGACGTTTGTGCCTATTTAGCTCATCTCAACAATTCGTGTGGCAGTTACCCAATTATGTTAAAAAGTTTGCTATAGTCTTTTTGTTGAGTAATGAGGTATTCTGATACATGGAATGCTAGTAAAATCAGAACCATAGAAGTATTTCTGTTTGATGAATGGTAATAGGACCCTTCCTCCATGAATCAGGAATCTTGATATTGAAACTAAATTCAGTTGTTTCTTTGGCTTTTGACACCATTGGGGATACATATGTTGAGAGTTGAGTTTATCCCTGATACAGTGCATCGTGCACGCTATGGCTTGATTACCGAATCATATTACCACAAAGCTTGATATGATGCCTTCCTTTACACTGTTGCAATGGCCTTGAAAGTATCTTATCATCCTGCTGCTGTTTTCAGAGGCGTTACGCGAACAGGCCAATTGTTGAACTTGAGGTTGCAGCACAAGAAGAGCTGAAGATAACTGAACTGCGTCTTGCAAAGCTTTTCTCATCAGAGGCTACTGCTCCCTATACTTCAACGTCACGCACATTCCTGCACGCGACCGTCACGCACCTCACTGACTCGCGGGCTCCACCTACGCTACAATTATTTGTATTCGAATGATGGACTTTGTTAATTATCTATCATGCACGTTGCAATTTATGGGACAAAAGGATGGAATTATTTGATAAAAATATTTATTTTTTGGTTTTCTCGAATAAATTAATTGCGATTATAATATTTTACATCATATTTCAATTGGCAACAAAAAAATTCAGTTACATATGCTCCGCAGACATCAAAACATACATCAAACATCATTCAGGGGCACATTGGACCTTTCTCAGGGAAACCTTACATTCCTGGAGCTGGAGCTAGCTGCGTGCCAAACAGGACCACCTGCTCCAGGAACTCCACAGTGGAGCTGCTCCATGGTGGAGTTGGTGGAGCAGAGCTGGAAAAACTAGAGCAGAGCAGTCCCAAACATGTAAACACTAACGTGAAATTAAGACTATATAGCCATAAAAAGATGAAATTAAGAAGCTAAAAGATAGATAATAAAACCTGAAGCCCAATTGAGCATAGCATAAAAATCTTCTTGTGTTGACTCCCTCCAGCTCACAACATAAGGCTATATAGCCTATCGTACATATAAATCAAGGCGATACAAAATCTAAAAAATTAAATGTCATTGTACTATATATAACTCTATTAAATAGTAGGAGCATATCTAGTGATAATGGTATATTCAGTGCTAATATGTAAACACTAACGTGAGTCATTGGATCCTCATCGGGAGGCCAGGATCAAGGCGGCCGGAATCCCTCAGCTCACTTATGCGATTTTTCGAAAACCCCCCAGTGCGGTAATGCTTTATTGAGAGCAGCACACCTGAGCCATTCCCCGGCGCCGTTCTCCCTGTCCTCCCTCAGCTTCGCCCGCCCCGTCCTCCCCGGGCGCCGCCCCACCATTGCCCTCGGCCTCCCTCCACTACCGTATTTTTATACAAATATCAGCTTAAAACTGTAAAAAAATCCACACCAAGTATGATCTAATAATATGCAAATTCGGAATAAAAATTAAAGAATGATTAGAGATTTGATTTGTATGCAAAATTTAAATTCCAGAAATATTAACATTTGGAAACCTACACTAATTAGGCACTCCAAGGAATGTCCCATGTTAACTAAATTTAGCCATCCATCTAGCGGATTTGGGTTGTAACGACTCATATTAAAAAAAACATCTCAACTTCAATCCAAATCAACTAAAATTCAAAACATAAAATAAAGAAAAGTTAGCAATTTGATTTCTATACTCCTTACAAAGTAACATCCATATAACTAAAATTCTAAATAATAATTAAATAAAAATATATATGGTCATTTATACGGTGGATCCAAGTTATAATAGTTGAGATTTCATATATGTTCCTCAGTTCCTGTAGTCTATTTGATCCCATCACATAAAAAAATATTTTTCACACAAAATTGCTCTTACATATAAAAGTCAAGGGAATCAACTTTTCAAAATTTTTAGTACAAATGAATTCTTCTTATTATTAACATATCTTGATAATATAGATTTATACTAATTAGGTACTCCGAGGAAGCTATCATGTTAACCATAAAGATCTAATCATCTATCTCATGGACTGAAGTTATAACGGCTCAAATTAAAAGAAAGAGTCAATACCAAGTACAGTCCAAATTAACTGAAATTCAGAAAAAATAAATAAATAAAAATTAGCAATTTGATTTCCATATGACATCTAAAATAACATCCATAAACAACTAAAATTCAAAAACATACTTAGTAAACTTGGTATAACTTAGTAAACATATGGTATTCTTTTTATAACTTCGTTGAACAAGATCTACATTTATCATCGTATTTATGTGGTTTCCCATACTTAGTAAAAAACATAGGCACATAAATTGAAATATGATACCGAGGCAAGCTGCAGAATTGCGTGGGTCTTGCGTGGGTTTGCATAAATTTCATAGGATAAAGTTTAATTCATGTAGGAATCAGAAAAAAGTGCTATATTCCAAATGAACGGACCTAACACTGCTTGTGAATTTCAAAAGAAAACTTTTTTGACAAACACTTAACCAACGATAATGATGATGCCCGCGTAAGGATGTGGGCCACTTTGCTAGTTGTAGTCTTGTAGAACATGTTCGATGGCAGATTGGCATTTCAAGCACAATACGGAAACAATGGCGCAACAGTGCATGCCCAGTTCATTCCTGGGCTGGCGCGCGGTGCAGATAGGGGAGCCGGCAAGGGTCCCCATCTGCATCCTGAAGAAGGCCGGCCTTCTCGTAGCACTCGACGCTGTCTGCGAGCGTCTCCTCCAGCTTCCTTGGCTTCCATCCCAGATCCTTCAGTTTGTCTGACGCCATTGCAGCATTGTAATCCACATCGATTATTCTGCATAAAAGCGCGAGGGTTGTTCGGATCATGCGTTGAATATAACAAGCTCTGACAAGACACTGGTATACGATGGTACTCACTTGTCGACGTAATTGTAGTTAGGGTACATGCTCTTCAGCAAGCCCAACATATCCTTGATGTTGATCTGGTTCAACGAGCAGATGTATCTGCCAGATGATTCTGCCTTGTCGTACAGTAGAAGTAAAGCGTCAGCGACATCGCGAACGTCTATGAACGGCCAGAATTTGTCGGTGATCACATCAGGACCTCCTCCCCCTGCAATCAAATTAATGGGATGATCAGCTGGCTTTTGATTCATACTAATGCACTGTGGATTGTCCAAAATGATTATATATGCACAAAAGACTGAGAACCTTTGATGATATAGACGAGGGTTTTGCTGCTAGCATTGACCACAGGCTGCAACGTTGGCCCAATAACCACAGCAGGGCAAAGTGCGACGACGTTCAGTCCGTTTTTCTCTGCGTATTCCAAGGCTATCTCTTCAGACACGGTCTTGGCAAGACAATACCAGTTCTGCCAGCACAACAAGTAAATGCTCTTAGTCCTCCCTCCCAGCAGTCATTTGTAATAAGTACTCAACTGATGTGAAAATGCCTTGGGATTTACTAAACGGCAAATCGACTGTCCCTATCTATATAAAGAATTTCAGATGCACAATCACGTCTTATGTGATGAATTTCCATTGCTTTGGCAACTTGTGGTATATATTAACTAGTATGGATACTGGTATTTCATACCTCACTTTCCTTGCAGAAGTCCTTGTCTGACCAGCAGCTCTCATCTCTGGGTTTATCTTGAGGCCAATTTGGGTTAAAAGCAACAGCACCAATGGACGAGACTACGATCACTTTCTGAACTTTTGTGGCCAAGCAAGCCTCGAGTACATTTCTGGTGCCCTCCACAGCAGGAGCCATCATCTCTGTCTGCACAATTGTGTTTACCATAAGGTGAGTAAAAGCAGTGATTTATAGCAATCATAACATAAATATGAGCTGATCGAAAAACATTTTGTTCTTCTTTTGCAGTCGTTCCCTCCTAGAAATTGTTTTTAAGTTTCGTCAGTACTCGCATTACTCCTTGAAGCTAGTGCTACTGCAATTTGCAAGCATAACTACATGCAAATCCTATGTTTATAAGCATGCTAAATGTAAGCCTAAATTAATTCGCCTTTCCTAGTGGATGCAATTGCATAAACAGGAGCTTACTGCTTGCAAATGCACATAGCCGCATGACCAAGAGAAACGGAGTAACACATCAAACTAATCGGCACCAAGCGAATATATGCACTTGCCTCAGGATCAACGATCTTCCCTTCAGGCACCGGAGTGGCCGGATGGAAGACCCCCTCGCACCCCGCAAACGCGGCCGTTAGCGTGCCGTAGTCGAGCACGTCGGCCTTGAACAGATGCAGATTCTCCGGTGCTTCGTCCAGCTGCTTCAGGAACGCGTTCTTTGGATCACCTGAAAGAAAGAAATTAAGAAGCAAGAAAGAACATGCACAGTCGTCGATAAACAAACAGCAAGAGATTTGCAGCTGCGTGCGAGGAATAGGTAGGAAGCTGCGTACATGGGTCGCGGAGGGTGGCGTGGACGACGTAGCCGCGGGAGAGGAGGAGCTTCACGAGCCAGGAGGCGATGAACCCGCCGGCGCCGATCACGCACACGCGCGGCGGCGACGCCATCTCCGCTTTCCCTGGATCTGCGGTTGATTCCCCACTCCGTCCACAAGGCCACAAAGTCAACAGCTCTACGTACCTAGCCGCAATGCGAGATCATCGACCGAAATGTACTATCGCCATGGCAATTAAAATTAAAGCTAATGGAATGGATAACGTACTAGTCGCAAATACTAGCACGTAACCGCTTCAGAAAATTGACCACTGTTGAAGAACAGCTTAATTAACTCAAGAACAATGTGAGAAGGTTTGAAATTATTTACGATGAACCATTGTTAATATGCATTAAATTAGATTTTGAATTTTGTAAAATTTGATAAAAGTTCAACTACTATGTCAAGCAATTGGTCTGACCGATATATAGAACCGATCAGACCGCTGGTATGACTGATCAAACCAAATAGTTTTAAACTTACTGGCAATCAAACATGAGAAATTTAACGAATGAATACTCGGATGTCAACTAAAAAAGGTATGGAGGTGATACGAGATGTCCGATTTTCACGATATAGGATTAAGGATAATTTTAGATTCGTGTAACCTGACGAATCGATAACACCAACCACTGTCTTAATATAGCAACCCAAAATAAAATAATTCACTCAACCACACACTTCAATCCTCGTCTACTCGACCACATAAAAATAGATGTGACGTTCTTCCTGCAAAACACGATAAATCATAAGAATAACGAATGTATTCTTAAAAAATCGTCTAATTTCTAAAAAACAGCACATAACATAAATTCGAGAATAAACAATATTAACTATTTAAAAATAACATGGCCCAGTTCCAAAAGTCTCACCGACATATTTCAAAACCATGCGGCCGAAACTACTTTTGGTTCGGTGCGGAAGGGGCCGAACAAACCCCTCCTCGATCCCTTTGAGAATCGATCAATGCCCCGCTCATTTCAGTTTCAGCTTCTGGCTTATGTTTTACTATTTATAAATTTTGTCTTTTTTGAACTTTTGGCTTTTTTTGAGCTTTTTTGCCGATTCTTTTTTCCCGTATTCGTTTGTGTTGTCCGTAATGAGCTAACATATTTTTTTTCTATTTTTAAAATTTTTAATTTTAATTACACTAAATAAGTTACCTTCAGCTACAGTAAAATTTCAGCCGCTACAGTGTAATTTTAGCTATAATCCATAGTTTTTCAGTCCAATCGAACGAGACCCAAATGAAATAAACGCAACAGTATTTTGCTAATACACATAAAGACCATAAATTTTGTTCGGTCAAGATGTTGGACACGCAGGCCCACTTGGATCCCACGGAGACTCATGCGGTAATGCCACGAAGAGAAAAGGCTGGCCACGCGTAAGCGTTTTGGTGCTGATTGCCTCCCTTAGCAACACGTAGCACCAGCCACAGGATTCCTTTATTTTCGCACGCACGGTTTTGGCAGCTAGCCATCTGGATTTTTCCGTTTACAAGGAGCAGCGCCGTGCCTTGCTTTTCTTCCCATGCGGCGTTGGTGGATTCTTTCCTCACGTCTTGTTTCTTTCCAGACGTCTCTTTCCATGCATGGCTGCACCAAAAAAAAAACCTTTCCGTCCTTGCTTTTCTTTGCTGCCCACATTTTTTTAGATAACGGAACCATGTTCTGCGGCCCACAAATACTCCTCATGTAGTAGCGGCCCGACAATAGTCGCTCACGCTGCAGCATGCACATGAGAATGAGATGGTTCCTTTGATCAAGCCTATCCATGTGTTTGGTTTGAGGGATGGGGTGGGATGGAATGGTCCAAAGTGGGATGAGCCTGTGCAAATTTAGAGAATATTCTTCTTAGATGCTGGACCATGTGGTTCCACTTTTTTTGTGGAACCATCTCATCCCATCCCCATCCCATCCCATCCCACTCTATCCCAGCAACCAAACACACCCAAATCTTCCTTGCCTGTATGGCACTGAGCCCAAGGTGAGCCCACATGGCAGCGAGGGCAGTCTGGCGGCATACATACTTGTCGCATATATTTCAGATTTTGTATCTTTCTTGTCCCAGATTGAAATATGATAAATAGTATAGCCGTTTCGACAGACTCGATGAGTACTATTTCTTCTGATATATAACATTTCTTTCTTTAAATCCTTCTGAATGCATATTCATTTTATGCTTATACAAATCAAGTATGCGCTTACATATAATTAAATAAAATAGTAGCTCTATATTTTCAAATATAATAAATAAAGACTCAATTACATTAGAATTTACCTGATAATATTTAATATAACTTAATAATTTATTTAATTAAATAATATATTTAATTGAAAAATGTTAAGGATGTCTATTTCGGCATCAGGAGGAGAGTAGCTTGCAATACACAAATTGATCGGTTAAAACGGGTTAATTAACACACTGCTACTATTACAGAACCGGCCGGAACGCGGCACGAGCCACGAGAAGCCACCGCCCGTGCGTGGAAAGGTACGCTCGCCAACTAGAATAGTACAATCATTCATTTGCCTCGGCAATTCGCACTGAGCAACGACTGCCGACATGGAAATGCTTCGTGTTGTAGGTCCAACGCCAAACACATGGTGTTAGTGTGTGTCACCTAGCGTCAGTCTGCATGTAATCTGATCCTGTAAATGGAGATCAAGCTGCAGGATGCATCACAAAGGCCCAGCTAAAGATTCAGAAATCAAAACCCATATACAACAGTCATGAGTAACAGGGTTGCCCAGCCCACGCCCAATAGGCCCATCACGACACAAAACCAATAATCAAAAGTCAAAATTGAACAGATATGGTGTACAAAAAGTACAAAACACTGCTTCTATAATGGATGCAATGGAAGAGCTTAGGCATGAACCCTTACTGTTGCAAAACATTTTCAGTGGGGAGCTGAGGTCTATGTGGTCATGTAAGTCCAAGTGAGGCTACATGACTCAAGTGGGATGCACGGAAGAGACGAGGATCGCGATGAGGCAAGTTAGTGCATGTGGTGCACCAAGTAACGAAGCTGATGCACGTAGAGATGGTTTGAGAGAGTATGAATGTGTGAAGACGTGACGATTAGTCATTGGGCTCTATAGCATACGTGTCAAACCACGTGGAGATGTTTTGATGGATTGGATTGGCGTTACAGGCTATCAGAGCTCTTTGGACGAGTTGCTTTAAAAAGCATACGTGTATGTAAAACTCGATATGGTGTTGAGTTAACAGATTAGCTTATGTAAGTGGGTGAAACCCAATAAAAGGCACTAGTTAGAGTTTTTTTGTGAGCCTTCATATATAAGGAGGGAAAGGTGTTGGCTTAAGTGCTAAGCTTTGGAGTGTTTTAGTTAAATCCTTGAGAGTTAGTGTTAGGGTTTCCAAGGGAGAAACTTTGTGCGTGTTTGCTATGGAGAGGGAGTTATGTCCTTCAAGAGTGAGAGTGACTTTAAATATTCATTTTCAAGTGAAATAAAGATCCAAATTTATCTAAGTGAGTTTTGCCATAGATTTCTCAGTGTGCTTTTGATTTGCTTAGTTTTCTTATTTGGATTTCGTCCCTCCTTGATCTTGCTGGTCCCTAAGGATGTGTCGATAATGGAAGAACCTCCTAGAGGCTAGATCCAACCCATCTAGATAACCCTATAGCAAATTCTTGGTGTTCGCCTTGATTTGCCCAATTTAATGTAATCTGTCTTGTTTTGGACAAATGTCAAAACTTTGTTGAGTAGCTTATCGATCCATTGACATAATAGGTTCATAGGACCTTGAAAAAGGTACATTTCAAGTTTCAAGACATTTGGTTTGGTAAATTAGAAGCTATGCCAATTTGAGTTCTTGGAAACAAATCATTTTTATTCTAGAACAACTAGCGGTCAGATCGCTGTGACCCAAGCAGTCAGACCACCCAGGCCTGGGCAGACCGGTGTGACCCGAGCGGTCAGACTACCCAAAACCGATCTGACTGGTGTGCTACCTGCAATCAAAGAGGCCAATAGATACTTTGGCCCATTTATTGCTTTTTTTTGTTCCTTGGCTTATTGGTTTTTGTTTGTACTTGTTTTCGTTGTGCATCTTGAACTTATTAGTTTCCCATAGCTAATTGAGTGAAGAAGCTAAAGGGATTTATTTTGTTAAAATTGAAAAAGAGGAAAAGATCATTCACGCTCTCTGATCTTCACCATCGGTCCTACAAGCCAAGCCCCCTGCAAGTTCCAGCATGACTCGAATGATAGAAGTAGCCTACTTGTTTACATAATTGTAGCCAGGGCATATACTCTTCAACAAGTCCACCAAATCCCCTGTGATGATGTGATGTGAAGCACAGATGTATCATCGCTAAAAATTATATAAATAACCTACCATCACCATTCAAAATGGCGATAACTCTCCGTCGCTATTCCAAATGGCAACAATTCTAAGTAAAGTCATACGTGGTAACCTGCAGGTTTGTCGCCAAAGGAATTGATGACAGAGACCCTGTCATCAATTTAATTGGCGATAGAGATTCTATCATCAATTGAATTGGTGATAAAGTCACTGCCCCAAATTGTATTGGCAACAGAGACCATGTCGTTAATTCAAATGGCAACAGATGTTTTGTTGTCAATTGAAATGATGACAAAGTAAAATTTGAATTTTTTTAAATAATACAATTTTTTTCTTAATTAAAACTGTATTATTTCTGAATAATTCTTCCTTTTTTTGGCTTTAGTAGTTTTGAAATGATAGCTAACAATTACAGAGATAATTTGACTACTGCGCCTTGGATTGCATTAATAATTTTTATTTAAATAAACCATTTCATGCTCGACATAACACTTCATAATAAAGGTACGAATTACATGTTGCGTAGGATTTGGTTATGTACATATGTTTGAGTCACTACTCTTACGATACAAATAACAACATGTACGAACCGTCAACCCAAACTATATGTAAGATGAAACACCCCCCTAAAAATTTTAAAATTTTTGAGCCTTTTTCCTGGATTTTTGAGTGTTTTGTCAACTTTCCCTTTTTGGAAAGTTTCCCCGGATTGCGCTTTCCTCTTTTGGCAATTCCGTTTTCTCTTTTCCTTTGGCACCTTTCCCCTCCACCTGTCTTCCCCTTCGGTTGGCGCCTCTCCCCTTGCCACCTTCTCTTCTCGTGTGCGCCTGCGCCGCGTGCTGCGCCCCGCCACGCCACCCCCGCTGCCGATCCGCCGTCGCCAGCCGTTTCCCCCAACCGCCTTTGACCCCGGTCTCCCCGTCCTGCCGCCCGAGTCCCACCTGCCAGCCCCTCCCCCTCTCTTCTCCCTTCCCCCGCAAGCCGCGCCGACGCCCATACCGTCGCTCACCTGCTCCCCTCTCCCGTCCATCGCCATTACTCTCCCTGTAGAGCCTGACGTCGCCCCATTGCGCGGAGGAGATACGCCACCAACTCCCCCGTCCTCCTGTTGACCCTGGACGCCGCGCCCATGCTCCCCTCCCCTCGGATTCCCTCCCCTCCGCCGAGGTATAAAAGCCCTCCTTCCTACTCCCACGCTATCCCGTGCGCTACAAGCTTCCCCCACCCCGCCACCAGCCTCCTGTGGTACTCAATCGCCCGCCAAGGCCGCCCAATCGGGTTATCCCTCGCCGCAGCTCCGCCGCCGACCCCTCCTAAGCCGGTGAGCCGCCCACCTGGCTCTTCCAATCCCGACTGCCCCATTCCGATTCCTTGCTGCTTTAGCATCCTCAAGACACCACCATACCGTCCCCGAGCTCCACTCTCCGTTAGCATTGCTGTGGAGCTCCCCCACCGTGCGCCGCCGCCGGCCGCATGACCCCTCCCGTGGCCAGCCACAACCGGAGCTCCCCTGCTTGAACAAACCGCGCCACCGTAATCCTTGCGCCCCGGAGATACTCAAATCGCCTCCCACCTCGCCGAAGGGTCGCCGGAGAGACCGAGAGCCGCCGGGGAGGCCGCTAGCTCCTCTCCCGCCCCAGCCGCCACCGCCCATGCTCCTGTTCCCCAAGGCCCTAAAATGGAACCGCCTCGCCGAGAGCTACCCGCCGGTGCCTTCAATCGCCGTCGGGAACCCTCACCGACGTTGCACGGCGGAGGCACACGCGCCTCTGTCTCCCTCTGGCACGAGCGGCGGGAGGTTGAAGACAACCCCCCAGCGATGTGGCCCCATCCCTGCCCTTCCTTCCCTTCGTTGCCATCTAGCGTCAGCCGTCGATGGCACTCTTTCCGCAGCCGTCCGATCCGCTGTAACGCAGAACATCTCGTCCGCCCACCCTCACCACATCCTCACCATCCGCGCTCGCCGCATGTCCGTCATCCGCCGGAGCCAGGCGCGCGTGCGCTGGGCCTTCGGCCGCGCGCGTGCTGGGCCAAGGCCACGCGGCCCACTCCGCCTCGTGGACAGATTTCCGCGTCGGGCCGCACTGTAGCGCCAGGCCAGCCCATCACTGTTCATAACTATTTTCCAGAGTTTTATTCTTTTCTAAAATCCAGAAAAATCCAAATAAATCCTAGAAAATCACCCAAAATCCCAAAAAATTCCAAATTTCACCACTTTGCTCCAAATAATGTCTTAAACCCATTTTTGACCTCCATTTCCCCAATTTCATCCCGGATAAATTCCTAAAGTTCCAATTTGAGGATTTATGCATTTACTCCTTTTTCATAGAATTTATTTTTCCTCGCTTGATTAGGCTCAAGCCGGACTTATTTGTTTTTTTGTGTGTTTGCACTAGTGTCGAAGTCCTCGGGAGCTGCAGTGCAAGGTCAAGATCAAGGAAGCACGATTTACGAAGTCGCCGAGCTAGTTGGACGCAAGGCAAGTCACAAGTTCTTGATCATATTGAATCCCATGCCATTTAAATTATGTATTATACTATTTACATTATGCTAGTTGTGAAATGTTAGTTCAAAGTAAAATAAAATATTTAGAATGACATGTTATGTAGATAAATCCTACCACCGACAAATGTATGTTAAACTGGTAGCCATGCCTTTGTAACCCTAGAATTATTTACTTGGTAATCTAGATAACTGTAGGCTATTACTATCACGCAAAGTCTTACACTAATAAGGTCGTGGCTGCGGGCCAATATAATTTGCAAACCCGACTCTAGGGTAGGGTGGTATGGGACACCATGCCCTAGAGCGGAGAGTGCCGGCGTGCACAAGGTAGGGTAAGGGTTGGGGGAAGAGCCGCGAGATAGTCTTCGTTCGTCTCTTACCCTAGGATTGAAGTTAGGGTAAGGGTGTTGTGGGGCGCCGCGAGACAGCTTTCGCCCACCGCTTACCCTAGGTTGGGTCGCGGGCCTGGCGAGGTTGCGGACCATGTGAAAATATAAGGACTAGACCCTTATGCTGAGCAAATGACATGGTGATCGCTCAACCACAGGAGTTGACTTGTCAACACTGGTTTAGTAGCTGCTCAACTCGATTGAAACTCTACAGGTGTTAAGAAGATAGGGTATTGAGAAGTGAGGTTAGGTAGGCCGTGCTACGGGTGCCTAACAATGGTAGGATCCACTCGAAGCGGACAGGAGTTTTCATGTGCCAGACCCGAGTGGATTCTACCAGGTAGAGCCTATATAAAGAGATGAGCAGTGAAACGACCTGGCTTCCTTAACTCAGTCATGAGGGTTAAGGGATCGTGTGGGTAAAGCTGAGAAAACTCTGCAGAGTCAAATAAATGGTATTCGAATACGCCGTGCTCCCGGTTATTGGAGCTGTGTCACTTGGGTGATTCCAGCAGCGAAGCTTAAGTAGATTTGTACATGCTTTAACTTGTTCAGTTGGTTAATTAACCTTTCATGAAAACCCCTGAGATCTTGAGGAGTAGTTTTGGGTTCGTTTTATTAAAATGTTTGCAAATAAAACTGCATCCACTCAAAGTTAATAAACCAAGTATACTCCCTTCCTTTGTTGATCCGTGCAAGTAGTAAGTTAGGGTTTCCCTTGTGATTTGCTGAGTACGGGGTTGGAGTACTCAGATTTGCAAAATTTCACAGATACCAGAAGAAAAGAAGACAATTCAAGATTTTGTGTTAGGGTTGTGACCGCACTCAGGCTTTCCTGTGGTGCTTTTGCGGTTCTTCTGCAATGTAAGTAGTTTTGGGCTTGCGCGCCCATTTATTTGTCAAAATTGACCGTTAGGTCTTATTTCAATCAAGCTAATCTTTCTTAAATGTTCGTAAGTAGGCATGATACTTGTTCGGTCCGTAACCAAACTCCTGGGTGGGTACGGACTAGTGACACTCCTGTTCCTCCCAGAAACGGGGGCGTTACATAAGATACATGTACATCTTGTAAAATATAAACAATATGACAGTTATAGATCTAATAGGGCATGTGGACAAACACACCTATATCAAAAATAGAATACCGTAGAGCATCTAATAGCTGCTTCGTCGGGTCGTCTCCCACCTCCACTCCCACCACCGCTTACCGCTTCCTATCCCGAAATTGTGAGGTCCCCGTCTCGCCGAGCTATCCGATCGTGAAGCAGATTAATTAAGGCCCCGTTTGGCACAGCTCAGCTTCACTAGTGAAGCTGTTTTTTTTTGTTTCAGTTTCACGAGCAGCTTCACCGATGAAGTTAAATCTGTTTTGGAAAATTGTTTGGCAAAACAGCTTCACCAACAGCTTCATGCATAGCTGAGAGAGGGCAATTGTCCAAGATGCCCCTGTCTACCTGACTTGTTCTAACATTTGGAGTTGTATGTTTGTATATGGTCATATGAATTAAAAAATAATATATTTGAATGAGTATGAATCAAAACATTAAAATAAAAAATAATAAAAAATTAAAATCATTAGGAAGCAATATTAGTGCCTTGTTTATGTTTCATGAACGGGATGGACTAGTGGCAAATGCGTGTAATTTTGGTGAACCAGAGAGGCAGTGGGTTCCTAGGACTGCGGGCCTGAGGAAGAGAGCTGTGAAAAGCTACTTTTTTCAGTTTCACCTCTCCCCATTCCTTTGTGAGAGTAGAAAAAGGAGCTTCACCCATGAAGCTGTTTGCAAAAAGGGTGTTTGGCAAAAAAACAGCTCATAAAACTATTGGTGAAGCTGTGCCAGGGCCTAAGTTTACTAATTGATCCCAATTAGCAAAAGCCAAACTCTCATTTCTTACGTGAACAGCAACACATAAGGCCCAAGTAAAGACCCCATACCTGGGATGGCAGCGAGCTCCGTTCCAGCAACCCGTGTGGAATTCTTCTATTAGGGAATGGATATGGATAAATTTTGTACCATCTTATACAGAGATGGGGATCGGAATGCTTTCCCTATCCCCGTTCCATGTTATACGTCTTTTCTATCATGTTCCGTGTTATACGCCAATATGCACGTAAATTGATATATCTAAATGTCTAAAAATTTGTATTTTCTCTCTAACCTAATGTAGTTTTGTATAATCTATAATGTATATCATTTAATATTATTCTACCTTCTATTATATTAATTACTTTGCATATTTCCACATAAGCATGTGATAAATTTATGAAATTCATTAATTTCAATTGAATTTAGGAGCCGTTCCCCGCCAAATCCCCGCGGGGATAGAAACAGGAGGAAAGTCACCCTGATAGTCACGTAGGGAGTGAGGATGGAAGGGCATTGCCATCCCTACCTATACCTGTGCGTAGTACTACTCAAACATGAATAACAATGGCTGCCTATCACACACAACCCATAAGAAAATGGAGTGCACAAGCACAGCTTTCATGGCATCAACAAGGTCGTCATTGATAATGAACAACCGCACGAAAACCACAGGTTCAGCTGAAAGACATGCAAGCTGCTGCTTCTGAAGAGATGAGAGTTGGAACATGATCCCTTATTGTTGCTAGATGGTTCCGTAACATTACAAGCGTGACACCATAACAAAGAGGGAAGCGTTGATTCACTGATCACCAGCCAGACGGAAGAGATGGGGAAGCCGGCAAGGATGCCCAGCTACATTCTGCAGGAGGCCTGACTTTTCATAGCACTCGACGCTGTCTGAGAGCGTCTCCTCCAGTATCCTTGGTTTCCAGCCCAGATCCCTCAGCTTCTGCGATGTTAACGACGCTTTATGATCCACATCAAGGATGCTGCAAGAGCAAAAGGGTTGTTCATAATCATGTAAAGACTAAAGTAGCAATATGCACTCCAAGTTCTAACAGAACAGACATGATGAAACCTACTTATTCACGTAGTTGTACTTCAGGTACATCTTCTTCAGCAAGTCCACCAAATCCTTTGTGCAAATGTGATTCGGTGCACAAATGTATCTCCCAGATGATTCTGTCTTCTCGTACACCAGAAGTAAGGCGTCAGCAACATCACGGACATCTACTATGTGCCACAGTTTGTTGTTCATCACGTCAGGACCTCCTGTAATCCAATATTCAAATTAATGGAGTTATAGTGCAGACAAGCAAACAAATTGTACCCAGTAGTAGCATTCTGTAGTGCGCAACAGCAAGAACGACACAGGAGAATTATCATTTATTTCAGGATTACTCATGTTCCAAAAGCTTCAGTAACACAGAAAATGTGTTGCGTCTAAGATCCAACAATTCAAGCACAGAATTTGGTGTACATAGTTTTGTCGTTTGCTATTCATATTCAAGCGTGCAATATCGATAATAAAAGAGTTAAGTGTGGAACCACATGCAATAGATTGCAAAGAACCTTCTTCTGGACGAATCTTCTAAGGGGTGGGGTGCCGTGCTCCGTCGTCTAAGGGGGAGAGAAATGTTGGCGTGGGAGCCTAGGGAAGAGAGGAGGAGGGGCGGTGGTGTGGGGCAAGATGGGAGCGAGAAGAGGCTGTGGCCTGTGGGATGGGAATAAACGATTCCAGCGTCTCCTTCTGAGTTGGTAGAGGTATTATGGTCGAGAAGTAGTGGGAAAGTATCATACAAGTATCAGAGAAGTATTGGCATTTTCTTTTTAAAAATCAGGAAATTCACCGATATGGGTAGGATACATATCCGCCCGTATCAGGCAGTATCCATATCCGATATAGTACTCGATACTGATACGCCAGTTTTCTAAAGTATCCATGTAACGTAGCTGTAGAGCATCAGAAAAAGGCATAGCAGCTATTTTTGAAAAAGAACATAAAGGACAAACATGGGACAGGAAAGAAAACTAGTGATCATTTGCGGACAATAGATTCTAGATAATGATCAGTGTGCAATATTTGGACTTTTTCGTTAATTGAATTTGAAGAGAATACATCTAACAACAGGAACTATCAATATGATCCCATCTGAAGTCTTGGGTTGGACCACATAAATGCATTCCACAACTGATAGATAGGACTTGGATATAACATAACTTGACTAGCTGTTAGGGAGCACAACCAACTTGCCTAGTCAAAACAGGATATTCATAAGAAAAGTGGCAATTCTGACAATAAAGGAGAATACACAAATAGAGCAAGAACAAATTAGGACACCTTTTATAACGTAGATGAGGAATTTGCTGCTCGTATTCACTGTAGGCTGCAATAGTGGGCCAAAAACCAAAGGAGGGCAAAGTGTAACAACATTTAGTCCATTTTTATCTGCGTATTCGAAGGCTGTCTGTTCAGCCACAATCTTGGCAACAGAATACCAGTCCTGCCAGCACAAAGCAGTAAAGGTCTTAATTTAATCCCCCTCATAGAAATTATCTCTTAAATGAACTTGCTTATGTTAAGGATATCACTATACACCTTGCAAAAGAGATATTTCTAACCTCATTCTCCTTGCAAAACTCTTTGTCTGACCAGCAACTCTCATCTTTGAGTCTATCTTGAGGCCAGTTCGGGTTAAAATCAACAGCAGCATTGGAGGACATCACAACAACTTTCTGAACCTTCATAGCCGAGCAAGCCTTTAGCACATTTGAAGTGCCTTTCACAGCAGGAGCCATTACTTCTGACTGCACAGATGCATTCAAAAAACGGTGAGTAAAGAGCACTTGCCATTCTATACTGTTCAAAACTTTCAATAAGATTCACAATGCCAACAAGAATTGTGTCCTACAGCAAGCACTTCTGGCACTCAAATAGTCTAAACAATGTAGACTCACACAGGGCACAGCACATAATAATCTGCTTCGAACTTATTGCTTGATGCAATAATAGGTTGTGCCAATATTCTCCAGGAGGCAGGAGCTAGTATTGGGAAAAAATACATCTACAATAAGCCTAGTGTTGATAGCACAAATAACTGCAGGATCCAAAGCCAAAATCCCGGTTCTCTATCGATACAAGCTTAGTTTTGTATCGAACTAGTATGTAGCTACAGGAGCACATGAGCTGATTTAAGATATCAAGGCATTAGTATCAAGTGGGCAAGCACTTGCCTCAGGATCAACAATCTTAGCTTCAGGCACCGGAGTAGCGAGATGGAAGACCCCCTTACATCCCGCAAACGTGTGTGCTAGCGTGTCGTAGTCGAGCACATCGGCCTTGAACAGATGCAGATTCTCCGGGGCCTTGTCCAGCTGCTTAAGATGGGCATTCTTGGGATCACCTGGAAGAACATTCAGCCATTAATCAGAACACTATACAATGCCCACATTTGTCTATGGCACCATGAATGAAGCACTTGGCTTTCTTGCACAGCTCGGCGACTCGCCCTGTTCGGGATTCAACCTTTCTTCTTTTTTCAAGTGGGCCTCGTCAGATTAAAACTACGAATCTACGATTGCAAAGCAAATCTCGACACAGAAATCCGAATCGATAGCAAGGGAGCAGTTGTGTCAGTGTGAGGAACAGGTAGTTACATCCGTACATGGGTCGCGGACCGTGGCGTGGACGGCGTAGCCGCGGGAGAGGAGCAGCTCGACGAGCCACGAGGCGATGAACCCGCCGCCTCCGGTCACGCACACGGGCGACGGCGGCGCCATCTCCCTCCTCGCCTCTACCACCGCCTACCGCTCCGCACCCCGCAATGCCGAGATGTAGCTAATGGATTAACTAATCGCAACTAGGAAGCAGGAGTAGTAGCATCCACGGCGCAAATTTATAGAGAAATCCAGACCGAATAAAAGAATTTGACTCATCTGGACCAGTGCAGAAAGGAACAAAAACACGTGGAGTAGAGACGCACCTCGCGGCCACGGATCCCCTCCGCCGCCGCCGCTTCGCCCGAGCAGTTCTTGGGATCAAGAACGCCATCTCCATCGGAAAAATCTTGCACTGTCGCCACTGATCGGTGGCTGCACTGCAACGCCGCAACGAGAAGCCAGGAAGGAGACGGTTAAAATGTTGGGGCTGGTGAAGTGTGATCTCTTTCGCTAGATGCCCGATCTGGTCCGTTCATTTTAGATCTAATGGTGTGATTTTTTTGTTATTTACAGATTTTTATCATTCATGGGCTTGTTATTGTCAGCCCACTAAAGCCCGTCGCACATCCCATTGCCTGTCGCCCCAACCGTCGCCGCCGTCGCATTGCATTTAGTGGCGGCCACTGGCCACGTGCATGCATGCTCCCGGACCCCAAATTTATAATATGGTTTGCACGTTGATATGAGCGGCGACAAATGGCCACACATGAAAACATGTGAGCACGTATATACACAACTAATCTCTCAAAGTACACTTTTACGAGCTTATAAAGAATCAATAGGTGCTTTGTTCGCATCTGCAAGGAGTTGAACGCAAAAGTGAGAAGTGGGTGCACGGCAAGTGTAGCCGCCGGCATCTCCGAGAAGCATCCAGTGCGGATCTACAATGTTATCGCTTCTCTTAGCGTAAGGCAAGCGCGAAACAAAGCAAAGGAAGGCGCATATATACCCAGCTTAGTAGGCTTCGTAGGATTCTGCGGTTGCGCTCGTAGAGAGGCACCCCGTCGTCCGCGGGCGCCTTCTTGAACTGGGCGAGAAAGAACTTGAGCACGACGGGCGCGAGCGCGAGGAGCTCACGCGTGAACCTACACCACGCAGTGGCGTCGACCCCCGTGTTGCCGCTCTAGTCCTGCGCCATCTCCTCGGGGAACACGTTGAGCAGCTCCAACATGGCGGGGTTGGGCAGGTGCCGCATCTGGGCGAAGAGCCCGTCCACGCCTCCCTCGACGTGGAGCACGAGCGCCAAGTAGATCTATGTGAGCAGCCGCCTGGGCCCCAGGCAGAATCGGTGCGTGGCTAGGAGGAGCGCGTCGAGGAGCGGCATGCCAGGGTGGGGGAGCGGCGTACCAGGGTGGGGGAGCGGCCGCCAGGAGATTGATCTTCCGGCGAAGCATTTGAGTGGCGAAGAAGAGGAGGTCGGCGGGTGGGGCGGGATCCGGGGACGCAAGCAGCGAGGTCACCAGCGCCCATGGCTGCGGTGAGCGCTGCAGGCTGAGGAGCCACTGGTTGGCGACGAGGCGGGCGAATGGGTGTGTGCCATGTTGAGCGTGTGCATGGCCACGGCAAGCCGCGCCTGGAGGTCTGACACCTCAGTGGCATACATTGCGGCGGTAGGCGAAGTGGGGAGGTGGGTGGATTCAGGTGGGGAGGCGAGGGGACGGAGGGGATTGGGCCGAGTGGCATGCACGAACGAGTGGGAAGGCGATTTTTTTTCACTTTTCTTTCCTTTTCCAGGAGTGAGCCGGTTATTTGAGTGACTGCAACATTAGAGAGCAAGCGACAGAGAGAGAAGGGTGGTCAGAATGCGCGAGGAGATAGGGAAAGTGGAGGGGATGGGTGGTTGGATCCTGAGAGAGAGAACGAGAGTCGAATAGTCTCGATCAAATCGGATGGCTGTACAGAGAGGAAAGGAGAACGCACCGACGACTACCAACTCCTTTTTATATAATAGTAGAGATTTACCTTGTGGTGTGTGTAATCTTTGCACGACACAAAAGATGTAACATGTGGAAATAAGTTAGATGAAGGGTTTTTTAAAAATAAATTAGAAAAGTTTAAATAATAAAAATGCTCTATGTAGAGAACTGAGGCCCAGTTAGACCAACCTGTGTCATGTACGACATCATGATAATACGTATTATGGACCGGCCCACGTAACAAGGACGCGGTAGCCCACCGAGCAGAGGAAATGCAGAACTCGGGGTTACCCTCTCAAATCTCAAAGAAGGTAGGGGCTTTGCCTAGTTCACATTTCCTCTTATCCACTGCGGTTGAACAGATTTACTTTATACGATACGTTATGCACATATTTTCTATCTCCAAGGGCTTGATGAACGCATTACTTGATGTCATACTGTGGGTTTCATGTCTACTACAGCCTTAGCACTGACATTAGGTTTTTTTTTTTACATTGCACTTCCATGAATATTAGTGAGAATCATTTTAGCCAAGTTGAGCCCGGTGATTGAAAAAAAACAGTACTTTATTGTCATGTGTTTATTTTACATTAGCTGCCACGCATTTCATATGGTCAACTACCACCACAAGATCCTAACTTTGTTTGTAAGGGATAAAGCAGTTCATATGCGAAGCTTCTATGATCCCAGGCGTAAATTAGCTCTTCGATTTTGCGGGAGAGAAAAACAACACCTTAATTGTTGACAATATGATCAGGACAGACTTTCTGTTAGTTCTGAGATGGATGTGCTGTGATCTCTTGTCGACCACAGATTACAGTCGTTCATGTCAGAGATTGTTTGACAAAATGAGTTGGAATTTGGAGCTGTTCTAAACTTCAACCATGGGTTAAGAGGGATCGCCTTACTACCCTGTTGTAGACTTGGTCCAAAAGGGGTCATTGGCCTTTTTTTTTTATTTTTCAGCGTGGCTTTTAATTTTTCTTAATAATTATTATTTATTAGACTAATAAGACATAGCTAAAAACTATAAACCATCGTCCAAAAAGAGCAGTCCCATTTTCCTCTACAACAGTGTTGAAATGTTAGTAGTTTCAACTTGATTTTGGTTTAGTTTATCCTCCTTTTAAAGGTAAGCAGGCTGGCGAAGCTTGGTTGTCTTTCTTGTTTTTTTTCCCTTTGTGTTAATCAAAGTCAACATTTCCCCTACTTTTTTCTTAAGAAACAACTCTTTAAACGGTGTATGGTTACCAAATGATGTTTTTTACAATTTTCTGTTGACACTGGGACGCTAACCTGAGATATTCGCATTACTACGGTCAACGAGCCAACCATAGAAATTTTGTAACCACAAAAAACGACTGATATCTTTGTGAGCTATGATCAACTCGGCTTCGGCTTCTGGCTTATTTTTCACTATTCATAAGTTTCGTCTTTTTATGAACGTTTAGCTTTTTGTTGAGCTTTTTGGCCGGTTCTTTTTTCCCGTATTTGTTTGTATTATACGTAATGGACTAACATATTTTTTATAATTTTAAATTTTTTAAATTTAATTATGCTAAATAAGCCTCTGTCAGCTACAGTGCTTTTTTCAGCCAGCTACAGTGTTTTCAGCCATAAGCCATGAGCTTTTCAGCCGAACCGATCACCACCTAATGCATCCGAGATATTTGTGCAACCTCTTCTTTGCATTGTTTATTGATTGCTTTGCTTGCATTGGTGCGGTTACTTCTAGTTTATTTTTAGGATAAATTCTTACATGCCATGCAAAATTTACAAATCACATATAAATTATCTCTTATGTCACTGACATGTAGGTCCACATAATGGATCGTAAAAATTCACCATGGCAAATAAGGAATCACCGAGTTATCATGCATCATCACTCTGGAAATTGACTGGCCTACATCATTGGATTGCTAGCTAAATTGCTGGGCATTTATATTGTAGTATTGATATTGTAGGTTCCATCTCTCACCTAGAATCTGGAGGATATGTCAACGAGTTCTTGTGGCTATCTGTTCCAGTCTACTGCACTTTTGCTCGTTATATACTCCACGTTTGAGGCTGGTCCAAGCCCAAGCTATTTAATTTGCTGTTCCTCCTAGTTAAACCTTTTCTCTCTAACCATTGCCCATGCTTTCTCAGTGAAAATTCAGCCGCTGATAAAAAGCCGTAAACCCTGTTTTCTCAGCTACAAACCTATCACAATCCTTTTCATCTACGATTTATGACTGTGGTTTATAATTTTTAGTCATAACATAATCGTTTGTGTAAACAAATCGAATGTCGATAAGTCGCTACAAAATGGCAATGGAGAAACAGTCACATTTGTTTATTTAAGAGAAACGATAAACCATAAGCAGAAAAGAACATGGTCTTATGCTATTTCAACCTACTCTACTTATGTTACAAGTTAATTAGGTGATGCTTATTTGGGTTTATAAGTTTTAGCTTATGATTTATTTTGTATTATAGCGATTAAAAATATATTGTAACTGTTAGTAGCATTTTAATATAATTAAGTTTAAAAAATAAAAAATTAGACCATGACGAACAATAAAAAAAGTAAGACAAAAAAGATAAAAATAAAAAAGTAATTAAAAAGCTATAAGCTAAGGAAAAAAAGCTCTAGCGAGCAGTGAGCGATGCCTAAATCTGTGTGCCGTACGTCAGATCTGGTTGAAGCATTTATAAGGGCATCTCCAACAGTATGAGCTAGTTACTAGCTCTAAGACAACTTCTCCAATAGTACTAACTTTAGCACATAGCTCATAACATAAATAGCCTCACATGACACTCTCACATAATCTTGGAATGTGTGTATGAGACTAGCTCTTGATCAAGAGATAGCTTTTCTCTCTCTTCTATTAAAATATGAAATAATATGCTTAGAGCTAGCTCATAAGTCACTGTTGGAGATGCTCTAATGCTTATGTCTTTTACCTGGAGTGTTCCTACCGTGATCGTTCCCTAGAACGGCCCATAAAAGGTAACAGGTGCACGCATGATTGTTGCAAACGATATGATGCAACCGACCCGATCTGGTGGCGAAATTTTTTTGCTTTTTAGCCCAAAATTTGAAAGTTTTTTATATATAAATCCCTGAGAAAAGATTTGCAAAAATGGATCCTTCTCTCGGCGCCAAAGCATATGGCGCCCAGGGTACATGTCACGGCGCCATATGCTTTAGCGCCGTGCATTGACACGTCGGAGCCAGGGTGGCATAGCACGACGCCAAGGCCCACGGCGCCGTGATATGCACATACGGCGCTAAAGGCCGTGGCGCCGTGCGTCGG
This sequence comes from Dendrocalamus latiflorus, assembly GCA_017311315.1. Taxonomy (NCBI): domain Eukaryota; kingdom Viridiplantae; phylum Streptophyta; class Magnoliopsida; order Poales; family Poaceae; genus Dendrocalamus; species Dendrocalamus latiflorus. Next base: position 23,025,418 of record CM029673.1, read on the forward strand.
GACTTAAGCCCGAGCGCGTCCCCCGGCCCCCAGCTCCCCCTCACTGCTCCTCTGTTCTAACAGTAAACCGCCGCCGCCCCCTCTATTCCCCCTCCAAATCCACCGATTAATCTCGCGATTTTGCTTCCAAATTGGGCAAGCAAGGTAAACTCTCTCCCCTCCCTTGATTTTTTTGCAATAGATATGGATTATTTGAGGTACATTTCGTAGGGCAAGATTTCAATCCCTAGATGAAATTAGTTCAATTATGAGCGATTTTAGGTTACGTTTGCAATGGATATGCGTAATGTAAGAGAAGTACTATGTATTTGGATATGTTTTAGGGTTTGATTATTATTTATACATGGCTGTGTTTGGTTTTAGGTTTTTAGGGTTTCATATACCAAATAGGATGATTCCATGTCAACATGGGCAAGATTGTATGTCCACCTAACCCTTAGTCAACATATCAATAATGTCTTTGATAAATATATCTCGGCATTTACAGTTAATATTAGTGACCTAATACTTAAATTATTTACCTTAATCATATAATCTCTATTTGAAAAGGGGCCCCATGGATTTTGAGATATGTAAATAATATTTATTATTATCATAAGGTTTATTCTTACACTAATTATTCTTATACCATAATTAACTTACTAATCTGTGTTGACATGTATTTAACCAAGGGTAAATCAATTTGATTCCAATTATTATTCATGTTGATTCCAATTTCATAATTCAATTTGATTATTATTTTTATTTATAAATCATGTTTTATAAATTTCTTATTTGAATATTTCTTAACCATTGAATTCTAAAATTTATCACAGGATGGCGAGATACCGGCTGCTAGACGAGTCCTACGAGAGGGAGCACCGTGGCAGGCTCACGGAGGACGGCCGGGTACGTGTGTGGTCGAAATGTACATGTGTTCAACTTGATGGTCACGCAGCTAACTTTTATAGCAATTTTCAGGAGATACCCATACTTCGTCCTCGAACCCATGATTGGTTCCAGTTGATGCGTTACGACGACCGCTATACCCCACTGCTGCGCCGTGCTGGGCTTCACACGGTCGCTAACCTATTACGGCGGGGCATGCCGGTCTTCAACCCTGCAGCTTTGACCGCACTTGTCGACAGGTGCATTTTCTCTATCGGGTCTATTTGTTTTCGCTTCTATATTCTTACGTACGTAACTAATTCTTTTCTCCTTGTACTACTAACAGGTGGAGGCCAGAGACACACACGTTCCACCTTCCCTGTGGGGAGATGACCGTCACGCTGCAGGACGTGGCGATGATACTTGGACTTCCCATCAGGGGACAGCCGGTGATCGGCCCGGCGGTGTCTGAGGGCTGGAGGGCACGTGTGGAGGCCTTCCTGGGCACGCCATTGCCTCCTGCCCCAGATAATGCCAGGCGAGGCCGCGTCTCGGGGGTCCACTTTAGATGGTTGCGGAATACCTTTGGCGAATGCCCTGCTGCCGTGGACGACGCCACGGTGACCTACCACTGTCGCGCCTGGGTCTTGCACATGTTCGGGGCAGTGCTGTTCCCGGACGCCACGGGGGATGCCGCTTCGTGGATGTACATCCACTGCCTCCAGGACTGGGGGGACGCTGGACAGTTCAGTTGGGGCTCGGCGGTCCTCGCGTTCCTCTACCGCCAGCTTTGCGAGGCCTGCAGACGCAAGGCACCCACGTCGACGCTCGGTGGTTGCGTCTTCCTTCTGCAGGTGTGGTAATGCATTTATTTTTCCTACAGTTCTTTGTTTTTGCGCATGGCTAATCGTGTGTTTGCCCGTATGTTCGCTTGCTAGGTGTGGATGTGGACACGCATTCCAGTGGGGCGCCCTCGAGTGTTCCAGGCGCAGCCTTGGCATCCACTGGGTGTGGATGACCTCGGCCCCACTGTTGCGTACCTGTGGGATACAGTGTCAGTCCTGTTCGCGACTACTCAGCGGGCATACGTGGATTTCAGCAACGAGTTTGACACTTTGTCTCCCACGATGGTAAGAAATTGGTACTGCATTTATTTATTCTACAGTTCTTGGTTTTTGTACATGGCTAATCGTGTGTTCGCTTACTAGGTGTCCTGGGAGCCTTACTCCGAGCCACAGGTTCTAGCGCTACCGCTCAGCACCATGTGCCGCAGGGACTCCCATATTTGGAGGATGAGGTGTCCGCTGATCTGCTTCTATGCCGTGGAGATTCACCTCCCCCACAGAGTTGCGCGGCAGTTCGGCCTTGTGCAGTTCTTCCCCCCAGAGGGGATGTCGACTTCTGTTGAGTTGCACAAGTAAGTAACAATTTAAAATTCTTTTGGTTCGTACTAACAACTATTGTTGACATCTGCTATATGTACAGGTTCGACAGGGTCCGTCAACGAAAGGTGACGGACTTCGCTGATCACCACCGACAGTACGTGCAGTGGTGGAGGAAGATGGAGGACAACTGCGAGCCGGACAGTACCCCCCACAGTAACGCCAGCTTCCGGGGTTACTTGTCCTGGTACCACACTGCCACGCGCTACAGGCTGAGGCAGCAGTGCACCGATGTCGACTACGCGGACCTCGCTTCGTCCGAGGACGAGGACACTGCGTACGACAGGCGTGCGAGGGAGGGCACAGTGGTCGAGGCCGCTCCGATTCTCGATCGAGTGGTACGAAAAGCATGATATTTGCAATACTTTGGTTCCATACGTTTATCTCGCACTTATGTTTACTTATTTCTTTAGGGGACTTCTCTCCAAACCTCGGTGCGTGAGATCGACGAGGTTCTCGGCCACCTGGACAGCGAGAGCCACCCTCTGAGGGACTTCCTGCAGGTACGAAGATAATTCGTTAGGTTATATCGATTCAGCATGTATGCAATTATGACATATCATTACTTGCAGAGACTTCGACGTCGCCTCAGTCGGGCGGCAGGTCGGTGTGGTTGCCGCGCACGCTCAGACGTGATCGTACCACCGGCCTCCCAGCGCTCAGCCGATGCAGCGTCGTCGTCACACGTCGGCAGGCGCCAGTCCACGAGGAGCTCGTCACGCACTCCGACTTTTAGTCAGGGCGATGACGACGACGACGAAGCGGAGCAGGGTGACGACGTCGAGGAGGAGCAGGGTGACGACATCGAGGAGGAGCACGAGGACGAGGAGGCATCTACCCACGACGAGATTGGGATGTCGCAGATGCCTGACGCACCGTCTACTCAGGCTTCGCAGCGGCCTCGTCGTTCGGCTCGTCCCCCGAGCACGTATACTCCAGGGAGTGATGCTCTAGCCAAGGGCAAGGGGAAGGCCAAGAGGCAGTGATGTTTTGAGATTTTTTTTATAGACATGTGATATTTTCAGACTTATGTCATATTTTGAGACTTTTGTATAGTTATGTGGTATTTTGAGACTTATTGATAGTTATACGATGTTGTTATTTAGGTTTTCAGATGTTTCATGTGTGAATATATGTGTATGTCTGTATGTGCATATGTTTTACAGAAAAGTTTGCTGTTTTTTGTCAGGTGTAGCTTACACGGCGCCATACCCTTTGGCGTCGAGATGTGTATATACGGCGCCAACAAAGGCGCCAAACACCCTGGCGCCGTATATACACAGCTCGACGTCAAAGGGTAGATAGCTACATACGGCGCTTGCATGTTTGGCGCCGCGATAGGTGGACTTGTAGCAAGGCACGGCGACCACGTTTGACTGGCTAAGTCAGAACACGGCGCTACGGCATTTAGCGCCGTAGGTGCATATCACGGCGCCGTAGGCCTTGGCGTCGTGCTATGCCACCCTGGCTCCGACGTGTCAATTCACGGCGCCAAAGCATATGGCGCCGTGCCATGTACACTGGGCGCCATATGCTTTGGCGCTGAGAGAAGGGTCCATTTTTGCAAAACTTTTCTCCAAGGGTTCATATGTAAAAAACTTTCAAATTTTGGGCTAAAAAGCAAAAATTGTACTCTGGTGGCTAGGTGGCTCCATCGGTGAGATTTGCATGTGCAGATGCCGTACGCGGGGTTTGCACACCCTGTGACGACGCTCCAGGTCGGCGCCTTCTTGCATCTTTACGGGGCACTCTGTTTACTTTTTCTATCATTTATGGCTTACAACTGACAAATAGTTTGTAGTTGTTTGTGCGAAGGAATTAAATATAAATAAATTGATAAATCGTTTTAAAAATATTATTTTGATAAACTATTTAAAACGATGATAAAAATTTATCCTATTTATTTATTTAAAAAAAGTTACAAGCCATAAAGCAAAACTTCTGAACGATGTCCCGTGAAACCGTGGATGCCTATGCATTTTCTGGCAAAACCGCTGCGGCTTTGATGATGCAACCGAGAGACGATACTAGCGTGCATGCGCAAGGCATGATGATGCGGCACGGCCCTTCCTTTCATGGCTCGTTCCGTGCTCGCGACGCAAACCTCACGCGAGATTGGAGCCGGTGGCGCTCGCCTTGTCCAAAAGAAGCCGGTATCGCACGCCACAGCGGTCAGGCCATGCCGGCCTGGTAGTGGCCACGGATCCTCTGTATAATCGAGGAAATGTACTTGTGTAGCCTTTTTATCGGGTGCCATCTGGTTAAAAATTAATGGACTCTCCTGCAAGAAATCTGCAGTGTCTCGGAGAAACTGGTGGTGGTGGTGGTTCAGCTTCTCGTGCTCACGCTTCAACGTGGACAGCTTCTAGATTGATGTGATGTAGAACATATTTTTTTGCATCTCTCTTCAGGGATTTGACCCTTTGAGGGATCCTTGTGCCCGAAAACGCGGTTTAAACGGAAATTTTGCGTGCAAGATGATGCTAGTAGGTGTTTTCAATCCTGATGGTGCAGATGACGCCTAGGAAACAAATTACTCCGGGGGATGTATTGCTGGGGTCAACAATGTCTGCTAGTGTCGCCATGTCCTTTCAGTTAATTCATTTTGCATATAGGTGAACGGAACGGGCTCAGTACTAGCAATGGATTCAACAAATCCTTGAGACCTCGAGATTGGAGAAGCTGGATTTCTAGCCACTTCAATGCATGCACTGTGGCAATTCATTCAGGTACAGAACTGAATCATGAACCATCCACCAGCCGTGTTATCTTTCCTTAGTAGGATGCGCCTGTTCTTTTCGGCTGCGGTTTATGATTTTTGACTGAAATTTTTGAATTTTGGCTGTTTATGGTACAGATTACGGAGAGACAGATACTCACTTGTGATTTTGGTTGGTACAGATGTTGGGCTTTTAACGTGTAGATCGTTTAACTTGTAGACACTGTCTTGAGAAAATACTCCGTTTGAAAGTTAGGTACTGTAGTAAAAGCCAAAAGTCGCCAGCTTCGGAGGAAAAGAACAGGCCCGATACCTCCGCAGAGACGTTGGTTTCTGCAAATGGTAAATTCTAGGTCTGGCAACGAGCTTAGGCTTAGCTTGTTCCAGCGATAGTTTCAAATTTTTTTAATTCACTATTTTTTAATTCTAATTTTTGGTTTTTAGGTTTTTTGGCTTTTTTTTATATTTCTTCGTATTGTTTGTGATAGGTTAACATGGTTTTTATTTTAAATTTTTTATATTTAATTATATTAAATAAGCTATTTTAGCAATAGTGAAAAAAGTCACAACACCCCTAAATACTCAATGCAATTTAAGTTGATGCCAGACTTGGTACTGAGCTGCAGCTGAGGCGATGCTTGTCGGTTCCTATAGCCAGCAGCAGAAGCAAGCACGCTACTGCCTCCTCGGTCAAACGCATCAATTGGCCGGATGCAAAGCTTCTAGCCCGTCTCGCTGCCAGTGGCTTGCGAACGGCGCGGAGATGACGCCTTTCCCCCACATGCACGCCTGCCTGCCTGCCTGCGCCACTGGTAGCTGGTTATTTGGTAAAAAAAAAACACCATAAACTAAAAAAAAAAAGCAAAATCAACAGCAAAGCATGCGGGAGAGCGATTTCACGGCAGATGTTACTGCAAACCGACTAAGGCCCTGTTTGGATCAGTTTCAGATTCTTAAAAACCAGCTATTACTTCTAGTTTTTAAAAGCTGGTTTCTAAGCAAAAACTGATGGGGTGTTTGGATCCCCTAGTTTTTAAAAGCTGGTTTCATTTATGATTGGTGCTAATAGACTATTATACCCTTACATTTATTGCTCTTGAACAACATATTAAACAGCCATGCGTGGTCTTTAATGAGGGTAAATGGGTATTTGTGCAAAAAAAACTGGCAAAAGCTGGGTATCAACAGCTTCTTGGTTTTTAAGAATCTGGGTAGGTAGATTTTAAAAACTGCCCCAAAAACTGGTCTGTTTGGATCCCACCCAGTTTCCAAAAGCCAGATTCTTAAAATCTGGGTGGATCCAAACAGGCCCTAACCAAATGCCAACTGGTCCCTGGTGGAGTACTATAATCGCTTAATCTCGCCGTAACACGGCGTGATTGGTGAAACGGAGAGGTGAATATGATGATGCTCATGCCGGATTTTTGCGTGCACGGATCTGGATGCGCACAGTACACGTTGCTGCCGTCGACAAAACTCCCGGATTAAAGAACACGTTGTTGCGTGCACGTACGTACACTTGCATAGCTCCCGGATCGCGATGCGACGCGGCGACATGGACGTCTGGCCTCTGCCCGGGGCTGCCCACGTCCGCCGAGGTGCGCGGGGGGCCCGTGCGCGCGCCCTCTCGCCCGGTCGGTTTTCGGGTTTTGACCGCGCGGAGCTGCTCGGTTGGGTTGGGTCTGGCAGTCGGCGTCGCGCCCCAGCGTAAACGGATTAAATATAGATGAATAATATTTTTATCACATTTGTTTTTATTTTTTCTCAGTTACAGATACGAATACGAGTATAAATACCTTGGATACGAACACAAATACGAATAATATCGAATACAGATACGAAGCGAATACGAATCGAAACGAATCTTTATCGGAACATAAAAACCCTTTGAACTATACGTCCAAAATTAATGAAAACACATAAATAGCTTATCTTGTTAAAACATTAAAGAAATCTAAACAAGCATAAATATTTTTATCAACAATAGTCATACAATTATACAGATTTTAAATCTTCAAATGGCAGTTAATTTTTTCTAAAGTCTTAAATAATTCTTAATGGATTTGTACCATTTACATGTGACTAATAAATTAATTAGGAATTTAAATTTACATCAAAATGATTTAACGGCAGTACATCAATTTAATCGGAACAAATTTTAATCTATTGACAATACTAAATTTATTTTAATAAACATAAATATTTTTTAGTGGGCTGGTGGCAGGGGAGATGAGAGAGACTAGCTTGGGCTAGGCAATGTTGGGCTGAAATCTCGGATATTCGAATCCATATTATCTGGATAATCCGTATTCGTATTTGTCGGGTATCAGACCTATTGTATTCGTATTTGTTTCCAACAAAAAAATCTGTATTTGTTTTTGATCCAAGAATTATAAAAAAAATCCGATTTAACATAATCCATATTTGTCTTCATCCGAATCGATCCAAAACTATTGATGCATTTTCATCCCTAGCCGGACGTGCGTGCGCGCGCGTTGTTTGAGCTGGAAACCAGCGAGAAACATGGAAATCGCAAGGAAAAAGTCGCGGGCGAGCCGCGCGGCCCACGGGGCCGAGGCGCCGAGTGAGTGGTTGGGCGGCCTAATTCTTGTCTCTTCTGCTGGCCAGTGGGCACTTCCTCGACGACTGGTATTTTCCACCGTCGACGAGGAAGTTTTGGAGGCGGAGTCACTTCCCCGGCGTTTGGTCCGGTCAAAATTTAGTCCCTATATTACTTCCGGAGTTATACCAACGATCCCTTTCTCTCTGTCAATTATGGATGTCAACCTTTGTTACGGTACGGCGAGACATCTACCGTGTGAAGTGTGAACTTGTGGTAGATACCATCGGTCAGTAGCATCCGCGTAAGGCCGCGTTTATTTATTTTGGTTTCAGCTCATGCCTTCTGGCTTATTTTTTTACTATTTATAAATTTTATTTTTTTGGTTTTGTTTCTTGAGATTTTTTTACCAGTTTTTTTCCTGATTCGTTTGCATTGTTTATGATGGATTAACTCATTTTTTATTTTTAAAATTTTTAAATTTAATTATGCCAAATAATTATATTATCAGTTAAAGGTAATTTCAGCCAGCTACAGTATAATTTTAACTATAAACTACTGTTTTCAACCCAAATAGACGGCACTTAAGACCCGTGCAACAAGTGTTCTCTTGATGTGATGAAGTGCCCGATTCATGTGCGACATACAAATAGTAAGGAATACGGTTTTGCTCTAGAGACTACTCAATTTTAGGGGCCATTCTAATCGAGTTTTTGGCTGTGGCTTTTAACTATTGGCTAAAATTGTACTATAGCGGATGTTAATTATTTTGAGTCATTGAATTAAAGAAAATAAGAAAAAAAACTAAAAACACTATTATATTAAAAAAATAAAAGAAAAAAGCCAAAAAATAAAAAAAAACCAAAATTAGAAGCCGATATGTCAAAAGTGGTTTCTGATTTAAAAAGCTCGAAGATAAAAAAGCTAGAAACTGAAGTCATTTAGAGTGGAGTTTTAATCCCAACTTTTCAATTTTGTGGGTTGTTTTCATCATATTCATGTGTTCCAAATACTCCTCGGTTTAGACATAAGGAAAACGGTGGTCAAAGTAGCGAGGAGTAGCGTGACTGGAAAACACTCGAGCACGATTAGGCTCCAAGATCCAAATTACCTCACAGGCTACAAACATCTCACACAAACTCTTGAGCCAAGTTTGTCGGTGCATATCCAAACCACTGTTGGGCTGCGCCACGTCGACTCGCCCCGCACCACTACGCGCACCGGTGGGCCCACCCGGTTCGGGGTACGGTGCAATGCAAGCAGATGTGGACTCCCCAGGCCTAAGAGCAAGTACAATAATGATCTTAGAGCAAGTCCAATAATAGAGCCAAGTGCTTGGCTATAAGTCAAGTTATAAGAGCCAAGTTATACAATAGTTTGTCTTCTATTTGTCTACAAAAGTTTTTTTATTATTATATGGTACCAAGTCTCACATTCTCTTTCCTACTCCTCCTCACATACATTTATTATCTGGGCCCACCACTGCATAGGCTCCCGTGTGCAGCTTGTTGCTTGCATGAGAGCCAAGCTCTCCTCTCTCTCCTCTCTTCTCTCCTGCACATCAGCAAAAATGCTGACTAGCTTGGCTATAAGACCATTATTGTACTTGCTCTTATAGCCAAGCTAATCAGCATTTTTGCTGATGTGGAGAAGAGAAGAGAGAAGAGAGAGGAGAGCTTGGCTCTTATGCAAGCAACAAGCTGGGCACAGGAGCCTATGCAGTGGTGGGCCAAGATAATAAATGTATGTGAGGAGGAATAGGAAAGAGAATGTGAGATATGATACCATATAATAATAAAAAAAACCTTTTGTAGACAAATAAAAGATAAATTATTGTATAACTTGGCTCTTATAACTTGACTGAACTTGCTCTAACAAGCCTGGTTGGCATCTAAAGCAGTCTGGTTGGAATACGTACCACGGGCGGATTCGATTTTGGCGGCGAGTATTCTAACCCGTATATTTATATCTACCGCGAACTGGTAGTAGATCCGAGTGCGAATAAATCTCAACAAAAACCCCTTCGAAAAGAGCAAAACAGAACACGCAGACGCGGACGCGGGCAGAGGGAGATAGATCCATCGCCCCACCCCTCCTCGCCGATCGAGCTCGCGCTCGGATCGCTTCCTCTTCTCGTCTTCCCTCCCGCGGAGGGGAGAGACGGCGGACGAGGAGCCTCCCGGATCCGCCTGAGCTGTAAGTAGTTCATGTCTCGAGATCTTCCCTCCTTGGGAGCTCCCGCTTTGTGTTGGGTCCTCTTGGAGGTGTCTGGCTCTGTTGATTTGTGATCTGGGGGAGGTCGCGACTGACGGGCGAGGTGCTTTGCTGTGGTGGGTTGGTTTTTGGCTTGCAGGATCGGGGCGTGATCCGCGGGTGAGCAGCTATGGCGGCCGAGGGGACTGCGTGCAACGGCGCCGGCGAGGCGCCGAAGGCGGAATTGGCGGCGGCGAAGGGGTCCGTGGCGGCCGCCCCGCCGGGGGAGAGGCCGGCGGAGGAGCACGAGGGCGAGGGGGTGGGCGGCCCCTTCGTGATCGTGAACGGCGACTCCGACGGTCTCCCCGACCAGGGCTCAGATCTGGACCGGACGCCCGCTGAGGATTCCCCCTCGGACGAGGATATGCAGCAGCCGTCCAATGCAGGCGGCGGGCGGAGATCACGGGGAAGGCGACTCCGACGGGGCTCAAATCCGGACGACAGGTCCGACGAGGATCCCCCCTCGGACGAGGATTATCAGCCGCCGTCCAATGCTGGTCCGGATGCGCCCGCGGGCGAAGCTCACGGGTCCGCTCGTGGGGAATTGGGCGACCCGGATGCCGCACTCGGTGTTTCGTCGGCCGAAGGGCACCATCGTGCCGCTGCAGAGTCTGAGGATGGTGTGGGTGAGGACAAAGGGGAGCACAGTGCCAATTTTGTTGCTGAATTGGTGGAGCAGGAGATTGCCGGTGGAGAACAGGGTGGAGCAGAGGCTCCGGCAGCCAGTGGAATTGACCATGCTGACGCTGGTGCTGATCTTGCTGCTCCTGCTGTGGATTCTGAGGTTAATGGCAAGGAGAGCAGAAGGGAAGAAAGTGCTGCTGCTGATGTTGCTGAATTGCTGGCGCATGAGGCTGCTACTGAAGAACAGGATGGCACGGATGCTGCTGTGGAGTTGAATGGGCGGGATGATGCCCTCACACATGTTGTGTCCGGTTCCACTGCCTTGGAGTCTGAGGTTTGTGGTGAGGAGAGCAAAGGAGGACAGAGTGCTGCTGAAGTCATGGAGCCGGTGGAGCTGGGTACAAATGGATCAGGTGCTCCGATGGTGAATGGGTATCATGATGCTAACATGAGTGTTGATTCATGTGTAACTACTACTGAGCCTGTGAGTCCTGCTGATGAGGGCAAACAGGAACAGGTTGCCGCTAATGTCACAGAATTGGTAGAGCAGGGTGCTGCCTGTGGGGAACAGGATGATGCTTTGCAGGCCAATGGGCATGATCATCTTGACATGAGTGCTGATTCTTGTACGTCTGCTTCTGAGTTCAAGGCTAATGCCAATGAGAGCAAAGGGCAACAAAGTGGTCAACTAGGAGGATCGCCGACAACTGAGGCTGAAGTATCAGAAGGAATGCTGGATGCATCTAGCAGCGACTGCGGTGCTTATACTTGCGAGGAGCCCGTAGAAGAGGAAGATGTTGCAAATGGGCATGGCAATGCTGATGCTTCTGGGGAGCTTGAACCTGGAGCTGAGGAGGGAGAGGATGAAGCAACCCTTGGTGTTCTTCAACTGAAAGACAAATTAGACAAGGACAGTGAGGTGAATTTGTGCGATGGACATACAGCTGATGCTGTTTTCTCTTACGAGGAAGCAAAGCCTCCTATGAAGGAGGGAATAAATGAAGCTGTTCCTGCTGATGCTGGTCTGGATGTGATAACTGAGAATAAAAGCAAAGAAATTGTGCAAGGTGATGAATTGGTCAAGGATGATGTTTCTGTTGGCATACTTCATTCTGTGAAACCAGAATCAAATCCATTTATTGAATCGAGCGGGGATCAGAAAGTCCAGGTCGATGTTGCTGCAGGTGATGAAAACGCGATGGATTCTGATGTGAATGCTGACAATGTGGTGGAAATGAACACAGTAGACATCATTCAAACACAGGAGCTCAGGACAGCAGTTGAAGACAGGAGTATACCATTGCATGTAAATTCATCCGGTGAAGCTGAAGAAAAGGAGTTAAGCATACCACCTTGCCCTGAGGAGTCAAATGTAGCTCAGAGTGACGATTCTTCTGTACAAACTGGAAAGCATGAGCAGTTAGAAGCACCTAATGGTAGTCTAGCTTATAAAAGTGACAATGGTGTAGTAGAGGCAGAGCCAAGGAAAGATGTTGGGATGGAGGTTGTTGATGCTGTTCCATTGCAAGCAGCTGCAGCTTCAACCTTTCATAATGAGCCGAACTCCATTGATTTGGTTGATAATGAGCATTCAAGCCTGGATACCGAGTTGGAAAGTTGTAACCATATACAAACAGAAGAGTGTAGTTCTCGAGAAATATCTAGCACTACTGTTGATCAAGTAATATCTGGGGCTTCTATGGAACATGGAACTGCTGTGGCTGATGACGCTGAACTCAGTTCTGAAACAGGAGATGGATCTCAAGAAAAATCTGGTGAAACTGCTGTTGATCAAGGTGAACCTGTTGCCTTGAATGAAGATGAAGCTGTTGTCATTGATGATGCTCAACCCTCTTCTGTTACAGGAGATGGATCTGCTGTGGTTGGTGAAGCTGGTGATATTTCCCAAAAGGACGAATTGAGTAATTTAGGTGCAGATAGCAAATCTCATAAAGATCAATCAGAAATTTGCGACACATCAACTACACTTGATGAGCTTTCCTCCACAACTGGAGATAAAGGCTCCTCTCCAATAAATGAGCTGGCTTCAACTGAGGAGCCTGGCTCCTCAGATGAAACATTGGAACCTGAGGTTAAGGCTCCTTGTACAGACAAGGAGACGTGCCCGTCAGATGAGACAGGCAAAAATATTTGCTTTGGAAATGTAAATGCACAGACCAATTCTTCTCGTGAGGTTGAAACCAAATGTTTGGAAGGTATGCAATCATTTTTATTTGGGTATCCTTTTTAATTGTTCCAATTTATTATTGACTTATTGTCCTTCAAGATAATGCTTATTATAGTTGTTTGTAGAAGTTAAATGCTTATTGTTGTTCTTGCATAACAGCATTGGAACCTTCATCTGTTGACACAGTAGTCCTGGAGGAACACAAGAATGATGATGAACATGCACATGCAGATGAGGCAAAGATTGCTGAGGACTCCAGTGAGTCACATGTGGATCTCGATAAGAGTAATAAGGGAGATACACAGGTCATTAGGCAACAGAGGATCTACCTAATAAAGGTCCCAAAATTTGCGGGTGAAGATCTCTGGGCAAAAACACAGGATGCGCAGGTTCATCTGGATCGACTGACCGAGGAAAGAGATGCAATTAATGTTCGTAAGCAAAAGCAAAAGGTAATGAACCTCCTAATGTTCACTCTCCTCCTTTTACTTCCGTAGCATGTTTCTTAATTTTGGATTCATATATTGCAGGCTGTTTGCGATGAGTACTGGGAAAAATTAGAGGCAGCACGGCAAGAAGAGAGGGAAGCTAGGGCTGCTCATGGTGGTAAGAAGCATGATTTGGATAGCGTGCGATCAATGATCGGGAAGTTGAATAAAGCAAATTCGATTGAAGAAATTGATGAGATGGTAAGGATTCTGCCATGGTGTATTATATCATAGTGCATTGACTTTATTCTCCTTCCTTTCATATTACTCTATTGTGGTTTTAGATCTGATATCTTAAAAACATCATGATGTTTTAGATTGCAAGAAAAGAGAAGATTATGGAACATGAGACCATTTCTTTAAAGGAAGAGAAGCTTTTCATTAAAGAGATTAATGAACTAAAAGCACAAAGGAAGCAATTATGCTCCAATATGGGTTCGAAGACTGAAATCAGTGAGGCATTCCATCAAAAGGATCACATTCATGAGCAACATAAGGTATTAAAAGCAGCACTCTGTATTTGTCTTTTCAATTCGAATTTCATCAATTTTCACATTGACCTTTGTTTTTCTGTTTTCTAGACTTTGAAGAAGGATTCTGATGTTCTTTTCAACAACCTGAAGTCCCTTGAGGAAAACACAAGAAAGATTAAAAAATCTCATGATGATGAAAGAGCAGTTTTGAGAAAATTGAATGATGAATTCCGAGCTGCTAATGAAATACGTCAGAAGGCCTACAGTGATTGGGTTGAGCTGAGAGCTGAACCAGTCAGGAAGGTAAGAAGCAGCTTGCTTCTATTCAAGGGATGCTTGTAGTTCTTGTTCATTCAGTTGTGTAATATTTTTTATGCTAAATAAACAAAAGGAGTTATATATTATCTTTTCCAAGTTTTACACCATCCACAAATTTGAAGTCTATTGCATTGCATGGTTAAATATTCAGGAGGCCCAAACACCGAATAAACCTTGGTCAAAACCAATTTAGGATTAGTTCCAGAGGATACTTATTACATGGGACTGATAGCTTGACTTAGTGTTTGCAAAAAGAAAACCCTTTATTTAGTGTCATCAGTGTTCATAGCGTGCCTCCTGCTCTCCTATCTATCATTCACTCAGTGCTCATGTTATCAAAATTTTACTCCTGAGTACTACTGATGTCCAGTTTCTTTGTAATATGCCACTACTATGTTTCTGTCTCCATTAATGATGGAGGCAGGGGAAGTTTCCCTTGTATGAAAAAAAAGGGTACTGCACCAAAGACTTCAAAATGCATGTAATTTACTGAGGGAACTGTACAATTTCTGGTTATTTTTTGTAAAAAGCTGAACAGGATCCTTCACTTTTTTCGCATTGCAGAACAAATACTTTTTCATGTACAAGAGGGACCGCAGTACTGCAGCCGAATACCTATCAATGGGTGACATGGAGGGACTTCAGTTATATTGTAATAATCAGGTAAATCACACATCCCCCTTCAATATGGTCATACTTATGCATTGGGTAGGATCAGTATTTAGCCCTGGTTTTGATGTTTCTGTTGCTTACGCTGGTCAACTTCCATGTGCTTTTGAGCTAATTATTAGCCAACAGCACCGATATGTGTTGCGGTACTTATGCTATCACATGATCAAATGAGTGATTATCTACCATGCTTGAATCTACTAGGGAAGATACACCTTTGGATAAGACATTCCTACAACTAAGTATTAAAATACTGATCTACCGTATTCATAACCCTGCCTTCTGGCCAATACCGGGATCATGAGGGCTCCTGTCTTGTGCTCTTTTAATTGTAGTTACATTACAACAGTTCTTGCACTTTTATGCTTCCAAAAGTGTTAATCAATGTTCTTTTCTTTTTTTTTCTTGATCCTTCAAAAATCTTATGCTCTTCTACTTTGATTAATAAATTTTATAATGTTTTCCACTTTTAGGTAGAGAGAGTTTTGGGAATGTGGAACAAAGATGATAACTTCCGCAATCTGTACGTTGAAGCAAACAAGTTTAGCACGCTGAGGAGATTAGGGACCCATGATGGAAGAAGACTTGGTCCTGAAGAGGATCCTCCAGTCATTCCGAGCAATTTCAATAGAAGACCGAGCAATCCATCTCCATTGACTGTTTCAAGTCCAGACGTGCCCATTTTAACTTCAGAAGTAGCACCTGAAAAGCCTGTTCCAGTCGCAGTCCCTGTAGAAGACTCCTTTCCTGTTTTGCCATTCCCACAGATCAGTAAGCGTGCCAAATCAAAGGCATCTGGTAGTTCTTCCCAGAAAGAAACAACTACAGCTCCAATGTCAGAGAAGGAAGATGTAGAACACATTGAAAAGGAAAAGGCTCGACTGATGGAGGAAGAGTTGGAGTTGGCAAGAAAGGCAGAGGAGTTGGCACGAAGGGCGGAGGAACTAAGAGAGGAGAGGGCTGCAGCGGAAAAGGAGCGGCTCCGATTGGAGCAAAAGGCCAAAGCTAAGGAGGCTGAGGAGAGGAAGAAGCGGAAAGCAGAGAAGGCTCAGGAAAGAGCTGAGTTCAAAGCACGGAAGGAGGCTGAGACGAAGGAAAAGGTATGTTTCTACAATCTTCTGCTTTGATGTTAAGGGTTCATTCCTTCTTTATGATATACCCTAGACTGTCCATGCAACAAGTTACCAATTTTACATCCAAATTGTCAAACATCTGCAGAGGAAAGCAAAAAAGGATAAACGGAATGGTGCAACACCAGCAGACTCAGCAAGTGGTAGCGGTGAGGGCAACTCTACGGCCATAGCTACAACAGACACCGACAGTAGCACATCAGAAAACACTAGGGATGTTGAGGTTTCTCAACAAACAGCCCCAAGGAAGACCTCTAGAACAGCAGCGGCAATGAGGCAGCTAAACAGGGTACAGCGCATGCCCTTACCCCTGCGTAACAGGGGCAGAAGGAAAATGCGGCAATACATTCTGGTAGCTGTGGCCGTGCTATCTGTCATGGCATTGATCGTGGCAGGCAGCTACATACGCCTCCCCAGTTTCAGGTCACTTAACTTCTAAATTAATTAGTACACACTATGGATAACGAGACGATCTGCACACACATATTCAGCCACAACCGTAGGGATATGGAGGTGGTTTGTGATAGAAAAGTTGGGGCAATTCTTTTGGTGGGAAACTTGGTGGTTCTACCTAGATGGCTTTTTTTTATTATTATTTGAACTGTGGGTGCCGTTATTGTATTTATTTTCCCTTATAGATTGTGTTGGGAGAGAATGTGTATCCAGTGGTGGTGAAATATTCGTTCCTATGACATAATAATAAGGGAGTTGTTAGTGCTCGGACTTTTGTTCCGGGCACTAGTTCCGTACAGTCGGTTACAACATTTTTAATTTATTTATGTCATATTTCTTGACCATATATACAACAAAAAATTGATAAGAATATGAATGTTTCAGGCATGAAATTAAAATGTTGTACACATGAAATTAAAATGTTGTAGTCATAAAATAAAAAATATTGCAACAAAAAACAACACCAACATTCTATGGCAAGCGGCGGCGAGGCCTCTGGTGCAATAGCGACAGGTGGTGTGGATCTAGTATCGGTAGAAGGCGGCAGAGCTTGTGCAGCGTTCATGATGTGGACAAAGTCGGGATGTTATGGAGCTCGCGAAGGCTGCAACTGACTTTGCCTGACTCCAAGGTGGCAGTCGCGGCCACGAAGTTGGTGCCCCCCATGCGGGATTTGAGGCCGACGGCGAGGACGGGAGCGAGAGCTCGAATCAGGACCCCGGCGCCACGGGGGAGTAGGCAGAAAGCGCGCTTGCAGATGGATCCACATACGTGGAGCGATTGGACGGTGCATAGCCGTGGGGGATGGATCTAGAGGATTTGGGGTGGGAGGTAGGAGGTGGGAGAGGAGCGAGCAGAAATGGAGAGAGAGATGGCCGTGTGATTTGAAGAGGGGGTGAGCTCAAGTGGAGCGACCGAGGGAAGTCCGATGCGTCCGATTAATTTATTCGGTCAGATGTAAGAACCATATTAATTTCGTAATAATAATTATAGAATTTTTTTGACCATATGTCTGGTGAAGTGGTGATAGACTTGTGCATTTCACTTTCGATTTGTGCTGTTGGCCTGTTGCTGGCCGAACATTTCCTGAACTACCATGATCTCACTCACATTTTGCCTACACCTTTTTCGCAATGCGATTATCAGTGGGAGAATCACCGCCCGTTGGTAGCTGGTGAAATTTGCTCTTGTACTGAGCGCTCGGCTGTGCGCGTAGGGGGAAATGGGAAATGCAGCGCGAACATGGTCAACATAGAGCTAAGGCAGATTGGACCATGGTTAGCTAAAGACTCCGAGAGCATGTGCTAATGACTGTTTCTTTATTTCTTTCCACATGCTCCTTGCTCCCGTTCCGTCCGACGAGTGTCCTTGATAACCTCGCAAGTTCACTGCACATTAGCCTTCCTCCTTTTTGTAACAGCTAACTCGTGATTTGTTAGCATTGGTCCTGAGATCAAAGTTTCGTCTTCGAACGGTATGATTTGCAGAATGGGAGTTTTGGTGCATCAACTTTTGCATTGTGATGAATCTGAGGTCGGAGGAGAAATCAGGATGGAGCCCGGTGTGCGGAGTGCGCACCCAACATATATAGCAGTAAGCATCCTCCACAGCACCAAACCAGCAAAGTGTGAGTAGGCTTCCAGGCAGCAAGTAACGTGAACCCTCCGATTTTAATGCCTGCTCATTTCGAATTAAACACCTGGTTTCTGACTTATTTTTTACTATTTATAAATTTTATCTTTTTCTGAACTTTTGGCTTTTTTGAGCTTTTTTGCCGGTTCTTTTTTCCGTATTCGTTTGCGTTGTCCGTAATGAGCTTACATATTTTTTCTATTTTTATTTTTTTAATTTAATTATGCCAAATAAGCCATCTTTAGTTACAGTGTAATTTCAACCAGCTACAATACAATTTCAGTTATAAGTCACTATTTTTAAGTCCAACTAAGCGAGACCTTAAATGTAGATTGTTTTAGCATTCTCTACTTTTTTTTCAAATGTAAGTTGTTCTACGATTTCGAGGCACCCTTGCTTCTTTTGTTCCTGTTTTACCCTTCGTTAATTCCATCGCTAATTGAGCTCTTTTCCCGTTCATCCATTAATCTACTCCCACCAACCTCTAATGAATATGAATACTGGTGAGAGTTTTGCATGTTGTGCATTGTAAACTTGAGGAAGAGAGAGTGAATTCACAGTGCTTGCACAGTTAACATAGAAATGATTAACGGTAAAATTGCTATTTCACCTACTCTTAATTCTTATGTCCAATTCTAAAACGACCAATATTTGTAATCGGAGGGAGTATACGGTAATCACTGTCGGTGAGTACGGTATTCACTGCGCGTTCACGTGCTCATTGGATGATACTGATTACTGAAATGACGAAAAATGCTAACAAAAGTGAATTCCTCTTAGTCCAAACAGTAACAACGCTCAAAATGGTGGCTTATAGCTGTGCCCGAGAGAGATTACGAAGAGGAAGATAGTCACATACGATTTTGATTGGTATAGTTAAAATCGGTATAGTATGTACTATAATTGACTTGTAGACTCTATCTTAAAAAGATACACCGTTTAAAAATAATTACTGCAGCATCGTACATAGGCCAAAAATCCTGAGCCGAATCGAACCCGGCCCTAGAAAAAATGTAACTCATCATGCCGGCCGGCCCCCGCTCAGAGCCGCCACCACTCGGCCTCAATCATGCATGAGGCATGTGCCCATCTGCCTCCCCCAGGTAACAACGAGGCTCGCGGTAGGACGGCACAACGTGACCCGACCCATTAGCCAAGCAGCTCTTCACTACTCACTTAGGTCCACCACCACCGAACACACGACTGCTAGTCCGCACCGCCGAGTGCAGTGTGATGACCACGCGTTCGCTCCCTAGAGAGGCAGAGACGACCGCACACCAGAGCGCAACACGATTAGGGATGTCAACGGATCAAATACAAATTAAATAGTAGTTTTTTATATTTATACTTTTTAAATAAATGTAAATATGAATTTGAACATGCTCAAATATGAATTAATATTATAACAATTACAAATACGAATTAAATACCTAGTCAATTTGGTCATATTCGAATATCCTATGGCATAATGAAGTTTAGCAAATTGACATTGGTTTTATAGTAATATTTATGCAAATTTTCTCTAATTTATCACGTAAATATTGGTGTTATTTTGCCACTAATTCTAAATATATTACAAATAAATCGGTTATAAACATGTCGAATTTGGCTAAAAAGTGCATGCAAAAAACTTTATTACGGGATGTGCCAAATTAGAGTCCATCGTGATGACAACCTCGATTTGAAGATCAAATGCAAAAGATATATATTACCTAGCCGCTGCTATTATGTTTGTCGAATCCGGATATTATCCATATTCAAATTCAATTCGATACCTATTTTAAATACCATATTTGTATTCGTATTCGATAAAAAATCCAAATACTTTCTGGATTCGGATTCGTTTTATAATACAAATATATTTTTACTTACTATATTCGCTATCATCTAAATATAGATATCAGATAAAATAAATAATCCGGACCGTTTGACACCGCTGAAACACGCGAGGCTGGGAACCCAGCTGACGAGGGTATATGCGAACAGCGTGCAGAACTCGTCATGTGTTTGCCATTCACCAGTTGATTGAAAGCTGCCTATGCAAATGTTAACCGCGTTGCACACACGAAAACATACACATCGTTTGAAACACAAATATCAGAGATAGTTTACTGGGTAAATTTCGCTGGTTCCCTTAATCATGCTGCGTTTAGTGTGCTACTCTTTTAGAGTAGAGGCCTGCTTGTACATGTATACGTAAGTACGCTGTTACCTGACGAACAACACTGACGAGTGACGATGTCACACATGTTTTGTTCATCTGAAGTTTCTGCTTCTGCTTCTCCCAATGCTCTCAACGAAGGCTTCGCCAATCCCCTCGATCAGGCCGCCGATGACCACGAACAGCGCGTTCATGGTGACCTTAATTAGCCGCGGTCACAAGCACGTTGCTCTTCTGTGACCTTAGCCGCGGTCACAGGCACGTTGCTCTTCTCCGGAGGCACGACGCCGTGCACGTAGAGCCCGTTCACCATGTCCTTGGCGCACTTGGCATGGAGGTAGTACCCGCAGGGCATGCACTGGTAGACGTGGCCGGACCGCTTCCTCCTGCATATCTGGCAGACGAAGCTCGTCTCCACGCCGGCGCCCTCCAACGCCGGCACGAGGAGCAGCGGGTGGTCGTGGACCGGGAACTCCATCCTCCGGCTCATCGTCGCGCAGCACGGGTGCATGTCGAAGCTGCACGCCGCGCAACGGTACGAGAAGCCTTTCACAGACTTGCCACAGATGTCGCATTTGCAGCGAAGAAAGCCACCTAATTGTAATGCATGGACGCATAGGTGCAAGGGATCGATCGAGCTTGCACAGATTAGTACTACAAACTTTGTAACTAACGTGCTTAGTTTTTCACATCAATGGAGGATACAGTGTGTACCTGGTTTCACGAAGAAAAGAAGGTGTTGATGCTTCGGGTGGAAAGGATGGTCATGGAGAGACGGAGGAGCCAGTGCGCAGAACTCGTGCAGCTGAAAGCCGCAGATCTGGCACATGAACCTCTTCCCAGCGCCATACTCCTTGCAACCCATGCACATGAAGAGGTACGGGAAGTCGAACCGGGCTAGCCGGTGCTCCGGGTGGTTGAAATGCACGATCTCGCCGCCATCTTCTGGTTTGTGCTGGCTCGGTTCAGGAAGATCTTCTGAAGGCAGCTCACCGCTGAGCTTTCTTGATTTCATGGGCATGCATCTGCTCATGTTGCTTGAGTTCTACCTCTTGGTTACCGCTCTCTTTAACATTGCTGAAGCTAGCTATTTTAGGCACTTATATACGAAAACATATAAGGAAGGCAGAAGGCTTGATCAGGAAGGCCTCATTGGTGTTACTTTTCCACGAAGATTATTGGTCTGATCCACAGCACTGCGGCAGCCTTATTACACCGTGTGGTAAAGCTAAGTTGTGATTCTTGTGTGATGGACAAGTCTTGTCTCCTGTGAGAAAGTTACAGCATCAAGAAATCTTGTTTCGCTTGTGAGCATCTAATTCCTGATAGATTCAGAATGCATATCAAGCTATGTAGATCAGAAACTACCAGGTTGACAAACATGTTACTTGCTTGACGTGAAAAGATCTTCGTGTGTCAGAAGACCAAATTTAACTCAGTTATCCTAATTCTATTATCACAGATGTGAAAATTTGGATTCAGATATGCATGCACATCGAACTTTTGGTTCTCCTGTCCTGATTTTGTTTCGCCAACTCCCAGCCATCAGTATTTTCAGGAAATGGGCACGGAGAAACTCCTCCATTTGAAGGCGTACGGTGCTCTTCCTTGGATATCCGTAAAAGTTGGCAATTTTTGGTCAGCCAGTAGTGTTGTACTGTTGTGCAATTTTGTTGAGTTGTTCCAATTTAGGCAGCTGGGAGTAACTGGTCATTGCCATCAGCAGCAACAACAGTGAGAATGGTGCCCTTGTACTTCCTGCAAAGAAATGTGCCATCATAGTCAGAATAGGATGACAGACAATGGGAGAAGCGCTGGACTGCCGGGCCAGATACCCAAAAGACTCAATCAAGGATTAGAGAATGTGGGATGTTGGACGGGTGAGGCGCCTCCATCCTGTTGATGTTTGGATTTGATCTTATTTTGAGGTTTCTTGATCACAGATTTTTTGCTTCAAATCTTTGGGAGAAATTACTTGTTATGATATGTGAGAACCTATCTAGAACCACCTTGGCTATTCTATACCCATGACTAAGTTATATACGAAGATTTTGAAATTTGCTCGGTTTCAATGCAATCTTGCTTGTCTTCGAGAAAGGTTAGAACTTTGAACAAGATTCATATGATCTTTAGACAGAATAGCTTCTTGAAACGCTAAGCAGGGTGAGTTCAAGATTTCATCTCTTTTGATTGAGAATTTTGTAGTTGTACCATTCTTGGCCTTGGCTTGGACTGATTTTCTATTATGAAAACAAGGGAGCAGGCAAACCGTCCCTAGGCTCGGTTCAACCGGCCATTGGTCATACCATTGTGGTCAAGCCGATCAGACCGATCAGTGATCAGACCGTCGGATGTACGCCGGTTAGACCGCCCACTGATCAGACCATACTCGTTGTGGCGGTCAGACGAGTGAGGTGTTGGAGAATCGCTTTGGATTTTTGAGTTTTGTTGCTTTGCTCTTGGTTTGTAATTCTGATCTTTATAGCTCTGTGGTTGCCGGAGTGAAGAATTTATAAATACTTAGAGAAAAATTTGAAAAACACCATTCATTCTTCTCTGATGCTATAGTCGGTCCTACATATTCTTTGATAAGTAGTGTTTCTATGCTTTTCTCTCCAACAAGAGTAGTACTAATCTCAAAGCAAATGAAGAGGTAAGTAACATCTACGCACCATTCATTATGTTTTAAAAATTGTATAAATCACTATTGAGGAAAACATAGAAGCACTCATGTTCTTTGATGCTTACCTGTAATGTTTTGATACTAAATGAAAGTACAGTTAATCACCATTAAGTTTTGATTCCTCCATTCTGCTTTGTGCTTGAGCTTGTTCGATCTCGTCGGCACCACCACATAGGGAGGACGAGAGGCGGCTTCGAAAACGAGCCGTGAAATTGGCACGGAGCCTCCGGCGAAACCGAAACGTCCGAGAGGACATAGCTGCGCGCGGAACCGCTCTGCGCAGCTGCCGTGCCGCTACTTTGCTGAACATTGACCGTCTCCTCCATGCAGACGGTGGGGACTGGAATGAGCCTACAGCAGAGTACAACCAGCACAGTACGTGTAGCGCGTGCGGCAACCGGCCGCGGCGGCGTCCAACGCGAAATCTGCCGCGCGGCTGCGTACTTTTCCGCTTTTCAGGCCCCATTCTGTCGAGGAATCGTCGTTAACGATCAGCTCGATCGATTTTTCTACTAATGTAAAATAAGATCAATGATAGAAGTCAGAGAATAGTAGATTAAAAAACATAGAGAGGCAGAGAGAACTCCTAATCTTTCTTTATTGCTTTCTTTCTGATTCCGTATGTAAAATAATCAATAGTACAACCTATTTGTAGCCTAGAGGTGAGGTGTCCATCATGAACCTAGACCCAGGTTTCATAACACATTCATCGCTATCGGCATCTTCCGAGTTCCGACTGATGTCCTCTTCTCGCTGGATTTGTGCGAAAAGTTGGACCGGCTGTGCTGTGTCAACGTCGAAACGGACCTGCGCTGAAGAGCAAAGGACGAACGGCGCACGGGCAACCGGCCGGATTGAACAGGCAGAGCTGCACCGGTGCAGGACAAGCTGATCCGACCGTTTGGTCCGTCCATTGGTGGGATCATGCACGTGTGCCGTGGATGGCATGATGTGAAGAAATGTGGCTGCTGGCCAATTGCCATGCATGGCGTAAGAGGTTACCCTAAACCAGAGTGAAGCTAAGATTTAGAAACAAAGAGGCCAAATAACACTGACAACAATAAATTTTTTTAAAATACACATACTACAGTGCAAATATGTTAAAAATACGAGGGCCTGCCCTGCCCCACCACACACACATGCTTTTCTTTAGATGCTGATGTGAACACAAATTATAAAGTCAACTGAGTCCATTTTTTGGCACTACCGATATTCAACAGTCCACGCATGCGCGGTTCTTGCTTGTGCTTAAAGATAGCACAAACCGCTTGTTGACAAGTCTATAGCTTATGGTTAAAATTTTTGAATTCTATCTATTTGTGAGAGGTAATACGTAGAGAAAAATAGTCGTATATAATTTTAGCCGATAAAGTTAAACTCAGTATATTTTTAGCTCAGTATATTTTTTACATAATATTTCTGTTGACCTTGTATTAAAAATATACCGTTTAAAAATTAGTTCTGTAGTATAAATCATAAGTTATAAGTGAAAAAGAACTTAGCCCTCAAAAATCTCCCACTTGAATAATGGTACAAACATGGAAACTTCTTTACATTTTCAGCGAGTAACATTGAAGCTTCTAAGTTTACTACAGTGTGGTCGGACTCTGCGAGGACATTTGAAATGATTTGCACATCTTGGAAATTTCATTTTACCCTACAAAATAAAGAGGAATTCAAGGAGAAAAACAAAAGTACACAAAAACCTTTGTTAGTTCAGCGGTTACGCTGAGTAGGCCGTCACTTCATCTGGCAAATGAGGTGGTAGCGGTATTTAAAAAAACCGTTCGTGCCATTGTGTGGTCAGGATCATCCCTCCAATCTTGGTGCGTGCGTTCGTGCAGAGTGCCGAAAGTCACAGTCACCTGACGCGAGCAGTGACGATGCCAATTGCCAGGCCTTTCGAAAGTCAGCCACCTCTCGAAGTCGCCAATAATGCCATGCCACCAACACGTCCCGCGCCGCCGCGGGCCGCTTGATGCGCACGGCGGGCCTGTCCGCCACGGAGAACGCACGAGACAAACAGCACAAAATGTACCGGAAAAAGTATACTCAAAACGTCCCTTCCCTAGCACAAAACGCGCCGTGAATTCTTTTGGATCACAGCTTTTAGCAATAATTTATAATTTTTTAACTATAATATAAATGATTGTATAAATAAATTGAATGTTGATAAACCAATAAACTATCTTAAAAAACTGATCAGATAAATTGTTTTAAAATAGTGATGAAAAAACCGTCTTGCTCAAATAAAATCATGAGATAAAAAGAAGTGGACTGCAGCGCAGTGCTACTCTCCTTTGGTACTGACAGATGTGACGCCCTCGCCTGCGTCATCACATCAACATATCACCTTCCGTTTGCAGTTTGCACCAACTTTTCCGAGCAGTGCTCTCGCCTATAAAAGAAGTGCGCATATCCACTTCGACCTACCACGATAGATAGACTCACTGGCAGAGACACGTATCGCAAGATAAGGGAAATGGGATCCTGCGTCTCGCGCTCCACGGTGGCGACGACAGCGGCGGGGTTCGGGCAGGTGATCGCCACGGCCAAGGT
Organism: Dendrocalamus latiflorus; assembly: GCA_017311315.1. Classification (NCBI taxonomy): domain Eukaryota; kingdom Viridiplantae; phylum Streptophyta; class Magnoliopsida; order Poales; family Poaceae; genus Dendrocalamus; species Dendrocalamus latiflorus. Next base: position 23,050,637 of record CM029673.1, read on the forward strand.
TGTGGATTTCGACGGCTCCATGTCGCAGTTCGCGGCGCCCGTCACGGCGCACGAGGCCCTGGGAGACGTACCGCGCCGCGCGTCCCGCTTCGTCTGCAGCTCCGACGAGCTCTACTTCGACGCGCCCGTCCGCGCGCTCGCCGCGCACGACGCCCTCCAGGCGGGGCAGCTCTACTTCGTGCTGCCCCTCTCCATGCTCGGCCAGCCGCTGTCCGGCCAAGACATGGCGGCGCTCGCCGTCAAGGCCAGCGCGGCGCTCAGGGCCGCGGCCGTCGCGGTCGGCGCGGGCCGTTCCTCCGCCGGCGTGGCGTCGCAGGGCAAGAACGTGGGCGGGGCCGCCGGCAAGCAGCGACGTCAGACGGCTCGAGTGGCGCCGCTCGTCGCCGTGGGCAGCGACGAGAGCGAACCTGCCGCATACGCCGAACGGAATCACCACGTGTACGGCAGGCACGACACGCACAAGACGGTGTACGGTGATCGGACGGTGGGGAAGACAGGAAAGAGAGTTGGTCACATGAGCGGCGCCACTCGTCGTCGTGCCGGCGTGCAAAGGTTAAGCGTCATTGTGGAAGGCAGTGAGTAATCGATGTTTCCGTCGATTACAAGTTTGACGACGGGTTAACTGGAGCAGTTCATCGAGTTAACTAGTTGCTCCCCAATTTGAGGAGGAGATTGATCCGTGTACAGACAGTTTTGAATTTAGTTCTTTCATGTGTGCCAGCAACTGTAATGTTTGGGTTCACAGGTCTAGCCATCGATTTAATGGACCATTTCATTTTTTATTCCCTCATCCTGATTTGCGCTTGTTCACGCTGACTTGTCACGCTTAGAATTCGAATAGCAAATGGCCTGCCCATGCCGAGAGTGCTTGGGCCGAAAATGTCTGGCCCTGACCCAGCTCTGAACCTTAGCCCGACCAAGTCTGAATACCATCTGACTCTTGAAACCACGTCGCCTATAACTGATCACTTCCACATTTGTGTGTCAGTCCTTTTTCTAATCGTTTGTACTCGACGATCGAATGGACTTTCATCGAAAGACACCATATTCCCAAAGTATTCACCACTTCCTTCCTGACACATGGAAACATATTTTGTGAAGTGCCAGCCTCCACCAACTCTTATGAAAAGAAACGATCTCTCTTTCCATTCCATCAAGACCAGGAAAGGCTGTATTCTCCTGACGGCCTCCCTCAAGATTGTGCTGCGTCGTTGATCGTAAAGGTCAGGTCAGGAATAACTAAAGCCGTGTGAATTGTGTTCGTGCTCAATTAGTCGATCGCGGTGCTACTGCTGAACTGTGTGCATCAGCGTGTCCATGCCTACGCCGATCGATTAGCTTGTTAGCTTGCTCAATATTATAACTGGATACAGCTCGTATTCTAATATATCTCTAATATTACTTTTAGTATGTGGAAGTCAAATTAAATACATTAGTTACCATATGTATTTTACACGAGATATTTGAGATTTTTTATTTATTCATAGATGTGACTTTCAACAATTACCATTAGTCACGTCAGTTTCTTAATTATTTTATAAATTTGCATATCATCTTTATTGTTTACGGTTGGCTCGATATCGACTTGAGATCGTTCTGAGAAAGTATGAGTCGTTCGCAGCCCTAGGTGGGAATGAGATCCTGGAAAGAAACGTGTGCTTTTGTACAAGGGCTCATAAATTCATAATGATCTATTAAAGGGGAAATGTTGAAGGACCATATAAGTTGATCTAAGTTAAGGTTGTGATAAACTACTATAATATTTGTGGAATAGTCAATTGACTTTGTAAAGATTGTACTCTGTCAGAATTGGTTTGGGTAGAAATTGAGGATTTTGGGATTTGAGTCATGGTTTTAGTTAGGTTGACCTGAATCCTTGGATTAAGGTTGCATGATGCATATCTTGGTTAATGTTGATCAAGTTGCGAAAAACTTGTGCCTGGAAACGAATTCTTTGTCTTTGGATGCGCAGGATCGCTTAGAGTCAACTGAGGTCAACGGCGGTGATTGAGGCTAGATTCATGGAGGAGTTGAGGCCATGAACGATCAAGCATACCAAGTGAGATGATGAGCTCAAGCATGGCACAAGAAAGGCGGAAATGTTGAAGGCGAGTTCAAACGGCGGAATGACGCCAGGTGGCTTGCACGGGCCAAGTGAGTCGTGGTTCGGTGGAACCAAGACGAGAGAGACTTGGTGGCACATGGCAAGCTAGTGGTGTACCTACATGCGGTAAGCATGGTGATTACTTTGCAAAGGATGATGATGACCGGGTCAACAAAGAGGTATTTTTGTATTTTGACAAAAATACCGGAAACCATCTTGGATCAAAACTACGGTGCATGGGCGATACGTTGGAGAGTGGTTTAGGTCAAGATGAAGCTGATTTGATCAAGACAGATCAAGGCTAAGGATGTAGTGGATACAAACCTATGTGTTTCGAAAAGCATGCATAAGTGAACTTCAGTGAGTAAAACCCGTGTATGTGGTATTAACGGGTTTCCCCTATTGTAATAGTGGATAGAATCCATTTTAAGGTATATGTGGCTGGTTAATAGCCCAATAACATATTCAATCCACAAAGACGTGACTTAAACCACTTAGACCAATACCGTAGCTTTATAAACCACTAATCCACCTGGTATTAGACAATTTCCTCAATTGTCATCCACCGGCCTTCACGAAGATACGATGCCTAACGCCTCATCACCAAGATCGTACGGTTGCACCGAGGCCGTCACCACTTGAAACATCAGAGTTCTATAGCATACCCAATGCCTTACCACCAAAGTTGTACGCCTGCTCCGAGGAACATCACCACTTGAAACGCATAAATCCAATCATCACATCACATGCATGCACAGCTACCACACCTTGGTCTTGTCACTAGCTGTAACAATCATCAAAGCACTGCACACCAAAAAATAAGAAATCAATCCGATCACAAATGACATACACTTGACTCTTAATTAGCAAAACACATACCTATGACTCACACTTGCATAGAAACCTCATGACTAACACTGCATTGTCACCGCCATGACTAACAACCAAACAACCCAAGAACAACTCAACTCAACTCAACTTCACTCGGCAACAAGGGCCAGTCTAACCGAGGCCACCAAACTGGCCAGGCCGCCTACTCTACACCAGTTAAACCGCTACACCCCGGTCATACCGCACTTACAAAGCCGATACTACCGCAATAGGACTAGGCCCAAAAACTCTCAAAAATTCTTCTAAAAAGTAGCTACCAGCAACAAAGGATCGGTATTACTGCTCACCAGTCAGACTGCCAGGTAACGGCTGGTCAGACCGCCAGCTTCAGATAGCAACAGGTCAAAACGTAATTTCTCAAAATCAAACTCAAACAATGAAAGTAAGGTAGAAACAATATCAAATTCTCATCACTCTCATGGGATTGCCACCGCATGGTCTTATAATGAAGTTTCAAAAAATCAAGCAAGTTTTGTGTAAGTTTCAAAAGGTTTCAAGCAAAGTTTCACGTGAGTTTTAAAATGTTTCAAGCAAAAATTTTATCAAGTTACAACAATGTTTCAGAAAATTTTTTTAAGAAAGTTTCACAAAATATCCAAAACTTTCACAAAAGTTCGCACAAATCAACCAAATTTCACAAAGAATCGAACGGATTTCATGCTTGTTTCAGCAAGAATTCTCCCATACACTCTCATGATTCTCTTCATCTCCACGAGCCCTCCTCTCTCTCATCTCTCTCTTACCTAACCAAGCGGCGGGTGAAGGGTGGCGACGACCGACGGCATGGGCGGCCGACAAATGGCACGACGATGGCGTAGAGTCCCTCCTCCACTCCTATTTCCCAAATCTGGTGGCCCATCTATAACAATTCAAATGAAACGTATATCTTTGGAAAATACTTGATTTTAAAGTTTTGTACGAATTTAGATCACATGCTTATTATATATATATATATATATATATATATATATATATATATATATATATATATATATATATATATATATATATATATATATATATAAATAAATAATCAGCACATGCCTACAATCAAACTATCATAAAAAAGGCAACTACAATTCGAATTTCAATTCGAATTTGTTTGCACAAGTTAAACTCGACAACAAAAAAAATTTAAAATTTTTTACACACGATACATAGAGAAAATACCTATTTCCAAAATTCCAAGCTATTATTTATATATAGAGAAGGTAAAGAGCTTTGTCTGGGGTTTGTGCCAGTAGTCTAAGATTCAGGAAGAATAGGACAATTAATAATTAATTTACTTTGCTTCATTTTGTCTCAAATTGCAGTGATACTCTCAATTATGCTCGCTAACATTTCATGTGGTCAATTTATGCTGCAGATTGCCTAGATGAATTGGACAAGTATTGGATGAAGTTTTAGATGAAGTAGTCAATTGTGCTTCAGATCACTACTTTGTTCACGGTTGAATTTGGCCTACTATTAGTGTTGTGAAACTGAACCAAGTGTTTTAGATTGTACTGAATGTTTTACCTGAATATTGATGCTTCAATTGTATATTTCAAATGTGAATGAATTATTATTGATGAAGCAGTCTTCCACTACTAGCCTACTCTTTTGTTAAACCAAGCTACTCTTTTGTTAAACCAAGCTGGGGATGCTGCGCAATGGATGCGTCAATGTTGTATCTGTTTAGTGCTAATGGCATGCAAATTTTTACTACACCTCAATATTTCATTGTAGTACTGTAAAAGAATGCAACCGATTTGTGATTATGGTTCAGGAAACTGGTGTGCCACTACCAGCCTAGAGCCATCAACAATCTGTCGTTGTGTCTTTGAATCTGTAATGTGCCAAGAAATACGAAGACAAAACAATGACAGATTGTTGATCTCTTCTTTTTACACTTGATAAATTGACACATCTATTGTTGTTGTGTCCCATTCAGGCTGTCAGTCAAACAAAGGCATCTTCTACCAGAATTAGCTCCTCAGCTCTCTTCTGTCATACAAAATGAAGCACTTTTACAGTAAAGTAAATAGCTTTTCAGAAGAAACAACAGCCAATAAGAACTGGGACAGCCATGTTAGAGTTAGGTTAGCAACCTCTTCCATTCATTGATTTCACATACAACAACCAATCAGAACTAGAAAAGCTGGAAGCAAGCTTCCATCAATTAACTTTGAACTAACATTGTTACATTGCACAAACCAAAAATTCTTACAAGCCATTTGCATACAGTCCACAGGCCTGATACTATTTATGCACTAAATAAAGCTACTAATTTGAACTGGCATAAGCTTTTGTTCACCACCATTCAGATTTTCAACACCACCATTCAGATTTTCGACAAACCTGCGAAGCACATGAACTGGCATAAGCACCAGGGTAACAGAGCATTTCTCCCGGACAAAAACATCAAAAGAAAGACCAGAAATCTACACCGTAAGTAATACATATCAATTGCAAATTTGCAAATTGTGTTTTTCTGCATATGCCAATTCCCATTGATTCAGGAGTCAACAAGACTACAACAAATTAGAGAATACAAATGGAAAAATATATTTTTGCTACCCACCAATCACTTACACCTGGAGGCACCGAGCCAAGTATGTCCGGCCGGGGTGCAGCGCCGGGAGGCAGGGGAGAGAGCTGGGGGGCGGCGCCGGGAGGCCGGGGAGGGAGCCGGGGGAGGAGGGCGGCAAGAGGTGAGAGGGAGGCGGCACCGTCGGCCCAAGCCCTAGTTGGGTCTGGGGCAGAGGCGCTGGAGCGTCGCCGGGGGTCGGAGGGCGTCGCCGAGGGGGCCGGGGAGAGAGCCGGGGGGCGGCGCCGGGAGGCCGAGGAGGGAGCCGGGGGAGGAGGGGGGCAGAGGCGTTGGAGCGGCGCCATGGGCCGGAGAGGCAGTGCGGGGGCGAGAAGGTGGACAGGGAGAGGGAGGCGAGAGGGAGAGGGAGCGGCGCCGCCGGGGAGGGAGGCGAGAGGGAGTGGAAGCGGCGCCGTCGGGGAGGGAGGCGAGAAGGAGAGGCAGGCGGAACGGCGCGGGGGTGGGGATCAGAGGCGGGGCCGGAAAAAAAGAAACTGAACCGGTAGGGGGGTTTTGGCAAAAACGTTTAAGTGGATTGAGTGCTTCCACCTTCAAAGATCCAGGCCGTTTGAGGTACATCCGACGGTCTAAATCCGGAGTTCACATGTTAGCACCGAATAGCCTATTAGCACTGGATACGTTATATATATATATATATATATATATATATATATATATATATATATATATATATATATATATATATATTTCTTAATCCCTACTTTGCTAGATGAATATTGTGACTTGTGAGCTCACTAGCCAGGGCAGTAAACCACCGTTCAGTGGGGGCGAATCAATGGTGCTGGAAATGTGTTTTGGCCCATGACATGACATCACCTGTCTTTTCCTCCGAACAGGTAACAGTACTACCAGTGGGCATATTAATGTTCGATCTCAGGTCCTCTTCATTTACTGGTACTGCTGGTGCTTCGTTTGTCATTTGCGCCTCCTAAATGAAAACCGAGGGGTTGGGTGGCCAGTACCACTGCAAGCGGCTCATTCTTGAGTAGAGATGGCAACGGGCACAAACTCGTTGGATTTTGCTATTCTAAATTCGTGCCCATGAAACTTAGACGTGCCCGCTAAAAAAACCATGCCCGTGACGGGTGCAGATTTTTGCCCAGACCCATGCCCACTGGGTTAACGGGTACTCACGGGTCGCCCGTTGGGTCAGTAATGCAAGCTGCAACAATGGTTAATAGAGAGGAGGAAGAAGTTCACCGGCCATCTTCGTTGGAGCCGGAGGGCAGCGCCATGGCCAAGGGCCTACTGCTGCGATGCGCGTTGGCTGCGGCTTGGGGGCGACGGGCCGAACTGGAAGGCGAGGCGACGGCGAGGGCGTGCGGGAAGACGAGCGTGCGGCGAGAGTGGCGGGAGCAGGAGCGGGAGCTGCGGGACGGGAGGGTGAGCGTGGAGACTGTCGGAGACCGAGCGCGGAGCGCCAGATGCGTTGCCGCTGCGGCGGCTGTTGAATCGGGGTGAGGACTGGGGAGGAGTGAGTAGTGACTGTGACCGAGTGCTAGCTAGGGTTAGCCGTATGGGTAATGGGGCATTACCGCATTAGATTTGGGGGCTTGGGGCTAAATGGCTAATGGGCTATGGGATAGGCTGGTTTGCCTGGGAGGCTGGGAGTCTGGGTTTATAATTCCTATGGATTGGGTTTATATTACCCATGGGTTTATGGGTTTGGGTACTATAGGAACGTACACGAACCCGGCAGACCCGATGGGTTGGACTTTTTGCCCATTAAGAAACCCATGGGTTAGAAAATCGACTCAGACCCATGCCCTAATAGAGTAAAAGCCCATCGGGTTTCGGGTACCCATTGCCATCTCTATTCTCGAGGCTTGGACCCTGTTGTGCCCAGCCGATTACTCGTACCTTTCGCGGAGACTGCTACGGTAAAATGGAGAAAATTAAGTTCCCCTTGAACGTGTGAATTTCGCATTAAACACCAAAGCTGCTAATATAAAATTTCATTAAAATCTACACGCTCCGAACAAAAACCATCAAACAAATCCATCGAACAAAAGGGGTTGGAGGCTTGGTGGTCCTATCAATGTCGTTGAGGCTGCGAGCGCGATGAAGTTTCGTCGAGGTTGCAAAAGTTGCGTCGCACGCAGGACGATGGATCGCAGATGCTGTGCTTTTGCAAAATCCTGTTTGGCTCTTGGTCCTGGATCCGCCCGTCCAGCCTAGGACCAGGCACAGCACAATGAACGGATCCTGGCCTCCGGATCCGCCACCGACACACGGCCGCACGCACAGGCCGGCACGGGCAGGCGAGCCAGGTAGACCCCTCCACGGCTCCACCCGCGTGGTCACGACCACACGCGTACGCTCATCCCCGGCCGGATCATACTCGGCGACATTGCCCAACACAAAACGGCGCAGACACGGCGGCCAGTTTGTGACCCGAGAATATTTCGTTATTCTTACGAAAACTAACATGTGTTTAACTTTTTTTTATATATAAAATCTGTGTAGAATCGAAGCGTGCATGCATGAGCTTTCGTGGCAGCGTGGGTGTTCGATCCATACGGTTTTCGTTTGATTTCTCGATCGCACGACCTCATATCGCTCATAGACCATTCCGCTCACGTAACTGGTGAACATGCAGGTGGCGGATGCATGGCCAGCTCTGTTGATTAATTATGACATGGGTTGTCGCCACAAGGCGTCCGGGTGCACGTCCGTCGGCTCGGCCGCCACCCCGCCCACGGCTCGACACGTACATGCACCAATGCACGCGTTCCAAATTTGCAATCGGCGCTCCTAACTCGACGCGAATCGTGTAAAAAAAAACCCCACACGTAACTTTGATGGGCAAATTTTTCTGTATTTTTGGTTTTTTTAGCTTTTTGGTAGATTCTTTTTTTCATATTCGTTTGTATTATTCGTGATGGATTAATCTGTTTTTTTCTATTTTTAAACAAAAGCTTTGCCCATCATCGTCGCTCCTATCTCTGGCTGCTTCTTTAATTAATTATTATCAATGAGCACCAGCGCACACTCGCATGCCGTCGCAAATTCGCAGACGCATTGCCGACCTTGGCCCAGGCAGCGCCTCCCATCGCCGTGCTCGGAATTTAGACGGGGGGCTTGGCTCAAATCGGAACCTAGACAGTGACACGTTGCTCGTCCCAACTTTCGCTGGTTATAAATGGCGCCAACGATCTGCACCAGCTATTAGCTCCGGCGAAGATGCTTGTGTGTGTGTGTTTTCCCCTTGTCACCGTGTGTTGCTGTACTTTTGTATCATTGGCATGCACAAGATTAGGTGCTGTGAGCAGGACAGTGCAGGCCGTGTGTGGTTGGCTCCCTGGGCCGCGCGCATGGCAATATTTTCTATTATATTCATATTCGAATTCGTATAAAAATATGAATGCGAATATGATATGGAATTTTACCATTCATATGATTTTTTCCCCGAATTATCCATATTTGTATTCGTATTCGACGAACCAATATATATATTTTATTAAAATACGACTAATTAGTTGGCAAGTTTTTTAATTGAAATTCATGTTTCTTTAGGTGAAATAAATGAATTAGAATGGTTAGGTGTGATTATACGAGGATAAAATATCATTAATGTCTTTATACTACATGAGTTATGAGGATATCTGGATCCGACCGAATTGAGTAGATATTCGATTCGAATTCATATCCAACATTTGTCCAGTTCGTATTCGTATTCGACGTTTGCTCGATTCGTGTTCGAATCCGAGAAAAAATATAGATGTGGATATGGTTTGAGCACTATCTGATCCGTTTTCACCTCTAACGCCTACGACGTAGCCGGGAGCTCGCTAGGACGCGGTTCGGTTGTCGACGTGGCTCGTTGCTAGGTCCAGGTGACTAATGCCTCCCTCTAAAATGACTTCTTCTGTCTTCTTAATTTTATTTTTTCTATTTTTGGATTTTTTCTTTTTTCTTTATATTATCTGTAATGATATAATTTTTTATTTTATTTTTTAAATTTAATTATGTTGAAAGAAACTAATAATAGCTATATTGTATTTTTAGCCATCTAAGTGTAAAAAATGTCAGAAGACTGAACTTATAAATCCGTTTGAGCACTGTCTAAAATCGAGCGCCTGGGTATCAGCCTCTCAAGCGACTCGATCCACCGTCCCTATCTTCGATCTACCGCCTCTTCCTTCATCATATTAGTCTCAGTCACAATCTTTCAACCACATACTACGTCCTCAGATTTGTTTGGCAAATTAAAAATCATCAAGATACTGGTGGTGATCGGTTCGGCTGAAAGCCTCGTGGCTTATGGTTGAAAACACTGTAGATGGCTGAAAAAAGCACTGTAGCTGACAGAGGCTTATTTAGCATAATTAAATTTAAAAAATTTAAAAATAAAAAAATATGTTAGCCCATTACGTATAATACAAACAAATACGGGAAAAAAAGAACCGGCAAAAAAGCTCAACAAAAAGCCAAAAGTTCAGAAAAAGACGAAACTTATGAATAGTAAAAAAATAAGTTAGAAGTCAGAAGCCGAAGCCGAGTTGATCAGGGCCAGTACTGTCTTTAGGTACGCCTTCTTGACAACATAGAGCTCGGGATCTGTTTGGCAAAATAAAAAAAACATTAAAATACTATCTCTAGGTACCACCTTTTGACAAGCATAGAGCTCCGGACACGAACAAGCCCTTCCATCAGAGGCCGTGCAGACGCTAGCTGCGCTGGTTGTCTCTGGGGTCGCTGGTAGCCTGGGGGGAGCAAGCGTGAGACCGAGGTGTCACTTGCGTTGCGTGGTGCACAATCCTGGATCAGTACAAGGCACCATAAGTTCAATTTGACCATCAAGTAAAGGAAATTTTCTATTGTATATCGGTGACACAATCCACTTTATGTAATACGTGAGTGAGATAGTGATACGTAGAAAAGTACTGTAGCAGTTATTTTAAAAATATTTCCCGTACGGCTGGTACTGTAGCAAGAAGAAAAAAATATTGTTTTTTATACGGGCTACAATACTGCTATAATGCATTGCTACAGTGTTCTTACCATGTGTCGTCGCCTCATTAGCGCGTTACACAAACTTGATTGTGTCATCGGTATACAATAGAAATTTTCCAAGTGAATGGTCCATCAGAAAGTTCAGAACTCACTCAGCCCCGTTGCTTCTGTTCCGTGCAGTTTTCCCCTAGTAGCATCAAAGAACCTATATATCTTCTATCTAAGAAAAATTGAAGGAAAGAACACCTTTTTTTTGGCATACTTAAAGATAGATTTTTAACAGGCTCCCATTTTACCGCGCCATCTAACATGCAAACGAGGTTTAACATCTGATTTTACCATCGGACGGCTATGGAGAAATTGTATTGTTGGTAATGTAGCATCACCCTAGGAAAAATAATTCACAAAAAGAAAAAAAAATAACCAATTTTGGGGTGGTGATGGACCGATGGAAGAGGTTTGATCGGAGGTTGTGGGCTAGGTAGCATTAGCTTGATCGCTTCATTTGTCCAAGAAAAACAAAGAAACAATTGAAGGTAGCAATCTAAATACCTAATTCCCTTTTAGTCTCACCTATCCTCCCTGCCTCCCCTCTCCTCCCCCACCTAATAATATACTTATTCCCATATCTTATTCCATAACAAAAAGAAAAATGTGAAGGTGTCTAGGGAATTTGAGTATTTTTTGTGGTTCAAAGTACTCAGATTTTTTTATATATACATCATTTTTCATCATATTTACAATATTTTTCATTCATATATGTAATATTTTTTAATGTATGTAATATTTTTTAATGCATAGGACAATGCTGCATACATAAGTAAAAAATATTATAAATATAAATAAAAATATTGCATACACAGAAAAATATGAGTACCTTAATTAAAAAACACTCAAGTGTAATTAGCAATTCCCGAATATTTTTAGTACCGGGATTTAGTGCTCGTCCCCTTCCTCCTGCTTCTTATGGTACTCACCCAACTGTTATAGCCACACCGTCTCCATCTCGCCATCGATTAGATGGCCGTGGTTTTGGAATCGCTAGCCTTTCCCTGTTCATTTAGCTAAAGAATTAACAGCGGTGGGGCAGACAGATTGATGCCATTGTTCGATTCTTCTTTCTTTCTACTTTTGCTTCCTTTTAAGCCCTGCTTTTTCTGGCCGTCTTTTCCATTTCCATTTGTTTCGTAAGCTGCGTTAGCTTTTCTGTGCATTGTCTATCGCCTCGTGGGCTATCTCCTCCACTCCCTCTCATTCTTGTAGCAGTACTAGTACCATTGGTGCCCAGGAATTATTAGTCATCTTCTCTGTGATCCATAGCCTGCTCTGCCTCTCCTCCATTGTTCTTGGTTGCCTGTTATTCCTGTCATTGATATCCAAGAAAGCTTCTGCCTTCCTTTCGCATGAGCACATAAGCTCAGTTCTTTGATGGTACCTGGACAGTGAGCAGCCGGACAAAACCGGCGCCTTTCCTGCTTTGCTCATGGACAGCTCACTCTACTCTGCTGTAACAGCTCAAGGTAAGGGATCCCTGCTGTTAGATTCCTCAGCCTGGATGGATTAATGCTAATTCAATCTGGTGGCATCGTCGGAGTGAGTGATTAGATAGATGCATGCCTGCGGGGATTGCTTGCATTGCACATGCTCTGGAATTGAATGGCTGGTGCTTGGCAGGTTCTTGTTGAGTGGGGCAAAGCTTAGGCAGCCATGGAGATGGCCTCAAAATCAGGGGTGCTTTCGGAAACGGCGTCTTGCACCGACACTTCGAGATCGGCATACTCGTCTTGTAATCTCCAACATCGGTACTCACAGAGGTTAGCACTCCTCTCAGCATGTTCTGAAATCTGGATAAATTTGTTCTTCTGGAACTAGTGCAATTTAAGATCAGTCGGTACATACTAAAAGAGTAGCTTCAATATGAAAACATGAAGGCATATAGGAGTGAGTAATTTACAAGTTCTGAATAAGTGTTGAGAAAAATTTAATAAAGAGCACAAATAAACAACTAACTCTATACTCCAATCCGTAATTAAGTGTGATTTTCAGTTCATCATTCATCTGTACATACAGAATATTTTTACATTACTTTAGTACAGCATTTTATTAATTTGGTGCTGTACTCCGCAACCGTCCTCTTCAGATTGCATTGAATACCTTTAGACCACATGTACTGTGCCACTGCACATTGATGTTCAGAGTTCATGTTGTAGAAAATGGTTGACAGTGGTATCCTGTAAAGGGAACGGCTTAAACTCACCTTCACTAATATGATTTTTGATACGCAATTTCAAAAATACTTTTGGGAAAATTTAGGCATAAGAATTACTGCACAGCAACTTTACATTAGTGAATATTGGCATGAAATCTGATCAAATGAAACTATTTGTCGTTTGTCGTTTTAGTGTTCTGAAGACACATGAAGGGGCAATGGACATATCACCACGATTCTCCTATTGCAAGCCTGTGAGTAAATTGGATTTATCTTGCAAATTTGTCAATAGCTTTTTCACTCGGTTTCCCATTGTCTCAAAAGCAGAAGTTACTCTTCAAGGACTAATATTGATTATACAGTTAATTATTAGATTTTGGTTTTATCACATAACGCAGACTGCAAATCGAGATAAGATGCTCCACAGAACACACTCACTTAACTTGCCAGAGCATTCGCCTGGCCATTACTCCAGGAAAACAACAGAGCGAACTCAAAAGGCTACTTCAAAGGTTTGCTGCAAATCCTAGCAAAGTGGTTCAATATATCAAATTGCCGAGGTCTATATATTTTGTTGAAGAAATATGCAGATGTGTGTGCCTTATATTCGTGTGACGCTTTAATTCTACCATCATTTTCATTAGTAGTCTAAGTATGGTAGTACACCACTACATCCATGAAAAGTAATAGTCCAAACACACAAAAAATTCTTGTAAATATTTATCTTTATTTAATATATTCTTTATACTGTAGGGGTCTCCCCTACAGTTTTCATGCCAAAAATTAATTTGATGGCAAAAGGAAAAGTGAAAATATTAATGCTGGCATGCATGTTCATCTGTACCTTTAATTATTCATGTATTCTTAGTTGTGACCTTGCAGTGCTGCAGTCCATCGCAGATTTAGTCGGTGAGATTGCAGCCCTCGAGCAGGAAGTCATACGCAAGGAACTGCATCTGCTGTCCCTCTATAGAAGAGCATTTGATCAGTATCTATCCGATTCCTGCAGTGATGTGAGCGAGGTACATAATTCAGGATGCTAGCTAGATCAGTACTTCGAAGCCATGTCAACAGAATAAAGTCCAATATCCTAATATTAATGCCATTAGCAGGTGGATCAAGAAACACTGAAAAACATCGATGAGGGTGCGCTCCGTTTAAGAGATGTCAAGCAGTCTGCAACCTTCAACCTGCCAACTGTCTCAGATTCCAAAAGTGTATGAACTTTCTCTCTTCATTCTTTCAGTACACTCATCAGTAACCTAATGTTCCTAACTGGAAACATCTGACACGACTCTTGTATCTTACAGGAGGTATCAAGATCAGCAGCAAGGCATTCTAGTCTTGTGAACTTCTTGAGTGCTTCTATTTCTGACTATATACCTAAGATCTCTTGCAAACTATCGGAGGACATTTTAAGCTGCATTGCTGCTGTCTACTGCAAACTCGCAAGCACGCCATTGCAAGATGCAGACTCTATGACTTCACCAAGTCCTTCTGTTTCATCTTCAAGTACTTTTTCTCCGAGTTATCGTAATGATACCTGGAGCCCTCGGTACAACTTCGATATCACCACAAGCCCTCGCCAATATGGATTCCAAAAAGAGAATAATGAACAAAACACAGGCATGATAATTGTTCCAAGGATACATATAAATGCTGACAAATTTGATTACGCCTCGAAAATTCTGGAGACTATCAGGTAAGCTACGAAAACAAGGAAAACAGTGATTTTTTTCTAGTGGGACTGAGATATTAGGAGAGATGCAAGGCTTCAGCTACTGATCTACATATTGTTCATACTGTGTCCCAGGTCCCTGATACAGCGGCTCGAAAAAATTGATCCAACAAAGATGACACATGAGGAGCAGCTCTGCTTTTGGATTAATGTCCACAATGCTTTAGTCATGCATGTATTGCTCTATACTGAAAGCACATACTTACCTTATGCCATTTCCACTGTTAAGCTCAGAAATCAAGTCTAACCTATACTGCCCCGTGATATACAGGCTTTTCTGGCCTATGGGCTACATGATAAACGCATGAAGAGCACAGACAGGATTCTGAAGGTACATATTATATTCTAGGCTTATCTCTACATATAATATGAATGTGTCTGACATTTCAACCAATATATTGTCAGGCTGCGTACAATGTGGGTGGCCAATCAGTAAATGCTCAAACTATTCAGAACTCAATTCTTGGATGTCAATCCCATCGTCCATCATTGGTACGCCCTGCTTCTATGATATGCAAAACATGGAATTCCCCATTAACAAAACAAACACAATAATGAGCGTACTACCATCGCAGTGGGTTCGTGCGCTGCTCACACCAACAAAAAGATCCACGGCAGGGACGACCAGACACCCGTATGCCCTTCACCATTCAGAGCCAACTGCGCATTTCGCCCTCTCGACAGGAGCATTTTCAGATCCACCTGTAAGCTCTTCATACTGCTTAAAACCTTTCCCGCTGATGGCAACGCACTATGTGATCTTACCGTAAAACCTTCTTGTAGGTGCGGATGTACACTGCCAAGAAAATATATCACCAACTGGAGCTAGCAAGGACCGAGTTCATCCAAGCCAACGTCAAGGTCAAGAAGCAAGCCCTCCTGCTACCGAAGGTTCTTCACTACTACGCGAAGGACGCCGCTCTCGAGCTGCGCCACCTCGTGGAGCTGGTGTGCAAGAGCATGTCCGAAGCTCAGCAGCAGGAGATCGGGCACTGCCTCAGGAGTAGGATCGACAGGCGTGTGGAGTGGCTGCCGTACAAGTCGTCCTTCAGATACGTCGTACATAGGGATTTGGCTGAATAGGCACCGAAGTTTTTTCCCCTTCCCTTCTCAATCTGGGCGTGTCAGCAGCGGATTTTCGATAAAAACAGCTGGTGTGTGTAAATACAGGGGAGATTGTGAATTGCGATGGTGAATCCACGCGTGCTGGTGTTTTGAAAGTGAAACCTTCTGCTCTTTTGTGGTGTACGGTCAAGTGTACCTCTGTGCATTTGTGAACTTCGTTAGCACAATTGTGAGATGTTGAGGCGACCTCACGGTCACCGTACGTGGATCGGTCGGCCATTGAGTTGAGGATAATTAATTCTTTTAGCAATTCCGATTATTTAAGCCACTCCCGGCTAGCCTACGCGTGACGTGACGGTTCACATTTCACAAATCACAACGCTATGCTATTGAGGAGGTCGAGGGCAATGCCCACGTGGAGTTCCACTCTCTCGACCCAGTCCGCCACATCCTTGCCTACCGGCGAGCTCGCGTCGCCGTCGAAGTTCAAAAAATCGCGGCCGCACTGTGCCGCCCAAGACCCCGCGAAGCTGATGTAGTCCTTCGCATCAGACAGGTCCCGCCTGGCCTGCTGCTCCATTCCCGGGCCGGCCGCGGCCGTCTTCTCGAGGCTGCGGAGGGCGGCCAGCGACTTGCGCTGCCCTTCCATGCCCACCACGACGTCGAGCGCGCACGGGCGCAGCCACTGGTAGTGGACCTCGCGCCGGATGCGACGGAAGCCCCGGAGCTGGGAGAACACGCCGGCGGCCGCGGCGCGGGATACCTTGACGTGGCTGCCGTGGAAGGAATCGGCGTAGGGGAGGAGGGAGCCGTAGCAGATGGAAGCGTTCCTCGTGGCGGCGCAGCACGCGTGGAGGAAGGCCTTCGCCGCTGCCGGCGACGGCGCTGGCTTGTCTTTTGCGGCGGCTGCTGCTGTCCCGCGTGTTGGTACGACGCCGAGGGCGACGAGCACGACGACGACCATGAGTTGTTGGAGGAGACGAGGAGTTGTTGGGCGAGGAGAGGCCATCGCCGTTTAGCGGTTTGCTTTGGCCGTGCGAAAGTGCGAATTGGACGACGACGGGTGCATGCTTATAAAAACACGGCACGTACGTACGTTTCCTTGATTTGCGCGCTGTGATGGCGCCATCACGGTTCCACAGTCTACGGCAGACAGCAACGTTTCCTTTTCTTCCCTCCAAATTTTACGTAACCTTCTATACAGATATCACTTTCCTATCAATCATTGTCCACGTATCCCTCCAAAAATATGGGGGCGGCTCAGGTGCTGTGCCCCCTGCACATAGCGCGGTGCAGGGGTGCCTCAGCACCCGCCACGTGGCCCAAGAAATTCAAAACAATTCCGAAAAATTCAAAAAAATACTTTTAAAAATCCGAAAAATTGTAAAATGTACTTTTTGTAAAAAATACTATTATTAAAAAGTATTTTTAAGTACTTAAAAAAATACTTTTTAATAAAATTATAAATCAAAAAAAATTTAAGTACTTAAAAAAATATACTTTTTATACTTAAAGAAGTATATTTTACAATTTTTCGGATTTTAAAAGTATTTTTTTGAATTTTTCGGAATTGTTTTGAATTTCTTGGGCCACGTGGCGGGTGCTGAGGCACCCCTGCACCGCGCTATGTGCAGGGGGCACAGCACCTGAGCCGCCCCCCAAAAATATCAGCGTTCATCTCTATCGACCTCAATCCAAGCACAAGCACATTTATTTTCCCGTACTATCTCCGGTCATAAAAGAATGACATTTTAGTATATGTGCTGTAAACATATCTATCTCCCATTACAATTGGACTATCTACGGTCCGAAAGATGAAGAGTAGGTAGCCTACTTTAATCCGGTTACGCTCTAGAGACGTCCCATCCTAAGTTACGTGCTCCGTAGAAGAAAATGGATGGTGGTGGATAAATTATCTACGGTTGGTTTCCTTGATTTGCGCGCTGTGATGGCATGCTTTGTACGAATTTAGATCACATGTTTTGCTGATATATATATATAGGAAGGCGTACGAATTTAGATCACGATTGAGGAGTCCGGACACCTAATAGCACTCAATATTTTTACTATAGGAAGGCGAAATGGGACTCCTAGGAGTCCAGGCACCTAACCTATAAATCGTTCGATCAAACTGAGATGTGCTATTTTGTAGTAGGTAAGATTTTAACGGGTATACCCATTAGCCTATACTGCTTGCCGTACTATTCAAACTCCTAATTGAATGCATGCAAATCGGATTATTAATTGCCATAAATCGTAGTATACCCATTAGCCAATACATTCCTTCCGTAGCGATTGAAACGGCTGATTGATTAGTGCAAACCGGAATATCATTTTGAAGTATGTGTGTAGAACCTTTTGGATTAACGTGAAAATATTTATGTGTTAAGATCATTTGGTGCCATATATAGATTTCCTGCCATTACCGTAGAGTAGGTATGTGTATTAGCCATGTATTAATTAACATGGAGTACATGGAGTATGTATGCAAAACAGTACGTCATTTAAATTATGATCGTTTGTACGTATACATTTAATATAGTATGGTGCATGCGAAATATCATTACTTGTAACATATGATGAATCATTGTGATCAAATGGAGTATTATACCCAGAAAAAAAATTAAGTGGTCTTATGACGGAATAATAAAAACTGTGTTGACTTTCATTATTTTTTATTCAACGCACAAAAAGATTGTGAGCGGCGAATTTATACGAGATGTTAGCAGGTAAGGGGAGAATCTTTTGTGAATTTGTCAACTCAATCGGACAACAAAATGCTTTATTAAATGGATGATGCATACGAAAGGCTTTTAAATAAAGAGTATGTTGACTTGCATTATTTCCATTAATTTTTAGATGTCGCACGGAACGATTTAGAGTGGCGAATTCGCACGTGTTGTAAGAATTTAAGGTGACAAACTTATGTGTTTTTTCATCTCAATCAGACAACAAAAGCTAACTTAAATGGTTGTAGTACACAAACGGCACAGAAAAGACAGGTATGTTTGCTTACATTATTTTCTATAAGCCACATGTAATGATTTAGAGCATCGAATTTTTACGCCATGTGAGCGCTTATTGTAAAAATCTTATTTGGAGTTTTCATCTAATTCGAGCAACAAATGTTCATTGAATTGTAGCTAGACATGAATGCGTAGGAAAAACTGCGTGTGTTGACTTCCATTTTTTATATGAAAAAGGGAATGATTTAGAGTGTCGAATTTGTACGTCATGATAGGGGTTTCTGTTTATATGTTGTGTGAATTTATCAAAATAATCGGACATCAAAATGTCCTCTTGAATTTATTGATTGAATCGGACTACTAACGTGTGTGTTGACTTCCAATAATTTTTGTACGTTGCACGAACTAATTTAAAGCGGTGAATTTGTACATAATGTTAGCAGTAATGGCGAAAATATTATGTGAAATTATCGTATCATTCGAGGCACAAATTCTTGTTGAATTTGTCATGGAGACGAATGCGTTAGAAAACGGGTATGGCATGTTATCTTAAAAAGTTAAGTAGCATAACATATGAATTGCCGTGCAATGGTAGAAGAGGAGTCCAAAAAGAAAATAACATCTGAATACATATCCAGCCTCAAACGGAAAGCAATGGAAAAATATGATTCTTGACGGATAGAAAGCATTTATAGTAGTACATGTAGAAATTAAAGGTCATATCCCATACATCTAAATTATTCCTTCTTTTACACAACGTAGTCAATTCACATACCTACTTATCTAATATGAGAATCTGTAGTCCAATCGGAAAAAATATATGCTACATTAAATGCTTGATGGAGATGGGCATAACCGCGTGTGTTGAATTCTATTAATTTTTATATTCGGCAAGGAATGATTTAGAGTGGCGAAATTGTACGAGATGTTAGCAGTTAAGTTGAAAATTATATGTGAGATTTTTAGCTCACTCGGACAAAAAATGCAATCGTAAATGGTTAATGTAGATTAACGACATAGTAAAAAACGCATATATAGACTTCCATTATTTTTTATGCGTGTCACGGATTGATTTATACCGGCGAATTTTGTATGTCATGATACTGGTTAAGGTGAAAATTATATGTGAATTTTTGCGATTATTTGTACAACTAATGCTAGCTTAAATGAACGATGTAGATGAGTATTGTGACTTGTGAGCTCACTAGCCAGGGCAGTAAACCACCATTCAGTGGGGGCGAATCAATGGTGCTGGAAATGTGTTTTGGCCCATGACATGACATCACCTGTCTTTTCCTCCGAACAGGTAACAGTACCACCAGTAGGCATATTAATGTTCGATCTCAGTCTCAGGTCCTCTTGATTTACTGGTACTGCTGATGCTGGTGCTTCGTTTGTCATTTGCGCCTCCTAAATGAAAACCGAGGGGTTGGGTGGCTAGTACCCCTGCAAGCGGCCGATTCTTTTGAGGCTTGGACCCTGTTGTACCAAGTCGATTACTCGTTCCTTTCGCGGAGACTGCTTACGGTAAAATGGAGAAAATTATGTTCCCCTTAAACGTGTGAATTTCACATTAAACACCAAAGCTGCTAATATAAAATTTCATTAAAATCTATACGCTCCGAACAAATGCCATCAAACAAATCTATGGAAGAACCCATCGAGAAAGAGAGGGATAAAAGCAATGAAGGACATGAAAGGGGTTGGAGGCTTGGTGGTCCTATCAACGTCGTTGTGGCTGCGAGCGCGATGAAGTTTCGTCGAGGTTGCAAAAGTTGCGTCGCACGCAGGACGACGGCTCGCTGCTGGACAGACGATGGATCGCAGATGCTGTGCTTTTGCAAAATTGTGTTCCGCCCGTCCAGCCTAGGACCAGGCACAGCACAATGAACGGATCCTGGCCTCCGGATCCGCCACCAACACACGGCCGCACGCACAGCCGAGCCAGGTAGGCCCCTCCACGGCTCCACCCGCGTGGTCACGACCACACGCGTACGCTCATCCCCGGCCGGATCATACTCGGCGACATTGCCCAACACAAAACGGCGCAGACACGGCGGCCAGTTTGGGACCCGAGAATCTTTCGTTATTCTTGTTAGAATAGACTGAGACAAATGTTTGGGAAGCAAAAGTTACTTTATTCTGAATCTTTACAGTGCTTTATAGATGATGAGAGGGATGGAGAAAAGGTGTCTTTATCAAAAGACATCTATACATTGGGCAGTTTCTGTAACTGTGTTTAACACTCCCCCTTGACCAATGTATCTTCACATGATCACCTTGATTCATCATCTTGAAATAAACTCCTCCAAAACCCTGTAGGAAAAATATGAGGAGAATCTGTAGAGTAGATATGCCATGAAAAACTCCTTTTAAAAATTCAAATGGGAAAATTTTAAGGAGAAAAATGATATAGCATATATTTGATTATATCTCTTTAAAAACCTTTGTGGGAACATGGAGATATATTTATGTTTACGTTGTTATATTGCCTCATTAAAAACCTTGATGAGAAACCTTAGAGGGAAAACTCATAAAGCGAAAAAGAGTACAACATATGTATTGAACGGGTTAAGTCTTAGGAGATTTCTCCCCCTGACTTCTGCAAATCACGTAGTCTTCGCATACCAATTCCATTAAACACATTTTTGGAATGTGGAGGTTGGTAATGACTTGGTGAATAAGTCTGCGAGATTATCACAAGACTTAGTTTGCAGAATATTTATTTCCCCACTCTCTTGCAATTCATGTGGGTAAAATAGTTTAGGAGCAATATGTTTTGTGATATTGCTCTTTATGTAACCCGTTTGCATTTGAACAACGCAAGCAGCATTATCTTCGTAGATAATGGTAGGTGATGCAATAGCACCTATACCACAAGATTGTTGTATGTGGTTAATCATTCTGCGAAGCCATACACATTCACGTGATGCTTCATATAATGCAATTATTTTAGAATGATTAGTGGATGTAGCCACTAGAGTCTGTTTCGAAGACTTCCAAGAGATGGCTGTTCCACCATGTAGAAATACAAAGCCTGTTTGAGATCTAACATTATGGGGATATGATAAATAGCCAGCATTTGTATATCCTATTAAATCCACATTGTTATTCTTCTGAAAGAATAGACCGAGATCTTTAGTGCCTTGAAGATATCTAAGAATATTCTTCACTCCTACCCAATGTCTTTTGGTTGGAGCAGCGCTATATCTAGCAAGTAGATTTACTGCAAATGCGATATCCGGCCGGGTGCAATTTGCAAGGTACATAAGCGCTCCGATGACACTGAGATATGGAACCTCGGGTCCCAATAGCTCTTCATTGTCATCTCGGGGTCTAAATGGATCTTTATCCCTGTCTAGAGATCGAACAACCATGGGGGTTTTCGATGGATATGCTTTGTCCATATTGAATTTCTCCAATATTTTCTGGACATAGGCTGATTGATGCACTAAAATGCCTGAATGAAAGTGCTCAAGTTGTATTCCTAAGCAAAATTTAGTTTTACCCAAATCCTTCATTTCAAATTCCGTCTTTAGATGATTGCATGCCTCATCAATATCTTGTGGGTTGCCGATGATATTTAAATCATCGACATACACTGATATGATGCAAAATCCTGTTTGGGACTTTTTGATGAAAACACATGGACAATCATTATTGTTAGTGTATCCCTTCTGCAAAAGAAACTCACTAAGTCGGTTATACCACATTCTTCCCGACTGCTTTAAGCCATAGAGTGACTTTTGAAGCTTTACACAATACATGTTGCGATTTGCGTTTGGATCCGGTATAGAGATTCCATCAGGGACCTTCATATATATGTCCGAATCAAGTGACCCATATAGATATGCAGTCACTACGTCCATCAACTGCATAGATAGACGATTTTGAACAGCCAGAGATATAAGATATCGGAATGTTATTCCACTCATAACTGGAGAATATGTTTCATTGAAATCAATGCCGGGTCTCTGCGTGAACCCTTGTGCTACAAGCCTCGCTTTATATCTCACCACCTCATTGTTCTCATTCCGTTTCCGGACGAAAACCCATTTGAATCCCACAGGGAAGATTCCTCGAGGTGTAGGTATTGCATGAGTGAATACCTCTCTTTTAGTGAGCGAGGTTATCTCTGCTTGAATTGCATCTTTCCATTGATTCCAGTCCGAGCGCTTTCTGCACTCTGCCATGGTCTTAGGATCTGGATCATTTTGGATGATTTCTGCAATTGCTTCAGAGAAATAGATGTCGACAATTGTAGACTTTCTGTCATATGATTCTCCAGATTCAATATAATTGATGGAAGTTTCAAGCACCCCTTGTGATGTATCATTATTTCCCAAAATGATTTCATTAGGGCATTCCGATGTCCCAACATCAGTAATTGAGTGCACTGTTGATGTGGGATGTGAAGGTTGAACCTCCACAGGGTGTTTCTCAACGTGAGGTTTAGTTGCATTTACTGGGTTAGAAGAATTGTTCTTCCTTTTCTTTTGCTTGCTAGAAGCTGCATCTGTGGAAATAGTCGTACTTCTCCCCCTCTTACTTGGGAGTTGAGTAGTTTTATTTGGTACCTCTACTCTTTCCGGCACATTTCTCGCAGGATTATAGGATTTTGTAACACCCTTATAATCAGTAAATGCATCTGGCATGTTATTTGCAATGTGTTGCAAATTAATGATCTTCTGAACTTGGAGTTCAGTTTCAGAAGTACGTGGATCAGAGTTGGAGATGTCTATGGCATCCCAATTGATTTCTTGGCATTTTGTGTGGTTTTCAATTCCTTCCCCTAATGCCGGGAAATGATCTTCATTGAAGATACAATCAGCGTACCGGGCAGTGAATAGATCCCCTGTAAGTGGTTCCAGGTATTTAATGATCGACGGAGATTGAAATCCCACATAGATCCCCAATTTCCTGTGTGGGCCCATAGATGTACGCTGCGGTGGGTAGATCGGTACGTATGTAGCGCAACCGAACTTCCGCAGATGGGAAATATTTGGTGTATTTCCACGTACTAGTTGCAACGGGGAGGTTGCATGGTATGCAGTTGGACGCAATTGAATCAAGTCAGCAGCGTGTAAGACTGCGTGACCCCAACATGATGTTGGTAGATTGCAATTCTGTAGTAAAGGTCTTGCTATAAGTTTCACTCTCTTAATGAGAGATTCAGCCAACCCATTTTGAGTATGAACATATGGGACCGAGTGCTGAACTTGAATTCCTAAAGCCATGCAATAATCATTGAAGGCACGTGAGGAAAATTCAGCAGCATTATCCATTCGGATTGATCGGATTTGATGTTCAGGATATTGTTCTTTAAGTTTGATAACTTGTGCAACAATTTTAGCAAATGCATGGTTCCGTGTGGAAAGTAGACACGCATGAGACCATCTTGTAGATGCGTCTATTAGAACCATGAAATACCTGAACGGCCCAGACAATGGTTGAATGGGACCACATATGTCACCTTGAATGCGTTCAAGGAACTTTAGAGGTTCGGCATGAATTTTGAGGTAAGAGGGCCTCAAAATGAATTTCCCAGTGGCACATGCGGTGCACATAAAATCTGAGGATTGGGGAAATTTTGCATCACTTAAAGTGTGACCAACAGAATTGCTTATAATTTTCCTCATCATCCCTATTCCAGGATGGCCAAGACGATCATGCCAAGTTTGGAATGCGTTAACATTCTGGAAAATTACTTTGTAAGCAACATGTGGTACGGGTTTGATGTATGTGTAGTACAATCCAGACGAGAGTGAGGGAAACTTTTCTAGTGTCTCTGTTGTGGCTACAGACCAAACAGAGAGAGAGATGGTAGTGGAGAGTAATGAAGATAAGTGTAATGGCCTGGGTCCTCCCATGGCTTGCACTCATATATATATGCACATGAGGAGTGCTTTTACAGTTATATCCTTACATCTGGTTACCCCTTCTGGGGCAGTTATGTCATTACACATGGCCTATTCTGGGCCTTATAATCTCCTGCCAGGCCTGCTGGGTTTAGGTGGGGGCCACCCCTACGACAGGAGCCTCTCATGGTAAAGGGCTTCACAAGGCCGAAGCCATGTCGTCGAGTCCTTTGGCCCCCTCCGTCCCGCGGCCTGTGAGCCTGTCCAGTACTTGACCCGGGGCTGTGCTGCGGCCGGAGCAGATGCGTGCTCTTGTGGCCGTCCACGTGGTGAAGCGTGCTCAGCGCGGTGCGGGCCTTGAGGCGTCGTGAGCGTCAATGTGACGGCGGACTCCCGGCATCTGGACTTCTGAGGCACGCGCGTTCCGCAATCGTTGCGACCTTGCCGCCTGGTTGGGTGCTTTTTACCGACGGTTGGCTTGCCAGGGGGTAGGCTGTCGCATCATGCAGCGTGCCTTCTCGTAAGTGGAGCGTGCGACGGTTTCCGGAGTGCACACGGTGGGGTGTGGACGGTTGCTCTTACGCGCCCCTGGTAGTTGCACCGCCCGGCGCCTTGCGCTTGTGCTTCCGTCTGTTGGGATGCCTCCACGCTGGCGACTCTTCGCCTAGCGAGGCTGAGTATAAATATGCTGGCGCCAGGGGCCGCTGCCTAGACATCCTTTGCTATACATCCCGTACCTGTTCATGGTTAATTTCTCATATGCAGGAAAAGTTTTGTGCACCTGTGTTTGATGACTGCGTCGACCGGCGTCAATGCCTGCGAGCGCCGGTGGACCAAATTCGCCCCGTTCGTGGGAATGCTTCGCCGTTTGATGCGGAAATGGCAAGGCCTGACTTGCTCTCGTAGACAGATATGGAGTCATCCGTAAGCTCTGCTCGTGCGAACGAGCATATGCTGGTGTGGCGATTCATATCTGCCCACGAGATCATGTCTGCTCTTGCCGCAACATTGACCTTTGCCTGTTCGAGTTATGGTGGTGGCGTGTGCTGTTCTCCGTTCTTGGCTGGCGCCGAAGTCGAAGTAGACGCGCGCGCTCCGTCCCCTACCCTTTGAACGGGTGGCATCGAAGCTGGCGCCTAGTTGAGGTCGACGCGGGTGGCGGCGAAGCTGGCGCCCAAGTCGAAGTAGACGCGCGCGCTCCGTCCCCTAGCCTTCGAATGGGTGGCAGTGAAGCTGGCGCCTAATTGAGGTAGACGCGCGCGCTCCGTCCCCTACCCTTCGAACGGGTGGCAGCGAAGCTGGCGCCCACGTCGAGGTAGACGCGCGCGCTCCGTCCCCTACCCTTCGAACGGGTGGCGGCGAAGCTGGCGCCTAGGTTGAAGTAGACGCGCGCGCTCCGACCCTTACCCTTCAAACGGGTGGCAGCGAAGTTGGCGCCCAGGTCGAGGTAGACGCGCGCGCTCCGTCCCCTACCCTTCGAACGGGTGGCAGCGAAGCTGGCGCCTAGCCGAAGTAGGCGCGCGCGCTCCGTCCCCTACCCTTCGAACGGGTGGCAGCGAAGCTGGCGCCCAAGTCAAGGTAGACACGCGCGCTCCGTCCTTTACCCTTCGAACGGGTGGCAGCGAAGCTGGCGCCTAGCCGAAGTAGGCGCGCGCGCTCCGTCCCCTACCCTTCGAACGGGTGGCAGCGAAGCTGGCGCCCAAGTCGAGGTAGACGCGCGCGCTCCGTCCCCTACCCTTCGAACGGGCGGCAGCGAAGCTGGCGCCTAGCCGAACTAGGCGCGCGCGCTCCGTCTACCCTTCGAACGGGTGGCAGCGAAGCTGGCGCCCAAGTCGAGGTAGACGCGCGCGCTCCGTTCCCTACCCTTCGAACGGGTGGCGGCGAAGCTGGCGCCTAGGTTGAAGTAGACGCGCGTGCTCCGTCCCCTACCATTCGAACGAGTGGCAGCGGAGTTGGCGCCTAGTCGAAGTAGGCGCTCGCGCTCCGTCCCCTACCCTTCGGACGGGTGGCGGCGAAGCTGGCGCCTAGTCGAAGTAGGCGCGCGCAACTTGGGCTCTTTGATGTGGCCTTGCGCTATACAGGTTCCTTGAATCACGCCGGTCCTTGGCCTGACAGGGTTAGGTTCCCGTACCGTGTGTCCCGACGCGCTCGGGGCACGCGGCGGCCTATGACTGTTGGGCGGCGGGATGTGGACGGTTGCGTGTTTGCAGCCGCTCGCCTCTTCCCTAGGCAAGGGGGACACGGGGTGGGCCGCGAGTGGCGCCTGTGGTCGTGACCTTCCAGCGTTAGGTGGGGCGTTGCGCTGTACGGGCGCTTATACGACTGCGGTCGCGCCTCATGCACGGACCTCCGCGACCCTTCGCTTTCGATTACGGGGAAGCGTGCGGGGCGGGCCTTTACACCGCTGCGGTTGCATCCTACACGCGGATCGTTGCGACGCTTCAGTAGCGGCGGTATGGGCGAGGCGGCTTGAAATAGTCCCCCCATAATAGCGTCCCCGCACCTTTGCGCCCTCTTTCCTGTTTGCTCGGCCTTCCCCACCTTCGCGCTATCTTCACCGTATTAGTCTCGTCGTGGTGAGCGATGGCTTCCAGCAGCGAGCGCGGCCAGGCGGTTGGTGGCCCTACCATTCGCCAGCGATCCTCGCCGTTGGAGGTAAAATACGCGCTCCAAGAGCGCGACCCGGCGGCGGCTGACCAGGAGCGGCTGGCGGCGGAGGAAGGCACATTTTCCGGCGAGCTAGGCCCCCCGCTCGTGACCGAGAAGACGATCCAAGGGCTCTTGCGTGCGGGGAAGTTGTCCGGGCGCCAGGATGTACGATTGCCCGTCGGCGATGAGACGGAACCGCATCCCGAGAGGTCGGAGGCGGTCGTATTTGTTGCCTTTTTCGACGCGGGGCTCCGGATCCCAGTGGCGAGCGTGGTGGGCGATGTGCTGCGGACCTTCGGGCTGGAGCTGGCGCAACTGACTCCAAACGCCGTGGCCCGACTCGCGGTGTACAGCTGGGCCTTGCGCTCGGGGGCGTGCTGGCCCAGCGCGTCGCTGTTCGCCTATCTCCACGAGGCGCGATGCCAGCCGAAGGGCCGGGGGGGGCGGGACGCTGTCGAGCTTCGGTAGCGTCTCTTTTACTCTTCGCTCGTCTTGCAAGAAGCTCTTCCCTGCGAACTCAACTCGCGGGAAGTGGGAGTCCTACTGGATGAAGCGGTGGTTCTACCACCGTGTGGAGAGCGGGAGCGGTCTCGCGTGCACGGGCCGACCGATCGCGTTCAAGCCTTCGCCCGGCCGAACGCTCGATGATGAGGACAAGCGGAGGGTCAAACGACTCGTAGGCATGGCCGCCCGCTTCAACATGCGCGACCTTGCCGAAGAGTACGTGATGTACGGCGTGGCCCCGCTTGCCTACGACTGGCATCTTGCCGCCGAGAGGCGTCGAGATGACAATATTTCGCCGTGGGTTTGCTCGCTACCGGCGCCGCCCGGTCCCCGTAAGCCTCGATTGCGCCCCTCCTTTGTTGACGCGAAATGCGTTGTATGCTGATGCTATTCTCTTTTGCTTCAGGGATTTCCTTGGAGGAGGCGGAGCAAGCCGTGCGCGTGTTCCTGGGTCCGTACACCGCCAGGGAGCACGAGCAGCGCGCGTCTGCTGTCTCCAAGGCGGGGCTGGGGCGACTAAACCGCGTGTGCGAGGTCCTGGGCCTCGCCGCGCCGGACCGTGTCGCTCCAGCCGATGGTGGAGCGAAGAAGAAGAAGACCTCGTCTCGGAAGAGGGGCCGCAGCGGGGCACCTGCCGCGCCTGCTGCTAGTGTTTCCGAGGACGTGGCGGACGCGGAGTCAGACTCTGCGAGGTACGCTGATTCGGGCTTGGGTGGCGCAGGCGCTGAAGGTGAGGTGTCTTCGGCAGGCGTCCTGGACGGTGGGTTTGCCGCGGGCGGCCGGAGGAGGGAAGCCTCACCACCCGCCGAAGTCGTCGAGGCGGATCCTGTGCGGACCAGCGATGCCGAGGTGGAGGCCTCGACGGCAGCCGCTGCGGTGCCGGAGGCGCCCTCCGCGGGGGCGCACGTAGCCGTGCTGTCCTTGCCAACGGCAGCGGGGACTGAGGTGCCCCCTTTGACGACTGCCACCGTGGAACCTTCGCCCCCGGGCGCAGCAGCCGCGGGGTCTTCCCCGGCCACGGCTGCGGGGGCGGCGGCGCTGCTAGCTGCCCCGGCCAAACGGCCAGGTGTGCGGCCGGAGCTCCACCGGACCCCCCGCGGGTTCGTCGTGGCCACGGGCATCCGAAGCCTGTGGGACGCCAGCGCAAGCGCCGGTGGCCCTGCGACATATGCACCCTCTGCCCCCCTGACGACGCCGTCCACCGCGCGGGGGCAGCCGCCGGCCTCCCCGAACGCAGAGGCCTCCGCTCACGGCGGGACCATTCCTTCTGCTACCGAAGGTATGGTGACTTAGCTTACTCTGGTGTATGCTTTTACGCCTTGGAGTGGTCACCCGTATGCTTATGCACAGCGTTGCTCATTCCGGAGGGGGAGCATCCGACGGGACACGGGGCCTCGGAGCACGTGAGTCCTGCGGACTTCGTGCCGCCTCCGGAAACGCTGAGGGCGTGGCGCGGGATTGTGAATGACGCGGCCACGAGCGTCGACCCGCAAGTGCTGCAGGCCTACGGTGCGGGGCACCTCGAGGACGCGTTCGAGGTGTCTGGGCTGAGGGTAGGTACTCATGCGACCGCGCCCGAGTTTAGCTGAGTTTGCTAAGCCTTTTCCCTTCTACAGACACTCGTGCTGGGGCAGGCCCTGCAAGCGGCCTATGCTCGTAGCCAGAAAGCGCTCGAGGATAGGCTGCGGGCCGCCGAGGAGGAGCTGCGCGAAGCCTCTGGCGCCCGCTCCGCCCAGGACGCCCGCATCCACCAGCTGGAAGCTGAACGCGCCGAAGCGGGGGCGCATGCCGAGGAGCTTGTTGCGTCGGCACAGGAGTCAGCCGCGGCAGCTGCTGAACAAAAGTTCGCGGCGGAGCGGGACGGGCTCCTGGAGCAGGTCGCCGCGCTAGAGAAGGAAAAGGGGGAACTTGCCTTGACTCTAGCGGAACGCAACCGGACGCTGGGCGACGCCTCGGTGATTGCTTGGGACGCCATGCAAGCGCTGGAGAGCCATCTTCAAGGGCTGGTGGCGGAGGTGCCGGGACGCGCCTTTGGTCCGGAGGAGCTGTCTCGAGCGCTCCGCTGGATCGGGGATGCCGCCAACGTCGCGCGCGACGCGGCGACGTCCTTCGGCACCCACTGCGCGTACACTTCGGCCTGCTTGGTGTGCGCGCTCCTCCAGCACCGCGGCTGTACGCATGTCGCCGGGCTGAATGACCCCCAGCTGGAGATGCCTGGCGGGGCCGGAGTAATGTCCGGCGCCGTCCGCTCCGCTCGCCGTGCCCTTGGGCCCTTCTGCGCCCGGATCTGGGATCCCGTCGGGGTGGAAGCTGTACGGATCGAGCTCCGGAAGTCGCTCTACGGGACGGGGAGCCTTGGCTAGTTTCTGGACGGGGTCCCTCGACGCGATGATGGCGGCGCTGGGCCCTCCGAAGGCGCCGGGAACCCGCAGGTCTGATGCCGCGGCGCCTAGGTGTAGGCGTGCGTTGTACTGTCCCTTGTTTTTGCTAATAAAGCGCACACTTTCTGCATGCATGCTGATTTTCACCTATCTCCCGGGCAGCTTCCTTGCTGGGGCCGGCTTCGGGCAGCCGACCTTTCAACCCGACGACGCCTTCGACGCTGGCGAAGGGCCGAAGATTCGCTCGACTTTTGGGCGAGCCAGCCTTCGTCGAGCGAGGCCCCGACTTTGGCGCGTGTTAAGGACGAACCCACGGGTTAGCGGCTTAGAGCGGCCGGGATGTTGGCGGACCTTTGTATATGTGACTCTTCCGATGAGCAGATCTCCTGGCATTTTAAGTTGTGTGCTGTGTGCTGATGCCGCCGTTGGCGACGTAGCTGCGCCAGGGTTCCGTAGAACGGACAGTCCGCAGACTGACGTGTGCGGAGGCAGACCTCTGCGGTTTGCCTCACTTTATAGCCCGGAGACTCGCGCGTGCGGAGGCGGACCTCGACGCTACGACTTCTTTTATAGTCCGAAGACTTGCGCGTGCGGAGGCGGACCTCGACGCTACGACTTCTTTTATAGTCCGGAGACTAGCACGTGCGGAGGCGGACCTCGACGCTGCGTCTTATTTAAAGTCAGTAGACTGGGGCGTGCGGAGCTAGGCTCGATGCTACGTCTTCTTTATAGTCCGGAGACTTGCGCGTGCGGAGCTAGGCTCGACGCTACGTCTTCTTTATAGTCCGGAGACTCGCGCGTGCGGAGCTAGGCTCGACGCTACGTCTTATTTAGAGTCCGTGGACTATTGCGTGCGGAGCTAGGCTCGACGCCACGTCTTCTTTATAGTCCGGAGACTCGCGCGTGCGGAGCTAGGCTCGACGCTACGTCTTATTTAGAGTCCGTGGACTATTGCGTGCGGAGCTAGGCTCGACGCTACGTCTTCTTTATAGTCCGGAGACTCGCGCGTGCGGAGCTAGGCTCGACGCTACGTCTTATTTAGAGTCCGTGGACTATTGCGTGCGGAGCTAGGCTCGACGCCACGTCTTCTTTATAGTCCGGAGACTCGCGCGTGCGGAGCTAGGCTCGATGCTACGTCTTATTTAGAGTCCGTGGACTATTGCGTGTGGAGCTAGGCTCGACGCTACGTCTTCTTTATAGTCCGGAGACTCGCGCGTGCGGAGCTAGGCTCGACGCTACGTCTTATTTAGAGTCCGTGGACTATTGCGTGCGGAGCTAGGCTCGACGCTACGTCTTCTTTATAGTCCGGAGACTGGTGCGTGCGGAGCTAGGCTCGACGCTACGTCTTATTTAGAGTCCGTGGACTATTGCGTGCGGAGCTAGGCTCGACGCTACGTCTTCTTTATAGAACGGAGACTTGCGCGCGCGAGGGCGTCCCCCCGGTGCGTATTTTGTTTATACTCAGTCCCGTCACCTTGGCGACGGCGAGTGCACACGATAACGTGCGTCTTTGGTTTATACTCAGTCCCGCCCTCCCTGGCGACGGCGAGTGCACACGCGAACGTGCGTCTTTGGTTTATACTCAGTCCCGCCCTCCCTGGCAACGGCGAGTGCACACGCGAACGTGCGTCTTTGGTTTATACTCAGTCCCGCCCTCCCTGGCGACGGCGAGTGCACACGCGAACGTGCGTCTTTGGTTTATACTCAGTCCCGTCACCTTGGCGACGGCGAGTGCACACGCGAACGTGCGTCTTTGTTTTATACTCAGTCCCGTCACCTTGGCGACGGCGAGTGCACACGCGAACGTGCGTCTTTGTTTTATGCGGCGGGAGCGCGCGCGCGCGCTGGCGAAGCCTGCGCGCGTCTCCGCCCCAAATTTGCATGATGAAGAAAGATTAGCGGCAAACGGCGATCTTCATTACATCCCCGTTTGCGCGGGCAAGCAATTACAAGGGGTGGGTGTACTAACCGTTTGCCCCTTGGTGAGGCCGAAGCCTCTGGTCACTAAACCTCCGCGTTATGACTCCGACTCTAGGAGCGCCGTTGGGCTTCGCGTCGCGGGCATCTGGTGCCTGGCTCGATGCGCCGAGCCATATCCTGGTCGCCTCGGACGGTGATGACGGTCCGGGGACCCGGGATCTTCATGCACAGATAGCCGTGATGTGGTACCGCGCCGAAGGAGTTGAGAATTGGGCACCCCCGTATGGCATTGTAGGGATACGGGAGGTCGACCACGTCGAAGGTGGCATCTTCGGTCCGCGCATTGTCATCTCGGCCGAAGGAGACTTGAAGGCCGATCTGGCCCAGCGCCCACAGGGGCTGTCCCCCGAAGCCCTGCAGTGGGATTCCCGAGGGCCCCAGGCGGCTTCGAGGGATCCCCATCTGGTCGAAAGCCGCCGCAAACAAGACGTTCGCGGAACTACCCCCGTCCACCAAGGCGCGCCCCACGTCGCATCCCGCGATGGTGACCCGGATGACCAGGGGGTCCTGATGAGGGAAGTCCACCCCTTGGGCGTCATCAGGTGTGAATGTAACCTCGTGCCGCGCCCATTCCGGCGGTGCTTGCGCTGGGTATGCCGCCACGTGATGTAGTCTTCGCGCGTAGGCCTTCTGCTGCCGCGCCGAGGCGAATTCCAGCGCAGAGCCGCCGGATATGACATTAATAACCCTGCGGTAGGTTGCGTCCGGGGCCTGCAACGACAGGAGGCCCTCCCGAGGCTGCTGTACGTGAGCTTGGATCCGCAAGGTGCCTTCCTGGGGTTGCATTCCCTGCGCCTGTACCTGCATCCCCTGCGCCTGTACCTGCATCGGGGCCTCGTACGAGAATTGGACGTGGGCCACCGCAGGCGGGCGCGCCTCCGGGTTCCTGTCCCTAGCGACGCTGTCGCGGAGCGCCGCGATGGAGGTGCAGTTACGGGTATCGTGATTGCCGCGGTCGTGGACTAAGCACCACAGTCCCTGATGCTGGTCGTCGTAGTCTCCACGACCCTTATCGTCGCGGCCCCTGCCACGGCCGCGGCCCCGGCCACGGCGCCCCCGGCCGCCTCGGCCCGCTGGAGCACCCTCGTCGGACCCGCCTTCGATGTCGAGGACGTACCGGTTTTGCCTCGACCTTTGCTGGCCGCACTTGGGCTGATCCGACGACTCCTTATGCGAGTTGTCCCTGCGGTCGGGCGCGTCCCTGGACGACTCCTGCTTGCGCTTTCCCTTCGAAGAGCCGCCCTTCGACGGATCTTCGGTTTTTGCCGAGGTTCAGGCCTGGTTAGTGTCGGAGTCGTCACCTTGCCTTCGCCGCGCGTCTTCCTCCGCCCTGGCATATTCTTCCATCTTGTCGAAGAGCTTCGCCACCGTCTTGATCGGCTTCCGCGCATTGTACTCAGCCATCGGGCCCGGACGAAGGCCCTGTATGGCTGCATTGACGATGGTGGTCTCGTTGACGTCCTTCACTTGACATCGAATCTTGGCGAAGCGTTTGAAGTAGTCCCGGAGCTTCTCCGAGGGTTTTTGCTTCACGTCAAAGAGCTGGTCCGCATCGACCCGGTCAACGTAGTTTCCTTGGAAGTTGTTGTGGAGGCGGGCGCGGAGCTGTTCCCACGCGTAGATGGAGCCCGGCTCTATGGTGAAAAACCAAGAGAGCGCCACTCCTTGTAGCGCGAGGGGGAGTCCCTTTGCCTTCGTGGTGTCATCTCCGCCCGCGGCTTCGATCGCGGTTTCGTATACGCGCACAAACTCACGGGGGTCCGTGTCGCCTTTATACGAGTCGATGGCGCTAGGGAACTTGAAGTCTTCGGGCCATACCGCCTGCTGCAGCCCCGCCGAGAGCGGGGACTCCGGATCCACGCGTCGTAGCGGCACGCGGCTGGACGTGGGGGCTTCGCGACTGTCCGCCCTTTCCGGCGCGGGCTCGGACGCGGTTGCTGGCGCAGCCGGCTGACTCCGAGCCTCTTGTATATCTCTGACGGCTCCGCGAAGGTCCCCCAGCTCCCGCTAGAACGCGTTGAGAGCCGCCAGCAGGGCGCTTTCCATCCCCGGTGCGGGCGGGGTCACCGGTGCTTCCGACGGGCGGGTCGGCGCGGGGACGACCGCATCGCGGGGTCCCGAGCTGCCGGTCGCTCCGTCGTGGCTACCTCGGACCGCCCAGTCCGCACCGCCGGCGAGGGCTGCCGTGGGAGCGGCGAGGTCGGCTGTCGTCGCGTCGGCGGGGTCGGTTGTCGCCGCACCCGTGTCGACGTCTTCGACCGCCGGGTCCGTCCTCGCAACGCCGGTGGCGGGGTTGGTCGTCGCTGTGCCGGTGACGGGGTTGGTCGTCACCGCGCGAACGTCGATGTCTCCGGACACCGCGACTGCCTCGCCACCCGCGTCCGCCGCTGCCGGTGCCGAAGCTCTGGTACCCATACGACGCTCCGGCCCGGCCGCCTTCTTTCCCTTCGCCGCCGCTGAGGAAGCTTTTTTCGGTGCCATCTTTTTCTTCGGTCTTCAGGCTTGTCTTCGTCCTCCCCACGGACGGCGCCAACTGTTGTGGCTACAGACCAAACAGAGAGAGAGATGGTAGTGGAGAGTAATGAAGATAAGTGTAATGGCCTGGGTCCTCCCCATGGCTTGCACTTATATATATATATGCACATGAGGAGTGCTTTTACAGTTATATTCTTACATCTGGTTACCCCTTCTGGGGCAGTTATGTCATTACACATGGCCTATTCTGGGCCTTATAATCTCCTGCCAGGCCTGCTGGGTTTAGGTGGGGGCCACCCCTACGACAGTCTCTTTGCCATATCCGTGATCTTTTGTTATGAGAAGAAACTCCTCATTGTTGTCCTCATGAGTTTCAACATGAAACCCATTCTTACGGATATCTCTATAACTCAATAAGGTACGAGTTGAATCGGGATACAAGAGTGCATCCTCAATTTTTATTGATGTACCCATAGGAAGCGTAATTGTGGCCTGACCGGTGCCAACTATTACAGCATCGCGTCCAGCGATTGTTAAAATATTTCCTTTGTTCTTTGTGAGAGTTTGGAAATATTTTATCTCCCTGAGTATAGAGTTAGTGGTACCGCTATCCACTAGGCACATTTCCTCATCCATCAGATCGACTCCCGTACAATCTATACAAAATGGAGAATTTGATTATGTAATTCTCAACAAATATATATAGAATACATACAATATATATATATATATATATATATATATATATATATATATATATATATATATATATATATATATATATATATATATATATAGGTATCAATTGTGCTTAATATAAATTACAATACCCATTGTGTTTAAATGAAGAACGGACAACATCTAGCCTATGGCAACATTCACAATTAAACGACATCCACATTTAAGGCATTATTAAATAAGGTATCTCAAAGTGTAGGAGCCTAGTTAAAGTCTCCAAACGGATCGTTAGAAGTGAACTCCACGATCATGTTCTCCGTATCGTCAACATTCCCATCAAGTGGAGGTAATGCCTTGGTGTTGTGTGTTCCCGCAGCTGTAGGAGCAGAGTAGGAGCATCCAGGGGCATCTTTCTTAGTAATGTCAGGTTGGAGGAATTCTTCCATGTTGACATCAGGTTGGGAGTTGAAGTGTGCTTCAAATTGTCCACCTTGATTGGAACGTCCTTGATTGGAGCGTGCTCGTCCCACGGAATTCAAGTACAAAGCCACCAAGTGCTTGGGAGTACGACATTTCTCAGTCGGATGGTTGTAACAGCCACACTTGTTACAAGTGTTAAACTTGTTCTTGTTTGACTTAGAAACATCCTTTCCCTTGTTAGCACCACGAGACTTCCGTTGTCTCTTGAACTTGTTCTTCCCTTTAAAGGTTCTAGGATTGCTAGAGTTAGTAGCATTCCCTTGAGGTTTGTTCTGAGTGTTAGCATGTACTTCTGGCAAAGGCTTAGTGCCCAAAGGGCGCAGATTAGAGTTCCATATTAGGAGCTCACTATGCCTTTCTGCCTGAAGTAATGTTTTAATCAACTCAGAATAAACGGTGAAACCTCTTTCACGGTATTGTTGCTGCAGGATCATTTGTGCGGGGAGCATGGTAGACAACGTCTTTTCAATTTTCTCCGCATCAGATGGTTCTTTCTCGCAAAACTGCAGTTTAGAACTGATTTTATGAACAGCATGGTTGAACTCTCCCACAGATTTAAAATCTTGTATGCGGAGGTGGTTCCACTCATTGACAGCCTCCGGTAGGATGACTGCTTTCTGCTGTTCATACCGTGTTTGAAGAGCAAGCCACAGAGCGCGTGGGTCTTCTTCCATCAGATACTCAGCCTTGAGATCAGGATGGATGTGATTCCTTATGATAAATAAGGCATTGTACTTGAGAGTCTCAGCCAAAGGAGCTACACCCTCTTGGGGGGCTGCAATTGCCTGGTACATTCCGCGCAACGATAGACTCACTTTGAGATCCATCGCCCATGTGGGGAAGTTGTGGCCGTCAAGAGCGAGAGCCTCAAACTCTTTAGTAGCCATTGTGCCTACATATGTAGGACCACAGATTTGTAAAAAATCTTTGGCAATGTTAAATAAGCAATGCGAAATGCAAGTAATCAAGGTAAACTTGAAATACATAAAGGGACATTCTCCTATTGTGGAATAACATAGTTAATCACCAATGGTATTAACATTATTTAATTCATTTTTCAACATTGAGTGCACACTTTGAGGATGATAATCCCACAGTAGTACTTTAATACTACCTTGTGTATGGCCAATGTGAAAAAGAACCATGGTAATCACTTAGGTGTAGACCTTGTATAAGTTATAATCAAATTGGGTACGCACGCGGAGGACGAAATCCCACAGTAGTACTATGGTACTACCTTGTGTATGGCCAATTTGAAAATAAATAAAAGTAGTCACCCAAAAGTGTAGACCAAATTGTTTCAAAACTTGATATTAGGTACGCACGTTGAGGAATAAAT
This sequence comes from Dendrocalamus latiflorus, assembly GCA_017311315.1. Taxonomy (NCBI): domain Eukaryota; kingdom Viridiplantae; phylum Streptophyta; class Magnoliopsida; order Poales; family Poaceae; genus Dendrocalamus; species Dendrocalamus latiflorus. Next base: position 23,087,500 of record CM029673.1, read on the forward strand.
CCCGCGGTAGTACTATGGTACTACCTTGTGTATGGCCAATATCAAAGTTAAGAAACTTTGTGTTATTCCCATATGAGAGAAAATCAACCTAAGACATTTGCATAAAAAAAATTAAATGCTTGTATGGTAAACTAGTAAACGAAATATTTAAATTGCATAAGATAGATTGCAATAATTGATGTATAATAAATTGCATGGAAACACATATGTTTGCAAATATTTACAATAGAAATTTATTTAACATAAAGTGCTGCATTTTCCATAAAAGGGAGGGGGGTTTTTGCAATCTTTCGGCAACCTGGGCTGCAGCCCGATCAGCCTTGTGGCCCATGAGGGAGGTGGGGGGGGGGGGGTTAATGGGCTAAAAGCCCATTGGAGGGCAGCAGTATAAAATGGAGGGAAGGGGGGAATTTAGGGTTTCCCCCCAAACCCTAACCGCCGCCGCCCTGCCCATTTGGGCGCCGCCTCCACCTGGCCGGCTACGCGCCGCCGCCACCGCCGGCCTCCGGGCGCCTCCACCGCCGCGAGCGTGCCATCGCCGGTCGCCGCTGCAGCCGAGCACCCTGGCCACCCCGGCCGCGCCGTCGGGCTTTACCGCCGCCGGCCGCTGCTGAAGCCGAGCAGCCGAGCACCGGCCGCTTTGTGCGCCGCCGACGCGCCACAGAGGCCGCCTTGCCATGCCGGCCATGGGCGCCGCTCAGGGTCAAGCCGCCTCCGGCCTCGCCATCGGCCGCCGCCTCCTCGCCGTGGGGCGCAGTCGCCGGCCTTTTCGGGCGCCGTCGCCGTGCGAGTGGGCCACGCCTTGCCGTGGACGCCACCGTCGGCCACCGGGAGCGCCGGCCCCTTGGCGCCGCCTCCGTGGGGAGCCGCCGGCCGCGGGCCGCCTTGGCCGCTTCGGGCGTCGCCCCTTCGGCCGGATCGGGCCGCGCCGGGCTGTGCCGCCGGTCGGGAGCCGCCGGCCGCGACCGCGCCGGGCCTGGCCACGCCGCCGCGCCGTGCGGACGCGCGGCGCCGGCCTCGCACTGTGCCGGCCGCGCTGGGCCGCGCGTCGTGCCGGCCGCCGTGCTTCCGGGCCTCGCCGAGCCGCGCGCCTCGCGCCGCGTCGCCAGCCACTTCAGTGCCGGCCAAGGGCGGGTGCTTCGCCGGGCTACACCGTCCACATGCCGCGCCGGCCGCGCCTCGGTCGCCGGGCCTCCCCGGGCGTTGCGCGCCTCTACTGGCCGCGCGCCGGCCCCGCCGACTCGCCGGGTTGGCCGTGCTGTGGAGCCGCCATGGGCGCGGGTGTGGTAGAAGGTGATGCCACGGTTCGCGCCAGGAAGCGATGAATGCAAGAACATCCAGTGCCATTACCTTCTTGTTCCTTGTCTCTGTTTTCTTTGTAAATGGCAGTGCGTGCTGATAACGTGTTAGAATAGATTGAGACAAATGTTTGGGAAGCAAAAGTTACTTTATTCTGAATTTTTACAGTGCTTTATAGATGATGAGAGGGTGGGAGAAAAGGTGTCTTTATCAAAAGACATCTATACATTAGGCAGTTTCTGTAACTGTGTTTAAGAATTCTTACGAAAATTAACATGTTTTAACTGTTTTTTATAAAATCTGTGTAAAATCGAAACATGCATGAACTTTTGTGGCAGCGTGGGTGTTCGATCCATACGGTTTTCGTTTGATTTCTCGATCGCACGACCTCATGTCGCTCATAGACCATTCCGCTCACGTAACTGGTGAACATGCAGGTGGCGGATGCATGGCCAGCTCTCCGTTGATGCCGACATGGGTTGTCGCCACAAGGCGTCCAGGTGCACGTCGGTCAGCTCGGCCGCCACCCCGCCCACGGCTCGACACGTACATGCACCGATGCACGCGCTCCAAATTTGCAATCGGCGCTCCTAACTCGACGCGAATCGTCTAAAAAAACCCCACGTAACTATAGAGTCGAGACCCGTTAACTTTTTTTCATTTAAAATAAATTTATTTTAATTTTAAACTCATTAATTATATTCAAAGTAATTTTGGTTTGAATATTAAACGAGCTCTTTTACCGGTCCTACGTGGCGGCGGCGAGCTCGGCCTTGTTTCGCCATGCTCTGCTGCTGCCCCATCCGCATCCGAATTCGCATGTGTCGGCAGATGTAAAAACACGCCTCGGAGCCCACGCGTGCGCGCGGGTTTACCCTGCTCATTTTAGCTTAAAGTTCTGATTTCTAACTTATTTTTCACTATTAATAAATCTCATATATTTTCTGTATTTTTGCTTTTTTTTAACTTTTTGATCGGTTTTTTTCGTATTTATTTGTATTATTCGTAATAAATTAATCTGTTTTTTTATTTTTAAATAAAGTTTGGCTCATCCTTGTCGCTCCTATCTCTTGCTGCTTCTTTAATTATTATTATCAATGAGCAGCAGCGCACACTCGCATGCCGTGTTTCGTCTCGCAAATTCGCGGACGCATTGCCGCCCTTGACCCAGGCAGCGCCTCGCCGCCTCCCATCGCCGTACTCGGAATTTAGACGGGGGGCTTGGCTCAAATCGGAACCTAGACAGTGACACGTTGCTCGTCCCAACTTTCGCTGGTTATAAATGGCGCCAACGATCTGCACCAGCTATTAGCTCTGGCGAAGTTGCTTGTGTGTGTGTGTGTGTTTTCCCCTTGTCACCGTGTGTTGTTGTACTTTTGTATCATTGGCATGCACAAATAGGTGCTGTGAGCAGGACAGTGCATGCCGTGTGTGGTTGGCTCCCTGGCCGCGCGCATGGCGGTGAAAAGTAATGCAAATTATTCGTATTATTTGGCTATTATATTTGATAGAATATAAATATAATATAGATTTTTCTATTCGATTAATATTTTCTATCATATTCATATTCGAATTCGTATAAAAAAATATGAATACGAATATGATATGGACTTTTACCATCCATATGATTTTTTCCAGACTATCAGTATCTGTATTCGTATTTGACGAAGTAATATACATATTTTATTAAAATATGACTAATTAGCTGGGCAATTTTTTAATTGAACATTAATTCATGTTTCTTTAGATGAAATAAATGATTTAGAATGATTAAATGTGATTGTACGAGGATAAAATATCATTAATGTCTTCATACTATATAAGTTATAATGATATCTGGATCTGACCGATTTGAGTAGATATTTGATTTGAATTCATATCCAACATTTGTCCGGTTCATATTCGTATTCGAATCCGAGAAAAATGTAGATGTGGATATAGTTTGAGCACTATCTGATTCATTTTCACCCCTAATGGCCAGGACGTAGCCGGAAGCTCGCTAGGACGCGGTTTGGTTGTCAACGTGGCTCGTTGCCAGGTCCAGGTGACTAACACCTCGCTCTAAAATGACTTCTTTTGGCTTTTTAATTTTATTTTTCTATTTTTTGGATTTTTTATTTTGTCCCTTATTTTTTTTGTATTATCTGCCACGATATAACTTTTTTATTTTTTTAAATTTAATTATGTAGAAAAAGCTAACAACAGCTATATTGTATTTTCAGTCATCTCGATGTAAAAAAAGTCAAAAGACTGAACTTAAGGCTGTGCTCATTTGGGCTGAATAAGCCTGACTTATGGCCGAATTTTTACTGTAGCTGGTTTATTTTGCATTGTAGCTGATGGTGTCTTATTTAGCATAATTAAATTTTAAAAATTAAAAATAGAAAAAATATGTTAGCCCATCACGTATAATGCAAATAAATATGAAAAAATAACCGATAAAAAGCTCAAAAAAGACAAAAATAAAAAAATTATAAATAATAAAAAATAAATTAGAAGTCAGAAACTCAAATCAAAATAAGCAAGCCCCCGTTTGAGCACTGCCTAAAATGGAGCGCCTCTCAAGCGACTCGATCCACCGTCCTATGTTCCATCTACCGCCTCTGCCTTCATCTTATTAGCCTCAGTCACAATCTTTCAACCACATACTACGTCCTCAGATTTGTTTGGCAAAATAAAAATCATTAAGCTCTAGGTACGACTTCTTGACAACATAGAGCTCGGGATCTGTTCGGTAAAATAAAAAAACATTAAAATACTATCTCTAGGTACGACATTTTGACAAGCATAGAGCTCCGGACACAAACAAGCCGTTGCATCAGAGGCCGTGCAGACGCTAGCTGCGCTGGTTGTCTCTGGGGTCACTGGGAGCCTGGGAGGAGCAAGCGTGAGACCGAGGTGTCACTTGCGTGGTGCACAATCCTGGATCAGTACAAGGCACCATAAGTTCAATTTGACCATCAAGTGAAGGGTCCATCAGAGAGTTCAGAACTCACTCGGCCCCGTTGCTTCTCTTCCGTGCAGTTTTCCCCTAGTAGCATCAAAGGATCTATACATCTTCTATCTAAGAAAAAAATGAAGGAAATACCACCTTTTTTTTCAAAGTATTCAGATTTTTTTCTATATACACATCATTTTTTATCATATTTATAATATTTTTTGTTCATATATGTAATGTTTTTTTAATGTATGTAACATTTTTTCTATATATACAACATTTTATAGCTGAGAAATGTTGCATACATAGAAAAATATTGTATACATAAGTGAAAAAATATTATAAATATAGATAAAAATATATTGCATACATAAAAAAATTTAAATACTTCAAGTAAAAAACACTCAACTGTTATTTAGCAATTCCTGAATATTTTTAGTACCGGGATTTAGTGCTCGTCCCCTTCCTCCTGCTTCTTATGCTACCCACCCAACTGTTATAGCCATCACCGTCTCCATCTCGCCATCGATTAGATGGCCGTGGTTTTGGAATCGCTAGCCTTTCCGTGTTCATTTAACTAAAGAATTAACAGCGGTGGGGCAGACAGATTGATGCCATTGTTCGATTCTTCTTTCTTTCTACTTATATATACAACATTTTATAGTTGAGAAATGTTGCATACATAGAAAAATATTGTATACATAAGTGAAAAAATATTATAAATATAGATAAAAATATATTGCATACATAAAAAATCTAAATACTTCAAGTAAAACACACACAACTGTTATTTAGCAATTCCTGAATATTTTTAGTACCGGGATTTAGTGCTCGTCCCCTTCCTCCTGCTTCTTATGCTACCCACCCAACTGTTATAGCCATCACCGTCTCCATCTCGCCATCGATTAGATGGCCGTGGTTTTGGAATCGCTAGCTTTTCCCTGTTCATTTAACTAAAGAATTAACAGCGGTGGGGCAGACAGATTGATGCCATTGTTCGATTCTTCTTTCTTTCTACATTTGCTTCCTTTGAAGCCCTGCTTTATCTGGCCGTCTTTTCCATTTCCATTTGTTTCGTAAGCTGCGTTACCTTTTCTGTGCTTTGTCTATCGCCTCGTGGGCTATCTCCTCCACTCCCTCTCATTCTTGTAGTAGTACTAGTACCATTGGTACCCAGGAATTATTAGTCATCTTCTTTGTGATCCATAGCCTGCTCTGCCTCTTCTCCATTGTTCTTGGTTGCCTGTTATTCCTGTCATTGATATCCAAGAAAGCTTCTGCCTTCCTTTCGCATGAGCACATAAGCTCAGTTCTTTGATGGTACCTGGACAGTGAGCAGCCGGACAAAACCGGCGCCTTTCCTGCTTTGCTCATGGACAGCTCACTCTACTCTGCTGTAACAGCTCAAGGTAAGGGATCCCTGCTGTTAGATTCCTCAGCCTGGATGGATTAATGCTAATTCAATCTGGTGGCATCGTCGGAGTGAGTGATTAGATAGATGCATGCCTGCGGGGATTGCTTGCATTGCACATGCTCTGGAATTGAATGGCTGGTGCTTGGCAGGTTCTTGTTGAGTGGGGCAAAGCTTAGGCAGCCATGGAGATGGCCTCAAAATCAGGGGTGCTTTCGGAAACGGCGTCTTGCACCGACACTTCGAGATCGGCATACTCGTCTTGTAATCTCCAACATCGGTACTCACAGAGGTTAGCACTCCTCTCAGCATGTTCTGAAATCTGAATAAATTTGTTCTTCTGGAACTAGTTCAATTTAAGATCAGTCTGTACATACTAAAAGAGTAGCTTCAATACGAAAACATGAAGGCATATAGGAGTGAGTAATTTACAAGTTCTGAATAAGTGTTGAGAAAAATTGAAAAAAGAGCACAAATAGACAACTAACTCTATTCTCCAATCCGTGATTAAGTGTGACTTTCAGTTCATCATTCATCTGTACATACAGAATATTTTTACATTACTTTAGTACAGCATTTTATTAATTTGGTGCTGTACTCCACAACCGTCCTCTTCAGATTGCATTGAATACCTTTAGACCACATGTACTGTGCCACTGCACATTGATGTTCAGAGTTCATGTTGTAGAAAATGGTTGACAGTGGTATCCTGTAAAGGGAACGGCTTAAACTCACCTTCACTAATATGAATTTTGACACGCAATTGCAAAAATACTTTTGAGAAAATTTAGGCATAAGAATTACTGCACAGCGACTTTACATTAGTGAATATTGGCATGAAATCTGATCAAATGAAACTATTTGTCGTTTGTCGTTTTAGTGTTCTGAAGACACATGAAGGGGCAATGGACATATCACCACGATTCTCCTATTGCAAGCCTGTGAGTAAATTGGATTTATCTTGCAAATTTGTCAATAGCTTTTTCACTCGGTTTCCCATTGTCTCAAAAGCAGAAGTTACTCTTCAAGGACTAATATTGATTATACAGTTAATTATTAGATTTTGGTTTTATCACATAACGCAGACTGCAAATCGAGATAAGATTCTCCACAGAACACACTCACTTAACTTGCCAGAGCATTCGCCTGGCCATTACTCCAGGAAAACAACAGAGGGAACTCAAAAGGCTACTTCAAAGGTTTGCTGCAAATCCTAGCAAAGTGGTTCAATATATCAAATTGCCGAGGTCTATATATTTTGTTGAAGAAATATGCAGATGTGTGTGCCTTATATTCGTGTGATGCTTTAATTCTACCATCTTTTTCATTAGTAGTCTAAGTATGGTAGTACACCACTACATCCATGAAAAGTAATAGTCCAAACACACAAAAAATTCTTGTAAATATTTATCTTTATTTAATATATTCTTTATACTGTAGGGGTCTCCCCTACAGTTTTCATGCCAAAAATTAATTTGATGGCAAAAGGAAAAGTGAAAATATTAATGCTGGCATGCATGTTCATCTGCACCTTTAATTATTCATGTATTCTTAGTTGTGACCTTGCAGTGCTGCAGTCCATCGCAGATTTAGTCGGTGAGATTGCAGCCCTCGAGCAGGAAGTCATACGCAAGGAACTGCATCTGCTGTCCCTCTATAGAAGAGCATTTGATCAGTATCTATCCGATTCCTGCAGTGATGTGAGCGAGGTACATAATTCAGGATGCTAGCTAGATCAGTACTTCGAAGCCATGTCAACAGAATAAAGTCCAATATCCTAATATTAATGCCATTAGCAGGTGGATCAAGAAACACTGAAAAACATCGATGAGGGTGCGCTCCGTTTAAGAGATGTCAAGCAGTCTGCAACCTTCAACCTGCCAACTGTCTCAGATTCCAAAAGTGTATGAACTTTCTCTCTTCATTCTTTCAGTACACTCATCAGTAACCTAATGTTCCTAACTGGAAACATCTGACACGACTCTTGTATCTTACAGGAGGTATCAAGATCAGCAGCAAGGCATTCTAGTCTTGTGAACTTCTTGAGTGCTTCTATTTCTGACTATATACCTAAGATCTCTTGCAAACTATCGGAGGACATTTTAAGCTGCATTGCTGCTGTCTACTGCAAACTCGCAAGCACGCCATTGCAAGATGCAGACTCTGTGACTTCACCAAGTCCTTCTGTTTCATCTTCAAGTACTTTTTCTCCGAGTTATCGTAATCATACCTGGAGCCCTCGGTACAACTTCGATATCACCACAAGCCCTCGCCAATATGGATTCCAAAAGGAGAATAATGAACAAAACACAGGCATGATAATTGTTCCAAGGATACATATAAATGCTGACAAATTTGATTACGCCTCAAAAATTCTGGAGACTATCAGGTAAGCTACGAAAACAAGAAAAACAGTGATTTTTTTTCTAGTGGGACTGACATATTAGGAAAGATGCAAGGCTTCAGCTACTGATCTATATATTGTTCATACTGTGTCCCAGGTCCCTGATACAGCGGCTCGAAAAAATTGATCCAACAAAGATGACACATGAGGAGCAGCTCTGCTTTTGGATTAATGTCCACAATGCTTTAGTCATGCATGTGTTGCTCTATACTGAAAGCACATACTTACCTTATGCCATTTCCACTGTTAAGCTCAGAAATCAAGTCTAACCTGCACTGCCCCATGATATACAGGCTTTTCTGGCCTATGGGCTACATGATAAACGCATGAAGAGCACAGACAGGATTCTGAAGGTACATATTATATTCTAGACTTATCTCTACATGTAATATGAATGTGTCTGACATTTCAACCAATATATTGTCAGGCTGCGTACAATGTGGGTGGCCAATCAGTAAATGCTCAAACTATTCAGAACTCAATTCTTGGATGTCAATCCCATCGTCCATCATTGGTACGCCCTGCTTCTATGATATGCAAAACATGGAATTCCCCATTAACAAAACAAACACAATAATGAGCGTACTACCATCGCAGTGGGTTCGTGCGCTGCTCACACCAACAAAAAGATCCACGGCAGGGACGACCAGACACCCGTATGCCCTTCACCATTCAGAGCCAACTGCGCATTTCGCCCTCTCGACAGGAGCATTTTCAGATCCACCTGTAAGCTCTTCATACTGCTTAAAACCTTTCCCGCTGATGGCAACGCACTATGTGATCTTACCGTAAAACCTTCTTGTAGGTGCGGATGTACACTGCCAAGAAAATATATCACCAACTGGAGCTAGCAAGGACCGAGTTCATCCAAGCCAACGTCAAGGTCAAGAAGCAAGTCCTCCTGCTACCGAAGGTTCTTCACTACTACGCCAAGGACGCCGCTCTCGAGCTGCGCCACCTCGTGGAGCTGGTGCGCAAGAGCATGTCCGAAGCTCAGCAGCAGGAGATCGGGCACTGCCTCAGGAGTAGGATCGACAGGCATGTGGAGTGGCTGCCGTACAAGTCGTCCTTCAGATACGTTGTACATAGGGATTTGGCTGAATAGGCACCGAAGTTTTTTCCCCTTCCTTTCTCAATCTGGGCGTGTCAGCAGCGGATTTTCGATAAAAACAGCTGGTGTGGTGTGCGCGCGCGCTCGCGTGTAAATACAGGGGAGATTGTGAATTGCGATGGTGAATCCACGCGTGCTGGTGTTTTGAAAGTGAAACCTTCTGCTCTTTTGTTGTGTACGGGTGTACTAGTCAGTCAGTCAAGTGTGCATTCGGGCTGAGACGATGATAATAATGTCAAGATCCATGGGAGCAATATGCACCTCTGTGCATTTGTGAACTTCGTTAGCACAATTGTGAGATGTTGAGACGACCTCACGGTCACCGTACGTGGATCGGTCGGCCATTGAGTTGAGGATAATTAATTTTTTTAGCAATTCCGATTATTTAAGCCACACCCGGCTAGCGTACGCGTGACGTGACACGCACAGGTTCACAAATCACAATGCTACGCTATTGAGGAGGTCGAGGGCAATGCCCACGTGGAGTTCCACGCTCCCGGCCCAGTCCGCCACAACCTTGCCGAACAGCGAGCTCGCGTCGCCGCCGAAGTTCACAAAATCGCGGGCGCACTGTGCCGCCCAAGACCCCGCGGCGCTGATGCATTCCTTCGCTTCGGACATGTCCCGCCTGGCCTGCTGCTCCCTTCCCGGGACGGCCGCGGCCGTCTTCTCGAGGCGCTGGAGGGCGGCCAGCGACCTGCGCTGCCCTTCCATGCCCGCCACGACGTCGAGCGCGCACGGGTGCAGCCACTGGTAGCGGAAGCGGACCTCGCGCCGGATGTGACTGAAGCTCCGGAGCTGGGCGAACACGCCGGCGGCCGCGGCGCGGGAGACCTTGACGTGGCTGCCGTAGAAGGAATCGGCGTGCGGGAGGAGGGAGTCGTGGCAGACGGTAAAGTTCCTCGTCGCGGCGCAGCACGCGTGGAGGAAGGCCTTCGCCGCTGCCGGCGACGGCGCTGGCTTGTCTTTTGCGGTGGCTGCTGCTGTCCCGCGTGTTGGTACGACGCCGAGGGCGACGAGCACGACGACGACCATGAGTTGTTGGAGGAGACGAGGAGTTGTTGCGCGAGGAGAGGCCATCGCCGTTTAGCGGTTTGCTTTGGCCGTGCGAAAGTGCGAATTGGACGACGACGGGTGCATGCTTATAAAAACACGGCACGTACGTACGTTTCCTTGATTTGCGCGCCATCACGGATTCACGGTTTACTGCAGACAGCAACGTTTCCTTTTCTTCCCTCCAAATTTTACGTAACCTTCTATACAGATATTGCTTTCCTATCAATTATCAAATTGTGGCACCATATACAACTACGTACCTCGCATATTTACAGGCTACAACTCCAAAAAATAAAGAAATTTTTGCAAATCTTTCCGACGATCGGCACATCCCAAATCTTTCCAAATTAATATACTACTATCCATATCTTCTATTGGTCATTAGACCTGTTGAACTATCGGGGTGGGCCTAGGAAAACCCGGCCTCTTATGGGCAGGCCCAAGACCATTGAGACCCGAGATATCTAGGCCCAAAGCCCAAAAAGTCTATTTTTGGAATAAATAATTTTATTTAATTATTTTACGGAATAAATAATTTTATTTAATTCTTTTACGGAATAAAATATTATTATATAATCCATATTTTGGAATAAAATATTAATATTTATTAATGTTATCAGGTTTTTTTCCAGGCTTAGGACCGCGGGGCGAAGATATGGCCCCGAGTTGACAAATCGGGCCGGACCGCCCATGAACAAGTCTATTGCTGATTCGATTCAGGACTCATGGCATCCTTGCTAACAGATCGACATATCCTATTAGCGTGGTGCTTCTCCTAATTTGGTGTCTCTTGATCGATGACCTGGCTGTTCCTGTCAATCTAAATGTGCTAACATGTTTAAGTCATGACTGAGCGAGTAATTGTTTTGTTGTATATCGGTCTATTCCCATCACCCGATAATGTAGACATTTTGGGCCTATTCTTTTTGGCTACGGCTTATGGCTTTTAGGCTGTTCGTGCGAGAGATTACAGAGTAACAGAAACTCACGTGCGGTTTTTGCCGATATAAATGAAGTCAGTACATAATTTACTACAATTAACTAGTAGACCCTATCTTGAAAAGATACTCCGTTTAAAAGCTAATTACTGTAGAAAAGCCGAAAATCAGATTTTAGAAGCTGAAAAGAACATGACCTTTACCTAAAGCGGCTTATTAGAGGTGAGATGCCCATTAGACTCATTAGCTAGTTTAATCTCATATTGCACACCTCTTCAACCTACATAAGGAGAGGTAGGGGTTGCTCATAGTATATGCACCACGAAGAGATATCAATAAGGGGGAACATTTGTCACATCCCAAAATTTTGCTTTTTGGAAAAAAATTAAATTCAAGTTAATTATTTTAAGGTAATTGGAATTTTATTTGGCTTTTCTGAATTTCTGGAATTTAAAACCTATTTTTAATATTTAAAATTAATTTAAAGTATAAAAATTAAATACCATCAATAGCTGGAAATAATTTTACTTAGTCCAAAATGTGTCCAGGAGCTTCTGTGAATTTTTCTGGAATTTTTGGAGGTATTTTCATATTTTTCTGAGGCCTAAATAATTACTTAGCATTTTCTGGAAATATAAAATCAAAATCGAAAATAAAAACTCATCCCCCTCCCTCCAGCCGACGCGTGGACGGCCCAGGACCGCCCACGTCGCCGCTCGGCCAAATCCAGGCCACCCCTCCCCTTCCCTCGCTGCCTAGCGGGCCCGGCCCGTCAGCCTCGGCCCCGCCTTCCCCTCCTCCTCGCCCGACGCGTGGACGGCTCGGATGAGCCGCGTCTTCGCGCCCGGCCTCAATCCACCGCTCCCTCCCACTTAAGCGCGCCCGCCGCCCGATCTGCATCGGAGTTACGTGGCCGCCATCCGCACCACGCGCCCCGCTCTCGCTGACTGCGGGCCCCGCTGGTCAGTTCCGTCGTCTCCGCGCGGACGCCGGACTCCTCTTCCCTTTCTCTCTCTCCCGAAGAATCCGGCGACCGAATCCCGCTCGAACTCGGCCTCTTTCTTCGAATTGAACGCGGATTCAAACTACCGGGGGGATAAGCGTCTTATCCCCTAAAAGCCCGGAGCTCCGCGTTGCCTCCGACGGCTTATCCCCAAATTTGAATCAGCCTCGGCCGTCGACTTCGGCGAGGAATTCCCGCTGCCTCACCCCTCCCCGAGCCCTATAAATAGCCCATCGGCCTTCGCCTCTCCCCGCACCACCTCCCAGCACCCTCCACCTCTTCTCCGGAGCCCTGAGACGCCCCGCAGCCGAGCTTCTCTCTCCGCGAGCCCCGCCCAACTCCGACGAGCTCTCCCCGCCGCCTCAGACCTCCCCGGAGCCCGTAGTCGCCACCTGCAGATTCTCCGAGCATCGGCGGATCTCCTGGGCACCTCGGCCACCTCTTCCCGTCGCCGGAGCGTCGTCGCACCGGAGCACCCGAGCTGCCTCCGCTGCTCCCTCGCCGCCGGCCGTCTCCGTTCATCCCCGGACCTCACCAACTCCTCCAACCAAACCCCCTTCGCACGCAGATTACAATCTACGCACCGCCTGAACCTCTCCGGCCCATCCTCGCCGCCGGCGCCGTCGCCTCCGACCATCGCTGCCCGGGCCACCCGAAGGTATCCCTCAAAGGGATTTGCTGCCCTTTATGGGTAGGCAAAGCCTCCCCCTCCCCTCTGGTTAGCAGCGCGCGATTTCAACTCCCCGGTGCGCGTTCGAGCCTTCGGCTCCGCGCGCTGGGTTGAGTTTTTCGTTTATTTTCCGCGCTGACAAGTGGGTCCCACCGTCAGCGGCAGCCGTCTGTGCGGGCCACTGCCGCCTGGGTCCCATCTGTCTGCGCCAGCCTCTGACAAGTGGGTCCAGATCCCAGTGGGTCCCACCTGTCAGTGACCAAGGCAGATGAGGTCACTGGCAGAGGGGTCCCACATGTCAGTGACCGCAGAGGGTCTACTGGTCAGTGGGTCCCACCTGTCAGATTCTCGGAATAAAATAAAAGATTAAAAATTAAATATCCCAGTGGGTCCCACCTGTCAGAAATTTTCGAATTTCTGGATTTATTCAAACTGAGAATTTCAAATGATCATAACTTTCTCGTTTTAACTCCAATTTCAGCCATTCAAATTTCTAAATTCATCTAAAATCATGATCTACCCAAATATGGCCTCTTTTGAATTTTTGGATTTTATTTGAATTTTGTTTGTAATTATTTGTTTGGTTTGCTTCGTTTCTATCGCGTAGATTCCAACGTTGTCGACGATCACTCCACCCAACAGCAAGAAGACCCAGAGAATCTGCAAGAAGGCAAGTCTCCTTTGATCATCTTGAACCCATGATTTGAAATGTTTTCAAACTATTTTAAATTACGTGCATTGCTATTTACATAAAATATTAGTTCAAATCTCTAGGAACTAGTTATTCCAACTTGCTATGCCCTCCATTGAAGTTGAATGCCATGTACTCTTGTCACCATAGAATTTCCTTTGTCTCATTAATGAGAGTATTATAATTACTTGTTGATATTAGAGTGGTAGTACAATGCTTAGCCATGCTAGTGAATATTTCTTAAATCTTGAAAATGGGAAACTAATAATTATTATTGAACCCTTGTGTTTGTAAATGTAGTGGTAATTGGAGTTGCCACTGATCTTTTAAAATAAAATAAAATGTCAAAGTTGATTTAGATTAGGGTGGATGGTTGGTTTGGCTTGGTGCAGTTAGCACGAGATCTTGTTAAGTGTATGTTCCACCCTAGTCAATTAAGGACCGACGCTTGTGTTTGTCCAGACTGAGCATTAACCGTACAACCACAAGTCTATATGGGTACGACCTAGCTGACTAACTTATGATAGTCTAGTTTAGGTGCCACCAGTGGAAAGTGGGTGCCAGGGATGGACTGGTTATCCACAGTGAGGGACAGGGATTTACTGTACTCATATGGCGCAAGAGGGGGCTTCGGTTCGGGCAGTTAGCCTACCTGCGGTGAAACCTCAGCGGGTGGTATCTAGCTAGATTAGAGTAAGGTAAAGGCTTTGTGATATTTTATCTGGGTCTCATGCCAAAGGAAGCGTGTTGACTTTTAGGATAATTTATCTCTTGTGGGTAAAGTTGTACAACCTCTGCAGAGTGTAAGACTATTCGAATAGCCGTGCCCACGGTCAAGGGCGGGCAAGGAATGCATTCACATGGTAGATTTCTGGTTTTGGTTTTAAAAATCAAGAATTTGTGTTCCGAGAGTGGAGGGAACTCTTGGAAGGGTATTCTGGCGGTTGGAGCCAGAGAGGGTGAATGGAACCCGAAACTTTAAAATTTGTTATCTAGTGTTGGTGGATGGAACCTTCACTATTAAGTTAATGTAGTTCTGTTAAAACATTTATTTGATTAACTTGATGCCTTTGAATTTGATTAATGGTAATTTAAAATGTTGCTTTGTGCTAAAAGAGCCATATAGCCTTCCTTTGTCAAGCCTTGCATCTATGCATTTTTCCCAAGACTTGCGGAGTACTTTATGTACTCACATGCTACACTCAAAAACAAATCTCAGAGGAAGTTGAAGCTCAAGAAGGTGACTACGACTACTGCTTCGCGTGTGGCTGCGATGGATTCTTCCCGGAGAACTAGGTCGCGCTTCCCCAGTCAATTGCCTGTGGCGTATTGATGGGTCGTCATCGAGTTATCTTTTGCTTCCGCTGTGTTTCGTGTGTGCGAGGTCTTAAACCTCTATTGTAATAAGGAGACCTTTCGGTCGGTACTCTCAATTATTGTAATAAATCGCTGTTGGTGATGTTTTCCATTCTGTTTAACTGTGTGCACTAGCTTTGATCTGGGACTAGTGCAGTAATACACAGAGGGTCCGGGTTCGGAAATCCGGGGTCCCGACAACATTCAGGGGCGGATCTACAGTAGTTCATGGGTGTTCAGCTGAACACCCAAAAATTTTGACAAAAAACCTAGTATATATGGGGTATATTACATATGTATATGTATAATTGTGTCATTTTAACTGTTTGGGCACAGCAAATGGGTGTTCTGCCGGCCGGCCCGCCCGCCTGAGCGAAAGAGCTGCAGCCCCCATTTCCGCGTGCGCGTGAAGCCCAACCCATCTGCGCGTGCGCTCCCCCGGCCCCCATTTCCGCCGACACTCGATCCCCATTTCCTGCCCTACGCGACGCGGGCGACGTTCCGCAATCCACTCCTAACCCTAGTCGGTGTCTCGGCGGCGCCGACGGCCGACCGCGTCCGCTTAGGCGCTCCGCCGCCCCGCTCCGGCACCGCGAGGTCTGCCGTCCGCGACACCGTCAGATCCCAGATCTGGTCGTCCGGCACTCCGGCCCTCCGCTCCGCCGGCACCTCGACGGCGGGCCCGACCGCGACACCACGTCATCACCTTCGGCCTCTCCGCTCCGCCGCTCCGGCCCTCCGCGCGACCGCGCCTCCGCGGCTCCGTCAGTCGCCCAGTGAAGCCTCGGCCAGTGAGTACTTGAGCACTACTGCTTAACTGCTGTATGTGACTATGTGTAAAGTGTAAAGACGACTGGAATCCGCCCCTCATGTTGAGTTGAAATGTTGAATTGTTGATGAATGATGACTGAATCGACTGATGTAGTCCTCGGTGAATGAATGGCAGATTGTTGAGACTTTAGACTTTAGATGAAATGTTGAATTGTTGTTGAATTTCAGAGAAAATGGCAGTTTAGACTTTAGATGTCTCAAGATTGCATCTTTAGATGAAATGTTGCATTATTGTTGAATTTCAGAGGAAATGTTGAATTATTGCTCCAACATGTTTGTCAAGATTGCTCCAACCTAGTATGAACAATTGTATGTTAGCTATTACTACTGTAGATCTTTATGTTTTGTACTGCAAAATATTTTTACAATTTCGAACACCCATTCTAAAATTCCCGCGTCCGCCACTGGGAACATTTGTTGTGCACTCAGCTCATCTATGCACTTGTGGACTCAAATAAATCAGGTGCGTCCACGAGCAAATTGGTGGCCCAGATGGAGGCGGAAACGCACAACCTACATTTTTGCATTACCCCTCGGGCGTGCCTCTGAGTTCAACCTATTCCCCATGCCCTCCCGTGCCTCCTCCATCCCCCAATCCCTAACCCTAGATTCCACCAGCCTCGGCTACGATGTCGGTGAGGAGGGACCGGCCTTGCGATGGCGTCGGCCATGGCAGCACCTCGAAATCAACCCCCCACACACGTTGTCGTCTCCCTTCGCAACCAAGTCCCCCGCGCACCTCAAAAATATAGTCCCCACTCGAGCTTGCTGGTGCCTATGACCAAAGACAGAGAGAAGGGAGGCACCTGCCCGGCGAAGCTCCGCATTGGGCGCCCAAGATTGTAGCAAGGCAGTGGTGCCCCGCATCGCACGCTTGGAGGGAGACGACGGCCCAGCACCGATTAAGGTATGTAGTTAACCCTAATTCAAAATGTTCAACGCTTGTGGTGCCCTAATTCCACATACTTGCGACACCCTGTTCCACATTCTTGTGGTGCCCTAATCCCACATGATCAACGCAGATAGTACGTAATCAATTGGTGATGCTCAGTCCCAATGTATTGATGAGATTAACTCTGCAGTAAGGTCAGATGATGGATTTAATGCTACCAAAAAGAAAGCAAGCATGCCAACCTGGGTTAGTAATTTTGTGATGTTGCAGTAATTGTGCTTTATAAATTTATAGTACGTTGGGTGCACAAAGAGGGACCTGCAGAACTGTTATAGTGATTTCAGAAAGAAAATCAAGGATGCTGATGCTCAAATGTTTGTGGACCAGCTTGGTCGTATGAAGCAACTGAATGCAGCATTTTTCTTTGATTATGAAGTGAAAGACAGTAGATTGGTACGCGTGTTTTGGGCAGATGCCATAGCCAGGAAAAACTATAGTCATTTCAATGACGTGATATCTTTTGATTTGACATACACCACCAATCAGTACGACATGATTTTTGCACCAATCATGTGAGTCAATCATCACATGCAATATGTATTCTTCGGTGCTGGATTCATTGCAGGTGAAAAGGTTGAGTTATATGTTTGGTTATTTCAGACCTTCCTACGAGCTATAGGAGGGGTAGCGCCCAGACTTATCATAACCGATGAGGATGCTAACATAAGGACTGCTATTACCAATATTCTTCTAACCATTGCACATAGGTTATGCATGTGGCATATCATGAAGAAACTCCTCGAGAAGATTGGCCCTCATTTAAGGGAGGACCCTCTGTTTTTGGGAGAGGATTAACTCATGTGTGTGGGTTCGAAAATAGTAGAAGAATTTGAGTCAAGGTGGCATTTTTTTATTTCTGATTTTAAGATAGAGGACATGGGTGGTTGGCAAAGAGGTACAACATCCATGAGTCATGGATCTTGACATACTTTACGGATATTTTCCTATCAGGTATTCTTAGAATCACACCATGGTCAGAGAGTGCAAATTCATTTTTCAACTGTTTTATTGGTCACAAGCTTCCATTCGTCGATTTCTGGCTTAGGTTTGACACAGCTTTGCACTGTCAATGCCAGAAAGAGTTGATAGCTGATAACACAAGCATCCATACAAACCATAAACTATTGACATCATAGGAAATAGAGGGCATGGTAGGTTGGTATTTACACACGAGGTTTTTGACAAATGTAACTGTTGTAGGGGTGGCCCCCACCTAAGCCCGGCAGGTCTGTTAGGAGATTGTAAGGCCCAAAATGGGACATGTGTAATGACGAAAGTGCCCCCGTAGGGGATGTGTAGATGTAAGGGTATTGCTGTAAAAACACTCCCCATATGGATATATATACGGGGCAGGGCACAGGGGAAACCCTAACCCATTGCTCACCTAACTCTCCACTACCATACTCTCTTTCTCTGTTTGGTCTGTAACCACAACAGTTGGCGCCATCCGTGGGGAGGACAAGAGCAAGCCTCCAGATCCGAAGGAGGATGGCACCAAAGAAAGCTTCGTCATCGGCAACGAAGAAGAAGAAGGTGGGAGTGGCGGAATCTCGCGCTAATACCAGGGCTTCGGCGTCAGCAGCCGCGAGCATGGGTGGCGACGCGGGTGGGACGGTCGCGAACACAGACGTTCACGACGCGACGCTCGCCCCCGCCACCATCAACGCGACGCTCCACCCCACCACCACCGCCGCGACGCTCGATCCCGCCACCAACGTGACGCCCGACCCCGCTACTGCTGCGGCCACCATCGCTACAACTCTCGAAACCGCCTCGCACATGGCAGGTAACCCCACTGCAGATGCCGCGACAGCCATCGCCAACGCTGCTCGGGTGGTCGGAGGCACCAGCGCCGGTGCCCACGCAAGCACGGCGCCCGCTCTCCCGCCCGGTGCAGGCACAGTGAGCGACTCCCACAGCAACGCGGGTCTTGCCACCGGCAACGCGGGTGGTCCGGGAGCGCGAGCCGTACTCGCCGCCGCTCCGGTCGCACCGCTGGGCACGCCGACGGCCCCGACCACGTCCACGGTGGAGAACGCCTTGCTAGCTGCCCTCAGCGCGTTTCAGCGGGAGTTAACGGACCTCCGCGGGGCCGTGCGGTACATGCAAGAGGCTCGGAGCCAACAGGCCCCACCGGTGGTCGCATCAGAGCCCACACCGGAGAGGGCGGATAGTCGCGAAGCTCCTATGTCCTGCCGTGTCCCACTACGACGCGTGGACCCGGAGTCCCCACTCTCCGCGGGCCTGCAGCAGGCGGCATGGCCTGAGGACTTCAAGTTGCCAAGTGTCATCGAAGCCTATAAAGGTGACACGGACCCACGGGAATTCGTGCGCATGTACGAGACAGCCATCGAAGCCGCTGGCGGAGATGACACCACGAAGGCGAAGGGGCTCCCCCTGGCGTTGCAAGGGGTGGTGCTTTCTTGGTTCTTCACCATGGAGCCACATTCCATTTATGCGTGGGAACAGATCCGCGACCGGCTCTATAATAACTTTCAGGGAAACTACGTCGAGCGCATCGATGCCGACCAGCTCGTCGCAGTCAAGCAAAAACCTTCGGAGAAGCTCCGGGATTACTTCAAGCGCTTCGCGAAGGTACGCTGCCAGGTCAAGGACGTCAATGAAACAACCGTCATCAATGCAGCGATACAGGGCCTCCGCCCAGGACCGATGGCCGAATACAACGCACGGAAGCAAATCAAGACGGTGGCGAAGCTCTTCGACAAGATGGAAGAATACGCCAGGGCGGAAGAGGACACGCGGCGACGACATGGCGACGACTCCGACACCGCTCAGGCGGAAGGCTCGGCCAGGATTGATAGCTCGCCGAAGGAGGGCTCCTCGAAAGGCAAGCGCAAGCAGGAGCAATCGAAGGAGGCCTCCGAATGCAAAGACACCCAGCACAAAGATTCATCGAGCGACAAGCCCAAACGCGACCAACGCAAATCCCGGAAGCCTTGCTACGTCTTTGACATCGAGGGCGGCTTCGAGGATAACGCCCTCGCCGGTCGTGGCGGCAGAGGGCGCCGAGGCCGGGGCGGGGGCGCGGGCGGGGTCGTGACAACAGAGCCCGCGAAGAGTACAACGACCAGCACCAAGGGCAATGGTGCGAAGTCCACGGTCGGTGCAGCCACGACACGCGTGCGTGCGCCACCATTGCAGCACTCCGGTAGAGCATCGCTAGAGATAGAAACCCCGAGGCGCGTCCACCTGTCGTAGCTCACGTCCAACACCCCCAGGATCAAGGAATACAACCCCAGGAAGGCCCCTGCGGATTCAGGTCCACGTACAGCAACCTCGGGAGGGCCTCCTACAGCTCCAAGCTCTCGAAGGGGCCCAGCGCAGGATCATCAATGTCATCTCCGGAGGCTCCTCGCTGGAGTTCGCCTCGGCAAGGCAGCGGAAGGCCTATGCGAGAAGGCTGCACCATGTTGCGGCATACCCCGCGCAGGCACCGCCAGAGTGGGCGCAGCATGAGATCACCTTCACGCCCGCTGACGCTAAGGGCGCGGAATTCCCCCATCAAGATCCCCTGGTCGTCCAGGTCACCATCGCAGGATGCGACGTTAGGCGCGTCCTGGTCGATGGAGGCAGCTCCGCAAACGTCTTGTTCGTAGCGGCCTTCGATCAGATGGGGATCCCTCGAAGTCGACTGGGGCCTTCGGGAATCCCATTGCAGGGCTTCAGAGGGCAGCCCCTGCTAGCATTGGGCCAAATATGCCTCCAAGTCTCCTTTGGTCGGGGTGACAATGTGAGGAGCAAAGACGCCACCTTCGACGTCGTCGACATTTCGTACCCCTACAACGCTATACTGGGGCGGCCAACCTTAAACTCTCTTGGGGCAGTCCCGCACCACGGCTTCCTCTGCATGAAGCTCCCCAGACCGCGAGCCATTATCACCGTCCATGGCGACCAGGATATGGCTCGGCGTATAGAGCTCGGCACCAGACGACCGCACCATGAGGCTCGGCGAGACACCTAGGCCTCGCCTTGTCGTCGGGCAGCGACGGCTGCGGCCGCTGTCGTCCTTCAACGGTTAGTGGTCGATACCCCACCTTTTGTAATTGCTTACCCGCGCAAATGGGAATTTAATAAAGTTCACCGTTTGCAAACGTTGTCTCGTTCCGCGCAAAAAGCGCGCGAGGGATTATCTTCGCGTGCACTCGGCATGAGTATAAACAAAGATACGCGTTCGCGCGCGCACTCTTCGTGAGAAACACGGGCATGAGTATAAACAAAGACACGCGTTCGTGCGCGCACTCTCCGTGAAAAACACGGGTATGAGTATAAACAAAGACGTGTGGGGGGACACCTCCGCGCGCACTCTACGGAGTATAAATAAGACGTAGTGTTGAGGTCCGTCTCCGCACGCAACTTCGCCGCCCGCAACGTGTGGAGGCCTGCCTCCACGCGTAATCTACGGACTCTAAATAAGACGTAGCATTGAGGTCCACCTCCGCACGCACTCTACGGAGTATAAATAAGACGTAGCGTTGAGGTCCGCCTCCGCACGTAAGTTCGCCGCCCGCAACGCGTGGAGGCCTGCCTCCACGCACAGTCTACGGACTCTAAATAAGACGTAGCGTTGAGGTCCGCCTCCGCACGCACTCTACGGAGTATAAATAAGACGTAGCGTTGAGGTCCGCCTCCGCACGCAACTTCGCTGCCCGCAACGTGTGGAGGCCTGCCTCCACGCGCAGTCTACGAAGTATAAATAAGACGTAGCGTTGAGGTCCGCCTCCGCACGCAACTTCGCCGCCCGCAACGCGTGGAGGCCTGCCTCCACGCGCAGTCTACGGACTCTAAATAAGACGTGGCGTTGAGGCCCGCCTCCGTACGTACTCTACGGAGTATAAACAAGACGCGGAAGTCATCCCTGCGCACTCTACTGAGTATAAACAAGACGCGAACGTTCCCGCGCACGTCTAGGCATTATCCCTACGCGTACTCTCCGGAGTATAAATAAGACGTGGTTGATAGTCCCACGCACTCCATGGAGTATAAACGAGACGCAGATGTCTCCGCGCACCGCACCAGAGGCTGGCCCTCGCGCACACCTCGCAGCGGTCGCGCAAGGGCAGTAGAGGCTGGCCCCTGCACACCCCCTCCCCCCTGCAGCGTAAGGCGCCAGCTCCGCTGTCACCACCTCGAAGGGTAGGGGACGGAGCGCTCGCGCGTCTACTTCGACAAAGGTGTCAGCTCCGCTGCCACCGCCTCGAAAGGTAGGAGACGGAGCGCTCGCGCATCTACTTCGACTAAGGCGCCAGCTCCGCTGCCACTGCCTCGAGGGGTAGGGGATGGAGCGCTCTAAGGCGACAGCTCCGCTGCCACCACCTGGAAGGGTAGGGGACGGAGCGCTCGCGCGTCTACTTCGACTAAGGCGCCAGCTCCGCTGCCACCGCCTCGAAGGGTAGGGGACGGAGCGCTCGCGCGTCTACTTCGACTAAGGCGCCAGCTCCGCTGCCACCGCCTCGAAGGGTAAGGGATGGAGCGCTCGCGCGTCTACTTCGACTAAGGCGTCAGCTCCGCTGCCACCGCCTCGAAGGGTAGGGGACGGAGCGCTCGCGCGTCTACTTCGACTAAGGCGCCAGCTCCGCTGCCACCGCCTCGAAGGGTAGGGGACGGAGCGCTCGCGTGTCTACTTCGACTAAGGCGCCAGCTTCGCTGCCACCGCCTGAAGGGTAGGGGACGGAGCGCTCGCGCGCCTACTTCCACTAAGGCGCCAACTCCGCTGCCACCGCCTCGATGGGTAGGGGACGGAGCGCTCGCACGCCTACTTCCACTAAGGCTGGAACGTAGAAACTCCTAGATCATGGTCCTGCACCGAAGCTTCCGGAATCTCTGAAACTAGCGCAAACACATAAAATAACATAAGTCCGGCTTGAGCCTAATCAAGCGAGGAAAAATAATCTATGAAAAAGGAGTAAAATACGAAAAATCCTCAAATTGAAATTTTTAGAATTTTTCTAGAATGAATTTCAGAAAATGGAGGTCAAAAATGGGTTCAGGGCATGAAATGGAGCAAAGTGGTGAAATTTGGGAATTTTTGGGATTTTATAGGATTTATTTGAATTTTTCTGGATTTTGGAAATTAATAAATCTCGGGAAAATCTGTTAGCACAGTGTTGGGCTGGCCCGGTGCTACAGCGCAGCCCGGGCGGGAAAATAGCCCGCGCGGCCGAACGGCCCGCACGGTCCACGCGGCCAGCGCGGCGGAGCAGACCGAGCGGCTCGGCCCATGCCCGCGCACGCTCACGCGGCCTGGATGGCCGACGCTTGGCTTGGACAGACGACGGGGATGCAAAGAAACGGGTGGACGGGATGAGCTTCGGGGAGAAGATCGAACGGTGACGGAGGGAGCTGAATCGGGCAGATGTGGAGGGTGACTTCAGTGGGATCGGACGGTTGGGAGACGTTGCCATCGGGTTGCTTAGGCGAGACGACAACGATCGGAGCGAACGGCCGGGATGTGGCCACGTCGTGGGGGAGGGGTCTTCTTCTACCTCCCGCCGTGCGCACCCAGCCGAGAGACAGAGTGGCAGGGCCTCCGTTCTCCGGCGGCAGTGGCGGTCCCCGATGGAAATGAGGGGCACCAAGGGTAGAACTAAGTGAGGTGGTCCCATTTTGGGTTTCAGGGAGGCGTGGGAGTCACTGTCGGTGGCCGGCGGTGAAAGGGAGGGGTTCGGTCTCACAGCGGCGCAAGGGTCCACCGGAGGCTCCTGAGCTCAACGGGCGGTGATTTCACGGTTTGGGGACCTCAGTGCTCACAACGGCGGTGGTAGGATCGGCGGGGAAGCTTCGTGGAAAGCTGGCCACGGGGAAACTGCTTGGTCGGCGGTGATCGTCGGCGTTAAGGCTTCACAAGGGTTCTCCTGGCCAGGGAAGTTCACCAAAAGAGTTAGTAGACTGTGGAGATGCTCGAGGACAAAGGAATCGGCAAATGGGGAAAGAGGGGAGAAGATTGCCTTTCGGGGGTCGCCTGCGCAGGGGACGACGGCGGCGGGGCTTGAGGCAACGGGGCTTCAATTTGTTGCGCTAGGAGAGACTTGGGAGTGGTAGGAAGCTATTTAGAATGGTGGGGAGGCTTGGGGAGCAAGGGAAGGCAAGAGTGGCGTGCGGGAGAGCTCGGGCGGAGGGGAAAAGAGGGAAAGGGCATGGGCGCGGCCGCGCGGCGCCGGTGGTCAACAGAAGGACGGGGGAGCTGCTGGCATGTCGTCTCCGCGCAATGGGGCGTGTCCGGACACTGAGCGGCAGTGAAGGCAGGGAATGGCGGGGCGGGAGCAGGTGTGCGGCGGACATGGGCGAGCGCGGGCTCTCACGCGGAGGAGGAGACAGGCGGCAGCTGGCAGGTGGGACCAAGGGGAGGAGGCGGCGACGCGTGGCGCGGAAGTGCCGTTGGATTCGGACCGGCTGACGTCGGGGCGACGCGAGCGGGGCGAAACCAGGGGCGCGGGCGCAGCGCGTGCGCGAGGGAGAAGGCGGGGAGGGAGGGGGCGCCAACGGGGAGAGAAAGGAGGGAGGCGCCGGGGAAAGAAGGAAAGCGGAAAAGGAGAGGGCACCAGCGAGAAGAGGGATGCGCCCGGCCAGAAAAGGAAAGCGGTTCCGGGGAGACATTTCAACTAATATATTGTCTGACATTTCAACTAATATATTGTCAGGCTGCGTACAATGTGGGTGGCCAATCAGTAAATGCTCAAACTATTCAGAACTCGATTCTTGGATGTCAATCCCATCGTCCATCATTGGTACGCCCTGCTTCTATGATATGCAAAACATGGAATTCCCCATTAACAAAACAAACACAATAATGAGCGTACTACCATCGCAGTGGGTTCGTGCGCTGCTCACACCAACAAAAAGATCCACGGCAGGGACGACCAGACACCCGTATGCCCTTCACCATTCAGAGCCAACTGCGCATTTCGCCCTCTCGACAGGAGCATTTTCAGATCCACCTGTAAGCTCCTCTTCAGCGCTGATGGCAACGCACTATGTGATCTTACCGTAAAACCTTCTTGTAGGTGCGGATGTACACTGCCAAGAAAATATATCACCAACTGGAGCTAGCAAGGACCGAGTTCATCCAAGCCAACGTCAAGGTCAAGAAGCAAGTCCTCCTGCTACCGAAGGTTCTTCACTACTACGCGAAGGACGCCGCTCTCGAGCTGCGCCACCTCGTGGAGCTGGTGTGCAAGAGCATGTCCGAAGCTCAGCAGCAGGAGATCGGGCACTGCCTCAGGAGTAGGATCGACAGGCGTGTGGAGTGGCTGCCGTACAAGTCGTCCTTCAGATACGTTGTACATAGGGATTTGGCTGAATAGGCACCGAAGTTTTCCCCCTTCCCTTCTCAATCTGGGCGTGTCAGCAGCGGATTTTCGAGAAAAACAGCTGGTGTGTGAATTGCGATAGTTTCGAGTTTGAGAGGGCTAGCGTGCTGGTGTTTTGAAAGTGAAACCTTCTGCTCTTTTGTGGTGTACGGGTGTACCAGTCAGTCAGTCAAGTGTGCATTCGGGCTGAGATGACGGTAATAATGTCAAGATCCATGGGAGCAATATGTACCTCTGTGCATTTGTGAACTTCGTTAGCACATAATTGTGAGATGTTGAGACGACCTCACGGTCACCGTACGTGGATAGGTCGGCCATTGAGTTGAGGATAATTAATTTTTTTAGCAATTCCGATTATTTAAGCCACACCCGGCTAGCGTACACGTGACGTGACACGCACAGGTTCACAAATCACAACGCTATGCTATTGAGGAGGTCGAGGGCAATGCCCACGTGGAGTTCCACGCTCCAGGCCCAGTCCGCCACAACCTTGCCGAACAGCGAGCTCGCGTCGCCGCCGAAGTTCACAAAATCGCGGGCGCACTGTGCCGCCCGAGACCCCGCGGCGCTGATGCATTCCTTCGCTTCGGACATGTCCCGCCTGGCCTGCTGCTCCCTTCCCGGGACGGCCGCGGCCGTCTTCTCGAGGCGGCTGAGGGCGGCCAGCGACCTGCGCTGCCCTTCCATGCCCGCCACGACGTCGAGCGCGCACGGGTGCAGCCACTGGTAGCGGAAGCGGACCTCGCGCCGGATGTGACTGAAGCTCCGGAGCTGGGCGAACACGCTGGCGGCCGCGGCGCGGGAGACCTTGACGTGGCTGCCGTAGAAGGAATCGGCGTGCGGGAGGAGGGAGTCGTGGCAGACGGTAAAGTTCCTCGTCGCGGCGCAGCACGCGTGGAGGAAGGCCTTCGCCGCTGCCGGCGACGGCGCTGGCTTGTCTTTTGCGGTGGCTGCTGCTGTCCCGCGTGTTGGTACGACGCCGAGGGCGACGAGCACGACGACGACCATGAGTTGTTGGAGGAGACGAGGAGTTGTTGCGCGAGGAGAGGCCATCGCCGTTTAGCGGTTTGCTTTGGCCGTGCGAAAGTGCGAATTGGACGACGACGGGTGCATGCTTATAAAAACACGGCACGTACGTACGTTTCCTTGATTTCCGCGCCGTGATGGCGCCATCACGGATTCACGGTTTACTGCAGACAGCGACGTTTCCTTTTCTTCCCTCCAAATTTTATGTAACCTTCTATACAGATATCACTTTCCTATCAATTATCAAATTATGGCACCATATACTACTACGTACCTCGTATGTTTACAATTTACGTAACCTTCTATACAGGTATCACTTTCTCTTTGTATATGTATCTCCAAGTTTTTACATCTCAAATTTTCCGCACATGCGTGTATATGCTTGTTTAAATCATTGTCCACGTATCCCTCCAAAAAAATCAGCGTTCATCTCTATTGACCTCAATCCAAACACAAGCACATTTATTTTCCCGTACTAGTATATATGCTGTAAACATACCTAGCTTTGGCTGTTGATGTATTTATGAATATTTAGATTGCATATATGAAAGTGATTTGTGTATATTTACCTTGAAAAATATTTTTATAATATTATAACCGCTTTAGGTATTACAAATATGTTACGGTACAAATTATTTATAAGGTTGTTTTTTTACTGCCCTGATGCCTAAAATGACCGTAGGGAATAACTATAGCTATAACAACGAATACAGAGCTTATTAGAGAACACACAAATTATAATTAAAACTGCAGTGGACTTGTCTTCGGCAAGTAAATCACATAGATGAGTTTAAGCAAAGTAACCTAGATGACTTCCTGGAAAAGTAACATAAGTGATTACTCGAAAAAAAATTGGCATAAACTGAGTAGATCTTAGTACTAACAAAAATTATTCATTGACTCAACTAATCGAAGTAATTGGTTGGCGCGTGCTCGGTAACAGTAGGGTCATAGCCCGGGCGTGTAGTCCACTCCTGTGCTCGGCAGCCACTGGTTCCCCTGAATGAAGCTTTCCACCGTGAACTTGCCAGCCTCGGATGCATCTTGGATGACGTGGAACCCGCGCCAGTTCACGCGGTCATCCACGTTGGCACCAGGCCCGTGGTTATTGTACTCGCCGTAGTACAGCGTGTCGAGCGTGGAGATGGGCTTGCCCTCCCACGGCAGCCACCCGTTGCGGTGCACCACGTCCGAGATGTTACACTCCATGAAGACCACACGCGAGTACGCCTCCCACGGCCGCCCGAGGTACGTCTCCACGGTTGCGTCGGCGCCGTGAGAGAGCTCGTCGTCGGCAGACACGTCGCAGAACTGGAACGAGAATCCGGTGGCACCGTCGGCTTTGTTCCGTCCCTGCGCAGTGATGGTGTTCTTCTGGCCGGGGAGGGGCAGGCGCGCGAGGATGGTGCACTTCTGGAAGACCGCCGTGGCGTCGCCGAAGATGAAGTCGACCGTGCCGGATATGTGACACTCGCAGTAGAACTGCTTACCGGACTTGGCGTAGAGGGTGTCCTGGTAGCCCTTGATGGCGCAGCGGTACACCACGGAGTTGTCTGACATTGACATGAGTGCCACCGCCTGGTGCTTCGCTGCTCCGGCCGTGTTCTCGATGGTCAGGTCACGGGCTATGAAGCCATTGCCGTGAACACCTGTGCAGATGAAGCCGAATTAGCATGTACAGAATAACAGAAACTGCAGTTAAAGAACGTATCGAAGGCAAACGATATATGCTCACTGATGGTGGCGGTGTCGATCGTTTTGGCGCCGTCGTCGACACTTTGGTTGCCGGAGATGATGGTGCCGTCCATCCGGTCTCCGGCCAGCGTAAGGTTCCAGGTATCGGCACTTATGTTGATGAGTTCCTTGTAAAGCCCTTTCTTGACATAGATGACATGCCTTCTGGTGCTCCTGGCCGGCGCGGCCGCGACAGCAGCGCCGACGGTGGTGTAGTCGCCACTACCGTCCGCTGCTACCACTGCATCGATAGCCATGCCGTTTTGGGGGGCCATCTGAAGGCTGAAGCTGTCTTTTGTGCTGGGGTTGTGAGGCAGCAGCCCTTATCGAAGAAACTAAACAACTAGAACAAGGGAGAGTTGCTTTAGGCGAGACTTGTGTCGATTCTGAATCCGATGATCTACAATTGGATCGATGGTCATGAATTTATAGTCCCATGACAGTACTGAAATGGAAACCAAGAGTGTAACAGACTCGAAGTCGTCAAATGAAAAAAAGGAAACTAAACCATGTTGACATGGCATGACTCAACCGCAAAAGGTAATCCAAGTTCCTTTGTTTCTTTGGCCGTGCGAAAGTGCGAATTGGACGACGACGGGTGCATGCTTATAAAAACACGGCACGTACGTACGTTTCCTTATTTGCGCGGTGTGATGAGGACGCCATCACGGATTCACGGTTTACAGCAGACAGCAAAGTTTCCTTTTCTTCCCTTCAAATTTTACGTAACCTTCTATACAGATATCACCTTCCTATCAATTATCAAATTGTGGCACCATATACTACTACGTACCCCGCATGTCTACAAGCCATGACTCCAAAAAATAAAGAAATTTTTGCAAAAACCCACTACAAGAATTTATTAAAAACTCATCGCAAGTTCTGTATAGCTGCAAATCCCCAACTCTAGTGGCCAATTTGTTCGTTGAAACTCCTAGAAGGCAAGAATCGCGTCTGAGTACCATCTAGACTACGAAGATCTTCCCGCGTGGCCACATGAAACCAAACAAGACTATCTATGTATCATCTTAGCCTGGCTGCTTGGGCCAAGATCAGTTGATCGGACCTGGTTCGGTTTCGTGCGGGTAACCAAACGCGCCCAAAGCGGTCGTGGACGGTTCAGAGATCAGAATTCTGAAACGCTGTAAACATTACAAACATTCAGAATCTCACGTAAAATACAGTGAGCTAATACACAGATAACAAGTTTAAACCAGCAAACTTCCTGCATGCAGGGCACGTATCTGAGGCGTAGTTTGTTTAGGATTCGCCTCGTTTCTGAACTGACAATCATGTGCTGAGTCGGTCGGGCAATCCCCGCCTCGTTTCTGAACTGACAATCATGTGCTGAGTCGGTCGGGCAAAGTATACAAGAAATGTATCATGCATAGTGGAATCTAACAACCTTTGGCCTCTATTCCTCTTGGTGCCGGCATTATTTGATAGTTGATACAATGATGCACCTAGTATGACAATAGATAAGGAGAATGTTTGCATCGTTGGCTCCACTTTTGCACTCCACGAGAGCAGTGACTAGGTAAAATTAGTGGTGACCATGCTGTCTATCTGTGGGCAGCTCTCCACATCTGAGCATTAAGACATGATGATGTGAAGGCTAAATGATGCAATGTTGCCCAGCTTCATAAAAACCTCGTTTTGGCTTGATTGCAATGTCTCCGGGTGTAGATGCAAGCAGCAGTCACTGCCACTGGGTCTCAAAAGGGAGTTCGATGGGCGTGGCATTGCCATAGAACTCTTCCAAGTTGTAGAATGCTCGCTGTTGGGGAAGAAATATGTGGACAACAACATCACCTGTAAGAGTGCAAAAGGACAGTTACATAGGTCAATTGCAAATTTGCGAATCAGCATCACGGCAAGATCATCAGGTTAGTTTTTTCCAACAAAACCTCATCAACCCATTAAGATTTAAAAAATATGTAAAAACAGTTTACAACATCACCAGGTGAGCCTGCCTATCTTAGCAAAGATGATGGATTAAACTGAGATCAAGCAGAAATAATCATCTAAACCTTGTGGTAACACGAAGCAATCCCTCCTTTGAGGCTGAGTTTATAACCGGATAAGAAAACGATAACTAACCTATCGTTCAAGTTTAAATAAGTTCCAAATCATTTTTCTACGGCAAAAATCTGAACATGTTTTCATAAATTGAATTCTAAGGTGGACTTGGCAGCATGGCACATCCATCTCAAAACTTCTATCGGAAGTAAACATAGGTACCGGTATGTCTTGAACTTAGAAGTAAAAAAAATAGGAATTGTTTTGCTCTTCCACAAAGTCAGAAAGATTATTTGTGTCCGATTTCAAAGATCAACGAGCAAAATTTCTCTACCCCTTCACAGAGTAATCAAGATGTTGCAGTAGAAGTTGACCATATGAAATGGGTAAAGCTAATGCAGAGTAAACACATGAAGGAAAGTAGGGAGACTTGCCAAAGTCCAGTAAGGTCCATGAATTCGGTTTCATATCACCAGATGCAACTTTGCTAAACTGATTCTCGCCAATGTCTCTCATCTTGGAACTGCAATGTAAGGATACAATCCCACATATCATATGCTAAGTTACACAACAGTCATAGACTCATAATTAAACTCGTAATATGACATCAAGTAGCTAGTGCATATTCAAGTCACTCTACGATTGAAATTATGTGGGGAACTTGTTGTACTAACTCCTAGTTCAACAAGAGAAAGTCGATGCAAAGTAGGGAGTACCTGATGGCATCAATCTGCGCATTCGAGAAAGCGGTGAGAATGATGAAGAACCTAGTCCAGTAGACAAGCGGCTTCACGAAAAGTACACGAATATCGGCAGCCTTTACCTCGTTTGCAACTTTAGCCAGAGAGACAGCAACTGAAAAATAAGGTAAACAATGATCGGATTTAAGACCCATAACAGCAGATGGACTTCTTTGGAAAAGAAAACTTCAGCAGCATGCATTCTTGAATTATGCTATGCTAATGTTACTTTTTTCTGAACATTTTTGTTCAGCTTAGAGCGGTTTCTTGGTTTAACTTTGCAGATGGTCGATAAGCATTAGCAGAGACGAGCAAGAGAAAGGAGTGAAGAGGCACGTACAGGACAAGCACTCGGCGTCGTCGTCGGCCTCAATGGCCGGAGCCCCACCTCCACCGGCGCTGTACACCACCTCGCCATGCTTGTTGAGCAAATCCTCGAGCAACTTGTCCGCGTCGTCCCCTCTTCCAGAGTCCTGCCCGAGCAAGAGAAACACAGAGAAATTTTCAGAACAGGAGCAGAAGATGAACACAATAGCCAAACTTGTTCAAGAGATAATCACATTTGACGAAGAGGAAGACGGAGAGCGAGCTCGGCAGAGGACGGCGGGGGGCGGCAGGTCGCTCCTCAGGTGGGGGCTCCGGTGGTGGAGGACGCCGCCGGCGCGGCGCGGCAGCGGGTTCAGCGGGACGGCCGCTGGGGGCGCGCAGGCGAGGCCGTGGCTCGGGATGGCGGCGCCTCTCATGCTAGCCTGCAGCTACGAAATTTTCCACGGGAGGAGCTCGCAGCGAGCCAAACGGAAGAGTGAAGGAGATAAGCTGGAAGCACACTGGTCAGGTCTGAAGGGGATAGGCCTGAATTTTTTTCCCCTTCCTTTTTTTAACCTTTTTATTTCCATCTTTAACGGCCCAAACCGGCATCTGACGCTACAAGTGGTACGTTAAGATTCGTGCAAGGAATGTACTCTTTGTGGAATAATACGCCTTCCTAAATTAGACCGTACATGTACGACGAGCCGTCGCTTCCTTGCGCTGATGAGCTCCACCTACACACACTTCTTAGTTCTTACCTGCTGGAGCCTAGAAGCAAACGCAATCTCTTAATTTTCTTTTTTTTTCCTTTTGTTTTCATGAGAACCAAAAACCATCTTTTTGTGGCTGCCAAGTTCCGACTATTCTTAGGGAAGTGGCAGTCTGTTCACCTATTCAATTCTGTGTTAAATATGGGGTTCTGAGCACCGAATTTTTTTGTATTTTAGCCCTTTTTTTGAAAAATATTCACATTTAGACCCCTGGTAGTTTTAATTCCGTTTTTGGACCCAGAGCTCGGCGCCGTGGGTCACGGCGCCGAGGTAAGACGTCTCGGCGCCGTGGACCACGGCGCCGAGGTGCGAGCCCCGCGCCAGCGTAGCGGCCGTCGTGGCGCCGACGTGGCAGCCAGCTCGGCGCCGTGACTCGTGGCGCCGACCTCGGCGCCGTGACTCGTGGCGCCGAGCATGTGGCTTCTGAAACAGCACCGAGCACGCGGGCTTCGTTCATTCGCATCCTCCTCCCTCTGTCCCCGCCGCTGTTTAGGGTTTGCACCGATCAGCCTTTTTTCGCAAAATGAATTATTAGTTGTATTTTTCATTTGGATTATTTAATGATAGTAATATTATGTAATATAGTTAGTTATTTATTTATAGAGAGCAAAAAATACGACGTATGTTTTGAAAATTCGTTATGTATTGCAGATGATACATGTAGGAAAATTCGTGTAGATTTTTTTAAAAATATTATGGTACGTTGGTAATGGTTTTTGAAAAATAAAATTATGCAGGCCGTGACGAACGAGTTTTGTGTGAAGTTCTGCGGGCCGTGAGATGCTGCGGGCAAGACAGAGGGGAGGCGACATGTGGCATACAAGCAACTCTCCTCTTCCTTTTGTTCAGTTGTTACTACACACTTGGGGAAATAATTACTGGGATGATTCTGGGTCAATCCCATCCCCTCTGTTTGTGGATTGATGAACGAGTTATGTGTGAAGTAACGATTAGTGTATTTGTGATTTTTGTACAATGCTGACCGTGAAAAATATGTTGAACTGGCAATAACATTTTTTGATCATGTTATGTTGTTGTATTGGAAGGATTTTTTTGAATTATTTTGTATGACAACTGTGATAGGAACAATTGGACGAAAGGAGGGGAAGTGATAATAAGACACGTGGGAATCATTGCATGCGAAAAGCCGAGATAATAAGCTTATGAAGTTGGGACGAACATGGCGCGTACAATTTTATTACATGCTAGCATGATATCCGACTAATCTACCCAACTGCTCGTACGACCTCTCGTGTGGACCGAGTCTATTACATCTTGTCTACTGGGTGTAGCGTGGTTGTTTCCCCTTTCTGTCGCGCCCTGAAGATGGCTCCGCTGCATCCTTCTTCCTGTCACTCTTGGTCTTGAGAGCCGCCTCACGAGCTTGAAGCTCTTCCTCCTGACGCTTGATGGCTGCTTCACGCAGACTTAACTTCTCCTTCCTCCTTTGCAGCTCATCCTCCTTGCCCTGCAGACGGATTTGGTCCACCCTCACGCGGCGCTCTTGCTCAAGCCGCATCTGTCGTTCCACCTCGCGAGCCTGAGTCATCTTGCTACAGTATTGTCCTTTGTTTTCTACCTCCACTGCCCGGTTATCTGGCCATGCCGGCGACACCCGATCCACCCATTCGATGAACGTGCAAGCCTATGTGTGGCGTGGTAGATGTCATGGATCAAGTTGAAACACGGTAACGAGAAACAAATGATTTAGTTGTGGTCGTTACCACGAAGTCGTCATCCAGGTCTGGACACTTGAAGAACCTACGGCCGTATTTGGCTCGTTGTAGTCGATCCGTCCATACTCCCAACATCGTCCTAAAGCCGCAATGGCACTTCGGGCGCTCATGCCACTCCGGCACTCCAAATGGGTCGGACTTCCAGGAAGACATTGTTGTGTGGTAGTATTGTGATGTCTTGAGGAGGAGATGTGGTATGGAAGACATATGAGGCCTTCATATAGGCAGGTTATCGGTGCAGTGGGCATAGTCCATGGAGAGGATCTTTTCGCTCTTCCTGGATTCAAGTGTAGCAATAAATGGTCCTATGTAGGCTTTTCAGAGACTATAGTCTCGTAATAAATTCATAGTTCGTAGCCTTTTCAAAGACCTACACCCCTATATGTGTACAGGCCTACAGGCCTACTCCTGTAAAGGCTAAAGACCTACGCCCCTATATGTGTACAGGCTAAAGGCCTATTCCGTCACTGCGCAAAACTGACATATGCTGCCCCGTTTTGTCATGTCACTGAGCAAAATCTGAACTCTTTTGTCATGTCACTGAGCAAAACTGCCCTCTGTTGTCATCTCACTGAGCAAAAGCTGACCTCTTGTGTCATGTCCCTGAGCAAAGCTGGGGCGTGTTGTCATGTTCCTGAGCAAAAACCTCTTTTTTTGGTGGTCACTGCATTAAACTGCCCCGTTTTGCTATAAGTAGCACGGTTGGGGTCCCATGACATTGTGAATCGAACAAAGTAGTACCCTCTCTTTCGTGGTGAAACATACCATGTCTGAAGCCGAGGGGCCAGTGGGATTTGGGTCACCGAAGGATGACATTCCCTTAGAAACGAGGGATATGTTCGTAATAAAAAAACTTAGAGCAACCCTTTTATACTACAAACCATCTGTGAACATCAAACCATCAAGCACTTGAAAAACCTCACAAAAATTACAAAAGCACAATGAATATAACATAAACACATGTATACAACAACTAGCTCATTACAAACACATCTCAGTCCAACCACTTACCAAGTGCCTCCTAGCTCATTACAAAATATATACAACGACTTTTAAGCCCAACCACAAGCATACACGGCCGTATCACTGCCTCCTAGCCTTACCCTTACCCTTACCAAGGGCGTCGGTGCCTGGAGTGTAACGGCTAGGCTCGCGGCGGCGTCTGCGTCGTACGGGCTGTGTAGGCTGAGTCGAAGGAGCGTCTACGAGCTGAGACGGGCCTATCTCATCGTAAGTCTGCTCCACCTCGTCGTCGTCCTCGTCCTCACCGCCCTGGGACGGGAAAGTGTCGCTCCTCGTGGGGGACGAGCTCTGTCCCGTGTACGACCCTCGCCGCGTCGGGTCTACAAGTCGTGTCGAAGGCACGTCTACGTCCCTCGCCGCGCCTGTGCTGCAACCACAACGAGCAGCCGCACGACGTAGCCGACATGCGAGCCTCTGCATTCCAACATTTTGTTAACCAACAAGACACGAAGATATTAGGTACTAATTTTGTGAGTGGCTTTGTCGAAGCTTACCTCTAGGAAGGTACGCATCCTGACGTCGTCGCCGACTGTCCTGGACATACGCTCTATGTCCTGTACGGACTGCCTCAGGGTTTTGCCCTGCAAACAAACAAAAGAATGGATAATTTGCTACATGTCAGGGGTATTTAGGTCTATTGAAAAATAAGCAATGAGATTGAACATTACCACACGGTCCAGGACTGGTGCTATCTCCACCTGCGTCCCAAGGCGAGTCGACTGGTCGTAGGGCGTGTCATCGTCGTCGGAGGACGCAATGTCGGCGTAGTCATCTTGAGTCCATTGGCCCTTAAGCTTGGACCGCGTCGCACGCTGGTACCAAACTTGGTACCGCCGGAAATGCTCGTTGCTGTGCGGCTCGTTGTTGTCGTCCACGTGGTCCTGGGAGTGTCCCCACTCCTCAACGTACACGTGGTGGTGCTGCTCGAAGTCTGTGACCTTCTTCTGTCGCTGACGATCAAATCTGCATGACGTAAACCAAAAGTTAACATTAGTAGAAACACCGTGCAATTGGAATCCAAGGTTAGAATTGAAATTGCATGGCACTTACTTGTGCAAGGCCACAGACGTGGAGATCGGCGCTACTGGCCACAGCTGCCTCATACCAAACTGGCATGCAACTCGATGTGGCAGGTGATACTCAACAGCATAGAAACAGATAAGGGGGCACCTCATCCTGTAGAGGGCCTCGTCTATGCTGCACAGTGCGCTGAACTGAATGTCCACCACCTCTTCCTCGGCATACGGCTCCCACTTAACCTGCATAGCAACAATTTACTTGTAAGGTACAGGACTAACAAATAAAATCACGATACCACATGTAATTAACTTACACTGGAGGCCGTGAGCGCATCTAGCTCGTTTATGTACTCTACGTACGCCCGCTTCTTCCTGGCGTACGGAACTGAGACCTGGTCCCAAAGATATGCAACTGTCGGACGTCGACGAACTGGAACCTCTGGGAACCATGGACGACCAGGCAAAACCGTAGGACGACCAGCCAAACAAGTGCAGGATCCATGCTCTGCAATTATATGTAAAATGATGTTAGATCAAACTATGTCAATTTTACAAAAAGCTCGATAAGACGACGAGTTGGCTCGATATCCACCCCTACCTGCAGTGGTAGGCAACTGTCTGCTCGTCCGCACCCTCAGGACACGCTGCAAAAGTCTGCCGGAGCCAGGTGATAGGAACACCAGAACTACGATGGCCTGCCTCAGGAGGAAGCTCTCTCCCGAGGAAGGCCTCTACTCGGGCTCTCCAACCTGCAGGCACGCACGGCCCGATAACCGGACGGCCGTGAATGGCGACACCAAGTATCTTCTGAGTGTCCTGGAGCGTAATAGTCATCTCCCCGAAAGGGAGGTGGAAGCTGTGAGTCTCCGGTCTCCACCTACATGATACAAAAAAGAGAACTACATGTCAGAGAATTTAAGGCGCAAATAGCCGATAAACAATGAACATGCAAGTTGCAATGGTTCATCACTTAACCTGTCAACCAGTGCAGTGATGGCCGGGGGGTTGAAGGTGGGCAACCCACGGCGAACCTGGTAAGAGATGGCGTCTAGGCCAGCCCTCTCCAGGAAGGGAGTGTACCGCTCGTCGTACTGCATGTCCAGGAACCCGTCATGGGTTCGAGGATGAAGGATGGGCAGCTCCTGTATAGAATACACCAATTTTTTTAGTTAATGCATCAATATAAACTCAAATTGTACAGGAAGTGATGAAGGCAATACCCTCCCCTCCGCGGTGAGCCGTCCTCTGTGGCTCTCCTCGTAGTACGGGTCTAGCAGGTGGAATTGCGCCATCCTAAAAAAAATTGAATTTGTCAGTCCAACATACAAGTAAACAAAATATTGAACATGCATACAATATGGAAAGAATAAGAAATTAAACAAGAAACATAGCAAATTACATATGAAAAAACAACTACACGAACTATGAAACATAACGAATAACAAGCACTCGCACCTGACTAAGTGGCCAATGGCATGTGCGTGAATTGTGGCCAAGTCTACCACATCTGCTACATTGGTTCTGCTCGGGGTTAGTAAGAAAGGGGGTTGATCCCCCTCGCCTCGTTCTTCCTGGAAGCTGATCCATAACCATCTTGTGTCTCGTCCTTTTCCTGGTTCCACGTTTGTTCCAACGGCTACCCGGATCCGCAATGTATTTGGGCCCGGTGTACGGTGGCCACTCTCCCTCATCCCGGTAAGGCTCGAAACGGGGAGACCACGTAAGCACAAGGTTGTTAACACTGA
Organism: Dendrocalamus latiflorus; assembly: GCA_017311315.1. Classification (NCBI taxonomy): domain Eukaryota; kingdom Viridiplantae; phylum Streptophyta; class Magnoliopsida; order Poales; family Poaceae; genus Dendrocalamus; species Dendrocalamus latiflorus. The sequence goes on from CM029673.1 coordinate 23,124,608, forward strand.
ACTCCCGAGGTATCTTGCTCTTGTAGTCAAAGTTGCGATGCCTCGCTGCTGCCACATAATGAGAACATGGAAAGTGGTACTGCCTCGGTTTACCACATGTGCATGAGAAATCAATAAGGACAACTTTATGCCTCCTCGTCGGCCGGAGCTCTCCATCGGTCGTTGTACCACCCCTTTCTACAACCTCATAAGTGCCCGTGGCGTTGTCAAAACAATGTACCTCATGTGCCTCAGCCCTAGCCTTTGCCTTTTCAAGGTGGCGCTTCGGTTTTGGCGCCCATCTCACTTGTTTACTTTGTAGCGCCATTGCATGTGCGTGTCTTTCGTTGAACCAGGCAACAAGCTTGTAAAAGGTGAAGGATACGATAGCATTGACGGGCATACCACGTATACCCCTAAGCAAACTATTGAAGGATTCGGCCATGTTGCTTGTCTGAAACTCGTACCTCCAGCCACCGTCGTCATGAGCCCTTGTCCATTTGTCGACATCTCTCATCAATCCCGTTAACCACTATCTACCTTCTGCGTTTGTTGCAGTATTAAGCTGCTCCAACTTCTCCTGGAAGAACTTCACCTCAAGCATTCGAGCGACCTCCTCGAACAGAGGAAAGTTATCCTTCGCACCATCCTTACGGAGTAGATTCTCGGCAAGATGCCGAGTGCACCAACGGTGGTGCAAAGCTGCATACCCCGGTATCTGCTCCTGTACGGCAGAAAGTATGCCCTGGTGCCTATCAGAAATGACACCAACCTCCCTACCAGGGCCGACCACGTGCCTCCGAACGAGCCGCAAGAACCATCCCCAGCTGTCTTTGTTCTCCCTCTCAACCAAAGCAAACGCCAAAGGAACCAACGCGTTGTCTGCGTCACAGGAAATGGCTGTCAGAAGTGTGCCCTGGTACTTGCCAAGAAGAAACGTACCGTCAATAGCGAAGACGGGACGACAATGCCGAAAGGCCTCGATGGACTGAGCAAAGCACCAGAAAGCACGGAAGAATATCTGCATCCCATCTTGAGTCCATTCGTTTGGTTTCGGGACGTACTCATAATGCATGCCTGGATTAACCGCTTTGATTGCATTGAAGAGTGCTGGCAATCGTTTGGTTTCGGGACGTACTCATAATGCATGCCTGGATTAACCGCTTTGATTGCATTGAAGAGTGCTGGCAACTGCAAGTACCCATCTTCCCAGTCCCCATATATCATCTTCCAGATGCGTTGCTTTGCCCTCCATGCTTTTCCATACCTTATCTCGTATCCAAATTTCTCCTTAACAATCCCAGCAAGTGTCTTCACCTTCATATTGGGTTCTCCCTTTACTATGTGACACAGTGACTTGGCAATAATGGTAGAGGTCAACTGTCGATGCTTCTGTTTGAGCTCTGCTTCGGCACAAGTGTGTGGGCCAACGATTTTTGTGATCTTGAACTTTCCCGTGACCTTCTGTTTGCTAGCACAAACCCTCCATTCACATGTCTCCTTCTCGCACACAACTGTGTACCTCCGCTCCACATAAGAATGTCTCACCTTGAATGGCCTTTTACGGATCACTGAATACTCCTGCAGCCACCTTTTCAATGCAGACAAGTCCTCAAACACCATGCCCTTCTCAATTGTCATGCTTGACCCGGCCTCAGGAGCATCTAGCAACTCGTCATCCCTTCCTTCTGCATAAGCCCCATGAGAATGCCTAAGATCGCTGAATTCATGAACTGATGGATCCCGGCCAGGGCAATAACGCCTGATCAGCTCAATATCACTTTCGGTCAGCTCTCCAAAAGGGCGGTCATCATCAGAATCAACGGCCCTTGCGATCTCGTAAGGCTCCAGATCATCCACAATTTGAATCATCTCACTGTTGGAGTCCCTGCAGACTTCTTCAACGTTGTCAGATGGAGCAACGGGAGGAACAACCACATTACCAGGAATGTTTCCTGCATCATAAGCACGACAACGATGGGATTGAGACAAAACAAAGGAATGACGGGAAAAGGCTAAAGTGTTGCTCGACACTTACTGGGCTGATTCTGGGTCAATCCCATCTCCTGAGGGGCCGCCACGACATCATCAGTCCGACATTCAACTCGAACTGGTTGAGAAATCTGAACCTCGTTCGGGGAAGATAGAGCATCGGGCACCTCAGGCACTTCTTCCACATCCACCGCAAGATCCGGTAACGGAGGGTCAAAGGGTGCCTGATCACCTAGTTCTGGTGAATAACCGTGAGGGGTGGGATCAATGGACACCTTCCCCACAACAACGTCCAAACATTTTAACTCATTCCTCATAACCAATTTGACATATTGGTCCCACTCATCCTCTGAACCAATTAAGATCAACCGCCTGAGAACTAGGTCTTTCGAACCGAAGTGAAGTAACCCCTCAACTGTGATGCTCTCCTCGTTTGCATGACAATGTAGCTTCTCCTGAGCCCTAGCAACCAACTCACTAAACGACGGCCGATCACCGAATATCAGAGGCACCCTTTGCATTTCAACAAATTGAATATTTCCATAATCATCACTTGTCACACTGCCTCCATGATATAGGGTCACTAGGTTGTCCATCTAGTTCATACACAAAACCAAACTTAATACCTTTAAGCGAAATTTTGGATAAATCATATGCATACTTGTTTAAGCAATAAAATATCTAAATGAACCATTTCCCATTCAAACATCTATATATCTAATAGGATCCAGATATAGTCACATGAGATTCACCTTGAAGGCGCTGGCGGAACTGGTAATTTAGTATAGCATTGAATTTCATATTGTGGAACTGCTAAGTGTAGCCGAATATTAGTTTTTCCTGCGATTTGTGTGACACCAGACTGTACAAAAGGTTAAGGTTTAGAGGTTTATTTTTTCATATCAAGGACTGATTGTAGCTTTCTACTATATAACTAAGGATTAACTATGGCAATTTGATATTCCAAATCCATACGTCTAACTGTCCAAACTGGTATTTGCGGCAGTCATTAAGTGCGATGGACCTGATGGTTGTCGATGCATGCGTAGGGGCATAACAATTTTCGGGTGCAGAAAAACCTTCTATTTCTAGTTTTCTTACGATGTGTTTGCAGACTATTACTTTGTTGTTTCTCTCTTAGGGTGGATATTGCATTAGATATCTGAGTAGCCATGCAGAAGTGTATGCTACTCTTCAACCATAAAACATGAAATCATTCTAATTTCCTTCATAGGCAGTTAGGCACCCAGAAGAACTATCCTATACTCTTCCCATATATACTCGATTGTGCTTATTGGATACTTCCAAAAAAATAATTATCATTGTACTGCTTTGCAACTAGTAAGAAGATATTCAAGTTAGCTTGCTGCCTTACTCACTAAGATCCTTTTTTCCAGGTTCTGCCTTATTCACCTTGAAGGCGGCGGGGGCCGGGGAGGCGCTGGCGGGCGGGGAGGCGCTGGCGGCCGTGGAGGCGGCGTGGGCCGGGGAGGCGGCGGAGAGGCGGCCGGGCCGGGGAGGCGGCGGGGAGGCGCCGGCGGCCCGGGGAGGCGGCGGGAGCCGGGGAGGCGGTGGAGCCGGGCCGGGGAGGCGGCGGGGGCCGGGAAGGCGGCGGGGAGGCGCTGGCGGCGCGGGGAGGGAGAGCTACGCGAAATGAATGCTCGGCCCGGCCGACTGGGTAAATGGCGCGAGCTCGGCGCCAAGATCCACGGCGCCGAGCTCGGCGCCACGAGTCACGGCGCCGAGCTCGGCGCCACGAGTCACGGCGCCGAGCTGACTGCCACGTCGGCGCCACGACGGCCGCTACGCTGGCGCGGGGCTCGCACCTCGGCGCCGTGGTCCACGGCGCCGAGACGTGTTACCTCGGCGCCGTGACCGACGGCGCCGAGATCTGGGTCCAAAAACGGAATTAAAACTACCAGGGGTCTAAATGTGAATATTTTTCAAAAAAAGGGCTAAAATACAAAAAATTCGGTTCTGAGCACAAGGGAGAAGGAAAATATCTGATACAGCAGTACAGCACTGTATCCTTCAGGCTTCAGCTAACAAAAGGCATGTCCTTTTCGGCTAGAACGGATTTTTAGCTACGACTAATTACTTTATCATTAGAGTGAGTATTTATGCGAACGAATCGAATGCTGATAAATCATTTTAAAAATATTGTCGTAATAAATCATTTATAAAAAGTAACAAATAAATCATCTTATTTATTTATTTAAAAGAAATCATAAATTATAAACTAAAACCAACGAGATCAACACGTCCATCAAATGTTGCGGTCGTTTCACAGAACATAATGGAGACGCAGTTTCCACGAAAGTTAATCAAATCAATACATGAAAAGAGCGGATATTGTTGCCTTGATGATTGCTAGTTGCTAACTTGCTATGCCAACCTTCATTATTTACAACCTTAAAAGTTACAAGGCAGTGCGGGGAAGATCCATTTCTCGATGGTTGGCCGCCCACATAGTCCAACATTGTGTTTGATGATCAGCCTGTCCGATTTCAATAAAATCTGGCTGAACAAATGAACTACAAGTCTTAAATGTACAATGATAAAATGAGAGCGTCTACTAGGAGCCCATCATTCTTGTCAAACAGGGGACGAGAGAGATATACAGGACCAAAGGATCATGAATTTGGAACAAAATTATATTTCCATATACCTTGATGCTATGCACAATAATTGCATTTCTCTACATGGTTTAATTACATTTACCTCTTTGCCCTTTTGAATGGGAAGGAATAGCAAAACAATAACTAATACTTGGGGATAAAAGGAGTCATAAGGAGGATAGGCCACCAGGATAAGTGGAAAAATGTTTTTGTTCATCCTATCATGTATAAGAGGATTTCCATAACCCCTTGCCAAACCTGACTGCAGATCCAGTGGCAAAGGTCCACATGAGACAAATATCAGTCCTCCACCTCTTCTTCTAACCTGAATAACTGGGGTGCTTGATTCTTCATTTGCCGCTTGTTGCGACCTAAAGCTGGAAATGCGTTGGAATGTTCTGTTAAGAACAGTGCTTTCAGCAGCCATAGCTGGACTGACTGCTAGGTACAGAATCCAGCAAGGCTGATAAAGCCGCATTGAACCATGATTGTGAAGCACTTGAACTCTGGTTAGGTGGTTCCTCATTCACTGAATATTGAAAGTGCCTGCAATGTTCACAGGTAATAGGTTCAGACGTTGGACAATGTTATTTCTGAGAGAATTTTAAGTGATCACACAAAAAGCTTGTCAATGGAAAAGAAATCATTAAGAACCTGATGCATGTGAGGACAAGACAACATCGTTATGCTTTGAATGGCTCCGCACATTAAGAGCAACCTGATTATGAGTCCACAATTCAGTTGTACACTGAAATCCCTGGTTCTGGATTCCACTCTCACCAAAATCAACATATTGGTTTCAGCCACCACTCCAGCTGTGTGAACCGAGCCAGGTAGAAACATAGTAGCATCAGAGTAGTCCAAACTATCAAACATCCCATTGGATGCAGAAATTAAACGCTCAGTTGCAGTACAACCCTTTTAATACTCTGTCCTAAATCTTCTGGATTAAAGAAATCATTGATTTCAAGGAACTCCTTGTCAGCATCCTGCCTGTCGTAACTGACCAACCCCAAAAGACAAATCTAACACTCAACTTTCTTTATTTTGTTGAGTATGAAGGCTTTCCAGAGATTAAAGACTTCCCTTTTCCATCATAATATTTAACAAAACAATATGAGAAATTAGAAATCCAATTAGAGATATTAAAAATTCAGTGTCAAACTTTGGTGTATGGACGACCTTTGTGCAACTTTGGTGTATGGACCTTTGTGCAACCTAATGTAAAACCTGTTAGAAAAAAAAAGAAGTGTAAGGAAGACAAAAGTGGAAACATTCCCAAATATTTTCTCTAATTTCTCTTCGTGTTTTGGCTTCTAGTGTCAGGAGAGGCATTGTGCTGAACAACAATTTCACTAGTATTAAAGTATAAACCAACAAAATGCCCATGACTTGCTTGTAGAGTATATAGTTGGATCCTACAAGTGGATCATAGTCTATTATGCAAAAGAAATATTTCTGAATTCCCAGTCAAGAATGAGCATATGTCAGGCATAATGGGATGCCCATAAATCATTCTGTAAAGGGTCATACTCGCATTTTCTCTTGCAACTTCCTTGCATCAATCTGTTCCTCTTCACTAAATATATCAAGTGAAGCCATGGATGCCATCGCCAGTTGACCAATGTAATCCTCAAAAAGCTCACTACCAAACAGCATCGCAAAAATTGCTGCTGGATCAATTATCGCTTCCCAATATAATGTTGACAGGAAACAGGTTAGAATGTAATCATCTCACAATATTCTACAGCATGTGAGACGAAATCACCAATTACATTGTCAAAGCTACATCTAGGAAAGGAAAGCAGTCAAGTACACGAATTGTTTCCCATAGAACCCTCCAGTTCTTTGAAAATTGTTTCTACAAGTTCACAGGAAGTACTTGTGAATTAGACTTACGTTCAAATACCAGATTTCCTATATGAGTCATACCCTTGACGCTGTGCGGAGTCACTGAGTACTTTGTATGCCTCCCCCAATTCCTGCAGTTACAGTAACTCTAACGAGGATATTAATGCAATGACAAAATTGTACAAAAATCACATATTCCTTATTTACAAAGTCAAATTTGTGCAACAGAGTCAAATAGTATTTCAAGGCAAAGTAGCAAATAGCAATACTGCAACAATGTTCAATGTTGTAGCATGGACACAACAGAGAGTACAAGATATCCCTTTCTCCATAGGAGAATGTAGAGCTATAGAGAGCTAACGACAAGAGAGAGAGAGAGAGCTTGTGTGTAAAATGAGTGGGTCTGTTCCCTTCATACCCCTCTTAGGAGCTTATATACATGAGTGAGGTTCCCATCCTACCCCTTAATAATTACAAAAGGCAAATGTACTTTGGTACATTTCTTTATACTAATCGGCCTAAGGCCTAATCGTTTGGGGCTGGGCCACCCTCACAACAGATCGAGCGAAGTCGGACAAAAACCGTGCAAAGTTTGGCGGAGGCGACATCCGCACGGAGTCCGGTGGAGATCGTGCGAAGTCCGTCGAAGATCGTGCGAAGTTCAGCGGAGGCGACATCCATGTGGAGTCCGGCGGAGATCAGGCAAAGTCCGGCGAAAACCGTGCGAAGTTCGACGGAGGCGACATCCGCGTGGAGTATGACGAAGATCGTGCGAAGTCCGGCGGAGATTGTGCGAAGTCCAGCAGAGGCGACACCCGCGTGAAGTCCGTCGGAGATCGTGCGAAGTTCGGTGGAGGCGACATCCGCGCGGAGTTCGGCGGATATCAGGCGAATTCCGACGAAAACCATGCCAAGTTCGGCGGAGGCGACATCCGTGCGGAGTCCGTCAGAGATCATGTGAAGTCCAGCGAAGATCGTGCGAAGTCCGACAGAGGCGACATCCACACGGAATCTGATGGAGATCATGCGAAGTCCGGCGAAGATCATGCGAAGTTCGGTGGAGGCGACATCCGCGCTAAGTCCGACGGAGATCGGTCGGGCTTGACACTACCTTGCCATGTGCCATCCTCACCAACAACTCCTCCACTTGTTGCATGGTGAGACTCAATGGTTGGAGCCGGTCTACGTCGCGCACGAAGGCTAACTCCCTGATGTCATGATGATGGCGACGAGAAACGCCGCCCCACCTCTGCAGGGGCGACGGGGCAGCCACCGGAAGTATCTCCAGATATGGCATCGCGTACGGAGGCCGACTCCCTGGTGTCGTGATGCCGGCGCGTGGAGGTTGAAGGTCGTGCCGGCGCGGGCGGCTTCGGCGATAGTCGTGCCAATATTGGTGTCGGAGCTAACTCCTCGCATCGGCACTGACCGCTCGCCCCCCGCAGAGCCAGGGCATCACTGCCATGGGGTCGGACAATGAAGGGTGTGTTGCAGTAATCCCCTCCGGCGGTAGCCATCTCTAGCGCACTTCCTTGCGCAACTTCTCGCACGCTCCCCACAGACTGTGCCAACTGTTGTAGCATGGGCACAACAGGGGTACAAGGTACCCCTTTCTTCATGAGAGGATGTAAAGCTAGAGAGAGCTAACGATAGAAGAGAGAAAGAGAGATATAGTGTGTAAAATGAGTAGGTCTGGTTCCCTCATACCCTTTTTGGGGCTTATATACATGAGTTGAGTAGAATAGGAATTTCCTATCCTACCTTTTAATAATTACAAAAGGCAAGTGTAACTTGGTACATTCTTTTATACTACTAGACCTATACTATTGGGCCTGTTATAAGGCCCAGTCGTTTGGGGTTGTGCCACCGCCACAATACTCAACATATTGCAAAAGTAACTTGATAATGCATTACAAACCTAGCTAAATGGGCCGCCCAACAAGGGCCCGTTTAGGCATAGCCTCGACCCAAACACGGCCCAATGAGGTGACAGGCCATGCCTTGCCAGCCCAGACACGCATAGCATGACGGCAAGGATGGTCCGTCTAACACATAAGCCCGCTGTCGCCCCCGCTGTGTGTTCCCTAGAGCGCATGCTACCGCCGCCGACCTCCTGCCCACCTCCTCCATCGCTCTGTCGGTCCCTCCTCCACTGGCGTGCCGCCTCTCGCCCATCTCCTCTGCTACTCCACCCGTCCCTCCACCAGCCCACCTCCTCCGCTCGCCCCCACCTCCTCCGCCTACCCCACCTCCTTTGGTTGCTCCGCTAGCCCCCCACCAATCCACCTCCTCCACTGCTCCCTCTTTCGATTTCTCACTCCCTCCCCCGCCGGCGCTCTGCCTCCCGCCCACCTCCTTTGTCGCTTGGTCCGCCCCTACCTCCTCCGGCCGCTCCACCCGTGCCTGCTCCGTCCCCTCCCTCCCTCGATCCCTCACTCCCTCCACCAACGAGCCGCCTCCCACCCGCCCCCCGCTCCTCTCGCTGCCCACCTCCTTAGCCCCTCCACCGTCACCACCCACTAGATCTACCACCAGCTCGACTCCCGCACCGTCGGGCCTAAGGGCTATGCCGGGCTCACCCATGCCTATGTGTGCCTAGCATAGCACGATACTGTGCGTGTCGTGTCGGGTCATCCCGCTAGGCCGAGGTTGCAACCCAAGAACAACACGCCACGTTGAGCTGGGCCGCACGACCTGTTTAGCCCTGGGTCGTGTCGTGCCTGGGCCGGGCCAACAATACCATTTTTCGGGCCGGCACAGTTAGCCTGCCCATTTGGCCACCTCCAGTGCATTATACTTTCTTGCATGATCTATATGAGTATGCACATACAAGCTGTTCATGGTTGAGGATGAACCATACAAGAAGGAAAATTGCTGATAATTGGACATTAGTTTCACATGCTTCAGTTGATTGAGGCGTAATAATATTATGATCATTTTTGAGCCAGTATAGAACGATTCATGATCGTTGCAAATTGCCGTTGCTAACTTGTTTTGGCCACAGCAACTCCCAGGATCAATTTTGGGGGAACTAGATTTTGTTTTATGAATTCTTTAATGCCTAGGCAGAAGTTGCGAATGCTCGGTTATTGCAACGCAAAAATCTTTCACTGAAACACCTAGACTGTGAGCTACAAAGAATAATTCATTCATTCATTCTGATGTCGAACATTACTTATACCTCCATCAATGAACATGGAACTACAAATATTTTGGTGAGCTCATTTTGTATTTCTGAGTTCCCCTCCCCAGACCCCTAGAGTAGTGTCAACATGATGGCAGAATAACACAGTTATCTGTTTAGCATCATGATGGCAGAATAACACAGTTATCTGTTTAGCATCAAGTCATCATTCAGTAAGGTTGCAACACTAATGCTCATCAACACCCACAGCATAGAAGTTTTGCTCACTCCCTCCCTCATCTTGGAAATGGTGTCCAACTAGGATGTGTCATGGGTGAAGAACTTTCACAATAAACCAGCTTTAATACAGTTTTTGTTTTCTACCAGGAATAATGGAACGCCGCAGGAGCAGCAGAGCAGGGCACATGGCGCAAGGATACTACCACAGGGCATTCATCCATTGAAAGGTCCTCCACTAGGTCCTGAAAGGCGAGACGTACATTTTGAAACAAAGCGCGCCATGCAAAGAAGCAGGATCCCCCTGTATCCACAACTGACAATATAATATATTGTTCTAGCCTATTTCCTGATCAGTTGCGGCATTGTTCACCGTAGATACAGAGGGAGGAAATGCATCGTGCTGTTGCGGTTTGTGGGCTGATCTTAAAAGTTACTGGAGTAGGAAATCAGACAACAGCGGTGTGTGGAGCAGATACTTGCCTGGAACTTCGCCGCCGCAAGCGGGTCATTCGGGTTCTTGTCCGGATGAACCTGCCTCGCCTGCCACACCACCACTAGCAGCAGCAGCAACCGGAATGAGATCAAACCAAAAGGAAGTTTTACCAGAAGATCATGAGGGAGAGAACGCGTGGCACCATGATCCCAGCACGTCGTAGTACCCCGTCTCCCTTACCATCGAACCAATCGCTTCTCCCCCTTCCACTCCGCCTCTCCTCGCGGCGGTGGTGGTGTGATGTGTAGGAGGTGGAGGAGCCTGGCGCTGCTCTGGCGGCCGGGGATTCGATTCCGGCCATAAAGCGCGTGGAATAATTCGTTTACCATTTTTTTTCTCTCCACCGTATTTTAATGGGGGGCATGAGTCACATTGACATGGGAAAACCCAAAGTCGCTGCTCCCTCGGGAAAACCCCCCGCCCGAATCGAACTTGTTTAAGCCTAATCCCACGGATTATGGAGCGATTAGCGGCCATGTGCGGTGGATTCGGTGGGTGACCCGAACCTTGACGGCCTCCTGCCACCGCCACCGCCTCACCGGCTCCGATTTATCTCCCCTCTGCCACCACCAGCTCTCCCAGCTACCGCATTCGGCAAGATCCAGATTGCATTGCAACGAAGCATTCAAGAACCGAGATCGGGATCCAGCTCGGAGGATATGGAGCGGGAGACGCGGAACCGGGTCCTGCTGACGGCGGCGCTGGCGGTGGTGCTGATCGGCGGCACGACGGCGCTGATCCTCACGGCGGGGACGTGGAAGGTGAAGATGGAGGAGTCGCACGAGAAGGTGTGCAACAAGGGGTGGGAGTGCTCAGGGAGCAAGTACTGCTGCAACGACACCATCACCGACTTCTTCAAGGTGTACCAGTTCGAGAACCTCTTCTCCGAGCGCAACAGCCCCTTCGCGCACGCCGTCGGCTTCTGGGACTACCAGTCCTTCATCACCGCCGCCGCGCTGTTCGAGCCCCTCGGCTTCTGCACCACCGGCGGCAAGCAGATGCAGATGATGGAGCTCTGCGCCTTCCTTGGGCACGTCGGCGCCAAGACCTCGTGTAATCTATCTACCATTCCTTCCCTTGCCTTGCCTTTCCTTTCCTTCCATTCTTGGTTGGTGGTTTCTTGGATGGATTCATTCAGTTCTTGGGTGGCTCTGCTTCCTCTGCTTCATTCAAGAAACCATTTGCCTTCTTGCAGGTGGATACGGTGTGGCGGCCGGCGGGCGGACGGCGTGGGGGCTCTGCTACAGACGCCAGGTGGGCCCCGACCCGACGACGTACTGCGACAAGACCAATACACAGTACCCCTGCGTCGAAGGCGTCGAGTACTACGGCCGCGGCGCCATCCCCATCTATTGGTAATGCATGAGTTCATCACTCGTAGTTCGTGCAATTGCTAAATTGATTAGAATACATAGTAAAAATTAACAAGTTATGATAAAGTGTCAAATTGATTAATGTGATTTTCTTGATGTAGGAACTATAACTACGGCGCTACCGCTGACGGCATCCACGAGGACCTCCTCTACCACCCAGAGTACCTGGAGCAGAACGCAACGATGGCGTTCATGGCCGCCATATGGCGGTGGATGACTCCAATGAAGAAGAAGCAGCCATCGGCACACGACGTGTTCGTCGGGAACTGGAAGCCCACCAAGAACGACACGCTCAACAAGAGGCTCCCAGGGTTCGGCACCACCATGAACGTGCTCTACGGCAACCAAATTTGTGGCAAAGGCTACGTTGACTCCATGAACGACATCATCTCGCACTACCAGTACTACCTCGACCTCATGGGAGTTGGTCGGGAGCACTTTGGTGATAACCGCGACTGCGCCGAGCAAATCGCCTTTAACCCATTGTACAAACCGAACAACCAGCTGCAATCAAGCTAGAACAAATCAGTTTGGTGCCACAGACATCTCCCCGGTCCGATGTTGTATACCTGCTCTTGTCATGGCCATTGCCATTGCCAAGTTAGCTTCCCGAGCTACCGATCCTTCAGTGTGTGTGGAGTTGGTTTGGTTTGGTGTCGTTTTGAGTAAGCTGATCTCGTTCCTAGAACTTTGTATGTTCTGCCTGTGGGAATTGGGGAATTTGTAGCCCTTTGTGTACTGTAGTGTCCATTTTCGTTTATTTGGTTTTGAAAAAGTTCATTTGTGGTCCATTAACTATTTAGTTTGTGTAGTTCTTATCCCTAAAGTACAAAACCAGGTAAAACACGTCTCCCAACTAGCAATACCAATTAAAATATACCCCTTCGCCCCTTTGATTGTGGTTTTGACCCACTTTGCATCCATATCAGATAAAAGCTAGCCCATATGTCAAGGACTAAAGAGTGGAGCCCGTGTGTCATAGAGAAGGAGAGAGGATGAGAGATGGAGAGGTCTTCATCTCCTTCCTATCGGCTATGATAGAAACAGAGGAGGCAATGGACGTTTAGACAGTGATCACTAGCGGCGATGAAGATGGTGGTGGGTTCCAGTGAGGGGCAAAACCGAACCCACGCAACATGACGAGTCCATTTGCGATGGTCTCGTCGACGGGGAAGCAACGAAGAAGGCGACAAAGGTTGGCCGAGGGAGGGAGTAAGAGTCGAGGCGGCTCTAGCGAAATGACAACAAACAGCGAAAACAAAGAGGTGCGTGAGCAATAGAAGAAGGGGAGAACAACAGGCATGGTCTTAGGTGAGGAGACGCTCTTGACGAGGCCGACGACGGTGGGCTACGATCGGCGAGAGAGGGTGGCGAGGCGGTGGCGCGCCAGTGTGGGGTATCGAGGAAAAGAAAGAGGAGGAGAAGAGCTAGCTAGAGGTGGGGTCATATTTGAGGTGGTGCCTTACCTTGGTGGAGATCGAGCGGCGCAGAGTTGGTCGGAGTTAAGAAAGACGATAGCAAAGATATCATGCCGATTTCCTACCACATGAGCACCGAACCGTCGATTCCTTCCTCGCTCTGCCTCACTCCATGTGCTGCTTGCACCAAACACCACTGCCTATAGCCCATGTTGCACAACCACAACAATGCCAGCCACAACTTCTCATGGCACCCACCCCCATGCTAAAACCACCATTGCCGACGCTATTCCCACCTAGATGAGCTTCAACTCAATTCCTCCATCCTAGGGCACCTCCTCACCTTCTCCAACCCCCCCTCACAACTAATTTTGGCCACTTTTCCTCCAAATCGCTACTGCCACGTCAAGCTCCCTAGACCACCCCAAGTCTTCGCCACCAGTCCATCTCCAACTGACCCCGTCCTCACCACACTCTTATGTGAATTCCCTACATTGTATAGACGCTCATGTACGTGCCTCTTTTCTGGATTCATTGCTGGTTATTTGTCACTGCCGTAGGACAGAGCACTGTCGCCATCGTGCATAGTTGTGCCATCAACGTGGGCCACCTCGGTCAGCGCCCCACCGTAAATAGGGTCGTCGGGACCGTGACATCTTGTTTTGGTACTCGCCACTGAGGTCTCGCTCGCCGGTATCGAGCTCGGTAGAGCGCATCCATGGCACCGCTCCCCTATTTCGAGTTGAGTCGGATCCGACTCAACTAGCCACGTGGGTCAAAATGATCAAAACCGTCGTTTCCCAACCGCAGGGGCTTAGGATACATGGTATTGCCTATTGGGGGGATTGTTTTTTTAGAGAGAAGTTGGGGGATTAATTTTATCCGGTTTTGCACTTCATGAACGAAAATTAGACGAACTGAAGAGTTAAGAAGCCATGGATGGAATTTTTCCTTTGGTTTTTGTCACATACATGTTTAAAGAGGAGAATTCAAATGGAACATACCACAACGTTGCTGAGCTTTCTGTGTATCCGCTGTTGAAATGTATTCCCTTCATTGCTTTCCTGCAACATGGATCTTTTTGGTGCTTTTGCAGCTAGTGTGAGCATATGGTATGCAGTAGTTCCAATGCCGCCATTCATCTTGTCATAAAAACTGCACAATGTCACCGGTTGAACTTGAGTAAGAGGTATTTCTTGATACTAATAGAATAGTCATGTGCAATCAAAAAAAACACAAGCCACCAAAGGTCAAGAGGTAGCCATTGGTTTTGGAACCAATGAAAAAGGAAAAGATGGTGTTTTGCTACAGAATCATAATGTTGTAATGCATGTTTAATAAGATATGGACCATTCTGCCAAATTTGGAACACGCTAAAGGAACTCGACTAAAATTTGCTACATGAACATACTAGCGCTGTTCATGTTTAAAAAAAGACATGGATCATACTGCCAAATTTGGGACATGCTAGATCAGCTCAATAGAAAATTTCACCACCACTACTACCGGTGTATACTAGCTCAACGAAATTTTCACCACCACTGCTACCGCCTACCGGCATGTCTAATGGAGAATACACATACAACAGAGCTAGTGGCCGAGCTCTTTTCAGCTTATAACTTTCCTTAGGGTCCCTTTGGTTGGGCTTCTTGGAGGAGATTTTGCTTCTCAAAAGCTAAAAGCTAACCACAAGGGTAGCTTTCAACAGCTGCTTTTGGAGAAAGCTGCTTTTGCTCGTGTTGATTTTTCACAGCCCGTCCTCCCCTGCTTCCACCGGCTTTTTCCTCCGCAGCGAGTCGTTTTCCCCCTTTTCCCCATCCGCGTGCGCGTGAGGGCGGCACTCCCGGCGACGGCAGGCGCGTGAGGGCGGGCGCGAGGGTTCCCGGCGGCGGCGCTTCGTCGGCCGCTCCGCTCGCTCGGCTCGGCACGCGCGAGGGTTCCCGGCGGCGGCAGGCGCGTGAGGGCGGGCGCGAGGGTTCCCGGCGGCGGCGCTTCTCCGGCCGCTCCGCTCTGCTCCGGTCCGCTCCGCTCTCTCGGCTCGGCTAGGGTTTGTGCCTGGCGGCGGCGCTGCTCCGGCGACCCCCTGCAGGCCGCCCCCTCCCCCATCCGCGTGGAGAGCCGAGCGCGGGCGAGGGCCGCCGAGCGTGGGGGAGCGTCGCCGAGGCCGTCGTCGAGCGTAGGCTCCGCCGCGTGCGGGCTCTGCCGCCCCTCGCCGGCCTCCCGCGTCGTCTCCGTGCGGATCGACGACCTGAGGAAGAAGAAGAAACGACTTTTCCAAAAGTCACAGCTGTTCAACCAAACGGCTTTTAGCTTTCTCACAGCCCACAACCTACAGCAGCTTTTCCATAGCCCACAACTCACAGCAGCTTTTTCAGAAGCCACGGCTCAACCAAACACACCCTTAAACAAACAACAGCTTATAACTTTCCTTAAACAAACAAACAGTACAGCTTCTTCAGCTTATAACTTTCCTTAAACAAACAAACAGTACAGCTTCTCCGTCGCCGTTTCGAAATAGCTTAACGAAACAAATTTTTTGAAACGACTTATCGACATTCGATTTATTCACATAAACACTCGCGTTAGAACAAAAAAAACATAAGCCACAACCATAAGTCGTGAACCGCAGCCAAAAAGAACCCACCCAATGTCACTACAACATTTCTTTATCTTACAAAGAGACATGATAAAAATGGCTAATCTTACACGAGCAGGCTTCCTATCTAAACACATGCTAAAAAAACATATTTAATTTGAAATAGTTCGACAGAGCACTAGGATACAACATTAGTCAATTTACTGTCCCAAAACTTTGAATTTTGGGTCAGACTAAGGTGTCATAGTACATATAAGGCCAGTATGGCCTCACATTACAGAAAAACTTGCTCCCGCAGACAATGAAAAGCAGATAGAGAATCAAGAAAACCACGGATGGGGAGCAGTGGATATATGATGTTGCAGCTTTCAGATAGAAGCAGCTCCATTTTGAGTATCCTCTAACTTGGTTTTCGGTTCATCACGCACATGGTTAGAATTTGCCTCTCCTGACTGAGAGCTTCCCACTTTCCTCTTCCGGGTTAGCTCCACTTCTACTGATCCAAGTGGCTCATCAGCATGAGAAGTTTGTTCAGTGGCCTCACCCTCCGGCTGCGTTGGAGGAGCTGCCCAGGATATGGGGCTCACTGAAGCAAAAACAAACACATGAGATCAGACAAAATGGTGAATGGCCTGATGCAGTTCTTTTGGTATGCTATAAGGCTAGCCTCCAGCAGATATACATACAACAACAAATGAAGAGCCACTTGACAGCAAATATATCTCACTAAAGAGTGAAGAGAAAATTGTTGCATAAGTTACCACTATGGATTCCAAGGGCGTAGGATCATTAAACAGTAAGTACCAGTCTGCACTAACCAAATTAGTTTTGAAAAGCCTCTGATATAATGCATCTGACAGCTGCTGCTACCAGCTTCATAAATCAATGATTGGAGGAGCTATATATAGCAAGCAGTATGATTCTATTAGTGTCTACACTATAAACCCAGGGCTGTTACAGAAGAACTTGTAGTACACAGTAGTAGCCAACACATCAGTTATGCAACTGAACCTAAGGAAAATAATTTGAGTTCTTATGTCTACCATTGAACTAATTGGATAAGTAAACTTAATTCATGACTCCCATTTATGATGAGGGACCGAATCTAATTAAGCAGTCAGAAGCCTAGATAGTTAAAAGTATCATAACCAATCAGATTTTCCTTCTCTTTTTTTTTTGAACCAACGCTGATCTGCTAATATGTTTCGTGTCATACCCATTCATTGTTCAACAAGGTAATAGAAAGTTTTATTTGGGAATTAATATTTTCATTGATTATGTGTCCACAAGTCATGATGAGTTTGTTTATACACCGTTACACACCTTCCTCTGGTTGAAGAGACTTAGAAGTTACTATGCTTGCTTCATCACTTGGGCTCGTTAACTTAGGGCGCTTTTTGACATAGTCCTGCCTCAGAGGTCTAGGAATCTGGAACGAAAATTGAGCTAATGTGACACCCTGCACAGCATACTCTGGATTCTCTGAGAGGTACCTGCCAATAATGACATTGAGAGTTTAAAGCATAGACAGAATGAGTCACCTGTAGAAATTTAAAAGAAAAAAATGCAGTACATATAATTTATATTTGCATACTATTTATTTGCGACATCCAGTCATAAGAACTGGAGAGAGAAAAAGCAATAAAATTTATAGCGCAACTACAGCATCAAAATTCTGTGAGCAATTTCATTAATCATTATAGCTCAGCGGATAAAGAATGATGTTCAACGGAAAATTTGAGAAAATACGCATGACATACCTATCAATTTCAACCAATGACCTCAGTTTCCTCCCAGTAGGAGAAGTATAGTACCTGAAAGCAAGTTAAAAGGGTGTTACGTGGACACAATAAGTTCAGCATGTAGCCAGAAACAAAAAAAAAAGTTTATATTACATTACATATTTTTTTTAGGAAGAAGGTAGATCATGTCTGTTATATGATTAAAACGATGTTAAATGGAGCCACCACATTCACTCTAAGAGGCTAGAAATTCCCATCCCACATTAATCAAGACAAAATGAAAAGATCCACGCCGCTTAATTTGGTGGTGTAGATAAGTTTATTTTTATAACTCTACATAATATAGGTGTAGATTAGTTTATTTTTATAATTCTACATTATATACAACTCTTATCATTTTTCTTATTTGGTGGAAAGGATGAAAAAAATTTAATTACCACCCAAAAATACCTTTTGTGAGCATCAGAATCCGGTGTTGTTACGTTACAAACAGATTAGATTAAATGGACAGGGAACCCTACTAGGAAACAAAGGTTTGCTAATTAAATAAAGTCCTGCACAAAAGAAAAATAGCCGCAGCCTGTCAATCTTTGCACTTCATACATCGTAATATTTGCAATGGTGCGAGTTTGGCTTTTCCTTAGGAGTCTTCTCCTCTTCTATGTAGTTTTTCACCTTCCATTGTCTTGATTCCCAACTGCATCATGCATTATTCCAATCAGCAGTCGCATCTGGTGCCAGCAAATTATCGATGGAGCACAGCTTAACAGAGGGTCATCAGGTTGAGGGATGCTGCCAGATCAACTAATGCATTGGTCTCTCTTTTCCAAAGACCGGTGGTGAAGTCCTCATAACTAAAACTCCATCATGGAAGTGTAAAAGTAAAACTGATAAGCCATTGGCATAGACTATGATCTCTTTTTGGGTACGTGCTTCAGAAGCTAACGAATGTAGTGAGCACTGACAAACAGCAAGAAGACCTTGACAGTGCCCTGAGCCCCTGACACATCCAACTACCAAAGATGCGCTATGAACCAAGTGGCCAACCACGAGGAGCTCACAAAGCTTCTAGGAGTGACCAAATTCAAGTGTGTGTGTGTGGCATGACGCACTGATGCCAAACATCAGGGCATGCAACTCTACATCGAGAAGACCAATTGCCTTTCCTAGGTTTAGATGGATGCAACAAGAACAAGTGAAGTGGACTTTGCCATACAATTCTCGCTCCCTCAAAGATACTAAGGGCAATTAGGTGATTGATGCAATGCAAGGTACCAACTACCAACTAAGCATCTATTCTACGATGATATGCTTTTCTTTTATACTTGAATGCAATTTTCTGGCAAGCTATAGACTCAAATACACCGGTATCAAGAGATCACCACTACGAAAAAGTAACATAACAGTTTTCTAGGTAGTCAATTATAAAACATATTGTATACTTTTTTATATTACTTCCTAACTTGAACTCCTCAGAATTTGTACGTAACTGAGACATATAGAGAATTGATTTATCCACCAAAGTTAGAAAAGAAATTGTGCAGGAAATAGACACAAACAGTTAGTTGAAAAGGAAACCATTAATTGGAAAAATGATACAAATATAGGAAACAAATTGTAACAGTTACTGAGAGAAAACAGTAAAACTAGCCATGCAAATGTACAGGCTACTTGGCTAGTTTCTGTTATTTTCATGAGGATTAAACACTGATTTTTTAACATACAGAGGAAAGATGGCTGCCAGCAAAGAATGAAATCAATGTCCTTTCATAAACAACCTGACCGAAAAGCAAGTAGGGTATTGAATGAAAAGCATTACTCACACATCAGCAAATTTGGTGCCTCCTTCACCTCTTATTCTGATCTGTCTTTCCCATCCAGGAGGGGGTTGTGCAATATTGGGCTTGTCAATAGCCCAAAGCCTGCTGCCATCCTGAGATATATCCTCTGGATCATCACATGTTACATCAGGTCTCCACTCACGGGTTCGTTCGCATTCAAAAGGTTCCTGTGTAATATGTTCACGAATTTCTTCATACTTCTCTTTTGTTGGAATAAGTCTCCATTTGAAACACCTAGCACATTGGACAGTGAATGCCCCAATAGATGGCAATCCTTGGTTTGACAGATTAGATGATTTCTGCAAAGATGGGGAATGGTCTTCCCCAAGATCATCTTGCCCTTTATCTACTGTTTCGGGGTTGAAAACAACCATTTTATTTGATGCACTGTCAGATGAAAACCCATCGCTGCCGAATTGGTGGCCATCAGTATCAGACAACATAATCTGGCTCTTCTTCGATGGTTGAGAAGATTTAGAACTTTCCATGGGTTTTTGCACAAGATTTTCTGGACCAAAATCCAAATTATTAAGAGCTAGGGTACCTGCAGTTGACAATGATAAGAATTGCATGCTGTAACCAAAAGGATTGTTTGCTGTGGAACATGTATGTTCTATATAAAGCAAATGAGATGCCCAATTCATTGCTGGATATATGCATAAAAAATGTAGTTCAAAATAAACAATAAAATAAAGTTTGCTGCAAGTGATAAAAAGAAAACAAGAAGAAGATAAATAAGGATGACAGCATTGTCTACAATTATTTTACATGTGAAACAAAATGAACTCTACTTGTTTGGCTGATAATTATCTTGTATGTTTGTCCCTGTATTCTGCCGCAATATCAGTAGTAACTACAAAAACATCTCAACTACAACCATAATCCTGATGACGTAACATTGAGGAAATAATGCAATGACTTTGCAATTACCCGCAAAGCCCTTGGGCTGGTGCAAACGATAAACTAAACACTATATATTACCGCCTTGGACATGTTAGTCCTAAATTTACACAAGAAACAGTATCATTTCTAATTCAGTACTACAATAGAAATATAATGTAATGGAAGACTTTCCAGAGCCAACACATATTATGAATTTGGACAACAGGGCAAAACATATAGTGTAGATGATATTTTATTAATCAATGCTGTTTCTCCCAATGCTTTTGTTGCTAGTTAACCCCAGTTTGATCATTTATGGAAAAACACTGCAACTTCGTAGGAAAACTAATCTTCAGTGCTTAAGGAACCATATGTAATTAAATTGCTGTTACTAGATGTTCAAACTACAATGCTAGTAGTTCACCAATAATTCAGTAACTCAAGTCTTAGCTTGCAAATTTACAATCCTCCCTTTCATCCTTTACAACAAGTTGATAATTGTGGATACTTTTGTTCAATCTTCGATATCAACCGTTCCTTTTTCTTTCAACTAGTTGGTAATTGTGGGTACATTTGTTCACTCTTCAAGATCAACCATTCCTACGTTTCTGTTATATCTACAATGTTACAATCTCTTCATGTAAACAAGCAACTTCAGTTGCCCTAGCCACCTAAGCGGAAGCAACCTAAATTGTAATGAACATCTCTGCAAGAGCAGCACAAGCACCATGCCACAAAACACAGGTGTATCAGTGTGGAAACAATACAGCAGTGTCTTTAGTTCCTTGGATTAATGGATACGCGCATATGGTCCCAATCCACAAGTCCATGCATCCATGTTTAATTTTTGCATGGTCCAGGTGTTCGGTTCGCCAGAAAAAAGAAAAGAAAATTCTTAAGAGGATCAGGGGAGGCTAGAGGAGTAGAGGATTCAGATTAAGAGTTTGGAAGGCAGGATGAGAAGAGGAGAAGATTGCTCACCGCAAAGAATAGATCCCCCACGAGGATGTTGACGGGGGATCTCCGGCTGGAGCTCACCGCGCCGGCCGCCGCCGGAGAAGGGGGAGGGGGACCAGATCTGGCGAACGGTGGGAACGAAAGAAGGGGAGGAGAAGGGCTCACCGCGCCGGCCGCCGGAGACAGGTGCGAGTTGGGATTGGCGTGCCCGGGTGGACGCCGCCGCCGTCGGCGGGGCTCGCGGCGGCGGAGGGGTTGGGGATTGGGGATTTGGGATTTGAGGGGCGCTTACTTGCCTTCTTCGCACGATGGCCCGATCGGTCCGAATGGAGCAAGCGCCATGGTCCGAAGGAAAAGGGGAAAATTGCACATATACCCTATAGTTAGTAGGCACTTGTAAATTTGCCTCACACTTAAGTAGCATCATAATTTTGTCCCATACTTGACATGCCCCTTATTATTTTGCCCCATTGCCCATTTAGCTCCTATTTTAATTTTGTTTTTCATTTTTTGGGGCAGGAAAAATGCAGTAAAAAATATTTTCACACAGGCCGAGCAAAGAGAATGTTTTAGGCATTTAATGGACAATTTTGTAAAACGAAATTTTACAGCCCAAAAAATGAAAAACAATTAAAATCGGAGCTAAATGTGCAATAGGGCAAAATAATAAGAGAACATGTCAAGTATGGGGCAAAATTATAAGGCCACTTAAGTGTGGGGCAAATCTACAAGTGCCTATTAACTATGGGGTATATGTGCAATTTTCCCAAGGAAAAGAGAGGATCTAGCGGAATCCCAGTAATCTCTTTTTTACCGTCCGATCATATCAGACCAGCTTATTATCTTTTAATTTTGATTTATAAATAGTAACAGGTTATAGAAAATCTTATAGAAAGAGATATTCATATGTAATTTTAGTGATATAAATAAAATTACTATAGTGTATACTACAATCGACTTGTAGATCCTATCTTAAAAAACACTTTATTTAAAAGCTAGATACTATAAAAAAATTATTTACTGTAGAAAGAAAAATAGATTTTAGAATTTAATACGAACTCCTATATTTTTCCCAGCCAGGGCTTGCTCGGATTAAGAGGAATTACACCCATTCCTTCAGAGTAGAAAGCGATTTTAGTTCAACTTACCCGTTCATCCGAAGGAATTGTGTTGTAGCATAAATTTTTTTTTATTTTAAAATTATTTTTATTAAAATCATCCAACTTATTGTCAAATCTAATCAATTTAGTCACGTCAATATATGTGGCATAGCAAAATAACACCATCATGCCACGTGGCAAATCTAGCTTCGAGGGCAAAAGATACCCTTTTGGCCACGACATTGTCTCTAACGTAACAACACTTCCGGTGGTGTAGCAAGTTTTTGCCACAGTATGATGACTGACGTGGCAATATTGTTTAAGTACGCCACAATCAATAACATGGTTAAAAGAGTTAGATTTAAAAATAAGTTGGACAAGATCATTAATAAAAAAAGTAAAAAAGGTTGAATGATAAAAAATTTATCGTAACACCGTATAACCAAACAAACCCTTGAGGCCCCACAAAACCGAGTAAATCCAGTAGAAATCCTACAAAATCCATGCATTCCCATTTGAAAAGCATAGGAATTTCCGTAATTTTATGAGAATTAAACTGATTCCTCCAAATATTTCATTAAGTTGCTTCTTTCCAAACATGCTCTATTATATGTAGCGAACTAGCTCAACTGCAGGATTCATATAAAATTACCGTATTCCAAACCGAGCCTTAATAGTTAGGGAGCCTTCTACACAGGCAGAAAGGGATTTCTTACCTTTAAATCCTCGCAAAAAAAAATTAAAAAAAGGCCTGGCTCGGCACAACCTAAGCCTCGGCCGAACTTAAACCAGTTTATCATGCTTGTGCAGATTACAGCGCAGAATATTACATTTGGAACATGTCTCCATTAGGCCGACTATCTCAATGGGTTACAGGGCTAGGTTCCTTTGGCTTGGTTTGAAAGGCGAAAAAATGAGAGAGAGAAAAAAGAAACAGATTTTGATGTTTCAAATGAATACATGTTAAGTCCTTTTTGGAACGGGAATTAACCTAGTAACCTTAAACCACTCGTTTGCTTAGTCCAAATGGTGTAGCACCTGTTATTTTCTAGACAAGGCCACAAGGGCCAGAGTTTGATTACCAATTCCGCATTCAGTGGTTTATTTGTTAATTTTCTAGGTTTGATCTCACAACATCTTATGTTGGGTAGGTTACGTGTTGGATGGCATGTTTATTGATTTTCTGGGCTCACGTAGGTGCTCAGCGCCGCTTATATCAGATTGTGACGAATCTCCGGGCTACAGTTCAGATTGCAGAGAAAAATCATGTATGTAACTGGAACTGAATAAAATGATGTCTGTAACTGGAACATTCAGTTTCAAAGATCCATGGAGTATTTCACTGCCTGGGCCAAGCTAAATCGACAAATGGAGATTGGAGGACATGAGGCGAGCTGTGATCTGTCAGAAATTGGACGTTGACATCCAAGTCAATGTATTGCTCGATCAGTCAATTTGTATAAAAACTTACGATGAGTGTGCACATTTGATACGTATAATTTTATAGCTTGTACAAATAGTTTTATAACATCGTAACCGTAATATTATATTCAACTCTCCAAATCTTCAATCACAACATTCCACAAATCCCAATCATAAATTAGAATGGAATGCTTACATTGATGCAATACTGCCCCCCTTGGCCGCTGGCCGCTGCTCGCCTGCTCATCAGCAGGCTACAAGACTGCAACACTGATCCCTGCCTCCCTGGCCGATTTGGCGGTTTGAATAATTGAATGATTATTTATTCATTTTACTGATTATCTGTTGCTCTACATTCATATATCACAAATCACAAAATTGTTTCCAACTCTCATAATCTCCACTCACAACGTTCCATTTCCACAAATCCCAAATTATAAACATGAGATTCAAAATCGAATGCGTACTTTGCAATGCTGCTCGGCTGCTCCCCTTGGCCTGTTGGGCACTGTCTGCTGCTCCTGCTCACCTGTAGTGTAGGCCTGGTCGGCTGCTCCCCCTAGCCCTCGGCAGCGCCTCGGCCACTGGCGGCTGGTCGCTGCAGTCTGCTCTGGTGTTCCTCTTGGATGAGTAGATGACTCATGACTTGATGACTAGATAGTGGGCTTATGAGTAGATGGTGTGTGTTCCGTTCGGTTGGACAATGGGCACTTGGCCACCTGGGCTATGCTTAGTGGGCCGGTCCGATTAGATTGCTAGAATATGCATAGGCACATAGCTGCAGTGATAACTACCGATCTTACACATTTGAAATTTTTTGGTGTGCCCGAGCATATCGAGCACCCTGGTCAGCTACGCCCTTGCCCTTCTCAACCACTGTATTGGACAAGCACTGACAAGTAGCACGAAGCACAACTGAAATTTCAAGTAAATTCCACAAGTTTTGTCGATCAATTTCGTCAACCGCAACCACGCATTCTCCTTTAGAGAAAACAAGCAGTCACACATTCTTGGCGAGGGCATGCGGGGAGAAGGTGGCGACTCAGCAAAAAACATCAGAACAAAAAAGAGAACAAGTGCAAAAGAGCTACACTTGAAAGAGAATTGCACACAACTACTGTATCAACTATGCAAGTACTAGCAGACCGACTTGCTCAGTTGATGAGGCACGCCATTGTGCCCCCCCCGGGCCGGGCTCGAACCTGATGCGCTACGTTTTTCGGGCTATTCATATAAACAGTACTCTCCAGGTACTGTTCACATGAATAATACTTTTTGAGTACACGTGCATGTGGATGCTTTCAGTGGGCAAAACATATGCCCACGCTCCATGAGACTCAGGTCTCCATCTCACCTTAAAACGTGTGTGTTAGATCCACGTGGGTGTGTGTGGTGTTGTGTGTATGCGTGCATGCGTGAGTGCGTCCTCGTTGCGCCCACTTCAAAAAAACTATGCAAGTACTAGTCCTTATTCAAACAGTTTCTAGCTTTTGGTTTTTAGAAGTCGATTTTTGAACAAAATTGCTTTTTAAGTTAGTTTATATAAATCATTTGTAAGAGACGCTTTGAACGTAATGGCTTCTCAATGTGAGTGTCTTTTATTCGTTCAATCTCTCGCTATTAGAGTGTCATTTACTCTCTCAATTTTTATCGCAATCAATAATGCCCCGCTTATGTCGACTTGACTTCTGGTTTATTTTTTACTATTCCTAAATTTTATCTTTTTCTGACTTTTTGGTTTTTTGTGAGTTTTTTTATCAGTTCTTTTGGTATTTATCATATCTGTACCGTACAAGCACTGACACGTACGTACGATGAAACTTTGGACCTTTCATTAGAAGGAAGAAATCTTATTACCACCATATCATTTCCGTTGGTCGGTGCCAGAACACCACATGCCTGAGATCAAAATGGAGGCGAATATTGACCTCCTTCGATCCAAACCAAAATGGAAGAGAACAACATGATATGATATTCTAACATGATCTCCCAGTGACCCAGTGTTCAGATCCCAGGAAGCCCGTGCACAAGAACTCCACTGCCTCCTGCTAAAATGGACGGCATCATCTCATCTAAAATCCCTCTCCTGCTCGAGGCCTCGCTGCCAAAACAAGAAATGGCAGCACGGGCAGGAAGCAAATCAAGGCCAGGCCACCATGGAAGTAAACTACTACTAACACCTGCATTTCTCCTCCTAGGCTCCTACCACAACCATCTCGCGCTCTTGTGGTGCTACATGCTACAGTCGCGGTGCCCGTGCACTTCACCATGACCCTGTCACCGGGCCGGGCTGGTAGCTCGCCGCCGGGAGCGGCTGCGGTACTATGCAGTGCTGCGGCCACTGGTGGAGCGCCTCACCCTGCGCGGCGCCGCCGGTCGCGAGCTGATCACACCTGCCTTGCTCGACCTCCATGGACGTGCCTTCACCGTCCTCAGCGTCGGCGTCCATCATCTCCGTCACCGTCGCTGAGGTCGTGGAGGCTGCCTGGGAGTGGAAGGGCGCCCATGGGACCATGGCCAGGTTGGAGCTCTCGTCACTGGCTAGCTCCTCGAGCAGCGCCCGGTGGTTGCTCGCCTCTTGCAGCATGGTGTCTGCATGATCAAATCAGCTTCCTGGTCAGTTTCAGTGATCCCAGTTGTTGGGAACATCACAATTGAATCGAATCGAATCGAAAGATCACAAGTCGCATGAGCATCACATGAACAACTAAACTGGAACAATTTGATCTGCGTGTGCAGTTGCAGCATCAATCAAAATTAACCCACATTAATTGCGCGGTTCAGAGAGGAGCAATTCTCTTGCAGAATTAGCCAGGTGGCACGTACTCTTGAGCCCGTGGATCCACTCGTCTCGGGGCTGACGCGGAGAGGAACGCCCGGCCGGAGCGGGCCGAGCAGGAGGCTGCGCGCGGCTTCGGCGGGCTTGTACACCACGATCGCCCTCTCCTCGTTCGCCGCCGGCGCCACGGCCACCGGCTCCACGTCGCCGCACATCGGCACCTCCTCGACCCCAAAACTCGGGGCCGGCTGCGGGCACAACAGGCGGCATCACCTCCGCGTCCTGCACACCCAGAACCAAAACCACCAGTCCACGGGCTAGCGAATTCGAGCCCAGCCCACCCAACTCGGGTTCCGGGGAAGAGTGAGAGAAACCGAGAGCGAGTTCGAGCGCTAGGCACGTACGAGGCGGCGGATCTTGGTGGCGCGGGAGGAGACGGGGAGGCCGGAAGCGGGGTCCTCGTACAGCTCCGGCGCCTCCGCGCTCTTCCTCTTCAGCACCGGCGCGGCGTCCATGTCCATCCCGACCGATCGTTTCCTCGTCCGGTTCCGGGGCTAATATCCAGTACGGCGGCGGCGGTGGTTTTGGTGTGGAGCTTAATTTTGCGATGGATGCAGCAATGGCGGCGGGGGAGAGGGGGTTGTTATGTCTAGAATCTCCTAGGGTTTAGATCTAGCGGGTTCTGTTCTTTTGGGTTCGCGTTCTTGAGGGATACCGAGAGGGAGTGGGGTACCAACCTTCAGACGTAGAGGAAGAGGTGGCCATCTCGGCGGCGCACGGGCACGGCGACGGTCGGAGAAGAACGAAGACGGCGGCGGCGGCTCCTGGCGGCGGTGATCTGGAGAAGACGCAGAGGAGCCGGTGGAGCTTCCCGTCGCTACAGCGCTCCCCTCTAGATCGGTTAGGGTTTTGTCGATGGGGTGGCGGCGGCACGGTCAACCTTGGGATGCGTGCCGCCCGGCCCCCACCTCTGTTTATATAGCGCTGGCGACAGGGGCCCACCAGCCTATTGGGCTGGGCGCCCCCGATCAGGGCGCGAGCAAGGGGAGGGTATTTGGCCGTTGGGCCAAATGCCCTGCTGAGATCATTCTAACATTCTCCCCCTTGATCTCAATCTATACTTTATCTTTAATTACCTTTGACTTTACACATTCCATCAGAGATTAGTGCATAGAACATGTCTCATCGTCACGGTCAATCGCCGATAGATTCAACAGCTACAATACACCTCTCTGTTCTGAAATAGTTACTTTAATCTTTTGGGCCATCTTTTAGTCCAGGAATCATAGGCTTTCCCTTAAACCCATGCCGGCTACATGTTCTCTGAACACGTTGGGTGGTAAGCCTTTAGTAAGCGGATCCGCTAACATCTTTGCGATACTTATGTGCTCAAGACTTATAATTTGATCCTGAACTTTATCTTTCACAACATAATACTTTATGTCAATGTGTTTGGCAGCACCACTTGACTTATTGTTGTGGGCATACGTTACTGCGGGTTCATTATCGCAGTACAACTTAAGTGGTCTATTGATGTCGTCAACCACTTTTAAACCGGGTATGAACTTCTTTAGCCAGTTCACCTGCCCCGTAGCCTCATAACACGCTACAAACTCGGCATACATTGTGGACGATGTAGTGACGGTTTGCTTTGAGCTTTTCCACGAAATAGCTCCTCCTGCGAGAGTGAATACATATCCGGATGTAGACTTTCTATCATCTCCCGCAAAATCAGAATCTGTATACCCCACTATATGGAGTAAATCTGATTTTCTGTATGTCATCATGAGGCCTTTTGTTCCTTGCAAATAGCGCAAGACTTTCTTTATCAATTTCCAATGTTCTATTCCAGGATTGCTCTGGAATCTGCCAAGTAACCCGGTAACAAATGCTAAGTCAGGGCGTGTGCACACTTGAGCATACTGTAAGCTTCCGACAGCTGAAGCATATGGAACCGCTTTCATTTGATCGATCTCATACTGGTTCCTAGGGCATTGAAAATCCCCATATCTGTCGCCCTTGACTATAGGTGCAGGTGAAGGACTGCATTTATGCATCCCAAATCTCTTTAAGACTTTCTCTATGTATGTCTTTTGTGACAGTCCCAATATCCCCTTGTTTCTATCCCGGTGAAGTTCGATCCCTAGAACGAACGAAACTTCACCAAGATCTTTCATATCAAAGTTTGAGGACAAAAACTTCTTTGTCTCCAGTAGCAGACTAACATCACTACTAGCTAGTAGGATATCATCCACATACAGGATTAGGAAGATAAACTTCCCATCTTTAAACTTTGCATAAACACAGTTGTCCTCAACATTCTCTTTAAACCCAAATTTTCTTATTGTACTGTCAAACTTCAAGTACCACTGTCTTGAAGCTTGCTTTAACCCATAAATCGATTTCTTTAGGCGGCATCCCATTCTTTCATTTCCTTCCACTACAAAACCTTTCGGTTGTGCCATGTAAACATTTTCCTCCAAATCCCCATTAAGAAATGCCGTCTTTACATCCATCTGATGTAACTCTAAATCATAATGTGCTACTAATGCCATTATGATTCTGAAGGAATCTTTACATGAGACTGGAGAAAAGGTCTCATTGTAATCAATCCCTTCTCTTTGCGTAAATCCTTTTGCCACAAGTCGCGCTTTTTATCTTTCTACATTTCCTTGGGAGTCATGCTTTGTCTTGTAGACCCATTTACAGCCTACTGTTTTGGCTCCTTTAGGAATAATTTCCAAGTCCCAGACTTTATTAGTCTTCATAGACCCCATTTCCTCTTTTATGGCCTCAAGCCATTTTGAGGAATTTTCGCTTCTCATGGCTTCTTCAAATGAGGTGGGATCATCCTCCATTTGAAATTCCTCTGCATGATAAATCTGATAATCATCAGAAATAGCTGATCTTCTTACTCTTTGAGACCTCCTCGGGGCCTCCTCATTTGGTACATCTACTGTTTGAGGCTGCTGTTGCTCCCCCTCATCTGTGGCAATAGGTTCTATATGATCCTGAAGAACAGGTTCTTCATTCTCATTCATTGTTGCCACGGGAGGAACAATAACAGGTGCTGGCACCACAGTGTCTTGCACCGTCGGTGCAGCGACAGCAGGTAGTGTGAAGAATGGCTCTTGAATCATCGGAGTGGGCGCAAACACCCGCTTCTCTTCAAGGTCAATCTCTCGAGCTACCATGCTCCCCCTCATCATTACATCCTCTAAAAAGACAGCATGTCTCGTTTCTACAAACTTTGTGTATCTGTCTGAACAGTAGAAACGATAACCTTTTGACTTTTCAGGGTAGCCAATGAAATGGCAACTTGTCCATATGGGGTATGTCGACCGTAGTACTCCCCCCCACGATCAGATCGGACTATCTTAATCTTTAAATCGTGTTGGTTTTCAATTTCAGCCTTAAATATCTTGAATTTATCCAAGGCTTCATTTATTTCTTTGATTGGATAAATATATCCATAACGGTAGTAATCATCTGTGAATGTTATGAACGAGTCATATCCATCCACACTTTTCACAGGAAAAGGACCACAAATATCTGTGTGAATAATTTGTAGAACTCCTGTGCTTCTTTTAGCGTCTTTCTTTATTTTCTTTACATATTTTCCTTTAATGCATTCTCTGCATTGTTCTAAGTCTGAGAACTCTAATGGAGGAAGAATATCATTCTTTACTAGTCTTTCTATTCTCCCCCTCGAAATATGGCCTAAACGACAGTGTCATAATTTCGACGACTCATCTAGAGTTCTCTTTCGTTTTCTGTTTACATTCGTAGACGAGGATTCAATCACTTTCTCGCACGCAACGTTCTCATTATCGCATACGACATTCACATCATCACACAATGATAACAAATAAAGCTCATTCTGTAATATGGCAAGACCAACACATTCTTTATTAAACATTATTTCGCACTTGCCATTTCCAAAATTGCAATCATAACCATCTTTGTATAAATTTGACACACTAATCAAATTCCTCTGTAAAGAGGGTACAAAAAGGACATCTCTAAGTAAAAGAGTGGAGTCATTAGCTAATTCTAATGAAAGATCGCCAACGGCTTCAACTTCAGCTTCGACTCCATTTGCAACTTTAATGCATCTTTCTTTTCTTTGCGTAGTCCTCGTCGAACGGAATCCCTGTAATGAATTAGCAACATGAACAGTTGCTCCTGAGTCAATCCACCAAGTGGATTTCGAATATTTCACATACAGGCATTCATTAATAAAGGTAATAATGTTCTCACCTTTCTTTGCCATTATCATCTTTAAATAATCAGGACAGTTCCTTTTGTAGTGTCCTGTCTTCTTGCAGTGAAGACACTGGTCTTTGTCTACAGCAAATTTATTCTGTTGAGGCTGATGTACAGAGGCTTTGCCCTTGTTCTTTGAGAAGGGGTTACTGTTGTAATTCTTTTTCTTGTTATCCTTCACATAGTTGATAGAACCACCATGTGAGGATTTGATTCTTTCCTCCTCTTGCACGCACATAGCTATGCACTTTTCCATGTCCCATTTCTCGGGTTGCATATTATAGTTGACAACAAAAGTGTCAAACTCTTTTGGCAAAGAAGCAAAAACCAAATGAATAAGGAACTCATCCTTGAGAGCCAAATCCATCGGTTTAAGTTTAGATGCCAAGTTGCTCATTCTAAGAATGTGCTCTCTTATGCCATTGCCACTGCCAGAATACCTTTCTGTTACCAGCTGCTTAATCAGCTGTGTAGCATAAGTCTTTGAAGAGCCAGTGAACTGACTCTTTATTTTATCAAGGTATTCAGTGACAGTGTCACACTCTGCAATTGAGCCCAGAATCGCAGGCTCAATTGTGTTCTTTATCACAGCCATACATTTCTTGTTGGCTGTGGTCCATTTCTTATGATCAAGGTCATAAGACATCTGTAAGGAAGCATGATCCCTCTGTCTTTTCTGCCATGCAGTATCATCCTCATTTTGTTCCCTCACTGGTGCCAAAGGCTCAGTGGGACGTGCTATAGTGAGGACCCAGTCCACCTCAGCCAAGATAAACGCTAAGTCTATCTTTTTCTTCCACTCTCCATAATTATCTCCTTTAAGAGTGGGGATCTCTCTGATACAACTCATCAAGTTGTATCCTCCTGAAAAATATTTCAAATAAAGTGAGAACGTAACAGCAAAATCATATGCCTTATTTCCAACGTTGGTCAAAAATACGACATACAATTAAAATCATTTTATCTATACATTAAATCTACATCACCGTTGGGCAGAAATAGAAATAATGCATAAAAATCATCAATTAAAAATTATAATATTGTTATTATCAACATTGGTCAGAAAATAACAATATCATAATTATCTGGGATTTATCTCTATTTTTCCAAAATTAAATTCTTCCGTTGGTTCGAATTTAATAATGAAAATTAATCAACATTAAAAAAATTTATAATACTGTTATTAACAACGTTGGTCAGAAAATAACAATATCATAAATCTCTGGAAATTTTATCTATTTTTCCAAAATTAAATTCTCCCGTTGGTTCGAATTTAATAATGAAAAACAATCAATATTAACTTTTGCAGCGGAAACTGTAATTATTCTAAAATAATTCATTATACAGAAGCATTATACTGTACAATTTTAATCTCTGAAAAATTAACACGTTGGTGCAAAATTTTTCAGAAATTTAATTCAAATTTCAATCAAATTCAATCATTAAAGCTTCTGAAAATCAATAAAAACATCAATATTCAGGATTTTACTGTGCATTCGGCCATTTCGGCCCTCCCCGCGCGGTCGCGGCCCACGCGCGCTCCCTTGGCCCATGGCCTACCGGCCTGCTCAGCCCAGCCGAGCTGGCGCGCGCGTCGTCCTCCCCGCGCCCAGGCCGCAACCTGGGCCTGGGCCGCGAAAACGCCTCCCCGCCTGGGCCAAAAGTGACCCAAGGGTCCTCAGCCGTCCGATCTGATCGGACGGCCGACCGCGCTTGCGTTGGGGATTTTTATCCCGAAAACCCTAACCCTAGCCCCATTTCCACCGGCCCCTTGCGAAAAACACGGGCGGGCGATGGCGGCGCGCTCGCGCGTGGCGATGGCGGCGCGCTCGCGCGTAGCGACGGCGGCGCACCCGGGCGGAGCGGCATAGCGTCAGCGGCGGTGCCCGCGTGGAGCAAGGCGGCGCCGGCGGCGGTCCCCGCAGCCCTCATCGCCGGCGCGCGCGTGCGACCGAGGTTGCGCGCGCGGTCGTCGAGTGGGGCCACGGCGGCACCCATTACCGGCGACGCTGACGGAGCGGTGGCGAGACGACGGCGCGCGCTCGCGAAAAGCGGCACGGCGACATCGGCGCCGCCCGTTCGATTGCGTAAGTTCCGCCGCCGATCCAAATCCCTCTTTCTTTCTTTGCCGTTTTCTAGGGTTAGGGGTCTCTTCTTTTCCTCTGTGCTTTTCTTTTCCGCACGCCGGTCAACCGACGGCGGTCTCTTTCCCCTCTCAGATCTACTCCTAGGGAAGGCTCTGATACCATTGTTATGTCTAGAATCTCCTAGGGTTTAGATCTAGCGGGTTCTGTTCTTTTGGGTTCGCGTTCTTGAGGGATACCGAGAGGGAGTGGGGTACCAACCTTCAGACGTAGAGGAAGAGGTGGCCATCTCGGCGGCGCGCGGGCACGGCGACGGTCGGAGAAGAACGAAGACGGCGGCGCGTCCCGGGCGGCGGCGGCTCCTGGCGGTGGTGATCTGGAGAAGACGCAGAGGAGCCGGTGGAGCTTCCCGTCGCTACAGCGCTCCCCTCTAGATCGGTTAGGGTTTTGTCGGTGGGGTGGCGGCGGCACGGTCAACCTTGGGATGCGTGCCGCCCGGCCCCCACATCTGTTTATATAGCGCTGGCGACAGGGGCCCACCAGCCTATTGGGCTGGGCGCCCCCGATCAGGGCCCGAGCAAGGGGAAGGTATTTGGCCGTTGGGCCAAATGCCCTGCTGAGATCATTCTAACAGGGGTGATTTAAGAGGGAGAGCGAGGGTCGGAGAAGGTTCAGCTCGCGCTCCCGAGAGCTCTAGAACATTTCCGCCATTTTCGCTTCGATTCCTTAGAGCATCTCCAACAAATCTTCTAAAGTGCTCATATCCCCTATATTTTAGAAGAAAAGGTAAAAAAAGGGCTCCAACAGATCCCCTAAGTGGTACCCAAAAATATAGAGGACTCCATCCCTGATTTTTCGTCCCCCATATATGGAAGACGCACACCATCCCCTAAATCGGTCTCAATGCTCCTGCGCCGTCCGATCCCCTAAATTCTTTGGTTGGTAGTTTTTGTGGACCCAGATTTTAATTTAGGGGACCATATTTAGAGGACTTGTTGGAAGTTACATATTTTTAGTCTTCTATATTCTAGATTGTGTCCTCTAAAAAGTGATTTAGGGGATGAGATTTAGAGGACATTGTTAGAGATGCTCTTAGAGCATCTCCAACAAATCTTCTAAAGTGCTCATATCCCTTATATTTTAGAAGAAAAGGTAAAAAAAGGCTCCAACAGATCCCCTAAGTGGTACCCAAAAATATAGAGGACTCCATCCCTGATTTTTCGTCCCCCATATATGGAGGACGCACACCATCCCCTAAATCGGTCCCAACGCTCCTGCGCCGTCCGATCCCCTAAATTCTTTGGTCGGTAGTTTTTGTGGACCCAGATTTTAATTTAGGGGACCATATTTAGAGAACTTGTTGGAGGTTACATATTTTTAGTCTTCTATATTCTAGATTGTGTCATCTAAAAAGTGATTTAGGGGATGAGATTTAGATGATATTGTTGGAGATGCTCTTACGCCCCCTACCCAATCCAAACGCGCGCCACCTCGGTCGGGCTTGGCTTGACCCCGAGCCTCAACCTCGGATCGATGGGCAAATCTGGCCCAAGTCCTCGACAAATCAAGCCTAATTATGTGGCCCACAGGCGCCGTGCAGTATCACCCACCGCCGCAGCCCATCTAAAAGGCAGCCCACCCCCCAAAAAAAACGACCCCAACATCTACAAGCGGTCAAGGCGGGGTTTCTGGTAATTTTACGTGGGATCGATACGTGCGCGGTGCACGTGCACCAGGGTTTTGAGGTTTTTTCGACACAAAAAATGGCCGTACTTTACTGCCAGCCATGCGGTAAGTTGTTCGACGCTTTGCCGGTGCATGAAATTACCTTGTGTACCTGCGTACATTTTACTCTAAGCTCTCCTCTTTTTTTTCTCTTCTCCTTTTCTCCTTTTAAAAAGAAGAAGATTGTTTACACTAGTGACACAACAACAATGAGCATTAAACTAGAGAACCACCTTTTTGATAGGATGCTAGAGTTACGAGTGTACGACTCTACTCATTCACTGGGGTTTAGATTCTGATGTTCATTTAACACATATGAGTACACGTTAGTATAAATTTTTTGAGATTGTGGATTTATGATTTATCCTCACCCTCCATCATTTTAGCCATGTGCTAAAGAGGCACACTCATGTTTGTATGTGTGTGTCTTGTTATGTCTAGGATCTCCTAGGGTTTAGATCTAGCGGGTTCTTTTCTTTTGGGTTCGCGTTCTTGAGGGATACCGAGAGGGAGTGGGGTACCAACCTTCAGACGTAGAGGAAGAGGTGGCCATCTCGGCGTCGCGCGGGCACGGCGACGGTCGGAGAAGAACGAAGACGGCGGCGCGTCCCGGGCGGCGGCGGCTCCTGGCGGCGGTGATCTGGAGAAGAGGCAGAGGAGCCGGTGGTGTTCCCGTCGCTGGAGCGCCCCCCTCTAGATCGGTTAGGGTTTGTCGGTGGGTCTGGCGGCGGCACGGTGAACCTCGTGTTGCGTGCCGCCCCGGCCCCCACCTCTTTATATGGCGCTGGCGACAGGGGCCCACCAGCCATAATGGGCTGGGCGCCCCCGATCAGAGCGCGAGCAAGGGGGGATTTGGCCGTTGGGCCAAATCCCCTGAGATCATTCTAACATTCTCCCCCTTGATCTCAATCTATACTTTATCTTTGATTACTTTTGACTTTACACATTCCATCACAGATTAGCGCATAGAACATGTCTCATCGTCACGGTCAATCGCCGATAGATTCAACAGTTACAATACACCTCTCTGTTCTGAAATAGTTACTTTAATCTTTTGGGCCATCTTTTAGTCCAGGAATCATAGGCTTTCCCTTAAACCCATGCCGGCTACATGTTCTCTGAACACGTTGGGTGGTAAGCCTTTAGTAAGCGGATCCGCTAACATCTTTGCGGTACTTATGTGCTCAAGACTTATAATTTGATCCCGAACTTTATCTTTCACAACATAGTATTTTATGTCAATGTGTTTGGCAGCACCACTTGACTTATTGTTGTGGGCATACGTTACTGCGGGTTCATTATCGCAGTACAACTTAAGTGGTCTATTGATGTCGTCAACCACTTTTAAACCGGGTATGAACTTCTTTAACCAGTTCACCTGCCCCGTGGCCTCATAACATGCTACAAACTCGGCATACATTGTGGACGATGTAGTGACGGTTTGCTTTGAGCTTTTCCACGAAATAGCTCCTCCTGCGAGAGTGAATACATATCCGGATGTAGACTTTCTATCATCTCCCGCAAAATCAGAATCTGTATACCCCACTATATGGAGTAAATTTTATTTTCTGTATGTCATCATGAGGCCTTTTGTTCCTTGCAAATAGCGCAAGACTTTCTTTATCAATTTCCAATGTTCTATTCCAGGATTGCTCTGGAATCTGCCAAGTAACCCGGTAACAAATGCTAAGTCAGGGCGTGTGCATACTTGAGCATACTGTAAGCTTCCGACAGCTGAAGCATATGGAACCGCTTTCATTTGATCGATCTCATACTGGTTCCTGGGGCACTGAAAATCCCCATATCTGTCGCCCTTGACTATAGGTGCACGTGAAGGACTACTTTTATGCATACCAAATTTCTTTAAGACTTTCTCTATGTATGCCTTTTGTGACAGTCCCAATACCCCTTTGTTTCTATCTCGGTGAATTTCGATCCCTAGAACGAATGAAGCTTCACCAAGATCTTTCATATCGAAGTTTGAGGACAAAAACTTCTTTGTCTCCAGTAGCAGACTAACATCACTACTAGCTAGTAGGATATCATCCACATACAGGATTAGGAAGATAAACTTCCCATCTTTAAACTTTGCATAAACACAGTTGTCCTCAACATTTTCTTTAAACCCAAATTTTCTTATTGTACTGTCAAACTTCAAGTACCACTGTCTTGAAGCTTGCTTTAACCCATAAATCGATTTCTTTAGGCGGCATCCCATTCTTTCATTTCCTTCCACGACAAAACCTTTCGGTTGTGCCATGTAAACATTTTCCTCCAAATCCCCATTAAGAAATGCCGTCTTTACATCTATCTGATGTAACTCTAAATCATAATGTGCTACTAATGCCATTATGATTCTGAAGGAATCTTTACATGAGACTGGAGAAAAGGTCTCATTGTAATCAATTCCTTCTCTTTGCGTAAATCCTTTTGCCACAAGTCGCGCTTTGTATCTTTCTACATTCCCTTGGGAGTCATGCTTTGTCTTGTAGACCCATTTACAGCCTACTGTTTTGGCTCCTTTAGGAATAATTTCCAAGTCCCAGACTTTATTAGTCTTCATGGACCCCATTTCCTCTTCCATGGCCTCAAGCCATTTTGAGGAATTTTCGCTTCTCATGGCTTCTTCAAATGAGGTGGGATCATCCTCCATGTGAAATTCCTCTGTATGATAAATCTGATAATCATCAGAAATAGCTGATCTTCTTACTCTTTGAGACCTCCTCGGGGCCTCCTCATTTGGTACATCTTATGTTTGAGGCTGCTGTTGCTCCCCCTCATCTGTGGCAATAGGTTCTATAGGATCCTGAAGAACAGGTTCCTCATTATCATTCATTGTTGCCACAGAAGGAACAATAACAGGTGCTGGCACCACAGTGTCTTGCACCGTCGGTGCAGCGACAGCAGGTAGTGTGAAGAATGACTCTTGAATCATCGGAGTGGGCGCATACACCCGCTTCTCTTCAAGGTCAATCTCTCGAGCTACCATGCTTCCTCTCATCATTTCATCCTCTAAGAAGACAGCGTGTCTCGTTTCTACAAACTTTGTATATCTGTCTGGACAGTAGAAACGAAAACCTTTTGACTTTTCAGGGTAGCCAATGAAATGGCAACTTACTGTTCTGGGATCAAGCTTCCCAAGGTTTGGGTTAAATACTTTAGCCTCAGCAGGACTCCCCCATACACGTAAGTGGTTTAGTGAGGGAACTCTTCCTGTCCACAACTCGTACGGTGTTTTGGGCACCGACTTACTAGGCACTCTGTTGAGAATATGAATGGCGGTTTTCAACGCCTCCATCCATAAACTCAATGGCAGTGTGGAATAGCTCATCATCCTTCGCACCATATCCATCAGGGTACGGTTGCGTCTTTCAGCTACTCCATTTTGCTGAGGTTCGCCCGGTGTAGAATACTGGGCCACTATGCCTTTTTCCTGTAAAAACCTTGCAAAAGGTCCAGGAACTTGTCCATATGGGGTATGTCGACCGTAGTACTCCCCCCCACGATCAGATCGGACTATCTTAATCTTTAAATCGTGTTGGTTTTCAACTTCAGCCTTAAATATCTTAAATTTATCCAAGGCTTCATTTCTTTCTTTGATTGGATAAATATATCCAAAACGGGAGTAATCATCTGTGAATGTTATGAACGAGTCATATCCATCCATACTTTTAACAGGAAAAGGACCACAAATATCTGTGTGAATAATTTGTAGAACTCCTGTGCTTCTTTTAGCGTCTTTTTTAATTTTCTTTACATATTTTCTTTTAATGCATTCTCTGCATTGTTCTAAGTCTGAGAACTCTAATGGAGGAAGAATATCATTCTTTACTAGTCTTTCTATTCTCCCCCTCGAAATATGGCCTAAACGACAGTGCCATAATTTCGACGACTCATCTAGAGTTCTCTTTCGTTTTCTGTTTACATTCGTAGACGAGGATTCAATCACTTTCTCGCACGCAACGTTCTCATTATCGCATACGACATTCACATCATCACACAATGATAACAAATAAAGCTCATTCTGTAATATGGCAAGACCAACACATTCTTTATTAAACATTATTTCGCACTTGCCATTTCCAAAATTGCAATCATAACCATCTTTGTATAAATTTGACACACTAATCAAATTCCTCTGTAAAGAGGGTACAAAAAGGACATCTCTAAGTAAAAGAGTGGAGTCATTAGCTAATTCTAATGAAAGATCGCCAACGGCTTCAACTTCAGCTTCGACTCCATTTGCAACTTTAATGCATCTTTCTTTTCTTTGCGTAGTCCTCGTCGAACGGAATCCCTGTAATGAATTAGCAACATGAACAGTTGCTCCTGAGTCAATCCACCAAGTGGATTTCGAATATTTCACATACAGGCATTCATTAATAAAGGTAATAATGTTCTCACCTTTCTTTGCCATTATCATCTTTAAATAATCAGGACATTTCTTCTTGTAGTGTCCTGTCTTCTTGCAGTGAAGACACTGGTCTTTGTCTACAGCAAATTTATTCTGTTGAGGCTGATGTACAGAGGCTTTGCCCTTGTTCTTTGAGAAGGGGTTACTGTTGTAATTCTTTTTCTTGTTATCCTTCACATAGTTGATAGAACCACCATGTGAGGATTTGATTCTTTCCTCCTCTTGCACGCACATAGCTATGCACTTTTCCATGTCCTATTTCTCGGGCTGCATATTATAGTTGACAACAAAAGTGTCAAACTCTTTTGGCAAAGAAGCAAAAACCAAATGAATAAGGAACTCATCCTTGAGAGCCAAATCCATCGGTTTAAGTTTAGATGCCAAGTTGCTCATTCTAAGAATGTGCTCTCTTATGCCATTGCCACTGCCAGAATACCTTTCTGTTACCAGCTGCTTAATCAGCTGTGTAGCATAAGTCTTTGAAGAGCCAGTGAACTGACTCTTTATTTTATCAAGGTATTCAGTGACAGTGTCACACTCTGCAATTGAGCCCACAATCGCAGGCTCAATTGTGTTCTTTATCACAGCCATACATTTCTTGTTGGCTGTGGTCCATTTCTTATGATCAAGGTCATAAGACATCTGTAAGGAAGTATGATCCCTCTGTCTTTTCTGCCATGCAGTATCATCCTCATTTTGTTCCCTCACTGGTGCCAAAGGCTCAGTGGGACGTGCTGTAGTGAGGACCCAGTCCACCTCAGCCAAGATAAACGCTAAGTCTATCTTTTTCTTCCACTCTCCATAATTATCTCCTTTAAGAGTGGGGATCTCTCTGATACAACTCATCAAGTTGTATCCTCCTGAAAAATATTTCAAATAAAGTGAGAACGTAACAACAAAATCATATGTCTTATTTCCAACGTTGGTCAAAAATACGACATACAATTAAAATCATTTTATCTATACATTAAATCTACATCACCGTTGGGCAGAAATAGAAATAATGCATAAAAATCATCAATTAAAAATTATAATATTGTTATTATCAACGTTGGTCAGAAAATAACAATATCATAATTATCTGGGATTTATCTCTATTTTTCCAAAATTAAATTCTCCCGTTGGTTCGAATTTAATAATGAAAATTAATCAACATTAACTTTTGCAGCGGAAACTGAAATTATTCAAAATAATTCATTATACAGAAGCATTAAAACTGTACTGATCAATCTCTGTAAAAATTAACACGTTGGTGCAAAAATTTACAGAGATTTTGGTTCAATTTGCATTCAAATTCACTCATAAATGCTTCTGGAAAAACAATAAAAAACATTCCTCAAAAAATCACTGTTCATTTGGCCATT
This sequence comes from Dendrocalamus latiflorus, assembly GCA_017311315.1. Classification (NCBI taxonomy): domain Eukaryota; kingdom Viridiplantae; phylum Streptophyta; class Magnoliopsida; order Poales; family Poaceae; genus Dendrocalamus; species Dendrocalamus latiflorus. The sequence continues at coordinate 23,164,868 of CM029673.1, forward strand.
TTGGCCCATTCTTTCGGCCGCGGCCCAGCCGGCCTGCTCTCCCCGCGCCTCACGCGCGCGCACGCGGCCAGCGGGCCTCTTTCTCCCCGCGCGGCCCAAAAAACCCCCGCAGGCCTCCGGCCTATGCAGCGCCAGCCGGCCCAACTGGCCCCGCGCCTCCCACGCGTGATCACTGCCATCCATTCAATCGGACGGCCAGGACGCGCTCTCGGTGGGGATACATCCCCGAACCCTAAACCTAATGCCAAAACGCACAAGCCCCACCCGAAAAAATCGGATCGTGGCGACGGCGGCCCGCGCGCGGACGGGAGGCGGCGGCGCCATGGCGGCGCGGCAGCACCCGAGCGGAGCGCGGCCGGACGGCGTGCGTGCGGCGACCCGCGCGGGGTGACGGCGGCTCGCGCACCCCCGGCGGCGGCCCATCATCTCCCGCAGAGCGGCGGTGGCGCTCGGCCTCGGGGCAACGGATCCGAGGAGCCGGGCGGCGGCCGTCCAACATCCGGTAAGCCAGATCCCCTTTTCCTCTTTTTTTTGTTTCTTTCTTTCCGATCCGGGGAGCTAGGGTTCGGGATAATCTTTTCTTTTCTTTTCCCGCATAGATCTACGCCTAGGGGTGGCTCTGATACCATTGTTATGTCTAGGATCTCCTAGGGTTTAGATCTAGCGGGTTCTTTTCTTTTGGGTTCGCGTTCTTGAGGGATACCGAGAGGGAGTGGGGTACCAACCTTCAGACGTAGAGGAAGAGGTGGCCATCTCGGCGTCGCGCGGGCACGGCGACGGTCGGAGAAGAACGAAGACGGCGGCGCGTCCCGGGCGGCGGCGGCTCCTGGCGGCGGTGATCTGGAGAAGAGGCAGAGGAGCCGGTGGTGTTCCCGTCGCTGGAGCGCCCCCCTCTAGATCGGTTAGGGTTTGTCGGTGGGTCTGGCGGCGGCACGGTGAACCTCGTGTTGCGTGCCGCCCCGGCCCCCACCTCTTTATATGGCGCTGGCGACAGGGGCCCACCAGCCATAATGGGCTGGGCGCCCCCGATCAGGGCGCGAGCAAGGGGGGGATTTGGCCGTTGGGCCAAATCCCCTGAGATCATTCTAACATGTCTTTCCCTGTCCTCCGTCATTTTAGCCATGTACTATGGAGACACACTCACGTATGTATATGTGTCTTCCTTGTAATCGAAAGAAAATCCTACAAGCATCAATACAAAAAGTGGTGTTTGTACCAATCGATAGGCCTTGTTCCAAATAGTTTCTGGCTTCAGAAGCCAAAAAGGCGTTTGGAACGTGTTAACTTTTTAACGCGACTTTTTTTTATTTTCCCCTCTTCTTCCCTTTTTTCCTTTGCATTATCTATGAGATATAATAGTGTTTTTTATTTTTTTTAATTTTTTAATTGAATATCTCAGAAAAAACTAACAACAACTACAATATTATTTTAACCAAAAACCAAAAGTCACGGCACTTTTGAATGGCCTAGAGCACGAGCATTTGTTTTCTTAGTAAAGCGCAAGTACTTGGCCTCCGGATCAGTATGCATGGGTTCTTTTGGGTTGTGACTTTGGCTTATGATTTTTGAATTCTGACTGTTTGCAAAACACAGTATGTAGAAGAAAACAGTTGCATGCGATTTTGGCTGGTATAGTCGAATTCGATATAGTGTCTACTATAATTTTGTCAATAGATACTGTCTTAAAAAGCACATTATTTAAAATCTAATTAGTATAATAGGAAATGATAAACTAAAGACACAGAAAAAATAAGCCAGCCAAATGTAAGCGCTTGCCTACTGGACTGCACTACAGATGGTAGGTGAGGGTGCCACGCGTCCAGGCACGGCTTGTATCGGGACGACGTCGCGACCAAGTTCATTTGGATGGCCTGAGTTAAGCTAACTCGACAGTGTCAGTGCACCACACGAACGTTTTTCTCTCTAGGTTATTGCTTGCTTTTGTCCTCGATTTGGACTATATAAGCCAATACATTACTACCAGTGCTGGATCCGCCATGTCGCTTTGCAATAAGACGAGATAATAACGATAAGTTACTTGTACAGGCAGCAGTTCGTTTTTAGCTAGTGTTGCTTTTGTTCAGAAACCGACGAGCCGGCTTATTGGATCGTACGAGTGAATTGGTTTCGCAATATCTAAGAACTTAACGCACACGTTATGCCAAAACTAAGTTCCATATGCTAGTAAGTGTTCATGCTTTGATCTACTCGTCTATCTACTAAGTACTACTATTAATATTTCTAGGCCGGTACTTGGCCAGAAAAACTGGTCATGGTTTAGTAAGTAGTGCTATCGATACATAACATGAACATGGCACGTAGTTTTCTCATTCCAGAAATGCATGCTAGCTAGCCCGAATTATTGCCAACCAACGCAGCGTGCACAAATAATAACTTGACCCTGCTTCATTCCAAGCGATCGAACTCACCAGAAGGCCAGCACAAATAATAGATCGAAAGGCCCTGGCCCTGCAAGAATTTGAGTACGGCTTTTTGGAGTTTTAGTGACCAGCGCGGCAGCTGATCGAGGGTGACCACTGTGGAGTAGGACACATCTAATTGCTATGCGGAAAATGTATGACAGTCCTGATTAGTATTTAGTAGTGTGATGTCGGTTTCGTAGCTCTAAACCCTAACATTTGGGTACATTGCAGATTTAGGCCTATGCTGTATGTGCTCCGGGCAACTCTGTGGCCTTGCGGAAAATAGGACGAATAATATCATCCTCATGTGTGGCGTCCTGTATCATTACCGTGAAGGTAATAACACTTAAACAATAAATTACTATTCATTTGTTCGGTAAAACATCGCTCCAACAAATAACAAGTCTTACTAGAGTTACACAACGGAGCAATAAATATAAACCGTGCACTCATACAGTTATTAGCCACACAGGGCTATAGTCTCAATTGCAATTTATTTAATTACAAAGCAGAGACGGGGATTTATACCATATCCCCTGACGATCCTGCTTCACTGGACGTCTACTCATCCCAACTGTTGTATAAAATGTCCACCTCACCTTGGCCCTCGGCGTGATCGCCCTCATCCCACGCGCCCTCAACAGCGCCTACGTATCCCGTATCCCACCTAGCACCCGCCGACCTCAAATGATGTTGATTGGGCCAGTTATCCCTTTACCCTATACTCCACTTGCGCTAATATATGCACCTTGGACCCCTTACTTCCGAACTAGCACTGCCGCAACTGAGTTCCTCTGCTCATTATATTATTTACCTATTGTGAAGAGAATAGTAACATAACAGGGTATCATTTTCTGCCCATCAGAAACAGGAATATGGATGGCACTTAAATACGACTCCCTTTCCGAGTGAGAGTTTGTTGGTCTTTATGTTATAGCCATATGTAAAGAGTCCTGCCTTTCCTCTCTTTCCTGACCAGGGCCCCATTTCCCTTCCAAGTAGTAACTCTTACAGCTTAGCTGCTCCTCTCAACTGAACTGCTCTTTTCTCATAGCTTTGTTTCTTTCATCTGATTTGGTTTTGAAATGTAGTTTTGATGCACATATATATAAATTAAATGGTACATGAATGCAGTTTTTATTAATTTATATAACTATGTGTATGATCAAAAGCAAGCTTTCCTGTGTAGTCATAGTAATTCTCAGTGTCAACTACGACTGGATTCGCTATCTCTATCTGTATCATTTCATCTTCTGCATTTAATAAGCAGACGCATGATTTAGGAAAATACGTAATTATTTGGGTAATCTATAAGTTTATAAAGTCAACTTCTACTGATCTGGAGGATTTTGGTAGATTTTGTTTAAACTTTTTGGTCGCCTGCTAAGTCAACGTTTTTCACCAATATTAATTTTCCTACTCTCTCCCTCGTTCTCCCTCATCGGCCTACTGCTGGCCCAACATACACAACCCACCAGCTCGGCTCACGCTCCTGGCCGACCCAACACACACATGCGGCCCACTAACCTGGCCCACACTCCCAGCTAGCCTAACAAACGCACGTGGCCTACCTACATGCACGCACGCACAACACACCCAAACACAACACACACACGTGCGGCCACAACACACAACACACCCGCAGTGCCCTTCCCGTTTCCTCTTCTCCCCAGGGATCCCTCTCTTGGTCCTCCTGATCTGGATGATGTCACTCGTCTCCGGCGTCTCCTTCCCTGATCTATGCATTGGTGTTGATTCTACCGACTCTCCTTGCCGGATCTACTTGGGCCACTCTTCCCCTGGTCCCTCTCTCCGGCCTTTAGGTGCGCTTCTTCCCCTCCGACTTGGCATCATTGTCATCACCCTATTTACCCTCGGGTGAACTATGGCTGCTCAGCTCGCCTCCTAAATCTACGTGCCACAACTCGTTTCAACCTCAGCTTTACTCGTTCCCATTGGTTGGGGGCTAGGGTTTGGCTTGAGGCATTTGCGCAATGAGTGCGTCATCTTTGGGTGGCCTCCAATGAGTCTTATGGCGATTTTCCCTTAAGTTCCTCCCCTCTATTTTTTGGTGGCTCGATTTGGTTCTACATGAGTCTTTGGGGATGCACCACCGATCTTCCCACCGGTGGTTGCTCACCGACGGCCTCGAACTCTCCCCCTTTGGCTCTAGGCTTTGGTTCTACCTTGGCTCTCGGCCTTGGTCTCCGGCGATTTGGGCCTTAGGGTTTGGCTTGGTCATGGTCGAGCACCATGCAATCGGTTCGGCTACTCCTTCCATGGCACTCGCTAGAGAATACGTGTGCCGAGGAGTATGTCTTCCCCTTTAAGGGCATGCGGTGGCGTCTATGGGCTCGCTACCAATGGCATGGTATCCGTGCTGGCTGTGGTTGGATGATCTCTTCCCCTTTGGTCACCTTGCTCGGTCGATCATGCTAGTGTGGGATGTGTGGGCCGTGTGGTGATGTTGATTCATGGACAGACAGAAGAAAAGAGATTTGGGGGGCTATGGGGGCCTACTTGTTATCGGGCTGAAAACAACAATGGTGCTATTGGTGGCCTTTGTGATGATTGTGATGTGGTCCTCATGTGCTTGGCGATGGGGACAACCTTTTCGTGTTGTTGCCGATGGTGTCATTTCATTGTTGTGGCTGGCCTGAAGGTGTCGTCCACGGTCCTCGCTCCCCTCCTTCGTCTTCCTCTACTCCCATAGCTCATCTCCTCCATTTCTCTCTTCCTTGTCTCCTCTCTGTGATTGGCTTGTGGGCAATGGTGGCAGTCGGCTTGGGCTTTGGGGTTTGTCGAGTGAGGCAATGAAGTTGGCTTTTTGCTTGGCTTGGTCTTGCGTGGTCTCTCGGCTGAGAAATGTAGTGAGGTGGGGGTGGATGCTGGCGTTTGCTTTTGAGGGAGAGGGCGCTCGGCTGGTGTCTCTCTCTTGGCCTATTTATTACCGATGCTGCCCTTCCTTGTCCTCTTGGCTCTCTCAATTTGTTGTTTGCTCTTGGACCGATGGTTCATAGGGTGAGCTTGGCACTATACTTTGGATTTTCTACGACGGAAGGTAAGTCGGTAAAAATGTGGCTATTGGGTTAATTTTTCTACTGAATAATAAGGCCCACTTATGCGAGAGGCGCTGGCCGACAAGGTTGTTATAATTGTAATCCTGAATCAGATCGGATGTTCTTTGGTAGTATCACAAATCGTAGGATCGATGTAGAATCTAAGATCTCACCTGATTCTACTAAAGAAATATTTTTTAAAATCTACAGTGTACTACAATACTACTACATTTTTAAAATTATGCCTTTTGAACATTCCTTTACAAAATTGTAAATGTAAGATTATGTGTTATTTTATGATAATTATAGTGAACACGAAGAGATAAAAGTTAAAAATTTCAATTGGAGAGAAATATACAAGTAATTATTTATAACAAAGCAATAGAATTGACAAAATCGAGTAGGATCATACGAAAATTTTGATCACGATCCTACAAAAGTGTGGGTAGAATTGTAAGAACATTAAGATTCTATTAGAGAATCGGATCAGTTTAGTCAATTTTCTTATTTAAAATAAATTTCTGTTTATGTTAATTATTAGTTTGGGTTGTTTCGTCATGTGCATTCCGTGAGGCCAAACAAAGTGCGGCGAGTCGGTTACGATGTCGACACTGGCGTGAGGCCGCAAGCATCTGTGCCCACGCAACGCAAATCAAGCCAAACCCGGCACGAAGAAATGCCTAAATTGCAGGCAAAAACCGAAACCAAACGTTCATGAAATTAGGCCGGTCTCCTCTTCTAATTGGCAGTATCTTACTGAGTGAAGTGTAGATTCGATCCGTCCTTAATTCATTTGTATCTTTTTATCTTCCTTCGCTTTGAATACACTTGTTGATATAAGCAACTAAGCGTGTGGGGTAGGGCACTTCAGGGGGAAGATATTCACGTACGTACGTAGAAGAGCAATTGAATCGAACGTGTACCAGTGATCACAATTTTTTTTATTGCACCGCCTTGTTGGTTCATGCGTGAGGTTGATTAATTTGGTCATGTCTGCCACCTATTTTAGTTGATTGATCACTGAAGATTGTGGCCTTTGTGTAAGATGCACTATGTGCAACACCTTTGCATCTCTCCCACATTCTCATCTCATTTTCCCTAAATATCGACACCCATAGACGGACTGCTCCAGACGCCTGATCAGAAAGCAACGTTTCCCCAATATCTACGCATCACACAAATTAAAGGCAACTTCAACTGATCAAGAAGTTATGTACTATATATATAACTAGGTAGATCATCCCAAGGCATATCGTCTTCAATCTCTCTCTTTCTTTTTGCGCGAACAAGCTAGTGATCGATACTTCTGTCTCTTTCTTTTTGTGCGAACAAGTGATCGGTACGTCTGTCGATCGATCATGGAGTGGAGGGACAGCTTCCTGGACCTGGTGCTGATCCCGCTCAGCCTCCTCCTCCCCATGGCGTACCACGTCTGGCTCTGGCGCGCCATCCGCCTCCACCCGCTGCGCACCGCCGTCGGCATCAACTCCGCCACCCGCCGCCTCTGGGCCATCAGCATGATGCAGGTACGCGCACATAAACACGTGACATGTGGAAGCTGAAGTCCGTGTTGAGTTGCACCCAGTGAACTGATGATCAGTGCGCGCGCGCGCGTGTGCAGGACAACGAGAAGAAGGGGGTGCTGGTGGTGCAGTCGCTTCGGAACGTGATCATGGGGTCGACGCTGATGGCGACGACGGCGGTGCTCTTCTGCACGGGCATCGCGGCGGTGCTGAGCAGCACCTACACCATCAAGAAGCCGCTGAGCGATACCGTCTTCGGCGCGCACGGCGAGTACATGATGGCGCTCAAGTACGTGGCGCTGCTGCTGCTCCTCCTCCTCACCTTCATCTGCCACTCCCTCACCATCTGCTTCCTCAACCAAGCGAGCTTCCTCATCAACACCTCCTCCTCCCTCCTCCCCGCCGACGCTTACGCCGGCCACCTCGGCCTGCCGTCCACCAGCGACTACATCGGCGAGATCCTCGAGAGGGGGTTCACCCTCAGCTTCCTCGGGAACAGGCTCTTCTACGCGGGGGTTCCCCTCCTCCTGTGGATCTTTGGCCCGCTCATGGCCTTCTTGTCCTCCATGGTCATGATCCCAATCCTCTACAACCTTGACATGGTGAATATCAAAGGAGACCATAGCGGCTGCGGCAATGGGAAAGTTGAGATGAATGGGAACGAGTGCATGCAAGTCTGAATGAAGAACCAAGAAACAGTTCTTAAATTCGATCTCTACATGCTTATGTAACAAGTTAGTGGTCGTACTTTCCTTCTCCTCTAACCGTCCCATTCTCAACTTCTCATCACTCTCCACTTTTCAATTGATCAGAGTAGCTCTCTTCCATAGCATGATTCTCTATATATCTAATAAATTTCGTTGCAACGCATAAGCAGATGACTAATATATGATATAGTAGACTGCCACATTGACATTGGTAGTGCATGCATATATGCAAGGCTTGCTTTCACTGCACAGTGCACATGTACGGTGTGTGCTTGTAAGTGCGGGGTTTCTTGTCAGCGACTAGCAGCAAACCAAGTTAGTGGTGCAGGTCGGGCTAGCTGGTTCTAGGAATTCTTCCATTGCATACATGATCGACAATTTATATGACATGGAACCCATGCATGTAGTTGCCCTTTTTCGAAGTGTCTCGGTTTGGTTCATGATAATGTATGCCTGCTTATTCCACTACAAGGCATATACGGATATTCCTAGATGGCTTTATCTCTTTCTGTCTGCTTGTCCTGTTTATTTTGACATTTTTCCCATGGCCGTGCGTTGACGCAGCAAAAAGGAGTGCACAAACAAAGCGAGGGCAACTGGCAGGGCATAGCATGCAGGCCAGTGGAGCATTAATTAATTTTCAGACAAGAACAGTGTTTTTGTGGTGCATGTTAGCCAATGAATTACCAAGCCAAGATTTTCTAGCACATGCATACCTGATGTGATCCAGGGGAACAATGTTTTATGGAAATATTTGATAGTCATAGGCCCCATTCTAAATAGCTATGACTTCTAAATTCAGAAGCTAGAAGCTAAAAATCATTTAGAATGTGTTGACTTCTTAATGCTTTTTTCTCTCCTTTTCTTCCCTCTTTTTTCTTTTTCCTCTATATTATCCTCGGAGATATAACGATACTTTTAATTTTTTTCATTTTTCTATACTTTACTTTAATTAAACACCACAAAAAAGTTAACAACCGTTAGTGTTATTTTAGTAAAAAAGCGCTGTAGCCGCATTTAACATGGCCATAACGACGACAGTAACCGCAGAGAAAACATCACCAATCACTGGGATTAGTTCAATTATCCAGGCGTCAGGCCCATGCGCATGGAAATACAAAGTACTCCGGGTGATGAAGCCATTTGAAGAAAACTGTGTCTCCGGACCTGCGACGACAGGACGCTGAGCTTGTAGAACTAATCCCTGCCTAGCCAGGTGCGCAGCCAGGCAGTAAACCAGGAAGTAGTGCAAACCCTAACACTTTGGCAATCTTCCAATTCAACTGTTCAAGCGTGCACAGTTGGCCATTCGAGCATGTACAATACAAGATGCTTATATATGAATGCTTAAAGAGAGATAATATAGCCACATCATCAAGCATCCATGCAAAAGTTATTTCCTCCAATGCAAGCATCTCTTCCGTAGGTGCTTAAATGCTATATTATCTATTAATAGACATAGTTATATACATAAGCACCTACTAAGCACCGATGCTTATTTAAGCATCGATGCTTTAAAATAAGCACCTTATCTATCCTATGTAGTAAGAAAAATCAATTTTTCATTGCTAAGCATCTCTCTAAGCGCCTGCATTGTACATGCTCTAATCGGTGCAGGCGGGCTCGTTCCCGCACAGCAACGAGCAGTTCCGGCGGTACCAAGTTTGGTACCAGCGTGCGACGCGGTCCAAGCTTAAGGGCCAATGGACTCAAGATGACTACGCCGACATTGCGTCCTCCGACGACGATGACACGCCCTACGACCAGTCGACTCGCCTTGGGACGCAGGTGGAGATAGCACCAGTCCTGGACCGTGTGGTAATGTTCAATCTCATTGCTTATTTTTCAATAGACCTAAATACCCCTGACATGTAGCAAATTATCCATTCTTTTGTTTGTTTGCAGGGCAAAACCCTGAGCCAGTCCGTACAGGACATAGAGCGTATGTCCAGGACAGTCGGCGACGACGTCAGGATGCGTACCTTCCTGGAGGTAAGCTTCGACAAAGCCACTCACAAAATTAGTACATAATATCTTCGTGTCTTGTTGGTTAACAAAATGTTGGAATGCAGAGGCTCGCATGTCGGCTACGTCGTGCGGCTGCTCGTTGTGGTTGCAGCACAGGCGCGGCGAGGGACGTAGACGTGCCTTCGACACGACTTGCAGACCCGACGCGGCGAGGGTCGTACACGGGACAGAGCTCGTCCCCCACGAGGAGCGACACTTTCCCGTCCCAGGGCGGTGAGGACGAGGACGACGACGAGGTGGAGCAGACTTACGATGAGATAGGCCCGTCTCAGCTCGTAGACGCTCCTTCGACTCAGCCTACACAGCCCGTACGACGCAGACGCCGCCGCGAGCCTAGCCGTTACACTCCAGGCACCGACGCCCTTGGTAAGGGTAAGGGTAAGGCTAGGAGGCAGTGATACGGCCGTGTATGCTTGTGGTTGGGCTTAAAAGTCGTTGTATATATTTTGTAATGAGCTAGGAGGCACTTGGTAAGTGGTTGGACTGAGATGTGTTTGTAATGAGCTAGTTGTTGTATACATGTGTTTATGTTATATTCATTGTGCTTTTGTAATTTTTGTGAGGTTTTTCAAGTGCTTGATGGTTTGATGTTCACAGATGGTTTGCAGTATAAAAGGGTTGCTCTAAGTTTTTTTATTACGACAGCATACAACCAACCAACCAACACACCAACGAACAAAACAACATAGCATAAAACATTTACAACATAGCTTGACGACAACATAGCATAAAACATTACCTAAATAGCTTGACGACACGATAGCATAAAATATTACCAACACACACGAGCAGAACCTCCAGCACTACAACTTGAGGATAACAATAATCACAAGTAGTACACCTAATAATTTAATTCAACACAACAGTCGTACTGCCACATCATCAACACATCAACATGGAGAATTGCTGAATGCCATAACCCTCGTTACCTAAATGCCAAACGAGCCTCGTGGCACCCACATGGAGAATTGCTGAGGGGGCCGCCTCGGACGTGGCTGGCCGTCGTGGTAGTGGCATGCACATATGCAGCTCGGGTTCGCGCAGCAACATGTGGGATCATAAGAGCTTCCTATATTCACGACCTCCTCGTTGCCCCTCTCGCGTTGCAGCTGTTCGCGGAGGTCGTTGTTCTCCTCAGTGAGATTCTCCATTCGGTACTCCAAGTCCCAAATTCGAGCCCATAATGTATCCACATAACGATCAACATACCGTTCATGAGGAGGGTCGATCCAGCGGGAGAAGTCGCATTTGGCCATCTGCACAAAAAAGTACGGTAAACTTCGAGGGTCCATAAGCAAAAAAAAAGGAAACATTACTAATTTGTACCCCGGAGCGCGAGCATCGGAAGAAACGTCGCCCGCCATCGTTCGGGGAATCCAAGATCTGGACAACCGCGTACTCATTGTGTCTGCATTTCGGCCACGGTGGTTGAGCACGCCGGCTTGGTATCAATCGGTACTGCGGACCGAACATATCCCTCGTTTCTAAGGGAATGTCATCCTTCGGTGACCCAAATCCCACTGGCCCCTCGGCTTCAGACATGGTATGTTTCACCACGAAAGAGAGGGTACTACTTTGTTCGATTCACAATGTCATAGGACCCCAACCGTGCTACTTATAGCAAAACGGGGCAGTTTAATGCAGTGACCACCAAAAAAAGAGGCTTTTGCTCAGGAACATGACAACACGCCCCAGCTTTGCTCAGGGACATGACACAAGAGGTCAGCTTTTGCTCAGTGAGATGACAACAGAGGGCAGTTTTGCTCAGTGACATGACAAAAGAGTTCAGATTTTGCTCAGTGACATGACAAAACGGGGCAGCATATGTCAGCTTTGCGCAGTGACGGAATAGGCCTTTAGCCTGTACACATATAGGGGCGTAGGTCTTTAGCCTTTACAGGAGTAGGCCTGTAGGCCTGTACACATATAGGGGCGCAGGTCTTTAGCCTTTACAGGAGTAGGCCTGTAGGCCTGTACACATATAGGGGTGTAGGTCTTTGAAAAGGCTACGAACTATGAATTTATTACGAGACTATAGTCTCTGAAAAGCCTACATAGGACCATTTATTGCTACACTTGAATCCAGTAAGAGCGAAAAGATCCTCTCCATGGACTATGCCCACTGCACCGATAACCTGCCTATATGAAGGCCTCATATGTCTTCCATACCACATCTCCTCCTCAAGACATCACAATACTACCACACAACAATGTCTTCCTGGAAGTCCAACCCATTTGGAGTGCCGGAGTGGCATGAGCGCCCGAAGTGCCATTGCGGCTTTAGGACGATGTTGGGAGTCTGGACTGATCGAGTACAACGAGCCAAATACGGCCGTAGGTTCTTCAAGTGTCCTGACCTGGATGACGACTTCGTGGTAACAACCATAACTAAACCATTTCTTTTCCGTTATCGTTTTTCAACTTGATCCATGACATCTACCATGCCACACATAGGCTTGCGGGTTCATGGAATGGGTGGATCGAGTGCCGCCGGCATGGCCAAATAACCGGGCAGTGGAGGTGGAAAACAAAGGACAATACTGTGTCAAGATGACTCAGGCTCGCGAGGTGGAACGACAGATGCGGCTTGAGCAAGAGCGCCGCGTGAGGGTGAACCAAATCCGTCTGCAGGGCAAGGAGGATGAGCTGCAAAGGAGGAAGGAGAAGTTAAGTCTGCGTGAAGCAGCCATCAAGCGTCAGGAGGAAGAGCTTCAAGCTCGTGAGGCGGCTCTCAAGACCAAGAGTAACAGGAAGAAGGATGCAGCGGAGCCATCTTCAGGGCGCGACAGAAAGGGGAAACAACCACGCTACACCCAGTAGACAAGATGTAATAGACTCGGTCCACACGAGAGGTCGTACGAGCAGTTGGGTAGATTAGTCGGATATCATGCTAGCATGTAATAAAATTGTACGCGCCATGTTCGTCCCAACTTCATAAGCTTATTATCTGGGCTTTTCGCATGCAATGATTCCCACGTGTCTTATTATCACTTCCCCTCCTTTCGTCCAATTGTTCCTATCACAGTTGTCATACAAAATAATTCAAAAAAATCCTTCCAATACAACAACATAACATGATCAAAAAATGTTATTGCCAGTTCAACATATTTTTCACGGTCAGCATTGTACAAAAATCACAAATACACTAATCGTTACTTCACACATAACTCGTTCATCAATCCACAAACAGAGGGGATGGGATTGACCCAGAATCATCCCAGTAATTATTTCCCCAAGTGTGTAGTAACAACTGAAGAGGAGAGTTGCTTGTATGCCACATGTCGCCTCCCCTCTGTCTTGCCCGCAGCATCTCACGGCCCGCAGAACTTCACACAAAACTCGTTCGTCACGGCCTGCATAATTTTATTTTTCAAAAACCATTACCAACGTACCATAATGTTTTTAAAAAAATCTACACGAATTTTCCTACATGTATCATCTGCAAACTCTAAACAGCGGCGGGGACAGAGGGAGGAGGATGCGAATGAACGAAGCCCGCGTGCTCGGTGCTGTTTCAGAAGCTACATGCTCGGCGCCACGACTCACGGCGCCGAGGTCGGCGCCACGAGTCACGGCGCCGAGCTCGGCGCCACAAGTCACGGCGCCGAGCTCTTGCCACCTCGGCGCCACGCCGGCCGCTACGCTGGCGCGGGGCTCGCAGCTCGGCGCCGTGGTCCACGGCGCCGAGACGTGTTACCTCGGCGCCGTGACCCACGGCGCCGAGCTCCGGGTCCAAAAACGGAATTAAAACTACCAGGGGTCTAAATGTGAATATTTTTCAAAAAAAAAGGCTAAAATAGAAAAATTTCGGTGCAAAATGTTGTGGTGGGGAGATGTGGTGGATGCAACAACGAACGCAGAAGTTGGAAGTGACGCGACGAACAAGAGGAACAATCGGGTTCGATCTCGCGATGTTGCTGTCGCTGATTGAAAAAAAAGCTCTCAATTTTTGAACTCATTCCTTGTTGCTGTTGCTGATCAAAAGTGAGAGAAAGCTCCCGGCTTGCTCAAAGAAAAAGAAAAGAAAGAAATGTAAGCATGTTAAGTTCTCAATATATCGTAAACAGCATACAATGAAATGCAAACATCTTAACCTCTCAGTACATCGTAAACAGCACACAATACGTCCAAAAATATATAAATAAACAGACTATAGAGTTGCAACAATTTTTTTGAAGGCATATATAGCTGCCATGTTGAAGTAGTACATGATATCAACAGGAATTTTTGGAAGAAAATAAATGGCAGGGCTGTACTGATTAATTACAATTGGAAGTCTGGTCGGGTACTTCTACCACTTGATCAACGTGAACAGAGAAGCATTCGTTAATCATCTCATCATTTTCTTGCGTTCGCATGCAAACATACAGATATTTCTCCCTCTTCATCAAAGGAGTCATCCTAAGGAGTCAGCAGGCCGGCTGTAACAAAAGGATACAAAGCTTGCTGGTACATGATGAGTTCTTTGTTGCGCTACAACGGTACAAAGCTCGCTGGTACATGAGTTTTATCGTACCAGTTTGAACTGCACCATAAGTTTAATCGATCGTGAACGTAGCGTATGAAAAATCAATACTAAAATGGTTTACCCACAGGGAAAAAATTCATGCAATATTTTGTGTGGCAGTAGTTGCAGGCTTGTAACTGATTTTATATGTATGACGATAGCAGCAGTTTAACAATGGTGTGCACAAGCAACATGCCTGTGTGCGTGTGCATGCACTTGTCTCTGTGAGTAGTGTGTGACCGGGGCTTGTGGTACATTATCAGTATTTTGATATTTCTAGCTCAGGTAAGACACAGAACATTGGTCATAACTCATAAGTGGAAATGGTGATAGACAGTCCATTCCCGAGTTCAGCAGCTTCAGCTAACACTTTTACAAGGTAAACAGGTCTTATGCTGTACCAAAGCCAAAAAAAGAGCAGGTCGAACATATTGCAATTCACCTGCTGGGCATCTAATTATGGTTCAAAAGTCAGGCCACAAAAGTACGAAAGCAAGTCTAGCTTATGAAAGTAGACTCTTATAAAAAAACAACCTAAAACATTATCCACTGTGAATATTGCTCAAAAATTCATACGACTTTGATATTTGTAAGAGCTGTTATATATAGTAAACGAGCTTTAAAAATTATGAAAATTTGTGGAAAGCCTCCCGAAATAGTCATAGTAATTGTGAATTTTTTTAGAATTTTATGTGCTCTAAATTTATCACATTAATTTATATTAATTTAATCATAAGATTAACGATACTCAGACATCTTTTGCAGTTAATACATTATAAATATTTATAGAAGTATATGTAATAGTACAAAAAACGCATTACACAGGATGCGATATGGCTCACCCATCTGAGCCACTGCTATCTCCTCGCCGCGTCTACCTCTCCGTGCGTGGCCTTGTCTTTTCTTGAGCACGAGCACGTCCCATGGGGTACATCAGCCGAACCAGAGGTTGCATCTTGGTTTGGAGGAGGTATGGAGACCGTTCCGTTTGCTCAGTGGCCGGCGGTGGTCCAGTGGGCTCATGTATAGTAAGCTGGGTCCGGCAAGGGTTGATGTCCTATAGCTAAGAAATGCCAAACTGCAAGCCGCCAGCAATAATATCGAGAACAAAGGACTCTGAAAATCCCCCTTGTAGTGTGAAAGAGCTCTCACCTTGACCGTACGACGTGTCAGTGAAGCCGGAGGAGCTCCACCCACCGATGTCTCCAAACCATGTGTATGGTATGAACGCTGAGCTCTGCCTTGTGTACGCTGCAAACCCTGGCGCTGTGTAACGCTCTTTAGAAGCATCTAGGAGGCCCATATCGTCATCGGTGGACTCGACGTTACCCCCACGTTGAATTGCAGGCTGCAAGATGAAATAGTGTTAGTCATAATAAATATTCTGGATGAACAATGTGATTCTCATACCTCCCGGATGTGCAACGAAGATGAACGATAAGGAGCGGTAGTCTGTGTAAGTGGTGTAGATGTCAAAAGTGATGCATCTCGACGACGAACCTGCAACGTGCGAATGTCATGATGTTAGTGGAACATAAGGCCTAACAGGAAAACAAAACGTAGGTTTGTACGTAAGTTACCTCCTTGTCGATATGGCCTGCGGATGATTGACAGCTAGTACTACGATGCCGGACAGACTAAGTAGATTGTGATGGTCGGCCAGACTCGCTAGGTCGCGATAACCTGGCGGGTGAGCATGGTGCCCTCTCTGGGTGCCCGATGTGCACGGCGTGATCCGTCGAACGGTCGGTGGTGTGTCTGGGTTGGTGAGGGTGGTCTTGGACGTGCTTGCGATGCGTTGTGCCCACTCCAACTAAAGTGACATATGAAACATGTTCAGTAATGACCAATACAAATTCTGTAAATGAATATATCAGAAATTACAACAGTCTTACGCTGTCATGTCGCCGCGAAGCACTGCGGTGATCGATTGGGCATTGTTGAACATCACAAATTGACACCCCTTCTTGCGCCCATGGAATGTATAACGACACCCACTGACATCTCAATGACGAAACTAAAATTGAAACATCACAAATTAATCAGCTAGGTCTATCCCATACTAGATATGTGGTTATACGGTAAAGCTCAGATCAATGACGCACAAAATTAAGTCTTTATGCATTACCTAAGCGAAACATCCCTATCCCAATGTGCAAACTGCACCTCTTTTACTGCACGATCATTCACCTAAGTGAAAACTATTTTTTATAACCAATACCAATGACATATTAATGTCATGGCACACAAATTTTATCAGTGGCTACGATCACGATTCAATATCTCATTAAGTCAAAATTAATTATTTGACTACATGTGATGATGAGCCCAATCGTAACTATAAGCATGGCTAAGCAAATTAAGCGTACAACTCATGTGACAACTAATATTGCATCACTTAGATAATTACCCATCCTATAATGATGATGGAATTATGGTATTCAAATTATCAAGGAGGGATTAATTAATTTGGATAATAACTACCAATACAAAGGTTTATAATAAAATAGTGATACATGATAATTTAAAACAAAATAATACATAATAGATTTGAAATCTAGATT
The DNA here is from genome assembly GCA_017311315.1 of Dendrocalamus latiflorus. Lineage (NCBI taxonomy): Eukaryota > Viridiplantae > Streptophyta > Magnoliopsida > Poales > Poaceae > Dendrocalamus > Dendrocalamus latiflorus. Next base: position 23,181,679 of record CM029673.1, read on the forward strand.
CAACATGATCAAAAGACATGACTTGCTTTGACCTTGCTCAGTTAAGAATTCTTGATCCTTTGATGGTGTTCCTGCTCTTTCGAAGATGTAATCTAATAAGAGAGAAAACGAAATGAGGCACAAAATAAATTCAAATAAACTCTAAAAACTTCAAAACTAGAACTAAAATGTAGAGCTTAATTTTAGATGAATTTAGAAAAACGAATCGGGTCAATCGGAGTTAGGACGGAAAAGAACGGGCTCTCAAAAAATATAATCTAAAGGAAAAGGCTGAAAATTTAAAAAGGTATTGTGCTGTGAACCTGGTGCGCGAAAATGCTAGTCTACTATGAACCCGGCTCACGGAATAGTGCACGTGTGGCCGGGCGTGCTGATGTGGCGGCTGACTAGGCAACTAGGGCTTACATGGCACTGACGTGGCTGATAGGTGGCGAGATCGATTCGGAGATGAAGATGAAGAGTGCCTCCATTCTCGAATGCAAGACACGTGGCAAGAAGAAGATCCATCGGTCGATGCGAAGCACGACTCGGATGGCCGACACATGGCAATCATCCGCCGAGCGAAGCAGGCGTGGATGAGCGACGCGTTGCGGGGTGGAAGTGGGCTGGGCTGAGGCGCGGGTCGGGTCAGCTGGAACCCGAGGGCGGAATTCTTTGAAACACAAGGAACCTAAGTAAAATATTTTTAACAAATGTTATTGTTTAATTTAGTCAAATTAAATCCTTTTAATTAATAAAAATTTAACTTAAGTTTTTATTAATTCAAGAAAAATTTAAATAGTGAATTTTATTTAAAAGGCTTTAAAAGGATAATCATGATGTTACATCTCCCTAGGGCGCCTATGATTGAACACTCACACTTGCACCATTGTAGAAAATGTGAGAGCAATCACCACACAGCCAAAGGCAGGGGTGGCATTCTATTAATAGGCCAATAGGCACAATTACAGGAGATTACAATCCTCAATTAGAGGAGCTATTCTAGGCTAATACTATTAATTCTAATACCCGCCCGCAGTCACAGCGGGAGAAGCCCGGACGCAAAGACTGGACCGAAATTCCTGGAAAAGCTGAGTCAGAAGACCCTTAGTCATGATGTCCGCGAACTGGTGGGAGGATGGCACATGCAGGACACGGACCTCACCAAGAGAGACCTTTTCGCGGACAAAGTGAATGTCGATCTCAATGTGCTTCGTCCGCCGGTGTTGCACTGGATTGGTGGACATGTATATGGCGCTGACGTTGTCACAGTACACCACGGTGGTCAAAACAGGGGAAACATGAAGCTCCTGAAGAAGATGCCGCAGCCAACAGCACTCAGCGACGGCATGAGCAACGGCACGGTACTCAGCCTCTGCACTCGAGCGGGACACCGTAGTCTGGCGTTTGGAGGACCAAGACACCAAGTTGTCACCAAGATAAACGCAGTAGACGGACGTGGAGCGCCGAGAATCCGGGCAGCTGGCCCAGTCGGCGTCTGAGTATGCAGTGAGAGACGTCACCGGTGAGAGACCGATGTGAAGACTAGTATCGAGAGTGCCCTTGACGTATCGTAAGATGCGTTTGATCAACGCGAGATGGGGTTCCCACGGATCATGCATAAAAACGCACACCTGTTGGACAGCATATGCCAGGTCAGGACGGGTGAGCGTCAAATACTGTAGAGCACCTGCAAGACTCCTGTACTCCGACGGATCAGCAACAGGAGCTCCATCACGGTCGGAGAGCTTGGCATGGGTGTCAACCGGCGTAGCAGTTGGATGACACTCAGTCATGCCAGTGCGTCGTAGAAGATCCATGGCGTACTGTCGCTAGGACAAGAATAGGCCGTCGGAAGAGCGCGTGACAGAGATGCCGAGGAAGAAGTGCAGTGCACCGAGATCGGTCATGGCGAACTCTGAGCGAAGCTGACTGGTGATGCGTTGGAGAAGCGCTGTAGAGGAAGCGATGAGGACGATGTCATCGACGTACAACAGTAGATAAGCCGTGTTAGTCCCTTGATGAAGGATGAACAGGGACGTGTCGGAGGAGGATGTGACGAAGCCGATCCGACGAATGTAAGTAGCAAACCGCTGGTACCACGCCCGGGGAGCCTGCTTCAAACCATAGAGTGATTTCTGAAGAAGACACACATGGTCAGGATGAGCGGGATCCACAAAGCCGGGCGGCTGCTGGCAGTATACCGTCTCGTCAAGTGAGCCGTGGAGGAAAGCATTCTTGACGTCAAGTTGATGAATCGGCCAGGAGCGGGAAGTGGCGATGGAGAGAACAGTACGGATGGTCGCCGGCTTTACCACTGGGCTGAATGTCTCGGCATAGTCGACGCCGAGCTGTTGGGAGAAGCCGCGAACTACCCAGCGCGCTTTATAGCGAGCCAGTCTGCCGTCGGAGTGGAACTTGTGCTTGAAGACCCATTTGCCGGAGACAATATTGGCCCCTGGCGAGCGAGGGACAAGGCGCCAGGTGTTGTTGTCTATGAGAGCTTTGTACTCATCTTCCATCGCAGCACGCCAATTTGGATCTGCGAGGGCACTGCGATATGTAGCTGGAACAGGAGACGCCGTGGTATGCTGAGCCATCAGGGAGAAGAACTGCATGGAGGGGTCAGTAGCGGCCCGAGACCGCGTCAACATCCGGTGGGAAGCGGAAGTCGGGACAGCAGGTGACACGGCTGGTGGTGCTACCGCATGTGGCCGTCTGGTGTATACCAGATGCACAGGCGGGCGGAGCGGTGTAGCAGTAGCTCCAGCGGCGCCGGGGGCACTGACGGTGGGGAGGACAGCGACCGCTTGACACCGGAGGGTGGAGCTATCGCTGGAGGAGCCTTCTCAGCTGACGACGCTGCCGCATGTGGCCGTCTGGTGTAGACCAGATGCACAGGCGGGCGGAGTGGTGCGGCAAGAGCTCCAGCAGTGTCGGGGGGCACTAACGGCGAGGAGGGCAGCAACCGCTCAACACCGGAGGGTGGAGCTATCACTGAAGGAACCTGCAGGGGTGCCATGACAGCAGTGCGGAGCTGCGACACAGCGAGATCATTGACTAGGAACTCCAAGTTGGTCTGAGTGACAGAAGGAGATCCGGGCAAAATATCAGAGCTGGCAAACGGAAAAGAGCTCTCATCAAAAATAACATGACGAGAGATGATGACTCGGTTGGTGGCAAGGTTAAGACAGCGGTACCCTTTGTGCTGGGGAGGATAACCAAGAAACACACATGCCGCGGAGCGAGGAGCAAGTTTGTGGGCAGCAGTGGCGGATAGGTTGGGAAAGCAAAGACAACCGAAAACCCGTAGGTGACTGTATTGTGGGGGCTTGTGGTGGAGAAGAGTGTAGGGAATGGCGCCGCTGATGGCAGAGGAGGGGCATCGGTTGAGGAGATAGGTGGCAGTAGCTAGAGCCTCAGCCCAAAATTTGGGGGGCATATGAGCATGTAAAAGGAGTGTGCGGACCACATTGTTTATTGTGCGAATCATCCGCTCGGCCTTGCCGTTCTGCGGAGAAGTGTAGGTGCAAGATAGGCGTAAAGTGATGCCCCGAGAAGCAAAGAAGGATGTGTTGGCGTGGTTCACAAACTCGCGGCCATTGTCAGCCTGAACCGACTTGAGAAAAAGGCCGAACTGTGTGCTAGCATAGGCGGCGAGGTCGACTATGTGTTGATGAACATCAGATTTCTTTTGAAGAGGAAAGGTCCAGCAAAAGTGAGTGAAATCATCTACGATAACCAAATAATATAGCGAACCAGAAATGCTAGCAACAGGGGAAGTCCACACATTACAATGTATAAGCTCAAAAGGCGCAGAAGTGCGCGAATTGGATGTAGCAAAAGGAAGGCGCGCATGTTTGCCAAGTTGACAAGACTGGCACAGCGAGCGAGCGAGCTATGTTATTACAAGAAATAAGCGAATGTTTATTCAAAGCATTGATGGAGGCGACGCCGGGATGTCCAAGACGCTGGTGCCATAACTGGGAGGAGACGGCGAGGTGAACGCTTGCGGTGACAGGAGGGTTGGCATCACAAATGGTGTAGAGGTCGCCCTCACTATTGCAGCGAAGCATCACTTGTTGCGTCAAAGGATTCTTAACGGAAAAACCGAGAGTGTCAAACTCGATGGAACAGTGATTGTCACGAGTGAACTTTCTAACGGAAAGAAGGTTATGAACTATATGAGTAACAACAAGGACATCATTAAGGAGAAATTTAGAGGTGGGTGTATGAAGATAGGTGTGGCCGCTAGAGGTGATAGGGAGGCGAGAACCGTTACCAGCAGTGACGGACGTGTTAGGGGGAGGGTTGGAGGACATGAGCATAACGTCATTGGACGCCATGTGAGATGTGGCGCCACTGTCCATGATCCAGCCGCCATGCCCTTGGACAGCCATCTGGTTCAGCGCGGTGATGAGGCCCTGCTGGTCCCATGTAGATGAAGGCGAAGCTGGTGCGAAGGCGGTGTGTGCCTGAGGCGGAGCACCCAGGAGGTCAGGGACAGGGGAAGGGCGCCACTGACCACCATGGGAAGGCCACTGACCAGCACCAGGAGGCGACCACGGGTTGAAGCAGAACCAAGGCCCTGCTGGAGGTGGCATGCGCCCGCCCTGGAAGCCACCATTGTGCTGCTGATGGGCGCTGCCGTTGTTCTGCTTGCCGCGGCGGTTGCGCCCGCCGCGACCGTCGCGCTTGCCAATGTTGGAAGAGGAACCGGCCAAAGGCATGGACGTCGTGGAGCGGCAGCCGAACTGGCTGCAAGCCAAGGAACCACCAGTGGCAAGAAGAGCCGTCTCGGTGGCGATCTTCGCCTCGTTGGCGAGGCGAGTCTCCTTGTGGGCAAGCATAGAACGTGCCCTGGCAAAGGAGGGAAACGACGACGAGTTGGCGATGTCGTCGGCGGTGTTGGAGTAACGCGGATTGAGTCCACGCAGCAAGTTGAGGACGAGCTGGGAGTCAGAGACGGGGTGGCCGACGTCGCGGAGGGCATCGGCGAGGTTCTTGACGCGCTGGCTGTAGTCGGCAATGGACTGGTCGCCTTGCATCAGAGAATGGAATTGGCTGCTGAGGAAGACGGCGCGAGACTCCTTGTTGTCGCGGAAGAGTCCCTCGATCGCGACCCACAGATCGCGCGCGGTCTCGTCGTCAGCCATCACGGAATCGAGGACGTCTTCGGCAACGGAACCGTAAAGCCAGCTGAGGACGGCGGAGTCGGCGAGGGCCCAGGCGGGATCGTCCGGGTGCGCCAGGTCGGAGCCGTCGATGTGGGAGAGAAGGCCGAACTTGGCGCACATGGTCCGGAAGAACTTGGACCAGCGGGAGTAGTTCGCCGTCTTCGTGTCGAGAGTGGTCGGCACGTGAGCCTTGACGACGACCGTGCAGAAGGGGTTGAGGACGATCGGCGGCGCGGCATGTACTCCGGAGACGCTGCCGCCAGAGGCGGTTGCGGCAGCGGCTGCATCTGGAGGGGGGCCGACATGACAGGGGCGGCGTAGGGGCAAGGGTGGCGCAGGCGGCGGCTAGATAGCGGCGGCGGGTGGTTTTGCTCGGGGGCGGCGCAGGCGCGCAGGGGTAGGGGCGGCACAGGCGGGAGGGGCGGCGGGGAAACCCTAACCCTAACAGAGGAGGAGCAGCGGCGGCGGCGGTGAGAAACAGAGGAGTGGCAGCGGCGGCGCGGGTTAGAAAACCCTAGAAGTAGAGGAGGGGCGGCGGCGGGGAAAAAACAGAGGAGGTAGCGGTAGATGCCCAGGAAGATAATTCTGATACCATGTAGAAAATGTGAGAGCAATCACCACACAGCCAAAGGCAGGGGTGACATTCTATTAATAGGCCAATAGGCACAATTACAGGAGATTACAATCCTCAATTAGAGGAGCTATTCTAGGCTAATACTATTAATTCTAATAACCATAGTATTTGAGTGGATGCCGCTGCCCCCTCTCCCATGATAAACTAGTGTCATTGTTTGATCATTGAATCATTTATTTCCTTGAAATTTCCTCCCAACTTAATCTATGAACAAATGCACATTGGCGGGGGTAGAGTGCCTTCAAGGCCAAAAGTATAGCAAACAGCCAAACACAAGAAATCAAAGATCCGAAGAAAAAGAAAAGCACTCGTAGCAGCCGGCTCTTGTTGCACAACAATATGGACTAGTATTCTGAAACAAGTTAGACTTACAGACGCCATTGCATGCACATTAACGTACGTAGATTCAACATCTCCGAATTTGTAACGCACATATCAAATTACCTATTGCAACAAATCTAATGACTTATTGCAACAAATCAAATCTAGTGCAATAGAAGAAAAAAAAAACTATATTGCAGGATCAAGAAGCGAGAGACGAGAAGAGAACACCACCTGCAGAAGTGTCATCAACTGGTCACACGGAGAAACAACTCACGAAATAGACCTCTTGCGACTGATGGCACCAAAACAACAACAAAATAAACGCTGGAAAAACATCGGGAGACCGAACAGAGTCACACTGAAAAGTTGGATGCAGCAGTTACATTTCCACCGAGGTCCAAATATGTACTACGACACCACCACACTAAACTTATGTGCACCCACCGATTATTATTATCATCCTATAATGTAAGCACGTCCTAGAATAAATACACAGATATACGGACTACTAGACTATCTGTACGATCTTTGGTGACAGCTTTGTTAGCCCTTTCTGCAGCTGATACGGCAGCAAAGCCCAGATTCCTTCTTGTTTTGCCTTCACTGAGAGGTCCATAGAAGGCGGCACCCTTCCTGTGAAGAATTCGGCATCCTTTGGTTAAGAGTTTCATCTAGGATTCCAACTGCACATCACCTGAAAATGTCAAATATAAGAATAAGTTGAGTTCAAACACTGCAGCTAGAAACAAGCTGAGAGGAGCTTCATTATACAAGAATGCCAGTATGATTGACAGGAATTGACGAGAGAACACACCGTCACCAGAAAGCTGCTCAACTCGGCTGACAATATGTTTGCCATAGGTGAACTTCCTCAATGCTTGCAAATGACATTTCATACGACTGAGGAGAATGTCCCTCTGTTGTTCATTGCATGTTTCAAGTATTTTTTGAACTACATAGTTAGCAAATCGGTCCTTCATCATCACCTAAAGAACAATGTAGGTAATTTGTAAATTAATTAGTGAATACTTGAATGAGCAAAGGTGTAGCCTAACAAAATCAAGACAGATGGAAACATAACTATTGATACTACAGTAAGAGGTACCAGAAACAACAGCCACACGGAATTTTAAGAGAACTACATCTGATTTCCTAAAAAATGACTAATTTCTGTATTATGTTTTGATTTATAAGGAAACTCCTACTGCTTATTAATTATTATTAGGAAGGTGTCTGCCTGCAACCTGAAGTTTAGACATCTGTGAAGTTTTCACCAAACTAGAGCTTTTAGCTGTTTTGCTCAAAAAAGTGACGAAAGCCAAGAGAAAAAATCGGTTACATTCATCGTGCATACCAGCAAATAATTATTGCCCTCAGTTTGCTCCAGAATCTCCTTGATCAAAAGATCCCGCTCAGCAACATCCCCATGTTGAAAACACTTCTCTATGACATTAGATGCGTATTTGTTTTGGCTTATGGACACAACCTGCCCGGCCAATTTACTGATAATTTGGCTCCTTTCATGAGCTTTTCCTCTCTCCAAAACATGCTGCAAAACAGCCATCGTTACAATGAAAGTAAGATACTGAACAACTGCCAAATTCAGCATTAGTTATTTAAGTTACACTTGCTAGCATGAAAACAGCTCTTTAGTTAGAGTAAAGCACTACTACTGAATACAAAGGTACTAAAAAACATCAAAGATCTAAGTTTGCGAGCTAGAGCACATCCTTCGTTGAATCATTTAGTATGTTCCCGCTTGGGCTCCTATGTCAATACAATAAGTCTGAAAGGTAGAGGTTGAAGCCAACAAGATGGTCTTTTGTTGATTGTAGGTGAATACAACACTTCACCAGATGGAGAGCAACCAGAAGTTCTGCTAGTAATATATCTTCAACTTTGCAAGATTGACAGCATAACACTTAACAAGATTTCGATGACTAATTAATGAAGATTTAGTCAAATCTGCCACGAAGATCTTACAGAATGCAAAGAAATTTCACCTGTGTGACATAGTTTCCATACTGATCTTGTGCCAGAATGCAAACAGATTCCAAGATTTCATCTATTATGCACTGGCTTTCTGAATTATTGCTGCAATGCTCCAGGATTCTCTGCCAAGCAGAACAGGAAGAAGTTCAACAGACAAGAACATGGCAAGAAGTTAGTATAAAAAAACACCGATACCAATTCACCTGAATAACACGACAACCATATGGATGCGTTGATAGGTTGGCAACCTGATCCTGAAAAGAAGATATTATAAAACCAATATGCTCCATTGGGACACATTCAATGCACTTCTGTATAACATGATTTCCATTTTGGTCACGAACACATCGCAGCACATGTCCATCAAGCTCACGAACAAGATCTATTTTCTGGTCAAGCTCAATTGCTTCAAGGGCCTGCAATTGTAACAGTGAAGCAGGAAGTGAAAACAGTATTAAGTTATATCAGAATAAACTAATCCAACAGTGAGAGCACAAGAAAATTTTCTCCAAACAAATGGAGCGAAAATCAGACAACACATGCTACAAAGTGTCGTGCAAAATGTTGACATGAAGCAGTAAATTGGATTTCCAAATCATTATGCAAAAATAAAGTTGCACTTCCCAAAAAGAAGTCAATAATACCTTCTGAATTACTCGGCATCCATACATCTGAAGGCTCAAAGGTAACACATGGCCAACAAGCTTACTGGCAAGCTCTCTCCTTTGCTCAGGGCTCCCATGTTCAAAGAACTGCAGGTACTACATGTTACTTCTTTTCATACAAATATACAATTCACAATTGCTGCTGGTAACAAGGTACAATCATATAATCCCTTCCCAAAAAAGGTACAATCATGCAAGTTTAAGTGTCATGACATGCATCAAAAAATTGCCACAGATAACACATACAAGAAAAGATAACAGTATACGGTATACCTTTTGGATCACATAATTTCCAAAGACATCAGTCATCAACGATGAAGCATGAGGAAGGACTTCGGCAAACACTAAGGCCTTTTCTTCAGTGGTACAATTCTCCAGCTTCTGCTGAATGAATCGACTACCATTTTGGTCAGAGCTGAGGTCAAGAACATGGAAGCAATTAATGCCTCAAACTTTTCATTGGATTATACACATCTAGACAATGAGTGAAATAATCAACACCACAACTGACCTGTATTCCATTATATGGCCCTTGATGTCAGATAGCTCAACCCTGTGGGTTCTGTTGGCAACAAAAGAGCGTGCCTTGGGGTCATCAGATTTCTCCCTCCCTCGCTGCCCTCGAATTCCAAAATTAGTGGGCATATATTTTGAAGGGGATTGGAACCCCATTGAATCATTTCTCCAGTCGTGAGGATATGTTCCAGATGAAGGTTGCCCATGAAACACCGGATTTGCAGGATAAGGCATTGGTATACCAATGTAAGGTGAGGTGCTCTGATAATTAACAACAGAATTTCCTCCATTTCTGAGTATAGGGGAACTAGAAGCTCCAGTAATTGGGAGCTGAAACCTCTGCTCTGACTGGTGTGTGGTTTCAGACAATACTTTTTGTGAACCAAAAAAGCCAGCAGGATTCCCCACAAAGTTAGTACTTGAACCCATTGTATCATATGGATTTCCACCACCATACTGATGCATAGAGGGTTGCTGAAAATAATGAATAAAGCTCAGATCGGGAATGGATGGCGGTATAGCTACCCCAAGTTGCTCATAAATCTTATATGGGTGAGAATATTCAGTTCCTGCTGAAGGAAAACCAGCTAGTCTACCACTGAAGCTTGGAGTAATAGGAGTATCAAAAGGTGTCATAACAGGAAGCTGTGGAGCAAAGTTAGTTATAACAGGTGGCAAGAATGAACCATGCAAACCATATCCATCAATTCCAAATGGAGGAGCCAAAACACTAGGTGACTGAAAATTCTGATAATATGGGCTCCCAAAAGAACTCGGTGGATAAAAAGGTGTAGTCATTCCAAGTTGGGACAACAATGGAATGTCACCAGGGTGTAATTTCATATGAGCATGAGAGAAGTAATCCACAAAAGGCATTTGAGGAAGATTGATTCCTTGAGGGATCATTTGAAGAGGATCAGCATGGACTAGATGTGACGGACCATTCTGCAGTAAAGCATTATCCTGCCACTGTTGCATAACATGTGGATTACCCTGGGTATCCAGACTAATCTTCAAGTTCTTCATACTCGAGTCCACACTATCAAGCATGACGTCAACTGCACCACCAGGCTTGATGTCCATGCTTGGATTTCCCTGCTGAGAAGCTTGAATAATAATATTGTGATCAGAACAGGATGAAGCAGGAGGAGATGAAGCTGAGAGACTGTTGCTACTAAGTGTATTTCTCAGTGGACTCCCAATAGGTCTAGGTGACCATTGATGAGTATCTGTTGGAAATCCATTCAAGCCCGATGACTTGACAGCATCAAATGGGGAATTCTTTGATGAGTTAATGCAAGAAGAACAGATGGATCCTCCATCACCAGGATCGGTATTTGAAGGATGAGAAGAATTATCATATAAAGCAGTGCTCTGAGGAAAGTTTTCCTGAACAATAAGCAAACAATTAGTAATATGGTCAAAAGGTATCCACAGTGCTTATCATCAATAACATACTCTGGTGAAAAAAAGGTGATATTAGGGAGTTCATCTGCATGCAAAAAGAAAAAAGAAAAGAAAGTCCTCATGGAGATAGAAAAAACCCAACACTTGAGAATTGGTAAACAACATGGTTTACTGAGCACAATCAGGAATTCTGATCTACCTGTAAGACTATGAAGAAATTTGCTGGGTTAGATGTTGCCAATCCCAACATCTTTTCTTGAAGCAAATATATGCTTTGATTTTACTTTGCAAATAGGTAATAAGACAAGATCAATCTGTCTAACCATTCAGAATTTGCACATTCTATTTCAAAACACTGAAGAGTTAAACCTCCGCTATATTTAATATATAAATATAAAATATCTCAAAAGAGTACTCAATTGCTACAACTTCCTAACAACTGAAGATTCTAATACTTGATGGATGATAAATGAATATCCTGGGAATAAAAAACAATAAGTTTGCTTACAATGCATATGGAACAAAAGGCAGCAGAGCTAAAAATGCTTAAGGAGTTAATATACGGACCAATTACCTGCATTAAATCTACACGATTTAAGCTGTGGCTTCCTAAGGTAGATGTGCTCTGCCCAGAATAACATTGAGCATCCTCTGCTGAACTTGAATCCAACCTTGGCGACCTGTCATCCTCAGGTTCTTCCTTGTGTGTTGATAGAGTAGAACAACAACGAAACAAGGACCTGCTGCTGTTGTCATCAAGGGAGAACGGCCTCCATTCTCCAGCCTTGCCAAACCGGTTGTTCATCAGGTGGCGGCACTCCCTTGAAACGATTGGTGGTGGAAGCCTTGGGTTCAAATTCACCTTGGAGCCATAATATTCAAAGTATGCCGGATCAGAACGTAGGTGCTCCTCAGACTTCAAACTGCCAGCTCCAGTGCCCAAGTTCCCCAATGTGGCCTCTAGGTTCCCACTCTGCTGACCTATGAGGTGACCAAGTGCAGCTAAAGACCCTTCCATGCTTGGGGGAGCACTTCCACTGCGATTCGGGACAGAATCCGTCCAGCTCCCATAAATACTACCACCATTTGACAAGAACGCCAACTCTTCTCCTGAAAGGCTTGCTGGCAAAGAGTTGTATGAACCCAGGTCCTTGCTTGGCGGCCAGTTCCCAGCTCCTGTCCCTCCAATTAACGGTAGAGCACTCTCTGTGGCCATTTTGCTGGACAACAGAAGGTGATCGTTTAGTGCTGATTAACTAAATTCTGCGAGAGTGGTTCTCTTTTGGACGGCTATGCGAATGCAGAATAATAAACATATAATGCTAGGAACCCACCAAAGATGCATTCTCCATGGGAAAAATCATGCAAAAACTATTCCCAGTAGGATTGAACAATCAAAAGTCCATAATTGTAAAATGACAAAAAAAAAGTCCACCTTTTTTACGCGCAGTTTATAATCCAACACATTAACACCGCACAGCAGCATAAAATCCGCCGCCTAATGGTACCTAAACGCCATGAAGAACACCAAAGACGTGAACTTCTTGGTGAAAATTACTGAAACACCACGAAGAACACCATTTAACACAAAACATTACAATTTACAAAAAAAAACTACTCTAATACCTATCTGATACCCAATCTAAACTGATTTTCTTCATCCAATCCACAATTTCCAATCCCCCGAAGGAAAGCACAAAAAAAAACCACCATCTCAGGGAGACGGGGGCAAAACCAAGGTGCAGAGCAACATCAACACCCCCCCCCCCGCCCCCCAAATGGCACAAAAAAACGCACACAGGTGACGAACTCACCACCTGATCAAGCATTCATGTGAAATCCTTCGAAAAAACAGAGCAAAACTACCCATGCTCGCCAAACATAGCACTCCAAGAACACTAAAACCGCACCGGAGGAGGAAAAGAAACAGCACCTTTCCATGTACAGCAACAAGCACATGACCACAACCCCCTCAAAAACCTCAAACAAAAAAAACAAGATCAAAGAAAGAAACACACACACACACACACATCCCGTACAATCGAGGTGGGGGGGAGGAGGAGGCTAGGAGCGAGGAGTGACCTTGCTGGCCCCGCGGCGACCGGAGCCCGGAACCCTAGGAGCGCCAAGCCGGCGCCTCCCTCCCCCGCCTCCTCTCCTTCCGAGAACCTCAAGCCGCCCGCCGCCCGCTCCCGTGCCGCGAATGCTTTCCCTTTCACTCCCTCGCCCTCCCCCTCTCCGAGCTTTTTCCCCCGCGTCGCCTTTGTTTTTGCTGGTGCGGAGTCCGAGGGGGAGAAGGCGTCGCTTCTTAAAACCCTCGAGCCTGACCTGCTCCGCCTTTTCGCCGGCGCGGCAATTCCGCGGCTGCCCCTGGCCCCCTGCCTTGGTGGTCGTGCGGAGAGGCGATGTACGGCTGAGATGCGCCGGAGGGGGGTTGAAATGACGGGGATGGGCCTACGCTTCGTCGTTAATGTACGGGTGGGCGACTCGGCCGTTCCTGGGCGACGGCGGGATTGTGCCAAGTGCCAAGGGGGTATCGCTCGGCGCACCCGGGGCACGTTTGTTTTACGTAGGCCTTGCTCCAACGTGTTTATATGCCGTTTCTTCTATTTTTTACATTATAGCGATTGAAAATATATTATAGCGGCTAATAATTTTTTAAAAAATTAAATTTTAAAAGAAAAATTTATATCATCACGGACAATACAAAAGTATAAGAAGAAAAAAGAAAAATAAGAAAAGACGAAATTACGAAACCTACTCTCTCGTTGAGCTGTGCAATGATACTCCTCGTGGGTGTCTAATATAAATTCTCAATTTGCTACAATAAATTTCTATAATAGAATGTAAAACATAGTTTTGTTATGTCATTTAATGCAAATACTGATTTCTTAGATCATGAAGAGGGGGCTATTTCTTAATAAGTTAAAATTTCTATTTAGAAAGCAGGCGATCACACATGAATTTCATTTCATAGTGTTTATCTCTTGCTTGTGTGTAAGGTAATTTTTACACCCCAGACATCTTTCTGAAAACAGCCATAGCGCCTGCTGTTTTGTTGGTAATGGGCGGTCGTTCCTACTCGTGTTTTGTCTGTCTCGCGCCACCTATTTTTGTCGGTGGTAGGCAAGTGCACATAGTCACCTTTTGTTTGTTGGTTTCCTCTCTTTATGGTATTTTGTTAGCAATGGACGTCCGCTCCTACTTGCATTTTGTATGTGTTGCGCCACCTGTTTTTGTTGGTGGTAGACGATTGCACTTAGTCGCCTTTCTGTATTTTTAGTTTCTTCTTTAGGATACTGTTCTCATCATTTCTTTGTTCTTATTTTAGATTTTTTATTGTGCTCACACGATTAAGATAATTTTCTACACGGGTTTTGTCGTTTTTATACAAGTATAGTGTGCAATGTAATTGATTTTCATTAACTTTGGTGATGCCGGGTTTTTCATGGTAGAAAAATGAATGAATTATTATGCCTACTGCTAAAGTATTTAAGGCAAAGCACCAGCCCATGTTTCTACCAAATGATTATACCAAAACAAACGGGTAACAAATGACTTAAAGAGATTTAACCATGGTGGTAATTCGAGTATCATGTGACTTGCGTTGTTAGGCAAAGCATTTTGTGTTGAATTGGATGTTTCCCCATAGCAACTTTATTTTCTAAGCCCTTTCTCGTCTTACTTGAGATGACAGGTTGACCTGGTCAGCGTGCACGCTGCATTGTGGCTACACTACAAAAGACTCCGTGTTTTGGAAACGAACATGCATCGCTAATACCATATTCTTGCACAGATATTGCATGTTTGGTACGGTGAGAACTAGTTTTGCTTCGTAACTTCTGGGAACTAGTTTTACTGTCAAGTCATCTCAACTGTTGCCTCCTGAAGTTGGCCGTAACATTAAATATTGGAACCTAATCCTTTTATTTTTCTTTATAGCTATCACATTAATTCACACAACTGATCACCACACTACGGGTGGGTTCTTCTTTTAGCGTAGCTTATGGCTGATAGTTTTTAGTCTTAATACGAACACTTATTCGAAAAAGATCATTCGTTTGTTTATTCGAGAAAAGCAAACCGTAAGCTACAAGTCATAAATCGAAAAGAACTCACTGCATATCTACCAGCTGCCTAGTAGCTAGGAGGACTGGGAGGTACAGCCGTACAACCCCGATCATTTTTACATAGTTTCAGAAGAATTTGGCTCCAAAACTTTGAAACATATTGCAACTTTCAGCATCTTCATGGTAGAGGGAGAGAAGAACAAAAAAAAAAGAAAAAAGAAAAGGAGGAAAGGATACTGGTGTGATCTATGCAACATGGGCCTTCTTCTAGGGTTTATTTGGGAGATTCACTTTTGACCAAAATCCATACAGATAGACTGACTGGGTCCCCCAAACAAACCCTTTATAGAACAAAAAGGAAAGGAAAATCGTATCCTGACCCATCCAAAAGGAAACGGGCCGTTGGCTTGGAAGTGGGAACATGGTTTGGGCCGGTCAGTTGGGATTCGGCCCATACAAACAAGGTCTCAAGGAAAAAGAAAAAAAAAGATCGTTTCCGGACGAACAAAATACAAATCACGGAATCACCCCCCCCCCCCCCTCAATTTACAGCGAACACCTCGTCGAATCCGCCTCGGCCCATCCACCAACCCCAGCGAGCTCTCTCCTCTCCTCGCGACGCCACCGCCGAGTCGACGGTCGCCGCGTCGCCTAGGCCGTAGCTAGTCCCCCCCCCCCCACCGTCTTCAATGGCGGAGGAGCTGGTGCTGGACACGGCGATCCGGGACTGGGTCCTCGTCCCGCTCTCCGTGGTGATGGTGCTCATCGGCGTGCTCCGCTACTTCGTCTCCAAGCTCATGCGCTCCCCGTCGTCGTCGCCCTCCGCCGACCCCAAGCTCGTCAAGGAGGGGTCCGTGCTCTATACTCCCTCCCCCTCGGTGCACCTCCCCCCACCAATTCCACCCCGATTCGCTCGATCCGAGCGATCTAGATCCAGGAACCGCACGGGGATTGCTTACAAATTTATCGCCTGCGAGCGTGCTACGTTTTAGTGGTGCTTTTGTTCATGTTTAGCTGGTGATGATGTAGCTGATGTGAGGGTTTTGCTTCTTCGCAGGCAGGTGGTCATCAGGGCGAGGAACCTGAGGACCAGTGCGCAGTTCATCCCAGCCAAGGCCTTCAAGGCTCGCAAGTCTTATTACACCAACGAGGTAATCCCACTTGAACCATCTTAGTTTACTAAGCCCATCTAAGTAGGGATCGGTAAAGCTTAGCATTTTATAGCCAGAAGAGAGTGCCCAAAACTAATCTTGTGATGGAAGTCCAAAGTTGTAGCTCCATTGCTCCTTGAGCAATCATTGCCGAGATGGACCTGATGATTGCTGATGACACTGATTTGACACATTGCTCCTCGAGCTGTTGGAACATTACCTTTGACTGTATGTTGTTGTGACAATCTTGAGTGCATTCTAGGAAAACGGATTACTTCATGTTCCGAAAGAAGAGGCACAGAAAGCTCAGGCGGCCATGTTTTCGGATCCAAACATGGCCATGGACATGATGAAGAAGAATCTCTCCATGATAGTTCCACAGGTTCAGTGACACACATATTAATTCATCTGTATCATAATTGCTTCCGTGCCTTCTATTAACAGGTTGTTTCAACCTTTTGCAGACACTTACATTTGCATGGGTGAACTTCTTCTTTTCAGGTTTTGTTGCAGGTATGTTATGCTTTACTGTGTATACTACTGTGGTAATTGCTCTTTTCATACGCCAGTTCCATGTTCGTACATTTATTTCATGCTGCTGTAAGATCATCACTGCTAATTACAAAAGTACTGACCTTCAAGCATGTGGAAATCTATTGTATATAATGTTGCTCTCATTGAAGAAACCTTATGAGAGGTTCATCAAACATTTTGACCGAAGTGCATCAGTAGATGCCACAAATGCTTTTGTCATGTATTTGTGTTGAAGCTTCCAGTCATGTTATCGCTTACGTTAAGACAAGTAGTTACACTTCTTTTCTATTTGCATTTGGAAACTTGTTGAAAATGTTCAGGTACATTGGTTTTGCAATCATGCAAATTTCACCGTCTTCTGGCCTGTGATTCATAGGCTTTTTGACAATAAAATTCTAAAAAGGAACATGAGTTTTTAATTTCTAGAATTTTTTATAAGATCGAAATGGTTGGTGGATTCAGCGTACTGGTAGCTGATATATGGCCATACGCATTATCTGCTTCTGTTGTTTTTGTGATCATGCACACTTCAGTGGCATGTGCTTGCAGCCATGGAGTCACATATCTGCCAATCTCTTTTCAGCCAAAATTCCCTTCCCATTGACTCAACGATTTAGGGGAATGCTGCAAAACGGGATAGATCTGAGTACTGTTGATGTGAGCTATGTTAGCAGCCGTTCATGGTGTGTATAAAATTGTTATCTTGTTGTCAAGTAAGGAAAGAACTAGTTTACATAACAACTTACAAAGTCTAAAGTGCCCTAATGGTTTGCTGTTATTATTAGGTACTTCCTCAATTTATTTGGCTTGAGGGGTCTTTTCAGTCTGATCCTTGGCGAAGAAAATGGTTAGATACTTGCTTTAGTCCACTACAAAATACTTTGTTATATTTATGGGCTGTCTTAATTGCTGTTTGTTGTCTTGGAGTTTATGATTTATTCTTGACGTGCAGCTACTGATGATGCACAAAAGATGATGCAGATGGGTGGTGGATTTGGCTTTAATCCAACAATGGTATGAAGCGTTCCATCTTTTAATGAAATTCCTTATGCTTACCCCCAACTGATACGGATATACAAGCACGGAACAACACTCGTAATTTCGCATGCATAAGATGAAAAACAACATTGTTTAGCATTTGAGGCCCCGTAGCATTTTTGTTTTTCATGTACTGCATTTAATCCAACCTTCTCATAAATCAGATTTATTTAGTTTAAACAAAAGCTGTATAAGCTTGAAGGAGCTTGTGTGAATGATGTTTGAATAACATTTGGTGCTGCATTTATTGTAATGATGCATAGTGATGGTTTGGGTGATTACTGCTAATTGGCGACCTCCTATGGACTGTTGTTCCACATGCTTGGTTTTTTTAAGTTTTACATGATACCTTAGGGTTTCAGTTGTTTTTTTTTCAAGAATTCTGTTGTGCAATGCAAATTGCACCTGCTTTCCTCTTTCTCTGTCGTCAGACATATGATACTGCAGAGGAGTGCTACAGTTCCTACGCAAAGCTCTTGGCATCTTTTGCCCTTTCATATAGGCCTATTATCGATTCATTAATACACATGGTTGTTTTAATTCTTCATTGATTTGTTGTAATTTTGTTCCGAAAGTATTGCAATCTTCTTTATATTTTATAATGTTTTGGTTGTTTTTACATTATTGATTTTACTGAGTGCTTTTATGCATGCATGTTTCAGTTTATCAGTGATTTCTCTGTAAGGACTTGATTAACACAGAAAGTTCTTACCTTTTTCAATTGGACATTTCCAGAGTTTGGGTGCAGAGAAAGACAGCCTGGATATCATCCAGCATGACTGGGCTTTACCAAAGATGGAGCATCATGCTGAAGATGTGTTGAGGAAGCTATTGAAGAAATGACGTGAACAACATCAGGGCTGCTGCGAAGCACTACTACGTCTTGCGAGTTTTGTTTTAGCTTGTTGATCGGTCAGACAGTTATACATTTCTAATTTTATTATTTATGATTACGATTATACATTTAGGTTCACAAGCACTTTGGTATTTTGGCACTCAAGTAGAAAAGGATGTATTTCATAACATGTTTCTCCATAATGTATGGGAGGCTTTTGGTAATCCTGTTATAGTTTGTGCTGCTGATTAAATCTGTCATGTTATGGATATGGTATATCGATGACTGGTGTTATCGAGGATTTGTGCTACTCAAATTTGCTGTTGAGTATATTTGAAAGGACACTTGGAATCCTGTTGTCTGTGTAAGGTGATGATAATCTTGGAACACCCTTCAACCACAGGCATACATTTTTTACTAAAAAAATTATTGAATTAATTAGAAGCATATGAGGGTTCGATTCATTCAAGTGAAGAACTGTCGCCAACTAGAACACTAGAATTTCCGCCAAGAAGTACTAATGCAACTGTTAAGTAAGCTTTGTCACAAGGCAAACTCGAAACATGAAGCTGCCATGCAGATTGAACAAATCCCTTTTCCAGGTATTGCTTCAGGCCTTGAGTAAATACGGTTTCAGGTTTTCGTAAATAAGGTTTCAGGTTTTCAGCCTGAGGCATTTACATACTTCTAGCGTAGATTTTTTTTTGTTTTTTGTTTTCTTCCACTTTCACCACGGTCACAAACATACATAATTACATCGCTAAGTAAACAAACCGGAACACCTAACACAGCGCGGGCCACAAGGCTCACATGACTGGGCGCCACGCCGGCGGCGCGCTGCACGAGGATGTAGCCGGCGTCGCCCCACTCGGGCCCCCACGAGATCTTGACGGTCCAGTACTTCTCCCCCGCGCCGGCCGTCTCGCCGTAGCCCACCACGGTGACGCCGTGGTTCACCTCCTCGGCGGTGCAGGGCCCCGTGTAGACCCCGCTGCCGTAGAGCTGGAACATGAAGCTGCCGGCGTCCACGGCCACGGAAACCGGCTGCGCCGCGGCCGCCTCAGGAGGCCCGGCTCGCTGTTGGGCGTCACGTTCTGGTACCCGACGATGCTCACCGTGCTCTCGTTCAGCTTCGCCGTTCGTGCCTGCATGCAATCCGACAACGTCGATCAAGCGTGCACAAGCCAAACATACAATGTGCAAACATACAATGATTCTTGATCCCCTAATAGTGCAATCCATGGTGGACACATGCGTACGTACCTTGGTAAGGGTAGCTCACTTCGGATGCGAGGCCGTGGTTCTTGAAACGAAGCCGAATTTTTTTTAAAGAATTTTGAATTTTATTTGAATTTGATTTCCTTCAAACCCTAGCCTAATTCAGCTCAAATCTCAGCCATCCAAACCACAGATTCTCACTGGCATCGACTCAACGGAAGATATTTGCACCGGCACTATTCATCATTTGAAAACCAATCGCCGCCGCCCCTGTTTTGCCGCCGCCCGACCTCTCCCGCCAGTTCTCGCGCTTTCCCGCACCATCTCACCGCTGCCACTCCTATCTAGCCTATCAGAGGCTGCACCCCCTCTATTAAATGCCCTGACCGTGTGTCAGAGCCGCCGGCCACGCCTGCCATTGCGCGCCGACCTTCCCGCTCTCTTTGCTCTCACAGCCGACCTAACCTCCTCTTTCATCTTTTGACCACCGTATTTCTATGCTCGAGGCAGCCAATGCATCCCCTTTGCCAGCTGCGCTCGCCTCCATGACCCTTCCTGACCTTGGCCACACGCCACCGCCCCTCCATTGTGTCGTACTGCCTCTGCCGCTCTATATAAACCCCAAGCCCCTCCATTCAAAGACATCGATGCCTAGGATAAGCCAGACACTCCAGAAGCCCCGACAACCCTCTCTATTGCCGACAATCACCGGAATTCATCAAGGCAAGCCCAAATTCAATTCTGCTCCTTCGATCAATTACTTTCCAATTACCTTCGTCTGTAGCCTCTTCATGCCCCCAGAAATACCCCCCGAGCCATTACCTTAGCTTCTCGAGTCTCCCTCTTCTCTGCCACTGAAGTCTGTGGCATGGCCATGGCACCCTGCCGTGGGCAGCCCAACTCCGACCTCCCCAACCCAAACCGCCACCACTCAAGCCACCTTGACCACTCCTAGATGGGTAAATGGCCACCAATTGAAAGGATGATTTCCCCTGTAGCTCCTGTTCCGAGCTTTTGATCTTGCCATCGGCAAACGCCGACTCCCCTGCTATCGCCAACCCCAAAAATAGAATCCCAGTAGTGCCAAGAACCCAACCATAGCCCCCTCTTCCATCACAAACCACCCTAGCCTCGCCATTCTCCCCTGTTTCTCTATCACGTACCCGTTCAGCCGAGGAAGATGAACAGCAACTGCCCGTTACTGTTCATCTGACTCGTTAACCCCGAACTCAATTCGTAATGAACAGTAGCGGATTCGGTGCGACCGAACCCACGATGAACAATAGACCCACAATGAATAGTGCCCATACCCATTACTGTTTACCCAAACTCGAAAATACATATGTATACCCATTTCGACCGTTTTGAGCCCGCTGATCCATTCCCAGTTCCGTTTCACCATTTGAACCCCCTATAAACCCAAACCCCTTTATTCGGATTACTTGGATTTTCTTTCTTTATTTAATTTCTTTATTCCTAGCTCAGCCCTTCAAGCATGGAACTGAGTTATTTTCTTTTGTTTTACATTAGCTCCTGATGTTGAAGTTCGGCCAGACTAGGAGGGAGAAGCTCAAGCTCAAGATCAAGAATTAGAAGAATTTGAAATCGTTGAATACTTAGACCCGAAAGGCAAGTTACATGTTTTTTTATTATATTAAACCTACATTCCTTTAATTATTTATTTATCAATACTTTCATTATGTTATTTACAAGTTGCTATTTCTTGCACAATAATTGTTTAAAATGACATGATATTAGCTAATGTCCTACTACTCGAAAAAGTCTAGTTTAATTTGATAGCCATATTCACCTTGACAAGACTTAATAATATTAAATATATTATTATTATCATGTTAGTTTAGATACTCAACAAATTTTTCACTACTAAGAGACTTAGTATTTTGCTGATAGAATTTTAAAAGTGGTTCTAGAGTAAGGAAGTTTCACGGGAAGTCATGAGTTAGCCGTATCCCATGACCTTATTCTAGGGTGGAGGGTTGGACCGGAATGGTGGCAGTGCAATGGGCACTGAAATATGGGTTTGTGAATGGAAGTTGCCTTAGAGAAAACTAAGGACTAGACCTTTATGTTAAGTAAAGAACATAGCGATCGCCCAATCACAAGCGTTGATTCGTCAAATCTGGTTTAGTAACTCCTCAAGTTCGATTAAATATCTACAACTGGTGGGAGGACCGAGGGTGAGTTCGTATGGGAGATGGTTAATCATACAACGGTAGGACGACGACAAATCGGGCCACTCGAGTTTGTTGAGATCAAAAATTTACTAGGTAGAGGCTATATAAAGAATTGAGTAGTAAAAAGCATTCTTAATTCTGTCGTGGGAGTTAAGAGATCTCGTAGGTAAAGTTGAGTAGCTCTGCAGAGTCGTAAATGAAGAGTATCTGAATACGCCGTACTTTTAGAAAATGAAGCTGTGTTTAATGGGTTAATCCAAAAACAAAGCATAAATAGATTTGGCATTTGACTAAGATTGATATTCAAGTTGTAAAACCCCGTTCTCCTTAAGAAGGTTGTGATTTTATGTCTAAAACTTGTTTATAACTAAAATTACATTCACATAAAATAATTAACTATTTTACCCCACTCTTGATAAATCCTTCCATGTAGTTAAATAGTACTTCCCGTGTGACTTATTGTGTACAGTGGTTTGTACTCATATTTGCTAAAAACAATAACAGAAAATGCCTGGCAAAAGAATGAAGTTTATGAGGACGACGTGGAAGGATTCTATGAAGTAGATGGTGCTTGGGATTAGGATTGTTCTTCGCTCAAGCCTGCTTGTGGTATGTTTTGGTTTTGTTTCATACTAGGGCCGCTCGTCCCGCTGTAATACACGGCTCTTAAGCCTTTATCTTGTAATAAAATTGGCTTTTGTTTTTGAGCATGTGTTGGTAATATTGTACACTCGATTGATGTAACTCGCAGCTGAATAATTATATGCAATTACAAGTGATTCACAATGCTCCTAGAAATGGGGACGTCACGGTTCTTCATGACGAACTCGAACGCCCAGCTCATGCACCCGCCGGCGCACCCGACGGCCTCGGCCATGTCGCAGTCGACGAGCTCCTGCTCCGACAGGGACACCAGCTTCCCGTTCTTGATCTGGTTGATGCCCTCTATGGCCGCAACGGCAGAGAACGCCCAGCAAGAACCTGCACAAACGCAAAGTTCAATACAAAAGAAGCCTCAATTCCATCATTTGACAGAGAAATCTACGTAGTTTATCATGTGCTGATGTAATTAGCGTCTCACATACCGCAATTCCCTTGGTTCTTCACCGGCACCACTGCTCCTTTCTTCCTCCAATCCACGCTTTTTGGTAGAGCGGTATTATCCTCTTCAGGCATTGTCACCTACGAAATATCCAAGGCCAAAACATATATTTGTGTCAGATATACATATTAGCATAGCATAAATAACCGTCAATTGCCATTGTTTCCAAGCATTAGAATTAATTATCAGACACATAGTTTGAAAGAGATAACAAACACAATTCAAACTGATATCTTCGCCCTGAACTCCTCGTTCGTCAGGTCGGCGAACTTGTTGTCAGTCAGCTTGTGGCCATTGCTCATGGAGTTGAACTTCTCAATGAGCTTAACGTTCCTCAGGTAGATCTCAAACCTTCTCTGCTTCTCGCTTGCGTCGGTGTAGGCATGGCCATGCTTGCCCATCCATTGCTCGAACCTCTTCAGCATCGGATCGGCGCGAGCAAGAACTGCACAGATCAAGATGAGCAGCAGCAGAAGGATGGATGACTTAGCCATTTTTGGAGCTTGGTTCTCAGACAGGTCAGCAATGCTGCGCTGAGGTGTAATGATTGTGATCACATATAGTTTGCAAAAAGGTAGGAATAAGATAAGCAGGTCGTTATGGACTGTTGATCATGCAATATGTGTGATTTGGAGAATATCTGTTGTGCAAGCTTGTTCAACTCCATGTGAACTGTGATGGAAAATGGAAAGAGCAATAGTGCACAAGGTTTTCGTTTGTGATGATAAGTTTTAATGGTTGTTCTCATTTATGCTTTTACCTTGTTATCTGAAGATACTATGTGTTAATAGCTAGTGGTTTGTTCGACTTAAATATTGGTCAGAGTTCAAATGCCCAATAAAGATTTCCGAACTTTTAATCCAATTAGCTACTTCCAATACACTAATTCATCATTCAACATAAAACCGTATAGAAACAAAGTTCAAATCACCATTTACATGATAAACAGAAAATGAAGACACCAGCTTGTGCTAAATGTGCACTATACACTGAACTGAAGCGACTGAACGAATGATGAATTGCACAGAAGTAGTTGAAAACAACTTACAAGAACATGTTTTTTTTCCAATCAAACAACAGTTTGGTGTTCTTGAAGTTGTCAAGGTGTAAATATGAACAAACAATCCATTAAAATTGCCACTCTTTGGCATCCACCTTTGCACTTTGGGAAGTATAACTGGAAACAATAACAACAACTGTGCGCTAATGGCCAAGCCATGTAGACGGTACTGGCTGAAACCTAGGCTTGGCACTCGCTAGCGCATCATGGTAATCTACCCGGCTGAAACAGTCACGGAAGTCGGTGAACAGCTTGTCGAACACCCTCCACAGTACTTTATATGATCTGGAATACGGAAATGGAAGGAAAAACTGCAAATAAAAGATCAAATACCAATTTTCAGCAAGTATTATACTGTGCATATCAGCATATAAAAAATCAATCTGAAGTTATCTATATTTCCCCTTATTTCCAATTAGGTTAGTACCAAAAACATAAACATCACAATGCATCAGGGTAAGCATTGATGGAAAATGCAGCCAGTCTGAAGCCAGCAGATCATTTAACGCGTTGAGCAATTTTTTTGGCATTTTTGTGTATCACTTGGATAGAAAGAAATTGATGTGTCCATTGTATTCAGATGAGGATACTTTTATCTGTTTTGAGAATATAAATAAAAATAGGAAACAGCTCTTACTTCGCCTTCTTCTGCAAGGTGTTTTAGCAGCAAGAAAGTTTGCTCATTTTCTTCCAAGTTGTCAATGACTGCAAGCCATATCTTTGAAGCAAGTTCATGGGCCTTTTCTCCTGTCCTACCACAAGCAATGAACTGATCTGTACAGAAGATGGGAAAGCAATGTTAATTCAGTGTGAGCATAGACATGAGTATCAGCAATCCTCAGTCGTGAATCAATACATGAATCTTATAGTATACAGAAGCATGAATCTTATGGTACATAAAAGCAATACATAGTTTTCCAAGCTTTCCACTGGAGGCAGCTTTAAAATACCTCATTGAGCCTCAAATTTGATGGGTAAAGGTCAAGAATTTTAAGTGATATTTCTATTCTCCCCAGAAGAGAATTGCACAATCCTAAAAGACCTGCAGTTGCTAAGGAGTTGGTGAATATATATAGCCTGTCAACTCATTTGCATGAGAACCTGCCCAGCTTTCCTTTTAATGGAGCACAGAAATGCTTTCTTAAGAGCACTGAGCACATAACAGTAATACAGCACCTCAACATGCCATGCAATTGAATCATTACTTTTCATTACCGATTCTACAATATCCATTATTCCTTCTTATAGTGCCAGACATGTGCTATCAAAACTATCTCATACTTAACATGATTTAGTAGAACTCTTCCATTTTGTTTAATCTTTGGAAAATGATTTTGAGCATGAGCATTCAACAGTAAAAGTATGCTGGCACTGACATTATAAAAAAAACTCCATGCTTGGACAAGTTGGAACATAAAACCTCACCAATGATGGTGCCATGAAGTATGCTGGAAGGAAGAATGGCAGGGCGCTCAAGCTGTTCTTTTAAATAGAGATAAGTGTGACCAACAAGCTCATCAATCTCCCCACCAGATGGGACTAGGTTCTCGCTGACATACAATGCTTGGAATCTCCTATAAATGGTCCAAGAAATATTTTTCATTGGATGTTGAAATGCTAGATGATATCCAAAGAGAGCTGCAACTCCCAGTTCTGATATAGTATGTATAGCAGAAGCCAGCTCTTTGCACTTCTTCACATGAAGTTCAATTCAAAGTGAAATTGCCTAAAGTAGATCTAACAAGGATGTGGTTTACAAGACGCAGTAATCTAAGACTACAAGGATAATGCAGCAGACAATTTTGATAACTGAGACTTCTATCTTGTTTTCACATTTGTGCGGTTTTTTTTCAGTGGATACAGATACAAGGAATCAAGCATACTGTAGATAGAGTAGCAGTTGGTAATATTTTGTAATTTTCAACAACATCATGCAATGGAGAAGACAGAACAACATCACAATACAAAGCTCACCTCCTAGCTGAACCTCTGGGAATCGGCCCAGGCCAGCGTTTCTGGAAACCAGCTGATGGCCAGTTCCTTGCAATAGCAGTTTGCCACAAGCATTCTGCTTGAAATATGCTTGCCCAGTACTTGCTGACACATGATATTTGAACCCACTCGCAGATCGGTAACCGAATGAATATTTCTACAAGGAGATGTTCAGGGAGCCTACCAATTGGTCCATCACTTCTGTCTGTCATAAGGCTAACAAACAGAGAATAAAGGGTAAGTGCATTTGTTTAATTGTGCAGTCCAGCACCAAGAAATCAAGGCAATGACCTTAGACTTAACAGTCCTGAACACTGAGATTCTTATAAATTACCCACAATATGCACTAACAACAAAATTTGGCTTGATAGCAACAATCAAAGAGGGGAACATATTCTTCACACTGCAAAACAAACTAACCACCTGTGTAGTCTGTTCAACAACAACAACAGAAGTTCAGATCAACGGCAGACAAAAGTAATTTCTTGAGAATCCTTTTGCAAAAGAGGACCCAAATGAAGGTACGCTAATTTTTCCTACTTGCTAAAAGTCTTGCTTACAAACAGAAATGCTCTCTACGTTCCATCTCAGGAAAACATTGGTCTTTAGTTCTCCTTTCTCATAGTGGTAACCTTAAACAGAATGAAATTATATATGGAAAAGATGTGCCACTTTGCCCAGCCAAATCCACGTCCAAGTAGGCCAGAAATAGGTCCCTTTGCTATTACAGAACAGAACCCCCTAATCATCCTAGAAAAGCACAGTGAGCCTAAACACATATCACATATGGTGGCATGCTGCTTGTGCAGTGTGCACTACAAACACTGTTACACTGACCACCAACCAAATCAAGACATCGGAGCAAAAAATAATCTTACGTACTATCTATCAATCAAAGTACCAAACTTATCAAATTCGAAAGAAATTACACTTGTATGCATGCTACTAATTACACTCACCAACAGGAAAGAAGACCCACTACACGGACTGGCCAAGAAAATCATCTTGGTCATAGTTTAAAAGAAGGCAGTAGGACTATACAAACCAGCAAAAACTTGACGAAGAACTACCTATCCCTACCATGAATGATGAACCGGAGAGCATAAGCTGCATGGAACCAACTGAGCCAACTAACAAGAACTGCAAGAAACTTCTCTTGGGGCACAGATTGACCCAACTCATAGCAAATCAAATCCGTTCCCATCAAGATTCACTCCCAGGCGGCACGAAATGACGAGAGCATGCATGGTAATCGAGGGATAGCACACCCGAAGTACAAGAACCAAACATGAACCAGACAGCTGAAATAAATCACACCACCAAAATCACAAGAACTGGGCATCCTTCAGGTACCTGGGAGGGAGGCGTTGCTCCTTGGAGCCTCCCAGCCTCTGCAGAGGAACGGACGGAGGAACAGAGGCCGCCGAGAAAGGTAGAGGACGAAGGCGCAGGACATGGACGGCTCAGCTTTAGCTGCCTTCTCGTGTACCGCAACCGGGGGAGCGTAGCTTGGCCATCTCACGCTTCTTCCCCGTGTAGCTTCCTGGGGGCGCGTACCGTAGCTCGTTTCCCGGCCCAAATGCGATACAGACCGTGGGCCACAGCTCATAATCCGGCCCACGAAACAGCAGAGCCGCGTGCCCACGTGCGCCGGGCTGCGCTGCCCGTCCAGGGATACGCGATTACCCACTTTCGTGTCATTTCCTCGTCGGCAGCACGCGGCTCGGTGGCGTGGCTCAGGGTGACACGTCGACCCGCGCCGGCGCCACACTGCTCAGCCCTCGCCGGCGACCACCGAAGGGTCGGGGCGCGATCCTTGGCCCCCGCCGATTAGCGGCACAAACACCACAGGGGCACAACAAGAGTGGAATCCATGTATAGGGTTTGTTCTGTTGAATTTTTTGTACGGATAATCCATTTTTTATTCAAAATTACAGAAATATACCTGCGGGAAAATTTTTTACAAGAATATGCTTCAGTCGCCTAATGATTGGGCGACTGGAGCCTTTCGCCCAACCATTGGGCGACTTTAATCCAGTCGCTCAATGGTTGGGCGACTGCATCCAGTCGCCCAACGATTGGGCGACTTAAATGCAGTCGCCGCAGTCAAGTCTCCCGTGAATGTTTTAAATTTTTTAAATTTTGTAGTTTTAAACTGGTAAAAAATATGCTGGAGTTGTAATAAAAGTTTATGTTCATTGTATATTATAGGTGTGTAAAAAATTTTGGGAAATTTTTTTTAGGAACGATTGACCATAGAACGATCGGTACATACGATGCTAAGTGATATTTTAATGTTATTGAGAATTCGTGTCTCTGGGCTAGGATTGGGTTGAGGAGGATCGACGGGCCCAGCGGTCAGATTATCACAGACGGTTCTACATACAAACCATCTGTAATACTCGCTATCACAAGTTTTATATATCGATGCAATATAAACAACTAGTCTTAAAAGATAAAATAGCAAAGTTGTATATGGCTTATATATACTCATTAAAAAGGTTTCGACGAGATATACAACTTTTCAGTTGAAGCAAAATCCAAATTCCGAAAGGAAGGCCAAGAAAAAGGGCAAAAACAGAAACCAAAAACTTACGACGCGGGTTTAGGTCCAAAGATGGCCGATTTTCGGGGTCTTGGAGGGCGACGGGCGCTAGCGGGTCGTTTTTATTGGATCGGGCTCGTCGTTAGCTTTCCAACGAGTACAAGAATGTCGAAAACGGACACCGTATGCAAAAGTTATGCCCGTTTTACTGAAGGTGTGTCGGAAACAGACTGAAACTGCTATAACTTTTGATCCCGTGGCCGAAATTGCTCAAATTTTTTTCTAGAGGCTGTTGGATGTATGAAGAACAGCTCCACCAATTTTCACTTTTTTTAGCGAAGGTTTGATGCACTTTCCAAATTCTCAGTAAATCAAAATATTACTTACCATCGTATGTACCAATTGTTTTATGGTCATTTGTTCCTAAAAAAAGTTTCCCAAAATTTTTTACACACCTACAACATACAATGAACATAAACTTTTATTACAACTTCAGCAGATTTTTTACCAGTTTAAAACTATAAAATTGACAAAATTTAAAACATTCACGGGGTCCTGAGTGCAGTCGCCCAACCATTGGGCGACTGCATGAAAGTCGCCCAATGGTTGGGCGACTGGATGCAGTCGCCCGAGGGTAGAGCGACTGGATTAAAGTCGCCCAATGGTTGGGTGAAAGGCTTCAGTCGCCCAACCATTAGGCGACTGGAGCCTATTTTTGTAAAAAAATTTCCCGCGGGTATATTTCTGTAATTTCGAATAAGAAATGGATTATCCGTACAAAAAATTCTTGTTCTGTTTGCCTTTTATTTCTATTCTTGGCTTTTAGTTTTTTCGAAAGCCAAAAACGAAATGCTAAAATAGAGTGACTTTTGAAGTGGATTATCCAAACAATTTTTTGAGCACAAAATCACGTGTGCCATCCGCGTCGACGTCTCTATCGTCCATTGTTGTATCAAAAAGTATAGATAAAAATCATCAGCCGTAGCCCCAAAAAATACCCTATAATTACATGTATAATTTTGCCTCCGATTTGCAACGAAGTAGATGTGTACTCTAATTTCCAAAAACCTAAATTGAAATCTTAATTTCGAACCCTACAATTTGAGAAAAAAAACCAATCAACAAGCAATATATTCAAAACATAACTCATAAATTCAATCCATTTGTTTAAAGAAATCAAAAGAATAAGTGAAATTTAGCAATACTTTATGTCGATTCAGGAACTAATCCATGCCACTAAGTGCTTAGCGAGACGATCGATGGGCAATGACGACCAGAAGACATGCTGGCTGGCGGGATGTAGCCTAGTCCTCAGGGCTCCTGCAACTAGCGGCTGCGAACATGCAACTAAGCGAGAGGGTGGATATTGCTTTCGCGCGATAAAGGATAGAGAGGGATTGAACGAGACGCGAGTGACTGGGGTAATACGATACGTGTGTGGTGTGGTTTTTTGTTTACTTTCTCTCCTTTGTATAGTGGTTTGGCTGGTCGAGTGTTTTGGGCTATGATGGTGTTAACTAGGTTATATTTACATGTCTTACGTCTTAATTGATATCGTCTTGGATCTAGTTGTGAAAACATCGCGTAGAGTAGTGGGAGTTAGGGTATGTACAACCCACAGACAGATACCGTCTTTATCATGCCAGCACAGCAAAATCATCCGACGTGGACCGTAATAAACGCAAGCCGTCCTCTCGCGATGCGACGGCCTGCGCTCGTGCTCCCAGGCGAAACCGCCGGCGTTGCGAGCGTTGTACGAGCCGTCGTCTCCTCCTGACGCGAAGCGGATCCAGATGCGGGCACGCGAAAATGGTAGCTCCCTCCTTCCAAGCGCGCCAAATCCAGATCCAGATCCGGAAGAGCCAGGGCGTGGCGGCGGTTCGGAAGAGCAAGGGCGTAGAGCAGCGTCTTCACCGGCGGGAGCAGCGTCTTCACCGGCGGGAGCAGCGTCTTCACCGACGCCCCCACACCGTCGGTGGTACACTGTCAGACGTGACCTAGGAGAGGAGCAGAGGTGGCCAGCCCGGCAGGGGATTGGGTCCGCGGGGGAAACCGGGGAGGCGAGAAAGAGGCAGCCGTCGCCTGGTAGGGGATTGGAGCCGGGGAGGCGAGCAAGAGGCAGCATTAGGAGGGGTTGGCGTCAGCCTCAGCTGCTGGTTAGGGAAGGAGGAGCAAGGAGCAACAGGACGCAAGCGAGGAACTCAAGCATCAAAATAATAGGGCATAAGGTGGATTCT
The DNA here is from genome assembly GCA_017311315.1 of Dendrocalamus latiflorus. Taxonomy (NCBI): domain Eukaryota; kingdom Viridiplantae; phylum Streptophyta; class Magnoliopsida; order Poales; family Poaceae; genus Dendrocalamus; species Dendrocalamus latiflorus. The sequence continues at coordinate 23,212,350 of CM029673.1, forward strand.
TTCGTCTTGTTTTCACTGCTTTTACTTCTTTTCTGCAGCAGCAAAATGATTTGTGTTTCTGCAGGTGAAGCCAAGGAGAAGCAGCAGGAAAACATCAAGGAAGGAGGAACACATGTTTGTTCTGTTGATCCCTGAGAATGTAGCTCTTCTTAATGGCTTCATGACAATGCACAAGTCTTCCTATTCTTAATCAGTATCACAGTAACTTAAATTCGGAGTAAAAATTGATCCCTAACTTAGGTTGCGGCTTAGTAAGAGATGTAAATTGTAATCTAGTATGGAGGTTTAGCTATGCTCAGTTTTTGTTCAAGCAGCTTAGCTTTTAGACTGACAACTAAGCGGTGTAAATATGGACGTGTGTATTTGTTCTCAGAAAGAGGTAGTTGGGTTGCTATAAATATGTGCATATGCTTTTAGAGAGCTTGAATTAGGTAGTAGAAGTTCAGTGAATCAATTTCACTTGAATAGATTAGTTAATCGAGAATGGGATTTTCCTTCCAAAAAGTTAAGAACAGGATTCAAAACAGAGTTTTTGTGTCAGAAATGAGGACAAGTCTTGAACTAGTAATTTTAACTGAAATAACTTAAAAGGATTATGAGCTCAAAAGTGTAGTGTCATCCACAATACCACAAAGATTAGTGCCTTGGTTGGGACTGTTTAATTAGCTAGATCTAGATTCTGGCATGCACTGTCCATCTAGAACAAATTTCATGACACATATAGTGCTTAATCAGAAAAGATCCAGATATAAGCAGGTATATAAAGTAGTGTACGTATGATTGATATTCTGGACTTGCAAAGTCTACTGGTCCCTCAATGTTAACAGTATACTTTTCTTGTGTAAAATCACACTAATCAGATCTGTCCAAGCTAGCCGCAACAATTTTAGTATATAGGAAATGAGAGCAAATTAGGACTGATCTCTCCAAATACCCTTCTTGTGTTCCTCATGTAGCATTAGATGAGCATGTTAGCATGACCTGATAAACAAAGTAGCATAACCTTGACAAACAAAGTAGCAGTGACCAAGCGATCATCAAGAGCATTTGCACTCAGAGATATATGTTGACCTTCAGGATTTAACTTTTTGTCTCCCTGCAAGAATACTGTACACAAAGACTTGTAGTCCTGTCAGAAATACAAAAAACATCAACCTGTTCTGTTCTACCTGATATTCATGCATTACCCACCCAGTTCTCTTACCCAATTTTTTTAGATGTTGTTTAGTTGACGTAAGAATTTTAGATGTTGTTGGAGTGAGTAGCACTGCTTTTATTTGTTGGAGTGACTAGCATCCGAACCTAATTGAGATGTTGCAGTATGAACAGGCTGCTAGTATGTGAACATGTTGTAGTATGAATAGGCTGCTAGTATGTGAACATGTTGCAGTATGAACAGGCTACTAGTATGTGAACATATTGCAGTATGAACAGGCTGCTAGTGTGAATATGTGACTACTTGCATAGTATAACTTGCCATATGTTCCTGTCGCCATGCCAAATCATAGCCCTGCCAATTCTCTTCTCTAGTCTTCATGTCGCAGCAACCAGTGCCACCAGCCTCTAATGAAGATCATCCAGATGAAGAAGTCGATGACTTTGATCCTATGGAGGTGTACACCCTGGAAGACATCATGGCAGAGGATGCAATCTTAGACGAATATAGAAGCAAGATTGGAGAGAAATTGAAGGGCGATATCGATGGAGAAACATCAAGTGTATCTCGTCGCCGCCGACATAGTGGACCAAGGAGGTATATACCAAGGAATCGAGAAGCTGGTCATGATGATCTTGTTGCCAACTACTTCTCCGCAAATCCTATCTACACCGACGAGATGTTCCGAAGGAGATTTCGGATGAATAAGCCGTTGTCCCTTCGCATCGTGCAAACTCTTAGTGAGTGGTCTCCTTATTTTACCCGAAGAGTGGATGCAATTGGTAGGGATGGGCATTCACCCCTGCAAAAGTGTATTGCGGCTATCCGAATGTTAGGATATGGCACGCCGGCTGACCAACTTGATGAGGTATTGAAGATTACTGCAAGCATGTCTTGGAGATTTTGGGAAAATTTGCCATAGGAGTGATTGAATGTTTTGGTGGAGAGTACTTGCGCCCTCCTAGAAGCGATGAACTAGAAAAAATTTTACAAGAAAATGAGTCTCGTAGTTTTCCAGGCATGTTGGGAAGCATTGACTGTATGCATTGGGCATGGAAGAATTGCCCGAAAGGTTGGGCCGGCATGTTTACACGTGGTGACAAAGGGGTTCCTACTATGATCCTCGAAGCGGTGGCATCACGGGATCTTCGTATATGGCATACTTTCTTTGGTACCGTCGGGGCCCACAACGACATCAATGTCCTAAATAAGTCACCACTATTCATTCAAGCAATAAAAGGGGAAGCTCCTAGAGTAGAATACCACGTAAACGGGACACAGTATGACATGGGCTACTATCTCGCCGATAAAATATATCCAGAATGGGCGGTCTTCATGAAGACAGTAACAGCTCCTCAAACGGAGAAAGACAAATTATTTGCATTGAAGCAAGAAGGGGCGAGGAAGGATGTCGAGTGCGCATTTGGCATGTTGCAATCCCGTTTTGATATTGTTTGTCGACCAGCACGATCATGGAAGCAGGGGACGTTATCAACATAATGCAAGCTTGTGTTATTCTTCATAATATGATAGTTAAAGATGAAAAGGAATTGGTTAAAATTCCCTTGGACATGAATGAGAATGCGAGTGCAACGATAGTGCTGCCACCTGAAGTGTGTACCAGCAATAATCCTAATCCATGCTTCGCAGAGGTGCTTTGGAGAAATTCTGCTATCCGTGCTCGGCCAACACATAGACAACTCAAGAAGGATCTAGTCGAGCACATATGACAGCGCTATGGCCACAACGGAAATTAGACCTACATGATGTAATCGTACTATATTTTATTTGATTTATGAAAAAACAATTATATTATATTATATTATATATTAATATATCATTTATATTGATGGTTCTAAAAAATATTGTAATTATGTTCATCTTATTTATGCTTGATTTGTTTTATATCAAGAAGTAACACAATGGTATACAGGAATCATATTCATGCTTGATCATGGCTGTATGCATACATTAAACAGTTTGCAGACAGTCAAATAAAAGACCCATTGGACAAGATATCTGTTCAGTTGTCTACGTGTGAAGTAGAAAGAACTTACAAATAGCAATCCGTCCATGAGTTGTACATGCCCTTAAGGTTGTGTTTGGTTTAGAGACAAGGTGGGATGAGATGGTCCTGTCCCTGGTTTTGGGATGGGATGATCCCATTTTTTGTTTGGTTAGGGGGATAGAGTCATCCCTGTTTTTTGTTTGGTTGGAAGGATAAAGTGGGATGGAATGGTCCCATCCTTTGTTTGGATGGAAGGATGAAGGTGGGACATGTGTGGCCTTTGAGTTTTTTTTTAAATAATTGAAGGCTATTGTTGATATGTTTGTACACATAAGCCTTTGAGTTTTTTTTAAAAAATTAAACAAAATAGTACTTAAAAAACAAAGAGGTGGGATGACTCTATCCCACGTAGGATGACTCTGTCCCATGAAAAAAAGAGGATTGCCTGGTCCCGGATCTACAAGGAATATTCCTAGTGGGATATCCTTGACTCTGCTTGTCCCAGAAGCAAACACCACCCCAAGGTGGGATATCCTACCTGGGACGTCTCTGTCTCTTGAACCAAACACTGCCTTTAAGAGGCCCAGGGCTTTAATATCATTCGATTTCAGTTAGAGAATTTGTACCTAACTTTGTATGGACTGTATGATAGAAAAACGAAATTGGGTGGGCACAACGCTGCACGCCCACCACGTGCCGCCCACCGCGTCCCCCTTGCCCCGCCAGCCAGGCGCACCCAACGTCCACGTGCTCCCTCTTGAACTCCCTAAAACGGTTTTTGCTTGGCCAGTTGGCCCCGTGAAGCGAAGCGACTGGGCGAGCACTCCCATCCCATTCCATTCCATTCCCTCTCTGCTACTCCTCGGCGCCGAGAAATTTCGCGTGCTTCTGATCTCGGGATGCGGATCCCGAGGCTCCTCGCGGCGGCGCTGCTGCTAGTTGTGCTCGTCGCCGCCGGGGCGGCGGCGCAGGAGTCGACGGTGGTGGGCGTAGGCCCGGAGGAGATCGCGGCGAAGGCGAAGGCCAAGGAGGGCGCCGTGCTCGCGGCCGAGCTGGGGCAGCTCCGGGCGAAGATCTCCGCCTTAGGTGCGTGCGTTCATGGCTCCGCTCCTCGGTTCGGGGTGGGTGTGTGGTTGGTTTGTGATGCTGCTTCGTTTGGATTTGCTGGGTTCGATGGGGTTTTAGTGAGCCTGTTAGGGTTTTGGAGGTGATTCGGTGTGAGCAAATTGGGGTTCGCGCGATGTGGCGTGCTATTTGAGGGTGGATTTGGTGATTGGGGGATGAATTGGTCGGTGTTTTCAAAAGGCTTAGTGAGTTGATGTTAATGTTTGAGATGCTGATTTGGAATCGTTGGTGCCTTGGTGGCTTGTTCCGGGGAATTTTTGTAGTTAGAGCCTTAGAGGGTTGCAATTTTGGGCAAAAGCCTTCTCACTATTCCCTACATTGCGTTGATTTGATTAGTGCAAGTTTAAGGTTTTTTTTCCTTGAGATATGTCATCATGTTCAGTCTGACTGGAACTCGCCGTAAAATCAGTGCCCCTTGCATGGAATATGACCAAAATGCATGAAGAAGTTTCTAGCATTACGGACCCGATTAGTTTGAAGAGGTTTGCTATGAGAATATCTTTGGTAGAAACAATTTTGGTGACAAAGTGTAGCAAATTATGTCAAATCACTTGAGCAGCTGTGTGCAAGTAACCAATTTTCAGTCATTACAAAATGTATTCGTGCCACACGATCCTTCCTGAAACAGCGAAATTATCGATTGATTAGAAAGGAGCCTGATTATTTTCATCCTGCAGAGTCAAGCGTTGCGGATCAGACACAGGACTTGAAGAGCAAGGATGATGGCATTGAGAAGCTGGAAAAGGTTATTGGGGAGAAGATACAGAAGATTGCTACTCTGCAGAGCGAGATAACTTCCATCCAGGTGATCCATTAACGAAGACAACACTTTTTAGTTTTTTTTGGTACCCTGTTGAAGTAATTGTGCTAATTTACTGCTGCATATACAGGCAAAGGGATCTATAGCTGCAGGGGAGCAGGCAGGCAAGGCCAATGACCAGGCTATTGAGCTTGAGAAGCAGGTAACGGGTACACGGAATTTCATGAACTGGAGTATGACAATTAGGAAATTGTGGTTTCTGATCTTTCCTCTTCCAGATTGAGAAGCTCAAGAAGGATATCACAGCACAAAATAACAAAAAAGCGACTCTGGAGGCTAGGGCTGGCAATGCAGAGAAGAAGGTGCAAGAGCTGAATGCGAAGCTGGAGAGAGTAAGTGTGCAACTGTGGTTTTTTGTGCTAACGCACTACTTTTATTTTGATTTGTTTAACAATTTTTTGGACAAGCTCAGATTTTCTTAACATTTTGATACACTCCTGTGACTTTGTCACTTTTTAAGTGGTCATATCCTTTGCTATCTCTACAATTGTCACATATGAATTTCTTCTGGTTAAAAAGGGAGCAAAGCTTTGTCATAGTAGGTCCAATGGTGTGCACTGCTCATTTTTAATTTTATGTGATTCCAACGACCGGTGAGTAATTTATTTTTTTTCTTTGCCCAAGTTAATTTAAGCGTAACCATGTAACTATACTATATAAAATTCACAATAACTTACGATGGAATTTGATCCAATGTAAGTTTTATCAAAAGCAGAGAATTCTTTATGAAGAAACTTAACAAGAATCTTGAGCATGATTTGGCATATTTGATGGTGGTACTATTTGAGAAAAAAGTTTGAACAATAGTGAGAAGTTCCATAGTATGATATAACAGGATGCGTGATATATCACTTTTTTAATCATACGGAGGGTTGAGCCTCATGCCCTGTTGAACTACAATATAGTTGTGAAGCCAAAATGGGATGGGGCTCATCTCCTGTAAAAGGTTTCTGACTTGCTGTGGAAACAACCGTAGATTCTCTGAATAGAAGAAGAAAAATGGTTAATACCACTTTTATCATTCGGCCAATAATGTCCTTATTTATATTGTTTTTATATCTTTAATAGCTCCAAAAGACAAGCGATGAGCAAAAGCGTAGGATCCAGAAGACCGAGCATGCTCTTAAAGTTGCTGAGGTTTGTGATATATGTTACTACTGTGATACAATTGTCTGACATAGTTCTGGGATGCATTCTCTTCAATCTTTTGTTTCTCACGTTTGTAGGGGGAGCTGATGAGGGTGCAGTTAGAAACTTCAACAAGATCAAGAGAGCTGAGAGAGGTAAATATATATTCTATCACTGTAGCTGATGTCCTATCATTGGTTGCCACTTTTCAGCTTGATGTGAATTTGATTAATGCCAGTAAGGTAGCACGACATGATTTTTAGACTAGATTATCTATTTGCTTCGCAATCTTGGTGCAGCATGTCAAGGACTTTTTGACAACACATTCCAAATGCAACTTAGTTGGCTAGCTCAGCCGGTGTAACTTTGGTGAAGTTTTACATAATAATAACACACTCTTCTAATCACTGAGCCCGAGCATGATTGAGCACCTGTGCACATCTTTGTTGTCTAGCACAAGTTGTAGTGCATTGAGAACTCCTGAATCCTGATGATGGTGACTATGCCTGTCATGAGTATAATCCTCCCACTGTTGCATGCTTTTCTTGCAATTATTGTGGCAAATATCGTATTGATTGTTACTCTTTGGCAGGTTCAGCGAGCATGGTTTTCACCTTGGTTAGCGACACATGCAGCTCGTTCTATGGTACAAGTGGACCTAAAAACTATGTCTCCTCTTTAGTTTACTTTCTCTCGTCACAGTGATCGTGTTATCATGTAGGAGGCGATGTCAAGTCACTGGAATGAACATGGGAAACCTGCTGTCAACAGCTTATTGCAGAAGGTGCCTCCTAGGGCCCTAGCTTACTTATGTTTTTTTAATTTATAAATGAAAATGCCAGATTAAACACATCATCTGTGTGTTTATTTATCATATGTGAATTAAACACTGCAGGCATCAGAAAAATCAGTGCTGGCAAAGGAATGGGCCAAGCCCCACATAGAAACTGCTAAGGCGGTAATGTTCTTACTTGTTCCTGAAACTGTAGTTCAAGAAATTTGTAGAAGCATAAAGTTTATTTGAAATGTTAAAAATGCATCATATATGTATGCGTTTATAGCCAATTCTTGGTATATACAGATATCATGTGATATAGTATCTTAATGTTGTGAATTTTTGGCATCTTTATTCATTTTTCACTAACAATGACATTTTTCTTCTTGAAGAAATGGATTCCTGTTATTAAAGAAAAATGGGTTATCACAAAGACAAACACGGAGCCTTATGTGCAAATGGTCTCAGCAAAATCAGTAGAGGTTTATCAAGCATCAAGGGATGCTATTGTACCTCATGTTGTCAAAGCATATGAGTTTGCTGATCCCTATTTCCAGGTACACTAGAATGTGCTGGTTCAAGAACTCACAGTACCGCATGTCCTTTACATCTAGGTCACATTTTTTTGTTGTAGTGAAGCCCTGTGAAGTCATTGATCTATGTCGTTTGATTATATGTTTTCAGGAAGCCAAGAAGTTATCCAAACCTTATATTGATCAAGTTGCTAAGGCCAGTAAACCACATGTTGATAAAATTACAACTGCTCTTAAGCCTTACACTAAAAGAGCACGCCATGCATATGAAAAATTTCTTGAGATAGCTACTTCATATCATCAGCAGGTATTTCTTCTTCCTTTTTTTTCCCCTTCCATCTTTTCTAATTATTCCAGCCTTTTGGTTCCTGTTAAATGCTAATGCTTGATTGTTTTAGACCTTTTCATGCTTCTGTGACCCTTAATTCTATTGCTTTTGTGGAACTTTGGCTGAACTTGTAGGGTAGTTTTTAGGTGATTTTAATCCATAGATTCTTATATATTCACTCAGCACTGTATCAAATAACTTCCACTGGTTTTTCTATGCTGGAATAGCACACTACCATACAGACCTTTTGTATTGGTGTCATGGTCAGTGACTATCTATTTGGCCAAGTGCTTGCTGAGGTCTAGTAGGTTTTTTTTAAGATCTTAATGTTTCATCTTTGCCATGGTGGTTAAGGCGTCGCCATATCGACGTGGCGGCTTGCCGTCGTTCAGCATACAGACGGCATGGCGGCCAAGGCAGCTGAGGTCCATTTTGCCTTTGCCTTGCCGGAATCCACCACGTCGCGACTCCCTTGAGTCCCCACCGACCTCTCCTCCGCCGTCTCCCATCCACGCTCCGTCGCCTTCGGACGCCGCCTCCCGGCCGCCGTGCCTGCGCCGCCGCCTTGGGACGTTGCCTCCCGGCCTCCGCGCCCGCGCCGCCGCCCCCTTCCGCTGTCGGCTCCTCTTCTCTCCGAGTGAGAGCGAGAGACTCGGGAGGGAGGGAGGGAGTGAGTCACGGCCAGTTATCCTGTGTAACTGTCATCTCGTCGAGTTGTGTCGTCTCGTTGAGTAGTCTATTTAGAGTCCTCAAGTCCATCTGTTTTAGAGTCTTCGTTGCGTCCACTCTAAGTCTCTAGTATCTTTATCAGTCCGTCAAAGCCATGCGCGTACACACAAATTTCTGATCAATCAGCCGACTTCTTGCTAGCCACGGTCCATCCTCTTGGATGGCGTAGTCCTCTCCTTCCTTTTCGCATAGTCGCAGCCGTCGCTCTTCTTTGAATCACTGCAGATCGTAGAAGTCTTCATGATGCCGCCGCTCTTCTCTTTGAGCCGCCGCCCCGAGTTTCTATGGCCGCCGAGCTTCTTCTGCATCGCGCCTCCGTTGCGCTTTTTGTGCACAGTACCGCTGCCATCTCGGACTTTGATCTGTGCTACTATGCTTCTACCTTTCTCTTCGGCTTGATTGTAAAGGGTATTTGTGTCTTTTCTATTTTAGTGTCAACCCTTCCAAATGCAATGTTATTGCATACGCTTTGCATTTGAGGGAGGGGGGGTTAAGGGTATTTAGGTCTTTTCCTATTGTCTAGGGTTTATATGTGTGTGTCTTGTACTCTATATAAAGCCCTCTCAGGGCTGTGCAATACATTGAATCCGTTCCTATCTTACACTTTGCATGTAACAAAGGCAAACTCTAATAAGAGCTGTGTGCTTTCATAATTTCTCCAAAATTCAGAAATCTCCTATAATTCCATACATCCCTAGTATTGGCTTCTCCAAAATTCAGATATCTTCTATAGCTCTCGTCCTCTCATTCTATGGAGGCAACCTGTTCATTGCAGCCCTCTAATAGATTGCATATCATCAATTAATCTAATGGAACTTTCTGCCCTATAAGTTTAATACTATTTGGGTCTGTGGCCTTCTGTATGGATATGTGGTAATACTACGGACCTACTGTAAGTTCTTGGAGATACAATGCCATCAGTGATCCACTCTCTGTCCAGTGGCTAGTGGTTACAGTGTAAACTTTCAAGCAGCGTTTCTTTGTGCACCTTAGGTGATTGGGTTGCATCAAATACTGTCTTGATCCTCAAATCTTTTTATGTAGTTTTCTTATATACTAGTATATATCAAACTGTTGCTAAATTGCACCTATTTACCGTTCAGTAGGCTGGATGAAACATAATTACATTTAGTTAACCTTCCTACTTATCTTCAACTATTCTACGTTTATTTCTTCTATAAGCAAATGCAGTATACTAGTCTCAAGATTCACGGCATAGATCAGAGAATCTCAAAAACTTTCTTTTTCAGGCTCAGGCAACTATATTGGATTACATGCACCAACATGAATTAGTAAAACAATTTGCGACTGAAGAGTTGGTGTGGTTTCTGGTGAGCACCAATTGAACAATCAATTAGAGTATGTGCTTCTACTGGTTTATAGTATGAAACGTCTTAATATCTGTCTTGACAGGCTTCTGCTTTGCTGGTTATGCCCGTTTATGTTTTACACACACTCCTAGTGGAAACCTTCTGGTTAGTTTTTCTTTTCACTTTTCAGTTAATGGTTGCTTGACATGGCTTTAGGTGAATTGACTGTGTTTGTTGTATGATTTCAATCTTTTCGTTTTTTATGTAGCTCCAAGAAACAGAAGAAATCCCCACGGAACAGTCATGCGAACCATGGCCATCGGAGACACAAGCGCCGGCATGCTGACAAATAGACCATAGGTAAACACTTTCTGTTTGTCTGTGGTCTCCCTCACTGTAGTTGAAGAAAATACCACTTTGTTCCCATGTCAGCAGTAAAATCAGATCCATGTGCTAGCTATATATAGACTTCTTCATTGTTGGAATCAGTACTTTTTGGTCGATCGAACATTTTGCTTGTTTTCCCTAAAATCATTGAAGTTTCAGTAACACGGCCGTTGAATCACCTGTTATTCTACGGTATCAGCGCTTGACATAATATTTTGATTTTGTCCTGTGCAGATCTTGGAAGTACAATGATGTAGCTTTCACTGATGAGTGTGTTTGATGGCATACAAATATTTAGATCTGGGGTCACCGCTAAACTTTGTTGTGTATTCTTCGCGAGTAGTTATACTACACACGAAAACAGTTTTTTCTTTGCCCCCCATGTATTGCAGTGGTGGTTTTTGTATCAGCGCGTTGCTGAGCAGGGATTACGAGGTTAAATCTGTGGGTATTTCATTTTATCGGTCATTTATTGTAGTCTTGTTCATGTGTTTTTTTGTGTAATTCGTCTTCACAGCTTCCTAACCTTACGGTGTTGGTTATCGAAACTTTCAGAAGTATTCAGCGTCTCCCTACCATTTATCTGCCATACCGTCACTTTTGTAGAAATTCAGATAAGTTCATGTAACTTGTAAGCTTTCCAACACGATCTTACTCCGCCAATCTGCGCGATCTGCTGCTGCTAATCTGTGCATAAGCTCCAAACCTACGTTCTGCGCCCGCTCGATGTCCAGTCAAATGCGATTCCATCGAGTGACACCGTGCTCTGTGGATGACGCGCGCACCGGTGCAATTTTACGACGCGGCGATCGCGGGGTGCTTTCCGGCCGGCCGGCTGATCACGGCGGCCGTCCTCTAAGACGAGACGACAACGCCCTGTCCATCGTGGAGGAAGCTTGCCTCAAATGGCCGCATATTCACGGTGAACTCAGAAACAGCGAATCATATATCCGCGACGCGACTTCAGAAACCCACAAGGCGAAAATTGAGCAGCATGCACTTCACAATGTCATCGTGGTGTACTATTTGTGAGCTCGCTATAAGCCTTTAGATACATCCGTACATGCGATTAGGTCAAGCAAACAATCCTCCGATTTCTACAAGGCAGACAACCAAAACTAATCTAAATGGTACAAGAAAAACCGACAGAAGACAGAGAACTTTAGCTAATGATACAACAAAGGACTACATTAAGATCACTCAAATTGCCTGTTCCTATGTAGACCAACAATTGCTTGGCACCCCAAGCACTTCACACCTACATTCAGTAACTTCCTGGCCAGTACCTCTCCACCAGCTGATCTACATCCAAATTCTGGTACCTAATGCCAGCAGCACCTGTAGTAGCATCTGTGCTAAAACTTCCATCCCCATTAGGTGGGATAATACAGTTGCTGAGCCCTGGTGCCATTTGTTCAGTTGTCATCACCAGGTTAGTAGCACTTGTTTGATTCATAGGCATCGACATCACATGGAGAACGGGTTGTGGTGGCGGTGGCATAGCCGGCGACAGGGCTCCAAGGTTGAAGTTAAGGCCGGGAAGTGTAAATGGTGCTGCAGGGTTGATGTATCCAGGGTGTGGCTGGATGTGTGGGTGCAACCCTGGTGTACCCCTTGCAAAGCGTGAGAGTTCTGCCAGGTCAGCAGGGGTCATGTAAGGGTGGGGCCCACGAACGAATGGGTCATGTTGTAGTAGAGTAGGAAGGAGGGGTGTGACCATGTCTAGTGTGTATGGGTGGTGGGACCGGGAATGAGCATTGTTGGAGGGGTATTTCTTGACACCAGCACTCTTTGCAAAGACACGACAAACAATCCACTCATCCTGTCATATGATGAATACATATAAGTTTGTATTACTATGACATTCACTTAGCGCTATATATATAGATAGAGAGAGATACCTTGCTTGATTTGGAGGTTGACTTGGAGTGGAGCCGATACTCATGCATGACCCAATTGGTTTTTTCACCTCTTGGAGCCCTTCCCTTGTAGAAAACTAGGGTTTTCTTCATTCCTACTAGCTCCGGTGTCACTGGTAGTTGTCCTGTGAAGATTTCTTTGTCCTTTCCCGTTGTCTTCCAGTAACCAGCGTTAGTTGCACGGTTTGTGCGCACACCCGTCGGATACTTTCGGTCCCTTAGGCTAAAGAAATACCACTCCTTTTCACCCATTTTTGCCTTCCCTAGAATTCAATTAATACAGAAGATGCATAAAGTTACGGTTGTATTTATTATTTATACTAACTTTTGTCTTAAACTCAACATATGCACAACTTAATTAACACAACATGCTATGGTTTCATGTCTCTTCTATATGCATAGCTACTTGTTACCTCCACTATTTTTCTACATATATAGAGCTAGAACAAAAACGTTGAATGTGGTACACGAAGGTTCTATAACAAGCAAGACTAAAGGGTCTAAGCTAGCTAACCGGCTGTTTTGTGCCAATAAATGCTTTTGGAATCGTTTGTTATGGCTACATATGTGACTACGTACTGAGATAGTAGGCATGCAGGGTATGTACTACTGCACGCGTACGTTACTTGCGGATATTTTTGAGAAATATTATTGAAATTTTGAAAATTGTCCTGCAGAGAGTAGGTATAAATGTAGATAAACACAATCATATTGATAAAGAGTGTATATCTTGGAGAAATCGTTTGTCATTTCTTTATCGTGTCAACCTTTTATAAAGAGTATGAAATCGAAAACTTGCTGTGTATGCCTATATGAACTTTAATATCTTTTTTGTGAGGAAAGTTTAAAATGTGCACTTCAAACAATTTTGGTAGTGTTTTACATATATGGAAATATCGGCAACAAGTACATATCTCACAACTAGAAGATGTTCATAAGTAAATTAAAAAGAGAGAGATGTTCATAGTTAAGTACTAGTAGTACATCTAGACATAATATATCATCCAATAGTTCGCTACTAATAGTATCTAATTAGATAAGTTGCGTGACATATAGGAAATAGGAAGTGTGTGTATATACCAAGAGTAGAAAAAGGCTTCATACATATATATAAAACTGAGACAAGGTACTATGATCTAAAATAGGTAGGTACACATAAGACCGTACAACAATATTGAAATTTTCATACACACACCAGGCATATTTTTTTAAAAAAAAAAGACGAGAGGAAAGTCCATATGTCGTATGTATTATCATGGTCTTATATCATGATGATCATCACATACTTATTAGCTAGCTACTAAGCATGGACTCAGCGGCAACAAAAGAATAGTACTCCAAATTAAGAAACCCAGTTTGAAATCCATTCCCATAAATTATGTAGGATATATGAACACGCAGTAGTTTTTATAGGCAGCTTGTAGCTTTTGAAAAACTTGCACCATGCACGTAAGAAATTAAACTAGACAACTAATTAAATCCCAGATAGGTTGAAAACCGTGCCCGCATCTACATATACCTATGTATATATAGCCAGTCAACGATAACATTTCTCCTATGTATATATACATATGATGACGACCGAATTTATGCACATATTGTAGAAATTTAAACACATAAACAAGATCAAATACTACCAAAAGATTAGCTCAAATTAGTTTTACAAAGTAATGAAATTGATCATGCCTACACATGCATGCACTCACTACTGATATGCACGTACTTGTACACATGTAATAATTGGGATGATTATATACCAGGGAGATCCCATGGCTCGCACTTGTTGAGGTCAACCTCGGCGATGGCCCTGGCCGTGAAGCTGCCGTCGGCGATCTTCTGCCGCAGGTAGTAGGTGATGAGCTCCTCGTCCGTCGGGTGGAACCTGAACCCCGGCGGCAAACTCTCCTCCTTCTTCGATCCTCCTCCTGATCCTTCCATATATATCAATCGTTCTCAACACAACACGCTAGCTATATATGTATGACTGTATGTATTCACCTTACGAAGAACAACAAAAACCCTAACCCTAGCCTGAAAAAACTAGCTATGCCTAGCAGGCTGCAAGAACTTGCAAACTAACACAAAGGAAATCAATACTCAGGTTTCTTGCTGCACTTGGAGGAAGATCGAAGGACGCGATCGAAGAAGTATATTAGATGGCTAGCTAACGAATTCGAGAACGAAACGACTTGACAAAAAAGGCTATATTAGCCAGCTTGATCACGACCAGGCGACGAGCGAGCGAGGAAGAACGTAACACACACGGCAGCCTAAGCTTTTGGCTTTGAATTATCTGGGGTGTTTTTTTTCATGTAGAGGGCAAAGATATAAGGAGACATGAGCGCAGAGAAGTGTTGGTGACGCTAGTACCAACCGGGGTTCGTGAGCCACAAGATGTTGCATGTTGCGCGTGTCGTCTTCCACGCGCGGCTCGATCCCTGGCTGTATCTTTCAAACACGGGTCGTCATCGCAACAGCGCTAGCTGCTACTGTTGGAAACGTTGACAATATTTTAATTCTAAATTTTGTAAAAAAAATAATGATGTAATTGATGGAACTAACAGCAGATAACTCATTGTACTTCAGAAAATACATAAAAAATATTATAACATAGTCGATCGATCACGCAAATGACTCATAGTGGGGTTGATGGAGAAAAGGAAAACAACGCAGAAATGAATAGTTGTGAAGATAATCGACGTCGAGGAAGAGACCAAGTGGTCACGCTGCCCAAAAAACCTTACCGTCGTCCAGTGCTAGCTCTCTCTGTAGCAATGGTTCGAAGATACCGCTCACCCTCCTTCCCGGTACATGCCGAGAAGAAGAATCGATGAGACTCAGGCGGTGCAACACTCCAGCATAGATTTGTAGGAGGAATAAGAAAAAGAAAGGGAGGAGGTAGTGACTTAGCTCATTTTGCACTAGACGTCTCCAGTCATATATATATATATATATATATATATATATATATGTGTGTGTGTGTGTGTGTGTGTGTGTGGATGGATATAAACTGATAACTGATGTGATTAACTAGCCATTTACCCACTGTTAACTGACATGATTAATCTGTAATGCCAGTAGAAAGAAAAAAAGAAGGAAAGCGAAGGATGAAAATAATCCAAGAGGGAATACAAAGTTTTTTGCAGTCAGAACCCTTTCGACTTTAGAATACCGAATAGAATATCGTTCATCGAGCTTCCCTGACTATCCGGGGCATGTCGGTGCCTTTCGCATATGTGGGCCATAGGAAGGGTGTGGAGAAGATAGGAATGGAGGAATAGAGAGACCAACATAGGTAGATTCGGTAGTAGGGGATCCATCGGAGGGATGACTGGCGATGAGGAGTTCTGGGAAGCCGAGGGGAGTGGGTCAGAGCTGAGGATGCCGATGCCGAGGAGGCCGAGGCGGAGCCACAGCAGCAAAGAAGGCTAGCCTAGCACACCCGAGTACCCGAGCCAATGGCGAGCTTGGGTCGGCACATTGGTTGATGAGCTTGGAGGGAGCGGCGGCAATGCACGAGTGTGAGTGAGGAGAATGGGGGGAGGAGAGGATAAGGCCATTCAACCGGATGAGAAAGACAAGGGAGAGAGATCGAGTGGGGAAAAAGAAAAGGAGGAGGAAAGAGAGAAATAAAGAAATAAAGAGGAAAGAAAGAGAAAAGAAGAAAATAAAGAAAGAAAGAAAATGGGGAGAGAGATAAAGCGCACGTAAATAAATTTTATTCATGGATATAGATGACATCATCTTTGAAATATGGTCATTTAAGCACTGGGACAGTGGGAAAGTGTCCGATGAGAGAGGGATTGTTCGTGCCAACTTTTCACTTAGAACGGTCCTGTTCGTATGTGTGCGCGTGTATTGCTATGGACTATTGAGACAAGATGATGCTTGTATAGGTGGAGGTCCTGATTTGGAGCCATCCACGCATCGCCCACAAGGATAAACAAGGAAGTGCATAGTAGAATAGTAGATTATGATGAGTGCCTAGTACTTGCTTTTCCATTCTATGCTTTACAGCATTTCATGAAATGAAATCCTTGCTATCAACCAATGTTGGACGAGTGTTGCATCGTGCATCGCACTCATACCCAGGACCCACTTCGATAGGCTTCCCACGTGAGTAGGAAGATAAAGACTTACTTCAGTAGGCATTCCACGGGAGTGGGAAGATAAAGACCTACTTCGGTAGGCACTCAACAGGAGGGGAGATTGAGTAAGGTTGATCGTTAATGTTAGAAGAATGTTGCATCATGCAAAATGCATATGAGCCAAGTGTAAGATTAAGGAGGCCGACTAGAGGGGGTGAATAGTCGTTTCTAAAAATTCTCTTCTTAATTAATTCTATTTAAGTTGACTAAAACTAAGTACATAATGCGGAAGCTTAAATCAATTTAGTTTAGCACAAATAAGCCCTAAATCAACTAAGTTCACCTAAGTGCACCAACACTTATAAGTCTATGTCAAGGTCTGCAATCCTAGGATGACAAACAATCAATTTAATTCTACGAATAAATTGCTTGAAAGTAAATTGAGCACAAGAAAATAAGCCACAATTGATATGATTACTTTTTACCGTGGTGTTCGGAGACTTGCCGGTCTTCCCTAGTCCATATTGAGGTTAGCCCAAATGAATTGGACCAGCTCTACGAATTAAATCGAAACATCTCAATCTACTAGTGGTAGCTCTTTCCCACTCCGGGTAGGTGAGCTCCAATCTTCACACTTCGTTGGGTCTTCTCACAACCTTTTTTTTTGAGAAGATCACCGTGCCTCTAATGCCGTCTAGGAGTCGGTAAACTCCAAGAGTAATAAGTCAAGCCCTCGCTTGATTCTCACCACGTGCAACGAATGCATAACCTCAAATGGACACTAAGTCCAACTCTAGATGCAACACATGTAATCTAGATCCCTTCTCCTTGCTCACAAAGTGTAACACATACACAATTGAGAGGAGGACCTTACACTAGCTCAAGAGAGTGAAATGAAATGGCAAAGGTCCTTCTCGAACCTGCCACAAGGGAGTATTTATACTGCACACAAGAAAACTAGTCGTTTGAGCCAAATCCCTGAAAAATCAAGATTTCCGGTAGTCCACTATTATAAATTAAAACTACTGCTCTCCTCGCAATGGTCAGAAAACCAATTGTGTACCGCTTCACACATGTGGAACTACAGCTTTCCTAGAGAGAAGACCACCACACAGGTGTCTCTCTGGAAAACGTACCGCAGAAAAATCCAAAACTTCTGAAGTTCAGTAGTACCGTGCAACACACACTGGTACTTCTGCCTTTCGGTAGTACTACTCACACAGAGCCGGTACTTCCGCCGGCCAATCAGACCGCTCACACAGAGCTGTTCGGACCACTCGTTCGGTAGTACCGCACAACACATATCGGTACTTCCGATGTCTGGTAGTACCTCTCACACAGAGCTAGTACTCCGACCTTCGGTAGTACCACTACATACACAACGGTAGTTCTGATTTTCCTAACAAATGCAAATACTTCAATAGATTTTACAAAATATATTTGCAAGTTATAGTATCATACACATAAGGATTAAACATGATTCCTAATAAGTTGCAAAACATATTTGCGTACTTTTGAAATCATGACACAAGGAATAGGTACATGGACTCTTCTCGTTTGCAAAACACATTCGCAAATCGTAGTCAAATGTTACAAGGATTGTGTATGAGTTTCAATTATTTGCAAATATAAGCCTTATACTACAAGGAATAGGAAACATGGACTTCAAACACTTACAAAATACATTCGCAATGTATAGTCCCATGTTACAAGGATTTCACACATGAGCTTCAACTATTTGTAAAACACATTCGTAAATATAAGCATCATACTAAAGAGAGTTAGAGCAAATGAGATTGAGCTATTAACACATGATGAGACTCAAACTGCTAGACATGACGCCTTTTAATAGTACGGTAACCTATGCTAGCAACTCGGTCTTCTAACCAAACACCAAGACTGATAAAAGAGTAGGAACACATCCTTAGCCCTAATTAGTCATACCTTTGCCTTGAACATCCTCTTGAAATTTGATGACGCACATCATCACTTCAAGTCCAGGTCATCGTTTTGACATGTATCAACACATGATGCATCCTTCATTTAAGCTCCATCAACACATAATGAGTTTTCACTTGATTTGATGATCAACACATGGCCATCTTCTCTTGAACATGCATCCACTCATAATGTACCTTATTCTTGATGGCCTTCAACACATGAAACTATCTTCCATCTAGACTTGATGATCTTCAACACATGAAGTCATCCCAAATCATTCTCATTTATGGAATTTAACATATTCATCCAACTCATAGAAAAAGTTAGTCCATAAATCAATTGCTATTAATTACCAAACTTCACCATTAACACATAATAAAGGAACTAAATTCTACAATATTCAATTTTTGGTAATTTATGATAATCTCAACAAATAATAAGATAAATATTGTATTTGTGAGTATATAACATGTACACAATATTTGTATACTTTAAGATAAGCTTTAAGCAAAAATTACTTATTCGGTTGTCATTAATCATCCAACAATTAACACATAATGGAAAAGTTAGATGACAACCCGATTGCAAATGAGTATATACAAACTACACAAGTTATATATACTCAAAGGATGTGTTTCAAAGTAAAGATCATAAATATGTGTATTAAAGAAAATATGGATCAATACTTATAAAATCTCAAAACATAGAGTGAACTCCTGCTAAATGCGTGCATACTTATGTGTAATGAAGACATATGCACATATTCATTTTGGACTATTTGTGGAGTTCAATCTATATTTTGGATCCAAGGAATGTACTAATATATAAAATATGATTTCGAATGCATACCTCTTTGATTTCACCTTTTCATCTAAATAAGACTAAGTAATAATATACTTAAACAAATATATTAGTCTCACATATAGATTTGTTATTTAATCATATATTTGGATGTGAAGAATACAACAAGATTATAAGGAAGATATCGAATGCATAACTTAATGATTTTACCTTTTTCATCTATATGAGACTAAGTAATATTATAATCAATAAATAAGATTAGTCTCACAAATGCATGTCATTATCACCAAAACCTCATAATAGTATTTATCATTATTACCAAAACCAACTTAAATAGAGTTTGATCTTTACCAAGGCGGTAAGTCATATAGCTAGTCGGGAGTGCATGAGGTAGGTTGGTGAGAAAGCTATATGAATAATCTGGAGCACTCATAAGTAAGATCTACTGCGGTAAGCATTCCACGGGAGTGGAGTTTGAGACTCCGTATGAAAGAGGATAGGGAAAGAGTGGTCAATTGATGGGTGAACACTCAACTATACTGGTATGAGCTCAAAAGGTGCATGTGGATATTGCATTGCATAAAAGAAATATGAGATAGTGAAACAGCTATAGAGATTGTGTTTTACAATTCTCAGATATATGGTTTACTAAATTGCTATGTGGTCGCCACTATTTTATTATGTACTTATTGAGTTTTTGAACTCATGCTTGTTTGTTGTTTTTTTAGGTAAATTGAAGGCGACATGTATGGATAGAAATAACATATTTATTTCACATGCAAATAATAATTTATAGGCCACCTTTAATGACATGCTTAGGTAAATAGCTTTAAAAGGTGCTTTAATGAAAATTCTTCGTATTACATGGCACGTGTGTTTCTTTCAATAGTTGGTAAGCTTGTACAGTTGTTTCAATGCTCATCACTAAGCGTACATGCTTATCGTGTCATTGAGTTAAATGGAGGAGTTGATACAGTAATCTCGTAGCAATGAAGGTACATGGTAGTGTTATCGAGTCGTGGTAGCATTCCTGGCTCAGACGATGGGCTGGGGTGTTACATAATCAATCATTTACCCACTGATAACCGACTATCATCAATATTGAATAAAGCCTTAAATTCAAACATTCAAATCTCATTCAAATAGAGAGAGAGATGCATAATTCTGCAAAAATATGGTGGATTTGGTCAACCAAGTGGTGCGCAGTCACAAGTCACGCGATTACCACGCAAAAATACGTGAATGTGCTTAGCCAAAGCTCTCTCATGCCATGTATCTTAAACTTTTAGATAATGGCAAGAATCACTTCTTATATATTGGTCTCCTCTATCTTATTTTAGCAATGTAGTACTAAATTATGCTAGCTTTTGAATTAGAGAAAATGAGCCTCATTTCATATGTGCCTAGCTAATTTCTAACAGCTACCGCTCAGTGATTGCCTAGCTTATACGCCTACATTTCTAGCAAAATTCCGAAGTCAAACGTAAGAAGCCATCAAACTATACAAACAGGTAATGTTTCTACGGGCAATCGCACGCAGCAAACAAATACAAGGCAAAAGGAAGTAGTGCTGAACAACTGAACACCGACGCGGCAACGAATAGCGTACACAACAGTGTTACGCGTGAATGATCACTGAAGAAATTTTCTTTGAGTGAATCAATCCTCTTAACCATACGAGTCCACGACTCAGCAAACAGCACACGTGCGGGTGGGCCCGGACGCTCGGATACGGCCACGTAGGAAGGGCCCACCTCCCCCTTTGACCCGGGGGAGGGAAGCAGCAGCAGCAGCAGCAGCAGTACTCGCGGCAGTCGGTCAGGCCGGGGCACCGGGGCTGGGTCTCCTCAAATCCCAACCAACTCGTAGAATAATCAGGAACAAACAGTAATCTAGAATGCTAGATCGATCATACAAGGATGATTTCATTTCCTGAATTTACTGTTAGTTTTGTAGCTTCTGCTGTTAATCTGGGCTAGTCTTTTTAGAATCCTTGATAAATAACGAGCTGTGTGCGCATGATCTGAAATGCACGCGGTTCTTTCGTTTTGTCTGTGCTTCTTAATTTCCTCACGATCGGAGCAATTTGAGCTGAAAATAGATGCTCAGGATCATAATTTGGGTTAAGGGAATGAGAAACTAGCTGTTGTTTCGTTTTTCTAAAAGAAATGCCTTTTCTTGGTCTTGAAACAAGGGTGAGCTAAGAGAGTGGACAAGAAGGCAAGAAAAGAGCAGTGTTAGATTTGATGTAAGCAGCAGGGGGTGACATGATTCTGTATAGGTAATATGCATAACATGAGTTCGCCATTTTAAGACATCATTTAAAGCATAGAATTTTTCCACAAACTTCAAACTGATGTTTCTTAAATTTCCACGAGTCGCAAACATGATCTAAGATATAGAAAATCGTGCCAAAACCTTGAAACAGAATAACAAGTTTCTGTATAAAAATGCTGGTAATGTGCGTTAATTATCTTATTTTTATTCTAAAATAAAAGGTGCAACGATCATATATAGGTGCAGACACTGAAAAGAACCACAAGTAGGACAGCATAATTGCTAAAGTAGATGATATCATATTGCCATCTTGTCTATTTGCAATAACTTTGCTGTGTACTGTAGTATATTTCCAGCCAGGTCTTGTAAACATAAAGACAATGACAGTAGGATGTAATCTTGACTAAAGTGATAGGAGGACAGCAATTTATGCAGCTGTGGCCAAAACATAAGTTCAAATCTGATTCTTGGTCATCACTCACAGGTCACAACAGCTCAAATTATTCCCTCAAAAACAGTTCTTCTTTAATATTCTTGCCTAAATCTAGGGCTATTGTTCATGTTGACCATCCAAATTGCCCTGATAGTTGGCACTTGCTGCTGATAATTTTTGTTATATTTGGAGCCTTTCTTTTTCTCTGTTCTTTTTTTGGGGATAGATCTTTTTTTGGGGATAGACACTGATAATTTCAATAGAGTATCTGCCCACTGATTCGATCTAGGTTAACTGAAAGATACTGATTTTGGTTGTGTCTGAAGTTTCTTGAATTTCTTGTGACAAGAATTGATAGTTCAAATTATGGGATCAAGAAATGCTGAGGTGATTTGAGAGGAGCGGTTGTTGGTGCCTATGCAGAGTGAACGAGTGATCGATTGTTTTGCAGGGTAAGGTTTGGAATTGCTACATGAAAAGTAAGTTCAGGAATTGATAGTTCAAAAACTTGGGGGGGGGGGGGGGGGGGGGGGATTGTGGTTTGTTGTTGAAGCCTAATTGATACGAAATTGATTGTTTTCTTGTGGGTTAAAATTTCTCTCTTAAGTTTGTGGTTTGCTTAATTCCACAAGTTTAGGGTTGGTTTCTTGTGGGTTAATTTTTCTCTTGAGATGTCCTGTGCTGTAACCTCACTGTCATCTCACCAGTGGCTTGCAGTTTTGCGTTTACTCCCAATGATAGACTTGTTTGCAAGTAGAATATGCGACAAACCCCATCCTAATATATAACTTCAGGCACCATAAGACAAAAAAGCTAACTGTTTCGGAAAGTATGGGCTATGTAAGAACTAGTGCTGGGTCAAGTGTCACAATGAGCTTCTTAATTGCAGAATGCTACTATGGTTTAGTGACCAATATTCCTCCCTGTGCTTTCGTCGCTTTTTGGTTCATTTTGTTCATCATAATTCTTTATGTTCTTGGCCTCAATCAAGTCCAAGCTGAAATCAGGCAAGGAATGTGCTCGGTGTTTTGTCTGGAAGAACAAGCACCCTTGCTGAATCTGCTATCTTGAGTGTGGTACTTTTTCTTTTGAGAATCATTGGAGTGTGGTACTTGAACAATTATTATTACTGGTTTTTTTCTTTTTTTTCGAGGGAGTTACCTCAACAAATTAGTGATGAATCTGTGTACTCTGACGATCGGCCAAATATCACTCCCACATGCCACCGTTAGTATTGAAAATGATATTATCTTATCATTCAACAATTTGTAGTGTTCTTAGCTAGTTTGAAACTCATGAATTTCATAGGAATTTTTTTAATGAATTTGAAAGAATTTCCGCGTTCAAAACGAGGCCTGATTTTTAAGAAATTGGATTTAACAGAAGTGACAACTATAAACTCTGGACCGAAAGAACATTATATACATGGTCCGCACCCAAACTTGGTCCGGCTGGACCAACTCGCACACACCTCCGTCTAGACCAAACCGCACCGTCGGGCTCACGCGGTGGCCGGGCGGAGCAACTGGCCGGTGAGCGCGCCCGCGGCCTGCGCGCAGTGGTGGAGGCCACGAGCGCGGGCTCCGCCGCGCCGCCGATAGTAATGGCGGGAAGGTGTGTGGCTGTTGCTGCTGCTTTTGTTCGTAGTGGTCAGATCGCGAAACTTCCATTTTTCTTGAAAAAAGGGGGGAAAGTTAGCGCCTTTGATACGACCGATGATTTGCTACTCGCTGCATCATATGAAGATTCGTAGACTAGCGAGGAAAAGATGTGTGCGGTAATTCTGTGTACGAGATTAATGCAGGATTCAGGCTCAGCTTTCTAAATGGACAGTTAAATGGCCCTCAGATTGCACAAGTATTTTTGTTCAGGAAAATGTATGAAGCATAAATGTTAGTCCGGTCGAGCAATTCTTTTGAACAACATCCTATGACTATGATGCCATTGCTAACACAATTGTCGTTAGCGAAAGGTTGTATCTGGCAAACCAACCAGTTGACATTAGCTTGTTTGGCTTCAGTGAATCACCCATTACTTGTGAAGCACTTCACTTGCTGGAAGAAAGTACGCGGAAGCTTTCTACCGCTCTCAATCTTTCCGTAGCCAAAATTTACAATTCTTTGAAATTGCACACCTAAAAGGGGGGCAGGATGTTACATTTTAGTTTGTCTGCTTTGCATGATAGGAATGCTTGTGAAGCTGGTTCAAACTTCAATGTAGCAAAACCTTGATAGGATAAGAACGATTGATGAATGAATTTTCTCAGCATTTCATTTAAAGGTTCCGAAAAGGTGTCTGATGGCAGTTGCAATAAGCATGTTAATGTTCAGATTATTTCAAGCTCATTCAGAATTATGAGCGTATTTACCAAGTTATTTGAAACTTCTAGATGCTGGAGGTTATTGCACTTTGTCATTTGCCTGATCATGGGAAGTTAATGGTGGTTGAGCACAAGAAAAGAAATTTTAACTAACATTGTGAAGATGCATTGGTATCAAACTGGAACAATTATGTGTCCCTAGTGATGAAAACATACTAGTGACTTGTGAAAGGTAGCTTCTACCTCCCTCATGTAATTTATATTTTTCTGCAAGAGTGCTAACATGTTGCATACTTCAGAGATCATGTTCACATTGACGTATCCATATTAATCAGCACTGTCTTTGTAGAGTTACGTGATGAACGCAGACATTGAATTATATTAGAGTTGGAAGCTTCATGCATAATCTTTTTACTTAATCCAACGTGTCATGAAGAAGGAGATTTTCATTTGTGGATGGAAAACAGGAAGATATCATGATAGGTAACTGATCATAATATTTCTTCTTTTGGTCTTATCTAAAATGGAGCACCTGACAAGTAGAGTTGCCGGGGTGTAATTTGTGTGTATTAACACATATCACTGTAATATAGAGCTACCTTGCTTGTCTGATTGTCTCCAATTCTTCCAGCCTCCTATGGCATTTGCCAAAATAGCGTCTACATCCCATTACGGGTATATAGTACAGTAAAGAGAAAGAAATATCGTTATTGGTTTCTTTTCCATCAATGCCCAAGTTTGGCATATTGAGCTATTTCCAGCTAATCAATGGTTTTATCTTTTGTTTAAACAAGGAGAAAATGGTTCTCCTGCAATCGACAAGGATACATAAGAAGAAAAAGGCCCTCTTGCAATTGACAAGGATAAAACTTTTGAGGTTTTGCATGCTAATTAGTATGAAATGTCAGGTTGATCATCATATTCTCAGGGAAAGCATACAGATATATAACCTCATTTTTACTGCTGCTGCTTCTCAGAGATGCTGCTGGATTGACATGTTGAATGCCACTTACAACTTCCTCCTGTGATAAAATTTTAGATACGGTTTCTAGGAATTCATCAGTTGTGCTTTAGAGCTCATGAATGTTTGCTTGAATTATCTGTGGACCTGTGGTAGACCCTCAGTAGTGTGCACTGTGCAGTTGAACCAACAGAAACCTTGTTACCATAGGTGTACGGAGATTGCAATTCCATATTTTAGTTGCTACACTAGATACTGGACTATTATTTTTCAAAAGACAAAGTTTGGATGTGACACACTAATAAAAGGTAGGCTGCATATGAGTACTAATTTGAGGTGTCACATACTGATTAATTAATTCATTCATTAATTTTAAATACTAGTGATGGTTGCCGTGCTCTTTTTAAGTTTGTTCATGTTGGTGGTCTAATAATTGATTAGCCAACTAAAGCACTATTCTATCTTCAGCTTCATGATTACTGCTTGCTAACTAGTTTTGGATGGTTTGGTATTCCGAAGGCAGCAGTTTGGCTTGTCTAGAGGGTGAGGTACAGCCATACAGAAAGATTCACTTCATAATAAGGTAACATATCTATGTTTGCTCCTGTTGGTTGAGTTAGTTTGTTTTATGCACTATTGATTTATGCTAATGTCAATGAAGTAACAACCTGTGTTCTTTCCTGACAATGTAAACTGAAGATGGATATGGAGTTATGGGCCTTGCTGGAGAGCAGAGTTTGTTCTTGTAGGTTCTACTTCTATGTGCAACAGTGCAAGTATGTCAGTTGGTCACATTTTTACTGAAATAAAAATTTGATGTTATTGTAGCACCAAGATAGTAAGTCAAACTGCTTGGATCAAGACTCAAGAGTCAGATTCCCAGTTTAAGACAAGAAAATGCTCATAATGTCATAATTCACCTATCAGATTCGAACTTCTGACAGGTACATTAGAATGCTGCCTTGGTTGCACACAATCTGATTCTGCAGTGTGTTTAGAATAAATAAAGTATTCCGTTTCATTCAAATGAGTCAGGTCTCAGGCAAAATGTTGTTGGTTTGACAGGATACAGCAACCTAAAAAACTTGCCCTGAAGAACACTTTGTTACTAATGCCTTTTATGTCACATACACATTTGTTAACGTTGATTGTTATTTTACAAATAAAGGAATACAAACTATCCTACCATAATATGTATAAATAAAAACAAAATTGTTGTGACGCTTATGGATGGGAAAAAAAGAATGCTCCAAGTAATGTAAAGAGTAGATAAAACTCACAACTATGGGGTTAAATATAACACACTCTGTTGTATGCTAAGGGGGAAGTCATGGTAGAAGCTTGAGACCTAGCCTTGTGGGAGAGGGATAGAGCAAGAAATAACTATGGCAGTGATTCTAAAATTTTCATTGCACCTGATTTCAATACTATATGTGCAAATGGTGGGGAAATGACCATGAATTCTGAGAGTTGGCACATCAAAATTGTAAGTTGAATTCAGAGGGTTGGCACTTTGAGTTTCTTTTCACTCATTTTCTCATAACTTGGTTAAAGCTTGAGCATCTTTCATGTTTGTAACTACAGATATTATGGATCTGCTGCATGTGTTCCTTCCATCTGATGCACAGCAATTGAAAATGTTGTGACATTTAAAAAAAAACTATATATTTTTCGTTGATATGCGCATTATATCTGTGAGTGGTTCAATGATATTTTCTCAAGGAACCACGTGCACAGCAAAATCCAAATGACTTATCCATTCTGGTAATCAACTAAACATATCTGGTAAAAGCTTGTCCTTTTTGTGCCCCCCGGTTTGCCGCAATAATGCATGGGATAAGTTCCAATTTTTATTGTGAAAGGGCCTTCTGTGATGAAAAT
The DNA here is from genome assembly GCA_017311315.1 of Dendrocalamus latiflorus. NCBI lineage: Eukaryota > Viridiplantae > Streptophyta > Magnoliopsida > Poales > Poaceae > Dendrocalamus > Dendrocalamus latiflorus. The sequence goes on from CM029673.1 coordinate 23,239,270, forward strand.
GAAGTTTACTTGTGAAGCACTTCATATTATGAAATTTCATGGTGGTCATGTTTGTGACAACATTGTTATTAAATTGAGTGCTCAAGCTATCGATGGAGTGAAACACAAAGTAGGAATGGCCTTTGGTTGTGCTCTTTGAAGCTGAATAGATCAATCCTATGTCATTGATATGCGAGAGAGATTGACCCGTAACTACTCTTGGTGACTGATTGATAGAATCATGTCAATGCCAAACGGAGCCTTACTGATAAACTTGTAAAATCATTCAACGTCAGCATCCAAACAACGACCAAATCAAAGTAGCCATTCACATCAAAGTTGTTTGTAAGAAACTTTGGCACGCAATCGCTTGTTGTCAACATCCTTACTGCATTGCCTAGCTAAACATTCATATATTCGCAGCGAAACTAACAGAGATATATAATTACATATTTCATGTTGGCCATCCACTTGGAAGTTTGAAATGTGGACTATCTAGATTTATTCTAGATGAATGCATTCCACAGGAGTAGCTTTCATGATCATAAAAGGTAGATACTGAACTTCTTTTCTTCTCATTATTATAGAAGAGAGTAATTTTTATGTATATTATATACGACATCTCTTTCTATCTGTATGCACTGTGCGTTGTTTGTGTCCTTTCACATTGCTTTTAAACAATCGAGGAAAACGTGGGATATATTTTTTTCACATCTGACTAGTAGCATTAATAGAGAGTGCTTACTCAATATGGATATTGGTAGCAGCATAAGTAATGTATACATCTTGTGTAATACTTGTAGCAATAATGCAATCCAGTACATTCTCGAAAAAAATGCAATCCAGTACATTCTCGAAAAAAAATGCAATCCAGTACTGCTGGGGGACAGAAGTCAATCATTTTTTTGTTGTTCAATGACACAAACCTATGGGTAGCAATGGATGTTTTGTGGAATTACGGGAGATTGACTATCTTAGTTGACATGGATAGTAGGATTGAATCAAATTGATAACATTACTATTTTTATTTTTTACTTAGTTCATATCTGCTATCTTTAAAGTTTATCTCATCATATCTCCCCTGTTTTACTATACCTGTATTAATGCATGCACATTTTACATACAGCTTCTTCGGAATGTTTTAATTGAATATAGTCTGTTGTTGCAATCACTTGGACTTGCAGGAATTTCTCTGTACCTAACATGCATTTAGAATTTTGAACTTTTATGCACCACTAGGATTCCTAGGAGAATTTGAAGGAACATAAGCTCAACTTTTATCTCGAAAGCATTTTTTCCCCATTTTTGTCAACATTGAAGAAACTTTAGGCATCCACTAGTATTTTCTTGATCGTTGACAACAATTGCTCTTACTCGTACTAGGCAAAGTTATGTGATGGAAAGCTGCTGCTTTGTTTAAGATGTATAATGATTGTATTTGGTTGACTAAATCCCTATTCTCTTCTTCTAATAGGGGAACAGTTTAATCTGAAGGTTTTTACTGATGCAAATTCCTCGATGCATCAGCAATTGTAGGTAAGACAACATTCTGCTCTCTCACGGTTTCAGTGATGCTAATACCCACATGAGTTTTAGTTTTGACACAGATTCTGTAGTTGTTTATCATAGCAAGAAATCGCTTTACTTGCTGGTTGTTTCACTTTTAGGTGTTCTTAGGTAAGAAAAGGCATGCCAGTAACGGATCTGTGATGTTTGTTAGACAAGAACACCAATGCCATGGACATTTGTTAGAGAACAATGTCAATTGGTGCAAAGTGCAAACGAGAAAGCCAATTGCTTGTTCAATTCCTGTCTCCTGTTCTTTTCTTTTGCCCCACTCCATGCTCTCCGCATCCATCCTTGGACAAAGTTTAACCTGCATGTGTACTTTTATCTTTTGGGCAGGGAAAACATATCTGTACCAAGTACCAACCATGACAAGATCAATGGGAGTGACTGAGCAGTAAGCTATCTTCTTCAGCTTCCAGTGCCAGAGACCAGTGGGTATCCACGAGCTTGCTGTGTTTTCTATGTGCCAGAGAGTTGGAAATGGTTCCTTTTGTTAAGCAACCCGGCCAACTTGTGTACCTTTTTTTTAGCGCATTGTTTGTAGTGCTTTAGTTTTTGTGTACATGTTTCTGACAAACTACATCTCTTTTTACATGTATATCTACAAGTTCTCTCGCCTTTTACCCCTGTCAGATTTGGAAATTATTTTGGGACATGTAAAATGTTTCTTAAATTTACCAGGAGCCGGGACCAAATTCGAGCATATAAATCGGCCCGAATTAAGCCCATGAGCTAAGGCCTGCAAAGCAAATTGCGTTTTTTTCGGCCCAACGCTCCTGGAAACGAGAGCAAATTATAAAGAAAGCCCACGTTGGATGGGAAAGCAAACGCTAAAACTCTTCTTTTAAATTGGTATTAGCCACGGCCAATAGCTTCCTATTGAAATAGTGATGGTGAAAAGGAATAGTTTTTAGAAGGAAACAAGCGGTAAAAAAGTTAGAGAGAATTATGTGTGTGAGATAGGAGAGAGAGGGGTGGTATAATACGTCTATAACCTCTGTCTTATTCTCAAAGTGAGAAAGAAGTGAGAGAAGTGGAGAAGCTGCTTGTTCGTAATGGCTAAGTGGAAAACAATACGAATACCCCTTAAGCCGGAGAAGCCGGTGAAGGGGAAGGCGTGGCGGCGGTGGCAAAGAAGGAAGAAAGGAAGTATGGTGGTGTGGATCCGGCTCGCGCAGTTTGACTGCTGGAACCGGTCGTTCTACCAGCTGATGGCAGTGGACAGTCGCTCCACGTGCGACAGCAAGCACCTCGAGGTCCTCGGCTACTACTACCCGCTCTCCAGCAAGTCCTCCCTCCTCTTGCGCGGGAAAATTGTAGATTTGCCCCACTGTTGAGTGCACTTTGTAGATTTGCCCCATGATGTCTCAATGACATGTGGGTCCAGGACCCACATGACATGTGGGTCCAGGACCCACATGTCATTAAGACAACTGGGGTAAATCTACAAAGTGCACTTTTTAAAGTGGGGTAAATCTGCAAAACCCCCCTCTTGCGCCCCCTCCCTTGAGATTCCTTTCGGATCATCTCTTTTGCTCCTGCACCTTGAGTGCCCAGGTTGCTCCTGCATCTTGACTTCGATGAATTGGTTCCGTTTAGTCCGGTTGCTCTGATCAGATGCGCGAGAAGGATTTGTGATGCGATTTTGTGCGTGTATAGGAGCTTAGTGATGGCTGAATAGCTGACGAAGAAGTATGTGCTTTATGTTGTTGTTTGCAGGGAAAGACGGTGGCAAGAGGATGGGGCTGAAATTTGACCGTGTCAAGTGAGTCTTGCTTGCTCTAGGTTTAGCGTGTTTCGTTATAGGTTGTGATCAAAATGGCTGAAAAGCCCGTGGCTTATGGCTGAAAACACTGTAGCTGGCTGAAAAAAGCACTGTAGCTGACAGAGGCTTATTTACCATAATTAAATTTAAAAAAATTTAAAAATAGAAAAAACATATTAGCCCATCACGTATAATGTAAACAAATACGAGGAAAAAAAGAACCGGTAAAAAAACTCAAAAAAAAGCCAAAAGTTCAGAAAAAGACGAAATTTATGAATAGTGCAAAAATAAGCTGAAGCCAAAAGCTCAAGCCATTTTGATCACACCCATATTCTATTCCTCTTCTGAGAAAAAAAAATGGCATATTGCAACTTTTGGCTGCAGCTAGTCAAGAAGTAAAATTGCTATATCAGCCCTTAATCTTTGAAGGACAGTTGGGGGATTTTAGAGGCCAACCAAATGGGGTTTAATTCAGTCATATGGCCATTGTGGTCTCATGCTTTGCTTGAGGCGGTAGACGTATCATTGGGGATGGTGACTAGAAGGTGAGAGAGAGAAAAAAATGGGAGAAAGACAAGTGAAACTATGTGGCGCTGCACTCTGCTAATTGATTGTAATGCCGACGCCGAGCATCATTCTACCCTCCTTGCTTTCCTCTCTCAGGGAAGAAAATTACGGATTTAAGGAATCAGACGTTTGAAGCGCGTGAGATGCGCTTGATCGCTTCCATAGTGTTAATGAATACTTGCTTCTGATAAGATTATGAGTTCGTACTGTACAATATGGCAACAATTTAGTCATGTAATATTCCTTTATTTTTAGAAATTGGCAATGTCAATTGTCATTGGTTACTACTGTGCATCTTTATTCTTTAGGTCTTAATGATGCACCATGAGTTAGCCCAGGGGCAAATCTAGGATAAATTGTCGCTGGGGTCGGCCTAGACTTAGGGCCATAATTATAGTTAATAATAATCTAACACCGTGCATAAAAAAGAAAAATATATTGCAAATAGTAAGCGTTCATATAAGGATCAATGTAGCGATAACATAATACAACAAAAGAAACTGTTTACAATAGCGGTTACCTCTTATAATTTCACCCTACGGGTACGGTCATCCATATTCTGAAAACGAACTATGATATCATCATTTGGAATTGCATCGAGAAATTCTTGTTCCACGAAGCAAATGACACAATCATTCATAAATCCATCGCCGATGCGGTTTCGTAGGTCTGTCTTCACAATTTTCATTACTGAAAAACATCTTTCCACTGACGCTGTGGCAATAGGAAGAACTAGCACAAGTTTGAGGAGCCGATATACCAAAGGAAAAGAAAGATTTTTGTTTGTATCCACCATCAGTTTACCAAGCTCAGAAATAGTGGCCACTTGGGCAAATCTAGCATCAGCTCGTACATTGTCGATGTAAATATTAAGCTCAAGAATAAGATCTTTTAGGTCTGTTGTATCAAAATCATCAGGGTATGCCTTAGCCAATTCCATCAAACTCTCAATTTTGAATGCATCGAAAGAATTCTTTGGACTAAAAGCAGCAATGTTGGTAAGCAATTCAGAATTTACCTCGTTGAAACGGTCATTAAATTCTGCAAGCTGTAAGTCAATAACTGGGTTCAAGCAATCATATCTGTAGTGTTCATAGTTGGTGCGGTTGGTCTTCTTCCGTGGTTTGTGCCTATCAATGTACTCTTGTTCTATGTCTAACTTTGGGATGCCATGTTCTTCACAAAAAGATAGCACAGAACTCAGTAAGGAATCCCAACCATCATCCCTAATTTGCTGAAATTTCTGTTTTGTTAACTGCACCTCTGACATAGCCTCTAAGATGTCTTTATCTTTCCTTTGTAATGACAGTGACAAAGAATTTGCATGTCCCAATATAAGCAACATTAACTGCAAGTGGAACACAAAGTCAAAATCCTTGAGATAGTCCATGAGGCCACGGGCTTGACGTCTCTTAGCATCAGTGGGACCTTCTTTTTCAACATATTGGAGCACTTCAATAACATCAGGGAACAAACTGCTTAGCCTTTTAAGAGTTTTATAATGAGAGGACCAACGAGTGTCACCGGCTCTTTGAAGTGATTGTTCTTGATTTAATCCCGTTCCACTACTAAGCTGTCCACTGCCTATTGCTTTAGTAACTCTCTCTTGTTGACTTTCTCGAATCATATCCTTCCTTTTGCAAGAGGCTCCAGCAACATTAATCAATAGAGATACCATGTCAAAGAAATCACTAATATCATCATTCTTTTTAGCTACTGCAACAATGACTAACTGCAATTGATGAGCAAAGCAGTGGATATAATATGCAGAGCTATTTTCTCTCAAGATTAAAGCTCTCAAACCATTAAACTCGCCTCTCATGTTACTTGCTCCATCATAACCTTGGCCTCTAACTTGTTTTATGCTCAATCCATACTTACCAAATAGACTATCAATGTTAGCTTTGAGACATGAAGCCGAGGTCTCGCTCACATGAACTACACCAATAAGTCTTTCTTTTATTAACTTAATCTTGTCCACATACCTCAAGACCACTGCCATTTGCTCCTTGCCAGAAACATCGGCTGACTCATATACCAATAAACAAAACACATCGCCACCAATTTCTTCAACAATAGATTTCACTATGGTCTGAAAAAATATAGACACCATTAATTCATCTACATAAATAGTCTATGAGAGATATGATTCTATATGTAACCAAAGCAACAAAGCATTTTTTTCTTACCTCAGCAAAACAATTTGCAATATCCCTTTGGATGTCTGGAGCCACCATTTGAGCGTTCCTCAAAATAAGCTTTTTGTTTTTCTCATTTTGCTTTGCCAAAAGCCGCACCAACTCTCGAAAATTTCCCTTATTTTTGGACACTTCTGATTCATCATGACCACGAAAAGCTAAACCTTGATGCAACAAGAATCGAACGGCATCAATAGAAGTATTCAATCTAATAAGATACTCCTCTTTAGTGGCATCTCTCTGCTTGTCGAGAGCATTAGCAATTGATCCTTTAGGCTTCATCAAATTGTTACATCTTTTGACTGCCGTGTTATGAAAACTATTAGGTCGGGTGCCTACATGATCTTGCAGCCTATCCAATTTGTTAAAGCCATCCCAACCATCTTTTGCAAATGCATCATTCCCACCTTGGCCCTCATTGCTATCTCTGAATAAATAGCAGTATAAACAGAAACATTTATCCACCTTCTCACTATACTCAAGCCAATCATATTTTGTGAACCATTCAGCTTGAAACCGACGTGGATGACCTGCTATGATTTTCTGTGGATATTTAAAACCAGGTGGTGGTCTAAAAGGACCTCTAATCAAATACTTCCGTCTTATCTCATTTTGTAGCTTTTCACCTATGTAATCTGAAATTCTCCTTCTATCTGCTGGATCATACGGAAGCTCGTCAAAATTTACCTCATGTCGTGGGATCCGCGAAGAACGGTGAGTTGTATAGTTGGTGTTTGCTGCATTTGCATCTCTTCTTGAAGTTCCTCCATCAAGATTCTCATTGCCATCTCTTCTTGAAGTACCACCATCAAGATTCTCCCTTCCATCTCTTCTCAAAGTGCCTCCTTCAACATTTTCATTATCACTTGCTGGGGTTAATTTTCTTTTTAAAAAGCGTTCCAATGTGCTTTGATTGCCTATCAGATATTCAATCAACAAAATTAAACACACAAGTAGATATTGAATGCACAATCAGCGTACTATGATTAAAAAGTCACTAATTTACTATTTTACTTACCTGACATGTTGCTGGCAAAAGGAACAGAAGAACCACAAATTTCTTCTTCATTTGCAGGAACAGCAGTCACCTTGTTCTTGGGATTCTCATAGCACTTCAAGCCTCCAAGGGCATTAGAGTAGCACGTTACAACCAATAAGCCAAATCACCAAATCACTTGGCCCCTGATGGCTGATGCGAGTGATGCAGCAGTATGCCTAGAGATGAGCAGCTTACAGATGCCACAAGCAGCGAGGAGGTGGACTTGTCGAAGAGCAGTAGAGCACAAACGCGTAGCTGCGAGCTGCCGGTGAGCTGCGACGCCGACTCGCCGAGGCGCCAGGCGGAGCGTCAGTCGTCGGACGACGAAGGGAGAAGAATCGGGAATCGCCGAATGGTTGATTGGTTTCTGCAGCAAGCCACCGGTGCTGCCCTTTGGCCTTCCCTTCTATCGTTTGTTTGGGCTGTCAAATACTCAAATGTGGGCTGCGCTGGGCTGCTAGTGCCGGGCCGCCGCCCGCCGGGGTCATCCTTTTTTTACTGGGGTCATAGCTGGTCAAAAAATGCAGGTATAAGGGCTTCCTAGCAGATCGTCGGGGTCAGCTGACCCCGACACCAACACGTACATCCGCCCCTGAGTTAGCCATCTCCAGTCGGAACCGAGGAAGTTCTCGCGCGACGGCTGGTAACAATAATTAACTGGTAACAAAAAAAATCAGAAAAAAGATTAAAATTCAAATATTAAAATTTAAATTTAGGATATTTTAAAATTGGTAACCGGAATGGTTACCGCGCAAAAACCGAAAAAACAGCTACAAAAACCAGAAAAACCTCCACCAAAACCGGAAAAACCAAAGAAAATCGGTTATGAGTAATTAGCAATTGGAATAATAAAAATATTAATTAGAAAATATTTAATGAAGTAACAAGCCTGATACATAAAGAACTTGATACCTAGTTAGAAATTTATAAGGAGTTTGGTGTTGTACATGAAAGTTCTCCTTGCTAGCTTTACTATTTAGTGAAGCCCTATCCTCTAAGTGATGCACAAGGAGCTCGATGTCTATTGAAGCATATTTAGCTCATACAATAGGTAATCCAACATAAAAAAAATACTTAAACCAATATAAGAAGTGCATTATACAGTCATAATTTCAAATTTTGAAAAATTTGGGCGGTTTTTTCCTCCTCTTTCCCACAGGTTTTTCCAGTAACCAGCCGCTGGTTACTAGCCGGTAACCGTCAGTTTTTTCCCTTGTCTCTACTATGTTATTTCCTAATATGTTTACTGCAGAATGGAATATACATGGTATGAATTGCACCTCGATGATTTTTTTCTTAGTTCTTTCTTGATGCTGAAATTGACAGATAATCAGCATGTACATTAAGCTGTTGTATACTCATTCACATGTTATTTGTTCAGTGAAGGGTAACTAGAAAGGTAGGCAAAATATTATACCGAATACATAATAACAATTTGTGGAAAACCAACATGTGCTTCATACTTCATAGTTCCTATATGATTATTCCTTTTGTGTGATCCAATCAAATATGATGCTTTATCTGATCTGGTTGCAAAGGTGATATATTTTTTATTTATGGAGCTTCAAAAGGTACATCTTTTGCATCCTTGTGGATACTTGTGCAGTGCCCTTTGTTCGTGCTGATGTTTTCTTGTGTGGTTCAAAAGGTAGGTCCACTCAACGTCGGGCTGCGATTTCTGCATTAGCTAGTGGATTTCCGATAAATATTGAATGATCCTTAGCCTACCGGTTAGAAGATAGAACGAGAAGAGCAATAAACGGCCTTGTTATCTCAACTTAGTTGTACGCTATCATGTTACATATCTATTGTATGATATTGTGAGTTTGACATATCTTGTGGGTAAAGTTGGGTAACTCTATAGAGTATAATATATGGTATTTGAATACACCATGCTCCTAATCAATGGAGTTGTGTTTCTTAGATGATTCCGATAGCAAGGCATAAGTGGAATTTAGATGATTTCAATGTAAAACTTGCGGATGACAAATCCCCTTGTTAATTAAATAATGTCTTACTGTTTCAAATGCAAAGTTCTTTATTAGCAAATTTGCATATAATCTTATCATATTACAACCCGTAACTTTATACATTGAACACATTGCATGGTAGTTAAATAGCCTTTTCATGTGGTTTGCCGAGTACCTAATGTACTCAAACTTGCTTATTTTCATCATAACAAACGCCTGAAGAAGGAAGGATATATCATCTAACGTGTTAGGGTTATGACTACACTTAAGCGTTTCTGTGGGATTTTATGGTTCTTTTGAATTTAAGTTAAGTTTTATGTTTGGACTTCTGTAAAGCTGTTGCAATTTAACCGTTAGATCATATTTTAATCAAACTAATATTTTTTTAAATACTTGTAAGTATGTATGGTACTTTTTTTTATCTATAACCAGACTATTAGGATATTATAGGAAATAACTGGGTTCTAAGGCCCCGCCCGGTTGGGCTGAAAAGTTGTGGCTTATGGCTGAAATTGCACTGTAGCGGCTGAAATTTTACTGTAGCTGAAGGTAGCTTATATGGCGTAATTAAATTAAAAAAATTAAAAATAGAAAAAATATGCTAGCACATCACGAACAACGCAAACGAATACAGGGAAAAAGAACCGGCAAAAAATCTAAAAAAACCAAAAATTCAGGAAAAGATAAAATTTATAAATAATGAAAAATAAGTCAGAAGTTGAAGCTGAAACGAAATAGGGACCTTACAATGTCGCTAGTCGCAGTTTGATTACGCAACCCAAGCATCTTTTTGAAAGAAACAACACTTCGAATCATTCTTGTCGAGAGATTGGAAAGAGCTGCTGTCACCTGTCGGCGCTTGATCCGAACCTTGGAATTTCAATCGGACGGTTCAAAGCGCGCAGTCACCTGCGGCAGTTGCAGACTTGCACTAACAAACTGCATTAGTCAGCGGATTTTCTCTGAGCACCAGTAGGGTTTTGGCTCAACCGTCCAACCCCATGGAAATCTCCCCCACCCCCACCCCCGCCGGCGCCGGCAGCGCCGCAACAGCCGCAGCCGCAGCCGCAGCTCCCGCCCCCTCGTCGACCCCGTCCCCCTCCGCCAAGCGCCCCGCCACCACGCTCCGCCTCCTCTGCCCCTCCAACCGCGCGGCCGCCCTCCGCCCCGCGCGCGACCTCCACGTGGACCAGCCCCCGGTGGGGGACGAGGCCGTGCTCTCCATCTCGGGGCCAGATGCCCCCGCTGCGGCCGTGAAGGCGTGGGAGCGGGTGGTGGGCCACAGGGTCGGGGGCGATGAGACCGGGGAGGGGGAGGAGGAGAGGGACGTGGCCGGCGTGGTGGGCTGCCGGATGCTGGCGGCCGGCGGGCAGGTTGGGTGCGTGCTGGGGAAGGGCGGGAAGACGGTGGAGCGGATGCGGCAGGAGAGCGGCGCCCAGATCAGGGTGTTCCGGAACAGGGAACAGGTGCCCCCCTGCGCCCCGCTGGGGGACGAGCTCATCCATGTACGCATCTTAACTGTCTCGGCCTTCCTGGATGCAAAAATCAGAGCTCTGATGTTGCTTAGTATTTGGTGGATAATCCATCAGATTTTCTCGGCGTAGTGAGCTAAAAACATAGAGTGAGACATAGTATCGTAAATGCGCTCGTGTGCCTGAGTTGCAGTGAACTTGCTCAAAATATTGATACTTTCCTGTAAATCGAAATGTGAGCTCAGGTTTGTGAGTTGCAATATGATAAAATGTTGGGAAGACATTATTGTGATAGCAGTATAGCACGATGATTTGAAAGTAGATAGCAGGCTAAGTGTCAGCCTCGTAAGTTATTCTTTTGAAAGATCAGCCTCGTAAGTTATTCATGGTTATGTTACAGGTCCTGGTTTTCTTGCTGTTGAAATGCATCTGCAAATATGAACAAATGAGTTCCAAATGAGCTAATCTTGCCCTATTTGTACTTGGCTCTTAAGGTAATTCAGTAGTTGGACACATCAAGTGAGCTCATTGATACGAGTTGTTAGCAACACTGCTTTATTGATTATGAGTTGTTATTAAAGTATTGAAAGGTCGGTTGTTTTCGTTGCAGAGATGCTGAATGCATTATGATTGAATCCCGCCCCTCTGATTATGAAATTTGAGGCAAGCATAGTGTTGCACTTCTAAAGATACTTATGTGGATGCAATAGTGCTTGGAGTTTTACTAGCTTTACCTGTTGTTATATTTCACTGCTGATGGCTTTTTTAGTTTGGTGTGTGGTCAAGATTTACTGTCATAAGGGCATGTTTAATCTTTAACTTTCATATTTAATCTTTTAAATTTAGGTCATTCTAACATGATAACTTTTTCCTGTTAGATAAGTGGGAGCTTTTCTGCAGTAAGGAAAGCACTTTTACTAGTTTCAACCTGCCTCCAAGATAATCCTAGGCCAGACACAAGCAACATTCCGACTGGAAGATCATTTGGGCCTCCAGGCAGTGGAGTTGGTTGTCCACCTGGTGTCGATCCTCATTCTCAGAGAAGCTATTTACCACCACATATGCCTGATTATCATGGAAGTAATTATCCAAGCAATGTTGCTGCATCCAGTCCTAGATTCTTTGTCGAACAAGAGATAATGTTCAGGATGATATGTTTAAATGACATGGTGGGAAGTATAATCGGAAAAGGTGGTGCCACTATCCATGCATTACAGAGTGAAACTGGTGCTTCAATTAAGGTTATAGACCCTGTTGCTGATTCAGATGAACGTGTAATTGTGATATCTGCGCGTGAGGTGCATCTCTGGGCCTAAAAAGAATTGCTCCTGTTTCCTTTTAAGTGATGAAAAATCCTAATTTTCCTGTGATTTTTTTGTCTAATTTATGATATGGATCCGCATCTCTATGCACAACTAGCATGCCATGTCAGTATAACTAGTTGATTGCTGCCTCTATCCTGCCAACATTGATAAGGAAATGGGGATTAACTTTGTCCTTATATTTTTCTGTTTTACGGAATATAGTTTGATGGATGCAATATTTTTTGGCGCAGAATTCTGATATGATGCATTCTCCAGCTCAGGATGCAGTGCTTCGGGTGCATTCTATAATCTCAGAGCCTTCTATGGATAAAAGTTCTGCTATACCTGCAAGGCTTCTTGTTCCATCACAGCATATTGGGTGCCTGCTAGGAAAAGGTGGATCCATTATTGCAGAGATGAGAAAGGTAACAGGAGCTGGCATCCGGATTTTCGGGAATGAACAAATTCCAAGATGTGCACAACGAAATGATGAGCTGGTTCAGGTATATCACAGCTCTAATAATCAACCGCTCCAGTTTTTGTTCTCATGTATGTTTTGATTTTCAGTATTAATGTTGTAGTTTGTGTATACCAAGTGGTCTCCAAGTTTACATGACCTTTTGAAAGTTTCATCAATATGCATGGACGCTACTAGGTCCACCTGGTGAAAGGGTGATTTTTGTTTTGAATCTAGTCTTGTAGGAAAAATACAAAGTTGGATACTGAAGATTGTTGGTGTCAAATGCCAAACAACTCTGGCATGATAGATTGTCTATTCTGCTATGTTTTCCTTCAAGATGTTGAAGGTTCAGCGTTGAGGTGAACTTGATTTACTAGCAATAGTCTCACAGCTAAGAATTTAAGGTGTTCAGAGTGATCATCTGTAGTATGATTGGGAAATAACAGTGGGTGTACTTTAAGTTGGATTAGAAAAAGGTCTTGTGTTGGATACTCAGAACTTGTTTTTGAGGGAAAAAAGGTTCAAAGTGAACTAAAGAATGCATTTTCCCAATAAAGCAAACTGCAGAACATCTTTATTGTGCAAAGTTTAAGAAAACAGCAATGTTTGCTTTGTTGCATATGTTGTAACTATGTTGTAAGCTTGTAACTCTACCGTGGCAATTTTTAACAACCTATTTTGTGCCACCAGTGATTCATTTGGAAATGCTTCACAGTTAAACATTATCTGAATTAGTCAGTTCTTTCAAGTTGTTTCCCTTGGATCTTCCTTTTAAGAAAATGTACTTGATTATGCATAGTTGTGTTTGCCTATTTTGATCTCATACTACACAAGTAACTATATGATTATCTAGTAGGGGAAAAAAAGAGTTCACTTAAGGAGAATTGTTGAGCAGATGCAATTATTGTAACTTCTGGAGCTCTTTTTGCAGGTCACTGGTAGCTTCCAATCCATCCAGGATGCATTGCTTCATATCACTGGAAGGATTAGGGATGTCATCATTCCCCCAAAGCCACATCCCGGTGGAGTCATGCCTCCATATCCACCTGTTGGGAACTCCCCTCATCACCAATCAAGACAAGAACCACCTCCACCACATCCCAGTGGAGGCATGCCTCCATATCCTATGCATCCTTTCAGAGCTAATCTTCGTATGGGTCCTTTTGACATGGCAGATCATCGGCCACCTGGCCCACCACAGTCGCATTCAATGGAACATCTGGGTGTTGATAGGATGTCCTACTCATATCGTTGTGAACAAGGAGGTCCTCGGCCTTTTCTGGACCAGCCGTCACCGAGAACCTGGGCTCCTGAGGTAAGCGAAAGACCGAATATGGCAACAGAGGGGGATGAATGATGTCAACTCAGAATTTTCCCTCAAGTATTCAAGATTTTATTCTCAGACACCTACAGAGGTGTAGAACATAGAATTCTCAGCTAAAAATCAAACCAACTAGTTCAAGTCAATAAAACTTGGAATCTAACCCTTCTCGGCGGTCTGACCGGCCTCCAAATGGTGTTTTGACCGGCCCAAGCGGTGTGACCGCAAGTATAAGGGTGGTCTGACTTCTGCTACAGTAAAACCAGGGCAATGAATAGTGTTTCAGTCCAGTTTCAAAAGAAAAAATTGAGATAACTTTTGATCCGTAGATCCAAATGATATGAAACTTTGTAGAAATCTTCTCTAGGATGTCAAGAACTTATTCCAACAAACGAGCACGGAAATTATGGTCAAAGTTGTGACATTTTTCAGTTTGTTGGAAGGTTGTACCAAAACCGAGTCAAAACCCCAAACGGTGAATACAACTTGCTCGTGGGTAGATGATGGTGAAGATGTTTTTAGTTGTATTTCCACATATAACAGCAAGTTAGATCACCACAGAAACCAAGCCAAAAACCCTCGGATCAAGAGATGGACCAAAGAGGGCAAAGTCAAGCAAAACTGAGTTTTCTCATGAATCTTGCTATCAAAGTGCCTAGATGAGTGGAGATGTATTTCCAAGAATTATCTCCATTTCTTACACGTCCTTGGCACAACAAGATCATAAGAAGGAAAGAGGACAGATCAAAACCAACCAAAAGTCAAGCACATCAATAAAAACAAAAGAAACTCAAAAGTTGCATAACGATTGATGTATTGCTTACTTGAGAACGTAGGTTTTACAACTACTCCACTCTGGAGGACAAAGAGCACACAAGGCACTCACTCTCAAACCCTAACCCTAGAGATGAGAGCACATAAGATGGGTTGGATGGTTAACCTTACATGTCTTCATTCCAACCCCCTTTTATAGGTGGGCAACCAGTCATTTACACCCCTTAATGGATTTTATCCACTATTACAATGGGGGAACTCGTTAACCCCACACACACGGGTTTTACTCTCACAAGTTCACTTATGGACGCTTTTTAAAGCGCGTAAGTGTATATCCGCTAAATCCTTAGCCTTGATCCAACTAGCTCCACCTTGACTTAAACCGCTCTCCAACGCATCGCCCATATGCCACGATTTTGATCCAAGATGGTTTCCGGTATTTTGGTCAATCTACCAAAATACCTTTCCTTGACCCGGTCATCACCAACCACTGTAAGCAATTGCCATGTTTGCCACGTGTAGTTGTACCACTTGCCTGCCACGTGTCACCAAGTCTCTCTCGTCCCGGTTATACTAAACCACGGCTCACTTGACTCGTGTAAGCTACATGTCGCTATCCCGCCGTTCGAACTTGCATTCAACATTTCTCGCTTTTCTCGTGCCATGTTTGAGCTCACCGTCTCACCTGGCATTCTCGATTGTTTTGGGCCTCAACTCCTCCATGAGCCTAGCCCCGATTCTCGCCGTTAACCACGGTTGACTCCAAGCGACCCTGCACATCCAAAGACAAAGAAATCATTTCCGAGTATAAGTTCTTCACAACTTGACCTACATTAGTCAAGACATGCGTCATGCAATCTTAATCCTTTAACACAAATCATCCCAACTCAATTCATGACTCAATTCTCCAAACCCCTGTTTTTTGGAAAGATCGGAAGTATCGCACCTAACACGCTGATACTTTCACAATGCGGAATTACCACCTCCCAAAACGGTACTTCCGCACGCTGAAAACATCACCTGGGGCTCTCTGGAAAAACATATTGCAACTCAACCTGGTAC
Organism: Dendrocalamus latiflorus; assembly: GCA_017311315.1. Taxonomy (NCBI): domain Eukaryota; kingdom Viridiplantae; phylum Streptophyta; class Magnoliopsida; order Poales; family Poaceae; genus Dendrocalamus; species Dendrocalamus latiflorus. Next base: position 23,254,750 of record CM029673.1, read on the forward strand.
TTCCGCCAAGCAGTATTTCTGCACTTATAACTGCGATACTTTCGCCAAACGGAACTACCGCACTTATACCTGTGGTATTTTCAATTTTCTTAACACTTACAGAAGACAGCTCAAATCAAATGCAATCTTTGCAAAATCATTTCACCACTCCACAAAATTTGCAATAGTTCATCACAACAATATGATGGACTTTCTTACATGGTACTTCAATCTTCCCCTTGATGAACGCATTAACAATTCTTTAAAAATGTAAATTGGAGGTGGTTTTAGAAAGAGAGGAATTTTACAAAGAGAGCTTCAAATGGTCAAATGAAGATTGCGAAAAACTGAAGATGACCATTTGAAACAGAAATGGATAGAAATTACTGAAAATGACAGTTTTGCACAAAAATTTCATATCCACCCAAAAGCGTCAGGAAATGTCACTCTAGATCCATATAAAAGAGCAATTGCTTAATTTGACCTTAGTCATGGTGAGAGGAGATAGAAAATTACAGCAACACAATAAAGCTCTAAAAATCGAGATTTTGCACAAAAACACAAAATCACACTCTAGATGTGCATTTTTATCTATTTTTCTCCCCTTTTTGACAATGGAATCATCAATATGCATGAAAAAAGATGAAGACATTTTATTCATTTTAAGCATTAGGAGACATGAATATTATCCCAAGCGACTTTTCAAGTATTACACCAAGCTATAAAAAATGAAAGTGCTATCTAGATTATGCCAAAACGTATATAGCCAAGCTTAAACCAAATAAGTAATAATTCTGAAGTTAAGTGGATTTTTAGCATGTCAATTTATCCATAAACAAGCCAAGCCATGTAACAAACTAAATGGAGTCAAGAAGCTACATTAGTCACAAGTTCTTTACAACTTGACCTACATTATTTAAGACCTACATCATGCAAACTTAATCCATTGACCTAGGTAATTCCAACTCAACCCCTAACTCAATTCCTCAAAGCCCCTGTTTTTCTGGAAAGATTGGAAGTACCGTGCCTAACACGCTGGTACTTCCGCATGTTGAAAACCTCGCTGGGGCTCTTTGGGAAAAACATACCGCAACTCAACCCAGTACTTCCGTCAAGCGGTAGTTCTGCATTTATACTTACGGTACTTCCGCCAAACGGAACCAAGGTTCCAAAAATCGGAACCGGAAGAAATCCTGGTCGGCGGCCGGTAACCGGGCGGTTACCAGAAAAACCGGTCATAATTTGAAAATTAAAATTTGAATTTTTAGATGTTTTGAAACCGGTAACCGGAAAAACCGGAAAAAACAGGCCAAAATTCGAAAATAAAAAATTGATACCGGCCGGTTTTTTCGGTTACCGGTCTCCACCGGTAAAAACGGTAACCAATGGTTACCGGCCGGTAACCGCTGGGATTTGGAACCCTGAACGGAACTACCGCACTTATACCTGCGGTACTTCTGATTTTCCTGACACTTCCAAAAGAGCCGAAATTAAATGCAATTTTTATAAAACCATTTCACCACTCTATAAAATTTGCAATGGTTCATCATAACTGTATCATGGACCTTCTCACATGGTCCTTCAGTAAGTACAAGGGAAGTGCTATTTGAAATTAAGCTTAAGTTCTTAAGCATATTTGTGCGTAGTGTGCACATAGGGCTCTTTTAAGAACTTCCACTGTCAGGCAGGCCCCATTGACAGGTGCAATTTAGGAGGGCCTGCTGCCAGATTTTTGCAAAAAAAAAAAAAAGTAATGGGTCATTTGTATGCACATCACATTTCTTGCTTATTAGGCGCTGTACTGGTTAAAAATGGCTAAGAATCAAGTCCCTCATCCTATGCAGGCACCAAATAATGAAGCTCCAAGAAACATGCCTGACATGGTACCACCCATGGATTTCAGAAAGGGAGCAGTGGCAAGGTAAGTTAAATGCCAAGTGCTTGATTCAGCATTTTTTCTTGCTTTTTGTAGTTAATCCTTACACTTCTTGCTAAAAAACTAGGATTTCTCATTCAGATGAAATATTTTAGGTCCTAAAGACTTTGAAAAAGCCATGTATGTGAACCTATGTGCAAAGTTTGCTTTATTCATATTGACTTCTAAAAGTTGTTTTTCTATAGTAAATAACTTTTCTGCAGTATTTAATTTTCAAACGGAGTGTCTTTTCAAGATGGAGTCTACTAGTCAATTGTAGTACATACTGCAGTGACTTCATTTATATCGGTTAAAATCGCACACGTGTCTCTTTCTCTACAAGCTTCTCTACAAACTGTTACTATTCATAATCTAAAACCAAAAGTCTATATTAATGGGCCCTTAAAGCCATAGATAACTCTGTAACAGTGCCATCCTTAAACACATTTTCAATAACTGAGGCAAAATCTCTTCTTTTTTTTAAAAAAAAAGGTCATGCCATTGTTCTGACTTGTGCTCATCAACAGAGAAAACCAAGTGGCTACACCAACACGTACAACAACTGAAGTTGTTATTCCTTGCAAGTATATAGGTTTTATTTGTGGAACCAATGGCAGTGACCTTGCGGAGATAAAAAAGGTACTTGCTCTCTTCTTTAGTATTTATCTAACGATCCAATTTACCTATACTTTGTCCCTTGTTGCCTTGTGCTCATCAAGGGATCAATGATATGCCATTGTTCTGACTTATTCTCATCGAATGAAAGGCCCTGTTGGCTTGTTGATTTATCCTTTGACAGAACATAGTCCATGCATATCACTTGTACCGTTGTACACATTTGCACATATAGGATTGCACTATTTCAATTTTTCATATTACTGTAAACTTAAAATAGTCCTCTTGAATCTTGATACCTTTGGCTCTCTAGTCCCAGATAAATATACCAAGATCGTGTGCTTCATCTTTAGTATTGTAATTCATTTGGAGTATCCACAGTGAAAACGCTTACAGTAATTTTGCTTAATTTTCAGATATCAGGTGCTGCAATCACAGTTCATGACCCAAAACCTGGAGATACAAATGCAACAATTATTATATGTGGGGATCCTGAACAAACTAAGAAGGCACAAAGCCTGATTCATGCGTTCATCTTTTGTGGTCTTTATCAAACTTGATCTGTGATGATGATACACCATCGTGAAATTTGAATCCTGAGAGGTTTTCCATGTGGAGAATTTGTCTTCTGACAGTATGTACACACAGCACACATGTAAATTATTGTAATCTTGTGTTTTAGTTTAAGAAATGGCGATGAAATGTGTGTACACCCCTGTTTCATCTTATTGCTCTCATGTCAAATCAGGCAAAGATGTATCATAACCGAGTTTTGCCATGACCATTATCTCACCTGTGGCAACTTCTGCTGGACTTTCTGCATGGATATGGTAGGGACTTTTGTGCTGGCATGACTCGACTTGCAGGATCAGAGACGACCAGAGTCAACTGTCCCTCGAGGTTCGCATTATTGCATGCTGCACCCGACGGCAATAGCTCTCCTCCCGGCGTACATGCAGGACGTTGTGCATTTGTGTCAGTGTCAGCAAGTGTCGAGAGGGAGCAGTGGCAGCCAAGTCCAAGAAATACTAGTTACATGCAATGCAAATTATCTGGCCAATTTGTGCAGCTTAAATTCCTTTTTAAACAAGAAACTTTGCACAAGTCCGTTTCTTAGAATTATCAGAATGCACTGGAATTTGGAATATGCATTGGTACAGTCTATTTAGCTATGAATAAATCACAGATCAACTGGAATAAGCATCAAAGCAACTAGGCAGAAGACAGATCACATTGCAAGCATGACATTTGAAGGACTTTGTTCCTATGCTTTCGGTTGTATCCCATTATTCCCATGCTTTGAGCAAGGCTTCAAAAGAACAAGTCATGGGCTTTTGTGTGATCTGAAACGTCTTCTGCCGTCAAGCATAGTAGTTGTGCGCCTGTTATGGCTTGTAGCCAGACAAGGAAGCGGGTGAAGGGGGTGTGCTTTTGAAATGCACAGAATAGCCTTCCAATATGCACCACCTTTCCTAATTGTTATTCAATGTAAATTTTGGATGGAGGTAAGTAGCTAGCTGGCTATACTTGCACCCCTGTTCCTCGTAGACAAGTTCAAGATCTTGGTAGACCTACTACAATGCAATGGCATGGAACTATGGAAGCTCTCCCTCCCTGAAAATGCCAGTTCTCCACTTAGCATCCATCGATTTTGCATGTTCTTACGTAGTTACGTGTACATATGTGAACACATCAATAGCTTCATTTCAAGAAATTATGCCAACCGAAAATAGAAATTAACAAACTACAACGTATTTTCAGTCCCGTGGTGGTCTGATAGCAAAATGTCTATGGAAAGCAAGTACTTATGAAATAGGGGAGAAATAAGTGAATGTATGCTCTTCAGGTGTAACTACGCATATGGCTCTTGGCTGTCGATCAGGACATTTGGACACATAGAATATCAATGTGCAACTCACCATCTTGACGTTTGGAACCTGAGGACCAAGGAGGCAAGGACAACATACTAAGGGCCTGTTTGGAACAGAGGAATTTCACAGGAATTTTGCAGGAATTTTGCAGGAAACAGTTCAATTCCCGCAGGAATCGGGAAAAATTCCCGCATTCCAAACAGGGCCTAAATAGTCATGTTTTCCATGAAGACGAAGGAGGAGGAACTAAAAAAAAGAAACCAATGAAACCCTTTGGGGGAAAAAAAGCCCAATGAAAGACTTGGACTTTGTGCAAAGAAATGGCGAATGATCACCATGTTCGGTATTCCAGCCTAGCACAGTTTTTTAGCTGGAATATTCCGATTTCTATTGACAGAAACCACAACTACAGAGTTAAGCCTAGCACCGTGAAATTTCATTTTAGAAAAATCGCGTGCTCCATGCTTTTCAAGAAAATATATTCCTCTTCAATTTTAGAGAATTCTTTAGCACAATCTAAGGGCCTATTCTTTTTATCTTTTCAAAAGCTTTTACTTTTGGCTTATCTTAGAAATTATTGTTGATTATACTAATAAGCCGTAGCCTAAGTCCACAAGCACAAGAACAGACCATGATACTAGCAGCGATACATGTTATATGATTGGGTTCTTTTCAGCTTAAAATTAGCTTATACTTATACTATCTACAGTAACTAGCTTTTAAACGGTGCGTTTGTTCAAGATGGGGTTAATAGAAAAATTGTAGTAAAAATATATTGAATTCAGTTGTACTAACTAAAATCACATATAACTATTTTCTGTACGTACGGTCTCTATCAAACAACCAAAATCCAAATATTTAAACCATAAACCATCAACTAAAAAACCCACTCATATTCAGCTAATCATGATCCGATCAGACGACAGAGACTTCTTCACTCCCCATTTCAAACCACCCAACGGCCCCAGCGCCAACCCCAACCCGCGCCACTGTGCACACTCCACGCTACCACCACCCCGTTCTGTTCCGCATTTCGCTCACTGAAAAGTGGGCCAGCTCGTCCCGGCCCATGTTGTCAGTCACTCAACAGCCACTAGTTTCGCTTCCCTCCGATTCGACTCTCGAGTCCTCCTGACTGCCACAGACATGTGGGGCCACTCAATAGCCGACTCCCGCGGGCCCGCTTGTCATCCACTTGTCAGTCGGAAGCGCGGCGCCTTCCTCGAAACCTCTCACGCGCAACTTGTCGCTACGGCTCCCCGATAAATATGCAGAAACGCGCGCACACACAGAGACACAAGTCACACAGAGAAGAGAGAGGGAGAGAGGTGAGGCGTTCGCGCCGCCCAGCTCCAGAACCTACTAGAATCTTCTCTTCCGTGCTGAGCTTTCTGATCGGGCGCGTGTTGTTAGGCCGGCGACGAATCGGGTGTCGTCTCTCCTGCGAAGGCGCGTGCGGGCTGCGGCCGGGAATGGCGTCGGGGAGGACGCCGCCGCCGGAGATCGGCGAGGAGGATCGGGAGGCGGTGGAGGTGGAGGCGGGAGTGGAGGAGGGGGAGGAAGAGGACGCGTTCGACATACCCAGTAAGAACGCCTCGCACGATCGCTCGCGGCGGCGGAGGGTACGGCGTCCTCACCAATTCCTCACTGCTCGCTCTGGTTCGAATTGTCACTAGTTGTTAGCTTTAGCTGGGGTGATTTTTGTTTCGGGTGAGGAGTTGGGGAATGAAATCACCATACTCTGGAGGTCAAAATCGTGCGCGCACTGCAATCTGCACCGCGCTACATGTTGTAATCGGTAGATGCAATCTGCACCATGGCTGGCTTTGAATTGTCACCTTTTGTGCCTGATATAGCCTCTACTGGCCATCACTAAATCAGATAGTTCTGATGGATGAGTACTGGATACTGATGGAGGCATCAATTGAATTTATAAGCACACCTTACTGCATCAAAAATCATAGCAGGAGAATGACGATTCTGGATGTGCAATTGCAGGCTACATCAGCTGCCGCATATTAGTATGTGAGTTGTGTTTATACTCTTTTTACATTGGCTGTCGCATTTGTTGCAGTTTCAGAAGTCTTAAGGTATCTTCGGTAAGGTCATAATATTAGGCACACCACTATTATTTTTCATTGCTCATTTCAGCTTGAGCTTTTAGCTTCTGGTTTATTTTCACTATTCATAAATTTCGTCTTTTTTCTGATTTTTTGAGCTTTTTTGCTCGTTCTTTTTTCTCATATTCGTTTGTATTGTCCGTGATGGGCTAATTTGTTTTTTATTTTTTAAAATTTTTAAATTTAGTTAGGTCAAATAAGGCACCATCGGCTATAATATAATTTCAGCCAGCTACAGTAATATTTTAGTCATAAACTACTTTTCCCAGCTCAACCGAACGGCACCTCAAGCTTATTAGTAGACTTTGCTTAAGTAGAAGGACGCTGTCCCCTCCCCCGACCTAAATACGCCTACATGCATATCTCTGTCCATTTTCAATTCAGTTGACCTCTCGCGTTCTTCAAGCATTATTCTTGGAGAAGGCCACGCCGAGGTAATTTGCCCAATCATACATAGTTTTACCGATCCTTTTCTTTTGTGTATTTTCGTTCAGCGAGCTTGCAGTAGTGTCCCTACATGCACTGCATTGCGTATCACAGATGAAGAGCAGGGCGGCAAGAGCTGAGACTTAGCAGTTGTCTATCCGAGTGAAGTGTAACTGGAAAGGCGTCTCGGAAAATGCAGCTTCCAGCGCTTCTCTGAACAGCAACTTTCGGAGAAGCTGCGCGCTGTGCCAAAGCGCCGGGCTTTGTCTCAACTGGAGTTGCAGAGGGGGCGATCTCTGTAGAAAGATGCAAATGCGTCGATAAGGAATAAGAGGAAGCTTGTTCACGGCGTGCAGTGCACTACAGAAGATCAGAATGCTCGTACTACACTTCACGTTCTGGTCTGCAAGTTAGTTTTAGGGATATACTCCCATCTGTGTGGCTTTTGTTTGTCCTCAGACTACTTCCATGGTTCCATCCCTATGGCTGTGAATGCCGGAACAAATTGAACGACTAGAGGACCGGACCGCCATATCTAGGCATAATGCCGGAATCCTTTTACACATTCTGCTGGATTAAACAGCTTGAATCCTTTTACACATTCTCACGAAGCACACTAGCATAATGTCTAGACTCTGGAGGTTTCCAGTTGTTCTTTTCCTGCATTCCATGCGATCCTACGCCCCTGCGTTTCTGACGACGATTCCCAGGCGCTACGACTTGAATGGGTTCATCCGCCCCAATCCCCGATCTGAACCACCGCAGCAGAGATAGGAAAGAGAATCGAACGCATCGCAGGCGAACCCGACGGCTCGCCGGCTTCTTCGCCCATGCCGTTGTCCTCCTCCGCGAAGCCATCAAGATTCAAGACCACTGCCACCGAAACGAGGAGGGAAGAAGCGGTTCGATCAACACCACGCGCCCCGCGAGCCCACGCCCACAGGATAGATCGCCACAGCTGCTGATTCTCCGCCGCTCGCCGGAGCTCCGGCGCATTCCGGCCGTCGGCATCGCTCGGCCGCATACTCCTGGAGGTCGATACGCGAAACCTTCGGTGGCAGTTTGGCCTTCCTGGAACGAGAAGGCGAGAACCTGCCTTTCGGGGGGGTTAACCGAAAACAGTAATAAATGGAGGGTCTCTTCTGTAAAAAGCCCCCCAGTGCTCCCCTAGGACCGATCCGGTCCGCTTAAGTGTGATCGGACGGTACGGATGGCGACCCAAAATCTCGGAGGATTTTTTGAGGGTCTCCTATGAAAAATATTCCTTCATCACCACACTAGGATCAATCTGCAACGCTTAAATATCATCCGACGGTTATCTGTGGCCCAGCATCGATCGCACATAATAATCGTGGTCAAACTCTCGGCCTCGCTGACCTGGAGCAGGCCGCTCCCGGGGCCGACGACCCGCGCCGCGCCGCCTCCGGCGAGCTCGTCCTCTTCCTCGAGCTCCGCGCCGCCACGCTTCGCTAGCTGGGCGTGCTCGGCCGCCGACGCAATGCTTCGCCGGTGGCATCGCGCGCCTCGACATCAAGCGGCCGTCGCCAAGCTAGGTCCTTTCCCACGCGCTCGACCAGTCCATCGCAGCCTCGCCACGGGGACGGACGCGTGCAAGGTAGCCCAACGCGAGCGCCACCTTGACCGCCGACGAGTGGGGCGGGCGTCGGGTCACCGCGCCGGCCGCCGGAACTTCTGCGTCGAGCGAGAATAGAACGGGATGGAAACGGAGAAAGCAGGGCAAGGCGGTGAGATGGACTTGCCATTGGATTAGTTGTTCTTGATTCCTTTTCTTTAAGGCTTGGTTAAGTAAAGAAATTACAAAATAATTCTTGCGATCAGGACGTGACAAGTAGAGAAATGTGCGAGCATTTCAGTCACAAAATACATCTCCCATTGAAATATTTTTAGAGCCATTTCTACCATAACTGGTGAGCTGACATAAGTTGATGAAGCATATCATAACATGGTACATGAAAGATGAAACACTCTTTTACATGCCTAATCTTATGTTCTTCTTGTAGCACATTGTAATTATGTGCTGCTCTCGGTTTGTTACCTTCCAAACAATAGTAACCGACACATGCTAAAGTTTCTCATAACAAAACCTGAGCTAGTATATAACAAAAGTACTTACATATGTACCCAAAACATGGCCAAGCAGCTCACTTGAGTTGGATCTTATTAATGACAGCAAAAACAGTACTAGCAGTAGCATGAGTAGGCAAGATGGCTCTTCTTGGAGACATATGTGGAGATGAAGTCTGAAGCCTGAGCTGAAGTGCCCAACACCGGAGCAGGAACAAGGATTTGCGTCAGGCCTGATGCGATCCTCTTACCGGTGACTTGTCCGTAGAACAAGCCGGCGATTGCAGGGACGAACACGTCGCTCTGTGAACAGATTTCAAGGTCCAGGGCTCTTGCTAGGTCTGAATCGCCAGATTTCAAGAATTCACCTTTCTTCTCAGATGGCATTATGTCGTCCTGCACGAAAACAAAATGTAGGTTAAGAACTCTGCTACTCGTTTTACCTACAACACACGGTTGTGCGCTACAAGTTGGAGAAACAAAGGCAATAATCAAACCATGTCAATCACCTGAACTTTGTGTGCGTTCTCCTATGCAATATAAGCATAGGTTTTATGCCAGCTAATATATCGTGGCAACAAGAGAATGTCTTTCACAGTGTAGCACTCAGGAAGAATTGTTTGGGAGCAAACAGAATATGATGCACATTAATCAAATGGTGAATGAGTTACTTGCCTTGGTATAAGTGTTTGGAAATGCTTCCTTCAGAGTATTCAGACCTTTGTGCCACCACGTCTCTGTCAAATAGATGGTTGTATTAGCAGAGAAGCCAACCTTCTTCAGGAAATCCATAACCTCCTGAGGGTTATAACAGCCTTTTCTTCTTGCACCGCCACTTGTTGTGCAGATCTTCTTTCGTAGCAAGTCAGTCTGCATATCGACAGCCAAGACCTTCCCATCTGATTTCTTGCTTAGTTGTTTAAGCCTGTCCAACATCTGTTTGGCCACTTCTGAAAATTCTGGCTTCAATTCGAGGCCACTGAACATAGCAAGGCAAGCAGTCGAATCCAAGTCCTTGTTATTCGTCCCTTTTGGTTTTAGACTTACCGAAGAGAAAATAATCGCAAGTCGTAAGTAATTATTTGTTTGGAAGATGGGCTGAATGGTTTCTATGATGAAGTCTTCGGTCACCCGGTTTGGTACTCTAATAACTGCTGGCTTCTTAGCACTAAATTCATCAGGGAGTTCATGTACTACTTTGACAACACCATCCAAGCTCCTCATGAATTTCTGCACATCGTACATGTCTTGGAATTTTCTGATCATGCAATTTATACCATTAGTGGAGAACTGAGATGATAACAATCATCAGCATTTATAAAACAAATGTCCAATGGCTTTGTGGAATTCATTATTTTTATTTGCAAAACTGAATGTAACCTCATTTAGGCTAAAGTGGATATGAATGCTTATCCATTTAAAAACAATTCAACATTTTAATATATTTGCATATAAAACAAATGTCCAATGGCTTATGGCTTTTGGATTAAAATTTTAAATTCTGACTGTTCACAGGAAAGAGTACAGAGAGAGATATTCGCGTGTGATTTTGATCGATATAAATAAATTCAGTATAGTGTATACTACAATCGACTTGTAGACGCCGTATTGAAAAGACACATCATTTAAAAGCTAGCCACTGTAGCATAAGCCAAAAGTTATAAGCCATAACCTCAAAAGAACCCAGCCCTTATCTTACGAGATGGTTGATCTTCATTTGTATATACACCCAAATTCTTTGGCTAAAATTTTTTAGATGCTCATGTAGTGAAACACAAGTTTTCAGCCAGCAGGTATCTACAGTGATCGGGTCTCTTCTTTTTAGGTTCTAAAAACTTTCAAACGAAGTGCCTTTTCAATGCGAAGTCTACAAGTTGATAGTAGTATATATTGTAGCAACTTCATTTATATCGGTCAAAACCGTATACGAGTTTCAGTTACTCCGTACTCTCTCTCATGAATAGCCTAAAAACTATAAACCATAGTCATAAACCAAAGCCAAAAAGAACAGGCCTGATCATAGAACTGACTAAAATTGTCTCCTTTTTCAAGAAACATACCGCCTCTTTCCTAATTCATTTCCTCTTATTTCCGGAAGTACAAGTGTTGCACCCAGGTACCTTGCGATAACTACAGCATCAGAAATCTGCAAACAAAGGCCGAGAATTAAAACCACAAGATTATTTTTGTTTACAAAGTCATGTGGACAAGTTCCAACTTCCAAGTTGCAGGCATACCTGTGAGATATGGTATTCAGGACTAATAGTCAATGAGAATGTAACAAAACCGTTAGACTGCTGAGACTCTGAAGAAATCATAAGTGTGACTGTGTGAGTAACCAAACTACTACTAATCAGCAAGAGATACGGATGTAAAGAACTTCTCAAATTAAGAATGTATTTTTACTTGGACTTGGTTTGGACCAGCAGGGTTTAATCTCCTCATTAGCCTCATTTAGGAGCTCCACTCCAGCCCTATTGACCTTGGTCATTTCAGAATTGTCTGCAACCTTCATTGCATTGAATTCTGCACCTGTTGCCTCCAAGTTCAGCTGTTGATGTTCAAATTGGGAGCAATTAGATCAGTTGAAAAAAATAGCTTTTTTACATCATCGTAAACTCGAAGTGTAGTCAATTGACTCACAGCAGAGCCTTCAACAAGTGAAAGACCGGAATCCAGTAACCTCTGGTTCATCAATAACAGGTTAGTTATTGGAACTATGCGATAACTCAGCGGTTTACCGGGCGAGAGGCAGCAGGTTAGCCAGAGACAGAGAGTTAGATCACGTTCTAAAATGTGGTTAAAGATAGTGATTCCTGTCTAAAGAAATTAAAAATGATGAATTTTCTCCTTTCTTTTTATCTTTGCAATTGATACTTTCTTTTTTACTGAACTGCCCCCACCGACCTTTTCTTTTGGGAAGCTCGTAATTTATTCCTCACAGACACCCGAGCTTCTGATTCTTTTTTGAATCCAAAGCTAATGACTATTCGTGCAACGTGCTGATTAAATGGAATTGAATAATAAAACCCTAGTTAAGCCCTTAAAGTCAAGGTCACACACACACACACAACTTCAAGATCCCCTTCTCCAGTAGATCCACAAATCACTTGACATTTTTGGCAAGAAGTACAAGAAAACAAAATCTCCATCCTAATCGCACTCCACACTCCACAAATCAGTCAAAACCAGAGACCGACAAGCAAATCATTCGTGCCAAGCAGGATTCTCTCAACTAAAGAAAGCAGAAACAAGTGATTGATTGTCACAGAGAACTTGCCACACAACCAAATCAAGAATCAAGAACACGACAGTATCACAACATCTTGTAGACCAAGAACATGGAGGACAAGGTAGAGAGGAGGAGACATCTTTGCTAAGAACCTCTGAGCCTGAGGAGAAGTGGTCGTGCTTGATCATGTTGCCGAGCATGACGAACATGGAGAGGGTGAGGAAGCCCGCCACCACCTGCCGGGGGTCCACCGCCATTGGAGTACTGGACCAAGACCAGCCCAACTGAGCCGAGCGAGCGAGCCGACGGCAAGCAAGAAGACGAGGGAACCACCGACAGAGGCGCACACAGAGACTAGAGAGAGTAGAGGGACACTCCCTTCAGGACGCACGAGGAGAGTGCCGGCTTGCTTGCCGCTATAAATAATAGGGAGTGTTCCTTGTGCAGTCGTACTGCCGCGGACACTGCGGCCGGGTTTTATTGCCGAGTTTGCTATCCATGCTAGGTGGTGTATGACTACACGGTAGTACAACCCTCCGTCCTGTCATGTTCTACAGAAAATGGGTAGCCATTTAGACCGTGTTTGTACCAGGGAGATTATTTAGTAGTAATTCTCTGATTGAACAAATGAATTCTACAGTAGTTATATTATAGAATGAGAGTTATTAGTGGACTTATATGCGTGTATGACATAGAGTTGGATATTCGTAGAAAATTGTCCAATCTTAGATGTAGTCGTACCGATGACGTCTGCTTCACCAAGGTTTTGTTCTGTATGTGTGTGTGTGTTTTTTTTATAAAAAGATAGGATGTGCATACATAGAATGGAACCTTAGTGAGTGCTCTAGTCAACACTGGCTAGAGCATCCTCCTTAAAAAGGATGGAGCACTTAGCAAGCATGTAAACACTCAACTCTTTTTTGGGGATATCATCTTAATTAATGAAACAACCCAAAATTTCAATTTGTTGAAATTTGATTGAAATTGAAATTTTTGCTAAATTAGGAAAGTTACCTCCACTTCCTGCTTTCCCTTATGAGAATTATGCCTTCACCTCTCCCTTGGTGCTTCTAGGCCACAGCGCCACTGCCCTGCTCACGTTGTTGCATGCCAACCACCGTTCGTGCACGCCAGTGCTTTTTCGACCACTCGCTAGTGCAACATCGTCAACGAAGGCACAATGACCTTGCCCACCTCACCGACTGGCCGTACCTCGCCATTACGCCGCCGCTGACCATGTGCCAGCTGCTCCATCGCCAAAGCTTGTTGTTGCCACCTACTACCGCCAGCCGCTCGACACGTGTGCATGCCGCTGCTCACCACACCAGCTCGCACGTCCATACCAGTGAGGAGCCCAGCCTCTCCCGTCGCAAGCACAACTGCTAGCATCGTCGCTGCAGCGTCGAAGCTACTTGACCGATCATGCCGCCGTCCACGTGTCGAGTGCCCCATTGCCAGCTCCTGGCACACCACCTTCATTGACTATAAAGCCGAGCCTAGCTACTCAAACACCACAATTCGCACCATCTCTCAACCCCATAGAACTTCCCCTCCTCTCTAACCAAGTTTCGCTGTTGACACTGAATTCTCACCGATGAGCCCCAAAAACCAAATTCTAGTTGTAGCATCATCTCTGATCAAATTAACCGCACCCATAGCACCGCCTCAACCCCCGTGAAGCTATCCTCAACTTTCCATCCCACCTCGCCATCCCTAATTCACCGTTGCCATGCACTACAACCTGGCCATCCACAGTTACCATCGCCAGCACAACACAAGCCATCCCCGAGCTAAGTCATCACCACTTCTAGACTGCACATACCTCCTAGATGCTCGAACAATGCTCAATTCGACTGAAGCCTTGCTATGTCGTGGTTGTAACAGTCCAACTGTTTTTTTAAAAAAATTGAGTGTAAACAAATTATTAAATTAATTAATTTGATTTAAAATAAAACTTTATATTTTGGTTGCTTGAATTTTTAAATTTGAATTACCCTATTTTTCTGCTTTCAAAAAGGCTTGACTTTGAAAAGTAATTTAAGTAAAAACCTAAAAATATTATTAAACAAAGGTTATTTTGAATTGGCTTTTATCTAAATTTTTGATGATTTTTTGGAATTTAAAACCTAATGTTAAAATAAAAAGTATTTTCACTATAAAAATTTAATACCAAATTAAGTTGGAAATATTTTTCCAAGTCTAACTTGGCTCCTAGAATTTTTGCGAATTTTTTGGATTTTTTGGAATTTATTTGGTATTTTTCTGAACCTTTTGAGTTTTCTTAGGTTTTCTTTAACTAAAAATTTAAATTTTTTAATTTAAAATCCCCGCCTCTCTCCTGGGCTGACACCTGGCCGGCCCAGATTGTGCCACACCACCATCCGGCTCATCCCTGCCGTCAGCCCCTTCTCTCTCTCCTCCCGCTCGCTCTCTTCCCCTGCGGGCCCACTTTCCAACCTCTCTCTCCGCCGGCCCCACTCGTCGGCCGCCGCCATCCCCTCTCCTTCTCTCTCTTTGCCGACTAGGCCCACCGACCAGGCGATTCTTCCCTGTGCCCCTTCTTCCTCCACCGACCCCTCTCTCTCCTCCAACCGCCGCAATCTGTACCGACACCCTTGCCCACCTTCCTTTCTAGCACGGCTATTTTGCCCCTCTTTCTTCTTTCGTAATCACCATGTCGGATCCCCCCAACCCCATCCCCATTTCCTCCTTCTCTGCAATCACTGTCGTCGCCCATGATCCTCAGCGAGAAATTAGGCCGTCGTGCTCCCTTACCCCCTATTTAAACCCCACCTTGGGCACCGCATCCCCCCACACCACCCCTCCTGGACACCCTCTCCTCTACGCCCAAGGCACCCCAGCGCCGAGCTTCCCCTCCTCCTACGCTAGTGACTCCCTCCGGCGAGCAATCGCCGTCACTCTAGTGATGCCATAGCCTCAACGTCGCCGCCTTTAGCTTCGCCGCACCGCTGCGATCCTTCCCCACCCCTTCTCCACGCAAGAGCGCAGCTAGAGTGCTGAGACCGCCGAAGCCGACCGCTACCACCGCTTCCCCTCTGTCGTCGACCACTTCTCGGCCACTGCCGCTTCCCTCTCTCTTCTGCGCCGAATCCCCTCACTTCCCTCTGTCTTCTGCACCGCTTCCCGACCACCGTTGTCCACCCTACCATCAGTGACCATGCATCGCTCCTCTTCAGTGTGTCCACATCAGATGGCACAACTGAGGCGGCTACTACATGGCACCACATGGCACCCCACCTCAATGCCACACCGTGAAAGATTAAGCTATATTTAAATTGGTTTTAGTGAAAATGACAAATACTATTATGAGGTTTTGGTGATAATGACAAATGTATTTGTGAGGCTAACCTTGTTATTGATTATAATATTACTTAGTCTCATTTGCATGAAAAGGTGAAATCAAAGAGGTATGTATTTGAAATCATATTCTTATATTATTAGCGCATTCCTTGTATCTAAAATATAGATTGAACTTCACAAATAGTCCAAAATAAATATGTGCATATATTTTCATTACATATACTTAGATGCACACTGTAGTAAAAATGGCCCCCACCAAAACCCATCCGGCCTGTTAGGGGCTACAAGGCCCAATAAGATATGTACAATGACATGTATGCCCTCTACAGGGTGCTCAACTATGAGGGTATTATTGTAATCATGCCTTATGGACATGTATATATATGCCCCTGGTCATGGAGGCGGGCAAGAATAGCCCATTCATCATAACAACTCTACTACTCTCCTAGGTACTATTTGGCCTGTAGCCACAACAGTTAGCGCTGTTCGTGGGGGCGACAGAGAGAAAGCCGTGGAACTGAGAGGTGATGGCGCCTAAGAAGGCATCGTCGACAGCAAAAAGAAAGCAGAGCATGATGGCAACAGTCACGAATGCCAGGGCCTCAGGTGGTGGGCCGTCTGCGTCGGTACCTGAGGCCGGCGTTGATGGCGACGTCGGTGCGACTAACGGCCCCAGCGCTGACATCCTCGTGAGTACGATCGGCCACCACGGAGACCGCCGGGGTGTGATGGTCGGCCCCGTCGATGGTGCAACGGTCGACCCCGTCAGTGGTGTCCGCGTCAGTGGGATCATCGGCACCGACACCCGCGCTGGCATGTCTAGCGATCTTGGATCCAGCGCGGGGGCGACCGGTGGTCCTGACGCCCACATTGGTCTCATCATCGCCCGTGAGGCCAATCGCACCGATGCACCAAACAGCTTCGGCGAGCAGGCTGTTATCACCAGCAACCTCGCAGCGCATGCTTCCGTTCAAGTGGGTATGGCTGCCCCAAGATAGAAAGCACTTTGATGGTGGCCCTCGGGACATTGCAGCGCGAGCTAGCAGACCTCCGGGGGGCCATGCTGGAGATGCAAGAGGCTCGGAGTCAGCAAACACCACCGACTGCGGTGGTAGAGGTCACACCCGACCAAGCGGATAGCTGTGACACCCCGCCTCCAGTCGTAGCATACTATGACACAGATCTAGAGTCTCCACTCTCCGCCAGCCTGTAGTAGTCAGCGTATCCAGAAGACATCAAATTCCCGACCATCAAGCCATATAAAGGCGATACGGACTCTAGGGAGTTCGTTTGAGTGTACGAGACAACTATCGAGGCCGCCAGCGGGGATGACTCTACCAAAGCGAAGGGACTGTCGCTCACCTTACAGGGGGTGGCGCTCTCCTAATTTTTCACCATCAAGCCAAACTCCATATATGCGTGGGAGCGGATTCGCGATCGCTTATACAACAACTTCCAGGGTAACTACGTCGAGCGAGTCGATGTAGACCAACTCTTTGCCATCAAGCAGAAGCCCTCTAAAAAGCTCCGAGAGTACTTCAAACGCTTCACCAAGGTTCGCTGTCAAGTTAAAGACGTGAACGAGACCACAATCATCAAAGCGGTGATTCAGGGCCTTCGCCTGGGGCCGCTGGTCAAATACAACATGCGCAAACCCATAAAGATAGTTACCAAACTCTTTGACAAGATGGAGGAATATGTGAGAGCAGAGAAAGGCGCACAGCGGCGCAGGGGTGACACCTCTGACACCAAGCAAATGCAAGACCCCCCGAAAGACACCTCCAGTCGCAAGCAATGCAAAGCCCATAGGGCCAAATATGTCTTCGGCATCGACGGCGGGTCCGACGATAGCACCCCTGTTAGCTGAGGACAGGGTTGTAGAGGTCAGGGGCACGGACGAGGCCAGGACCATGAGGATGGAGCACGCGGCAACGGAGAGAACCAACAACATGGGCTTTGGTGCGAGGTACATGGGCGCAGCAACCACCTCACTCGAGGCTGCCCCACCATCGCAATGATCCGGCAGAGCGTCGCCAGGAACAGAGCCCTAGAAGCGAGGACCCCAGTGGTGGCCCATGTACAACAGCCCTTAGAGGACCTTCTACGGATACAGTCTGCCGAGGGAGGGCAGCGCTGCATCATAAATGTTATCTCAAGAGATTTGTAGCTAGAATTCTCATTTGCACAACAGCAAAAGGCTTACACCCGTCGGCTGCATCACCTGGCGGCGTACCCTACCTAGGTGCCATCGACCAGGCCACAAAATGACATCACCTACACAATCGTCGATGCGGACGTAGTCGACTTTCCTTACTAAGATCCCTTGGTGATCTAGGCCACCATCGCCAGATGTGACGTTAAGCGCGTTCAGGTCGATGGGAGTAGCTCTGTCGACATTCTATTTGCGGGGGCTTTCGACCAGATGGGAATCCCCCACAGTAGGCTCGGGCCTCTGGAGATCCTGCTCCAGGGTTTCAGGGGTCAACCACTGAAAGCTCTAGGTCAAATACAATTACAGGTGTCCTTCGGGCAAGACGATCAGGCGAGAAGTGAGGACGTCACTTTCGACATCATCGACCTTCCCTACCCATACAACGCCATCCTTGGATGCCCGACCCTTAACGCTTTTAGGGCGGTCCTGCACCACAACTTCCTCTGCATGAAACTTCCAGGTCTACAGGGCATTGTTACCATATTTGGAGACCAAGATCTCGCCCACCAAATAGAACTCGGTACGCGTGGTCCCCTCCGAAAGGTACACACCATCAGGGACACCCTCAACATAGGTACACCCTCTGCCCCGGGGTGGACGCCCAAGCCCAGGTCTGACGGTGGAGTCAAGAGAATCTCTCTGCATACCGTAGACCAACAAGTTTCCATTGACGAGGGCCTCCCCTTGGAGGTCGAGCATGCCCTACTCCACGTTCTTCGTGACAACGCGGACGTCTTCACATGGTCACCAGCCGATATCAAGGGGGCGGACCGCAGCATCATCGAGCATGGCCTCGCGGTTCGCCCTAACGCTAAACCAATCAAACAAAGGCTCCGACGTATGTCACTCGATGCTAATAATATGTTTGAGTTTCTACTGTCGCCGAGCAATCCAATAGCCAATCAATACAACTAGAAGTAAGAACAATCACAAACAATTAGAACTAGCAAAAGTAGAAGAACAGTGGACAAAAGTTTGAGAAAGAACAATCCAGCATCTTCTTTATTCCAATAGATTGATGTGCACAAAATAGAGAGCCTCTCCATTTCTATGTACAACGAACTAATCTAAAGAGCTGTGATATAAACCCACCTCTTCAACTTGGAGAGGAAGAAGGACGCAAGGCGAGGCCACTGTGGCCGGCTGCACCTCCCCCTTAGAGCATCTCCAGCAGGAGCCCTCAAATCAAGTCCCCTATTTTTGATTTGATGGCTCTCCTAACATTTGAGAGCTTGATTTTTTTGCATCTACTCCATCAGCTCTCAAATCAGGACCCTCAAATTCATCCTAATAGACACTGCCATGTGGGACCCATTCATCATCCTAAACTAAAATTTGAGGGCTGAGGACAAAAACACAGGTCCAGCAGTGCCCCCTACTCAGGCCCTCAAAAGTAGGGGCCTCCTCCAGGGTCCCCAGGAATGAGGGCTTGATGGGTGAATTTGAGGGCCTCTTACTTTTGAGAGCCTGAGTAGGGGCCCTGCTGGACCTGTGTTTTTGTCCTCAGCCCTCAAATTTTGGTTTAAAGGCTTGGTTGAGGGACCTGCTGGAATGGTTTCCTAACAGGAACCACCACCTCGAACGGGATGCAGCCCCACGCGCGCGCGGGGTCAAACTGCCACAAGGCCGCGGGCCCCTCACCGGCGAGTGGACAGTGGCGATGGCCATGCACACGTACGTTGTACGTGCCGGCGGTGCACGCTCGGCTTGGCTGGCTGGGATCCCTCGGTGCCTGGTTCGTTGCTTCGGTGTGGCCTTCGAGTTGTGTCGCTCGTGTTCGCGTACATAGGCGCATCGATCGGTGCACGAGCGGCTAGCATTGCTTGTTCCTTTCTTGACGGTCGGACTCGGACTCGGACCAGTCAGGTGTTTAGGCGTGGCGAACGTCCTGGCCTGACTGCATCCGTTTGTACATTGGCATGGAGCACGGCTGCACGTATGGCGAACCCAACCACATCTGGTTCGATTACACCCGTGTTGGCCTGATCCAGGCTTAGCCTGGCATACCTAGAAGTAACTGGGTTTGCTAGCGGCCCAGCCCAGCCTGCCTGGCCCATTTTTACGGCAGGCTTGGATCTACATGATGACGTGTCTTACAGCTTGGCAATGACGAGAATGCCTTTCCGCCTAGGCGGCTAACTTCTTTATAATTTATGGCTTGTAACTTATGATTTATACTACAGTAATTAACTTTTAAACGGTGTATTTTTAAGGCAAGGTCAACAGAAAAATTATAGTTAAAATTATACTGAGTTCAGCTATACTGATCAAAATCACATACGACTATTTTTCTCTACATACTATCTCTTACGAACAGTCAGAATTCAAAAATTTAAGTTATAAATTATAAATTACAGTCTAAAAAATCCAGTTAAATATGCCTAGTAATCCACTACAGTCTGCATTTGCACCTGAGCATCTCAACCCATTGCAGCTGGCCGCCCCCGGTTCGTATGTACCAGCTAGCACCCGGCAAACCAACGCGCACATACTAAGCGTGCATCGACTCAACCGGGCCGGCCACGCCGCGCGCACGGCCCGCGTCGATTACAGCTAAAAATCAACAGCACCCACAAGGCCACAACTCACAGTAACGGACCGGCCGAGCCAGCTCATCTATCTCGAATTCTCGATTACTCTTGTTGACTTTTTATTTTCGAAGTTACTCTTGTTGACTTAACCGGGTCTTGCCTGGCTTACCTAGACCAGCCCGAAGCCCCGAACACATATATCGTGCAGGCTTAGAGCAACTCAACAGGGCCCCTACTTGAGCTCTCAAACCTCATATTTGAGAGCTTGAGGTAAAAATAGAGGTACAGCAGGGTCCCTACTAGAACCCTCAAATTTGAGGAGCCCCTCAAATCACCCTCCCACCCCTCATTCCTAGGGGCTCCCTCCCACCCCACCCCTCATTTTCCTGTTTTTTTCCCGCACCGTGAAACTTCTCCCACTCTCGGCCAAAATTCCCCGCCCGCCTCTTCCCCTCCCGTCCGCCGAATCTCCCCCCTGCATCTTTCCCCGCCGCCTCCCTCCCTCCCCGCCTGCATCTTTCCCCGCCCGCCCGCCTCCCTCGCCCGACGCCTCCGCCGCTTCCCCGCCCGCCCGCCTCCCTCGCCTGACGCCTCCGCCCGTCGCCGACAAAATCCGCCGCTTCCGCTCACCCCCGCCTCCGTCGCCGCCGCCTCCGCTCACCCCCGCGCACCTCTTTCCCCGCCGCCTCTCTCCCCGCCCGCCTCCTCCGCTTCCCCGCCTGCCCGCCTCCTCCACTTCCCTGCCCGCCCGCCTTCCTCGCCGACGCCGTCCTTGCCCGAATGGATTTGTCCGGAGTGGGTCCCATGTGTCAGTGTGTGTGGAATGGATTTGAGGGCTTAGATTTGAGGGGTGCTGTTGGAGTAGAAGCAAAAAAATTAGGCCCTCAAAAGTAGAGGAGCCCTCAAATGAAAAGTAGGGGCTTAGATTTGAGGGCTACTGCTGGAGTTACTCTTAGCCGCTTAGGTCCAACCAACCATTTACGTTATGACGATAAAACATGCAAATATCGCACACGTAAAGATGCTTTTTTTTCCCGTAAGGCCAGCAATGTGTAATCCTCTCTAGGCTCTATTACGATCTGCTCAAAACGGCTTAGATTTCTAGCTTATGATTTATTTTCACTATTTAATAATTTCATCTTTTTTCGGTTTTTCGGTTTTTTAGTTTTTTGTCGGTTCTTTTTCTGTATTCGTTTATTCTGTCCGTGATGGGCTAACTAATTTTTTATTTTTAAATTTAATTACACTAAATAAGCTATCATCAGGTACAATACAATTTTAATCAGCTACAATACTTTTCAGCCATAACCCACGCAAAAAAGCCATTTTGAGCACCCCTACGCGTTGATTTCTTTCAGGTGCAGGCCGCCTCATTCACACAGTGCTTTGTGCCTGGTGGCAATGCTAAAGTCGTCTCGATAAAATAGACTGGAAACTGATACACCGGAAATTGCATGTATGAACCGAATGAGATACCGATGGATCGTTGGATCGCCCAATACGTGCACGCATCGCCAGCCCTAGTGGCATCATGGATAAAGATCTCTGTATCTGACACTCGACCATGCACAAGCCAAAAGCCACCGACGTTTCCTACTTTGCGGTAACCTCTCAATCTCATTGTACATTCCTATTTAATTTAATTTAATTACGTAATTTTAGGTAGCATTTGCGCTCACATGAGCTAGGCTTCATCGTGCATGTCACCGTTGCGAGTGTCGTGTGAAAGTGAGAAGAATTTGAGAATGGACGGAGTATTCTAGCTTTTCCTATTTTAATTCGGTTAATGCTGCTACTCAATTTGCAAGTATTTGGGCCGCAATCACAAGGACAATGTGCCGGTGTGATCTGTTTTAATAGCTATCATATCATGCTTAATTTCAAGGAAATGATCATCGGATAGTATATGTAGTTTGTCTTTCATTTTCAGTGTCCGTTGCCTTTCGAGACGACGCACCCAACGGAAGTCACTCTCATCTAGAAGACATGTACCTCATTTTCCATTCTCAACCATGCATTTGGCTTATCTATTCTGTAGAGTGGTCACTTACGAAAGTAATGTCCTACTGGTTATTTTCATGTAAGGTTACATGAAGGATTCGAAAATAGCAATGTCATGGATGTGGGCCTTAGGTCTAGTCGGTTCATTATTAGAAAATAGAGATTAGTTTCTATTTAAGTTATAGATTAGTTTTCTTTTTTAGAGATATGATTAGGGATATGATATTAATTTCTATATTTATTAGAAATATGATTGAGATTAGATTCTACCTGTTAGGAGAAGCCCATATATATAAAGGGGCTACCGCATGCTATTAGAACCAAGCAGAGAAATAACAAAGTTATTCTCATCTATAGTCTCCTCTCTTTCTCCCTCTACGCTGACGCCACCCGGCCATCCTCTCAGTGGTGTTTACCCTCTATGAACTAAGGTTCGTGACAACATGGTATCATAACAGTCGATCCTTTCCCATGACTTCTGCTACCATGGTTCCTAATGTCAAGTTGTTGGCCACGATAAAGGCTAACGCCAACAAGATGGCCAGCATCAACAAGGAGATGACGGCCGTCTTCCTCAACATGCATGCCATCTTGGAGAAAATGGTCGCGATTCAGGAGATGGCTGCGTCCAAACCCAAGCAGTATCATGCGAGCCAGCTCATCGTTGGATGCCGCGTGCCCCAGGCTCTCGAACAGCGCAGCGAGCTCGAACCGTGAGATCCAGCTGTCACCATTTGCCCGCTGAAAGACCTCGCTGGGATCCTACTCGCCCGTTGCCGGCAGCAACGCTGCTCCTGGCAGCCTTGATGCCGTGCGCCCCAGGGTCGCCGTCTACCTTCGGGAACTCGTCCCCTTTGCCGAGATCGATGCTGCTACGCTCGTCCGTCACCTACTCTGTTACGCCGATCTACTCTATGAAGTAACGTTCGTGACAAGCAATTTTTAAAATCATGTTGGGGTTTAGGTAAAAAGTATGTTTTCTACTCTTCTATGAAAAGCGAACTTTTTTTACTTTCATGCGAATCATGCTCTCTACCAGTCATTAAAAAACTAAGAAATCTTCTTTTTTAAAAAATATATAGTTCTTCCAGCAAAGAAATCTTTTTTTTTAAAAAAAAATCTAGTTCTTCCAGCTAGCCTCAATGCCTCATTCGAGCTGACCGACCTTTCCAATGCCCTGGTTGGAAAGACAGGCAGTCCCAACAACCAAGCATTAAAATTTCCAAGCAAAGCATACAAGGAAACCTAATCTATCGTACGAACACAGAATATTTTTCAATGCCATTGTGCAACTGGATAAGATCACATTACACATACACAGTCACCCTACCCAACCCCCCCCCCCCCCCCCCACCCTCCTACCTAATTTGATCCATTTTCTAATCTAATCACATTTGCCCACATTTAAGATGGCATTAGGAATAGGCATCTATAACAAGCAGCATAAGGATTCTACATCACCCACCCTTTGTCTGTTCTTCAACCTTGTCACCAAGAAAATCTTGAAGAAAACTAGAACGAACAATCAACAATGTCACTAGCTCATGCGACGCACCGATGCTGCTGTATGAAAACAATGCGGCGGAGCCGCCAAAAAAGATGTTGGCGATTACCTTTCACCCAATTCCCTAAGAAACAAAAAAAAATCACATCATTTTGTGTTAGTGCTTTCAAGTAGTTTATGTGGCAACTCGCTGCTGTTTCTCCCTTGTTTGCTTGTTTGGTGAAAACAGAGGGCGTTGTTGTGCATAAAAAAAGAAAAAAAAACCTTCCATCGTGGTGTAGATCTACACACCACGCAGATTGCCGAGAGGGAAAAACCTTCACATCGTGGTAGCTTTTTTCAAAACAAAGTCACCTGCAAAAGTCACCTTCTTTCTTGGGATTAGACATTTCAGGTTTGGATTCTCCCTCATTGGCCATTTCATCCCACAAAGCAAGCAGAACACTGGTCATGGGCAATTAACTTGATAGTAGTACAATCATAGGATCCCTCATCCAGCGAATCAAATTACAGCAACAAATTAAATAGCTTGAGAGAGCAAGAGCAAAGCAATTAACTAATCACCATCATCATCAGGTAATGATGGTCCCGGGGTTAGGTCAGTTCATATCAGTTCATACATGTCTTGAAACTTAGACCCTTACACATCAAACTTAGACCCTTATACATTGCAATTATATAGTAATTAGTAACAACTCTACTGGCCAAGAGCGATCAAAGGCTAACTGTAAATTTGCACCTACTAACTAGTGTCCACTATTTTGAAGATCAGACAATGAGAAGGACCTAGGAGACCTCAAGGTTCCATTCCTCCTCACCACACCCATCTGTGCGTGCGCACTGAGCCTATGGGGAGGCAATGCCGGCGCCTCTCTCAAGTTCTTGCCGCGGTGTTCCGGTTCTTCCTCGTCTGAATCCTCCTCTTCCCCCTCGTCCCCCTCGGCGACGGCGTGGTCGGGGGCGAGGAGCGGGGGCAGGTAGGTGGCCGTGGCGAGCGAGCTGCAGGAGGCCCGCCGCGACCAGGTGGCCAGGATGCGGCGGCGCTTGTTGAAGGGGTTCTCCGGCTTGGCGAGCTCCCTGACAGCCGCGACGGCGGCTGCCTCTGCGAGGCTGGTGAAAGACTTGGACTTCCCGGCGTAGAAGTTGGACAGGCCCCTCCAGATTTAAACGAAACAGGAGTTAATTCTGTGCTCTTGCTTTTGTCAGTTGCAGTTGAGGAAGTGATTAAGGATCTCTAAATAGTCGCTTTCTTGCGCATGCATCTGACGTGCCTAGGAAATGCGTTGCTAATGCTTATCCGGTGCTAACTACGGATGATCTTTCCACCGCTTGTTTGGGCTTGGAACTTAATGGTTTGAATGGAATACATATCTGCCGCGCTATTCTAGGCAACTATGGATCAAAATTGCTTAGCCACTAGTACGAAGACAAGCATGTAAGCAAAGGAGTACCAAGATCGTCCAAGGTTCTGTTTTGTTTCCTTCAGAGAAGAGGAAGAACCCAAAATTTCCGATTTCTCACGCCATTACCGCGATCTAGAACTTCATTACACATCGCAAGCAAGCTCATACAAAAGTTCCTCTTTTTTCTTTAAAAAAAATCATTTTGCGCAAGCAAAAGGAAGATAATAGAAGACAACATAAACACAAGCATGTTTAAGAGCTTTGACTCACTTGATGGGTAAGGAGTCCTCCAAGGCGTCCAAGCACCCGAGCCCCACCTCCTCCCTGAGCTTGCTCTCCACCTCCTCCTCTTCCTCCTCCCCCTTCTCGCCGGCCTCCGACGAGGAGTTCTCCCCGATCGACGAGCTCGCGGGCGACGGCGCGCCGATCGACGAGCTCTCCGTCAGCACCTCCTCCCCTTCCTCCTCCTCTATGAAGAACCCGTCGCTCATCCTCTTCCCCACCGCCGCCTCACGCTCGCCTCCGCCCTTCTTCCCCGATCCGGGAAAGCCGTAGGCCGGCGGAGCCTCCGCCACCGCCGTCGACATGTCTGAGAAGCAAGATTCGACGATCCGGACGATGCCAGTGTAAGCTAAGAGCAAATCTCGGATGGATTGGATGTATGTCCGCCCAAGAACAGGGACGACAACTCAACAACTTGGTAAGGAAGAAGAAACGAAGGACAGTATAAGAGCAATGACAGGAGGGAAGTCGGGTTGGCGGGGTCTTTGTAGGCACCCGGATCCTCTGCAGCTTAGGCCCCGTTTGGCATAGCTCCACCTCCGGCTCATGGAGCTGTTTGGAGCCGTTTTGTGCCAAACGGGGTAAAACAAAATAGCTCCACCTAAGGAGTCCTTTAAAACATGCTGAGACAAAAGATATGTACGAGATGGAGCTGAAAAAAGTAGCTCCACTCGACTCCATCCGCAGGCCCGCATGCCACTGCCCTTGTACTTTCGTGAATTTACGCGATTTGGCACCGGCTCTTCTATTATTCCGTTCCCGTTCCTCTGTTCGGTCTTCTCGTCTTCGACCGTGAAGGGAGCGCCGCCGCCATTAAATATTGGTTGCTAATACTTTGTGTTATTTTAAATTTTAATTTTTTTTTGAATTCAAATTTACTCGGATGAAAAATCATGTAGAAACATACAGCTCTTGATGTTACTACAAGCCAAATAGACAGGGGTATATTGGACAATTGACATCTCTCAACCATGCATGATAAAACAGGTGGAGCTGGTTTGCCAAACAGTCTACCAAAACAGCTCTAGCTCCACCGGTGGAGCTGTTCGTGGAGCTGAAGCAAAAAAAAAAAAACAGCTCCACTTGTGAAGTGGAGCCGTGCCAAACGGGGCCTTAGAACAAAATTGACGGCGCTACCGCGAGACGCGGCAGCGGTGACGCGCGTCAAATAGAAGTAACAGCTGCATCCTAGGGGCTTGTTTGGAAGCCCGGGAAAAAAACTGGGAAACATAATTTTATGGGCATATATCTAGAATTCTCTCACTATAGAAGGTAAATATTTTCACCTGAAAAATATTCTCTGCCACCGTTTAGAAGGCACAGGAATAAAAATCCCAGGCATAAAAAGTTCAAAAAGCAGGGGAAATAGGAAAAATTAGATAAATTAAAAAAAAGAAAAATTCAATAAACTTAACTGATGACAGAAAAAAAATTAAAAAAACAGCAATTTTGTTCTCTCTTCTTCCGCTAGTATTACTTCCATCTATAGGCTATGTCGGGTTCTTTTAGTCTTAAAGTTGGTTTATACTTGTACTATCTACAGTAATTAATTTTTAAACAATGTGTTTTTTAAGACGGAGTCAATAGAAAAATTATAGTAAAAAGTATACTGAATTCAGCTGTACCGGCAAAAATCGCATACGATTATTTTACTCTGTGTACTGGCTCTTGCGAACAGCCAAAATTCAAATATTTAAGGCATATGCTATCAGCTCAAAAGAACCCACCCTATAGCATCAATCATCCAGCAACTTTGTTCTCACTTCTGCTCCTACCTAGATGAAACAATCTGAAAACTGAGTACTAAAAACAAAATTTGAAAAGTGTCCTACACTTTGGTTTCAATATTTTGCTGAAGAATGGGATATACTCCAACTGGCAAGATGATGTTTGAAGCCCTTAAAAAGTATCACAGGAACATGCAGGCACTGGGATACATGGCATGTGTCAATTTGAAAAGAATGTCTCCCCACAAATGCTAGGTAACCTCAATACACATTAGAACAATGGCTCTAGCATATGGATAAAAATCAGCGTATCGGGGGACAACTTATCTATGTAGAAAATAAGTGGACTTTGAAGGTGTAAAACAATGTTGAATAAAGCACCAAGTAGTCCTGGGACAGTTCTCTTAAAAACACGCTTATTTCCTGCAATAGTATTTTACCTATTTATGTAAACAAAAGAAATGTCAATTGTTTCTCAACTACTAATGACTAATCCAAAGTCCTAATCATTCAAGACCTACTTAAATTTTTTGCATGCCAATAACATGATGCTCATACCTGATATGTTCACTGATTATTGTGGGGTGATTAATCTAGTTCTCATGCATATCACGCTGTTAAAGATTTAACCTGGCATAGATTCAAGAACCAAATAGAGGCAGTCAATCCCAACGGCAACATCAGAAGAAACTGTCCCACCATCAAAATTTCCAGTGTTTACTTCACATATTGAATGGCTATATTGATTCACTCCAACAAATGCATTTTCCAATAGCCCTCAAACGGGCATTTACAATAGGAGCATACAATTCTTTTGACATGTTAAGTTCGGGCAATGTCAAAAGCTTCCTAAAGCTTCAAGATACCTTAATATTCCATCAATCCATACAAGAGAAAAACATGTTTGGCCAGTGAGACATGTCAGCTATTTTCTGTCGAGTGATGTAAGCTGTCCCGACCGTTGGACACAAAGAAAGCTATCGGAAAGGTTTGCATGTCTGTCTAGAGCCATTGCTTGGGAAGGATAGGGTGCCCTTCAGCTTGACAATAGCAGCAGATACACTGTACAGATCCCTCAAAGTAAATGCAACAAATGGACCTTCGCCATTTAACAGGCTATCCAAAAGAAATATTTTCATAGGTTGTATATTAGACAGATCAAAACACAAGTTTCACTTGAAATATTGGGTACACCATTTGAATGAAATTCATTGTCCTTTAATTGATGCTTAGTCCATTCATCCATGACTGCACCATTATTCAGAAAACCGTTCTCACAGTCCAGCGGGCATGAGAACCATACAATGATGTGCAGAGGTATTAAGGCAATACTGTTCCAACACCGATACCCTACCTGCTTGTCATGAATGTTATGCCCTTCCACTTGGCCACATAATGTACCTACACTAAGATAAGCATTGACCATTACACTTGACAAACAATTAGCTGGAACAGAAATTGCAACTTATGAGCATTCATTTTGCTACTATATAAGTAGATGGTTCATTATTTGTACCTAAGAGAAAACCAGTATGGGATGATATTACTTAAACTAGGGCTTCCTCTTAGCGTCAATCTCGCAATTTTCAGCAGGAATTTGGTTGTTGCATTCTAACTTAGCCGATAGTGGTTCTTAGTGCTAAGGCCAACAGGCTAGTTACAACAATTAAAATATCATGTTCCTAAATATAAGTAACTGATTCACTTGACTTGTCAACATAAATGAATAACACAATAAAACACAGCAAAAGGACTGCAGGTGAACATGCTTGAAAAAATGATGCCAATACAAATATGAGACATCACTTTTTGTGATGAAAAGGCACATCTTTTGGATATAAAATTGAAGACTCAAATTAAACTGCATAGTTTCAAGAAGGTAAACAAAAAGTTTCACACAATTCATATTTCCCCATTTCACGAGATCTCACGCTCACTAGTTCCTCACCGTCAATTCGAGTTTCATTTATCTGGTCTCATCAATTATTAACAGGAGATATGCAAATGCCAATAATTCTTCTATTAAGACACGATTTTATAAATGGTAAGCCTGATCAAAGATATGCAAATAGAAGGAGTACACACCGCGACACAGGCGACACGGGCTCCCTTAACGGCTTTAGGTCCACCTCCTAACTTGATGTCGTAGTACCTGCTCAAAACTTAGAGAAGTTACTGCACATTCAGCCAGTGGGAATTAGCAAAGCATACTTTGCTGATCATTCCACAGTCTACAAGTTGTTTCCGGTTTAGAATTTGGAGCACTGACTATGTGCACGCTCATACACCTAAACATAAGCACATAAATCAGTAGCAAATGCATACTTGAGGCCACGGGGCAGGGTGGTGAACTCTCCGGAATCTTGGCGCTCCTGAGCTGCCCATTTAATCAACCAAGAAACAACAAAAGTCTCATCCAATGTTGAAACCTGCACAACTAAGGACACAAACACACGTATAGATTCTTACAGCTCTCCTACTAGTAGACACCAGATCGGCTTCTCCTCCAACCACGCCAATCCCCACCGCTACGCTGAGAAACATCAAAAGGTCAGAACACATGATCTAGCAACCTGAATTCCGAAACAATCGAGGAGAAGAAAGTCATGAAGAGCGTACCTGCTGTGGCGGCGAGGAGGGAGGTGAACCATCGCCGGGTCCCCTCCAGGGAGGCGCCCGCGCAGCAGCGGCAGCGAAGGCGGCCGGCCGCCGCACGGGGTGGCGCGGGGACAGGGACGGGAGGAGGGAGAGCTCCATTGGTATGAACGAGGGAGAGCCGTCGCGCCGGAGAAGGTGGATGCATCGCCAACTTGCCGGAGTGGTAGGAGGCGGCGTCGTCTAGCGAGGGCGGCGACACCATCGAGAGGACGAGGTTGTGCGATGCGTCGAGACGAGGAGAAAAATTCTCGTGTGGGCAGGCGATTATTTCGTCGGAAGATCGGATGATTTGTCTCATCCTTTATAAAAATGGTAAGTAATATTTTACTGATATATAAATATCATCGGTATTTTATCAAGTGACAAAGAAAATAAAGCAAATCATTAAATCTAGGTTTTATTTGTATACTAGGGAAAATATTACCTGGGAAGGAAATCCTGAGGTGACTTTTTTGTGGCACACGGGATCCTGGTGGGAGCGTATTCCCTGCCAGAATGTCTCCTGTGAGCATTTGGAAGAAGCGGAGATAAAAACTTCCACCACAATTCAAGCAATGCAAAAAAGGAAATTTAGGAATTTGGAAAAAAAAATCAGAGAATAGAGGAGAAGAAGAAGAGGAAGCCCGCATGGACGGTGGCGGCGGTGCACGAGCGACGGCGTTGAGGCTATCCGTGAGCCCAAAGGTGATGCTAGATTCGTGCACGGGTAAGGTGGCTGCACACGAGCGCCAGTGATGCCAGCCCAACGACGAGGTGGCAAGCGACGATGGTGAGGCCATTCATGAGTCCAATGGTGTGGTGGCTAGCGGCTGTGGGGTTGGCGACGACATGCCCATTTACTGGATCTGGCGGACATAAGCAAGGTGGCCATTCATCACCTTTTAGTCTTTATCGGATGTTTTTTCTAGTTTGTCCCCATTAAGAACATCGATTGGCCCCTGCTAGACAAAGACATCCACTGTAAGCTCATGTCAGGCCCAAAAGATGCCACTATTCGCTCGGCCAGGCATCTGAAGCCACCACCTACTATCTGGGAAGCGGCGGCAAACAGATACTCCTGTCCCGTAATATAAGTTTAAAATTTACCATTCGTTTCAGATTAAGAAAATATTAAATTTTAAAAAATTAATATAATCGAACCATATATATACCTTATTAAGTGGTATATTATAAATACCTACTTATTTTTCAACATTAAAGTAGAGATATATGATGAAAATATTATAATAATTATATATTTAGCATATATAAATTATTTTATATTATGAGACAACGTTTTTTAAGAGTGGGTTTTACATTACGGGATAGAGAGAGTAGTAGATTGGCACTAATCCCTCTCATGTTCTTTCCAATCGGATAACAAACGTGTAAATTTGTTTAGATCATTTTCTCCGAAATCTGTTTAGGTCTCGTGTCATATCCTTGGCAGGAGAATTCAAGAGCTCTATCAGAACATTCTTCATGCATACGCAAGAAAGACTCAAAACTCAAAAGAGCTGGAGAATGTCATCTCACAATCGTTCTTCGCATCAAGCTGCTTCGACAACGAGGGAGGCCGCAACGAAATAAGTGAGCTTACTGGCCGCATGTAGACGAGGACGAGGCAGTGTTCGTCGGAGCACACAACTGCTTCAGCTGATGTGTCGCTCGCCGGTGCCGCCAAGCCGCCCACGGCAACCATGCACGGGCGAGCACTCGCCGTCGCGCTCGCCCGCAGCCATTGTGTCCGCTCGCCGCTCGTCACCCGTGCTCGCCCACTCGCTGCTCGTGCACGCCTGCCGCTGCGCCAGCTTGCTGGAGCCGCAACCGCGCGCTCTCACCGCTCGTGCTCGCCCGCCTCCACGCTCGCTCGAGGCCAAACTGGGTGAGGGAGACAACAGCAAGCAAACCAGGGTGTGCTCAGGGCGCAAATTGTGGCAACTACAGGTGAGCAGGAGCGGAGCTAGAAATTAGACATATAGAGAGAGCCGAAGAAAATATGATAATAGCAATTTCATATCTAATACAAATATTCTACAAGTTAATACATCGACCTATTTAATTTAGATATCAAATCAATAAAAAATTCCTTAAACTTAAACGTAGACATAAGAGAGTAGTTTAAAAGCCGTAGGATTTCAAACCCCAACACATACAGAACTGAAAAGAAAAATGAACATTTCTAATGTATCATGTACGGATCGGTGATAAAAACTAATAACTAATTTGAAGACATCGATATTATCTTGATCGGTATTCTGGGTTTTGATGAAGCTATATAAGGCATATATCATTAACTTCATGCTTGTTGTGCGAAGTTACAAAAGATTACTAGTTAGATGATTATAGGATATGTACTAATCATATATTCCTATGGTATGCTTGCTGGGTTACTGAGAGATAAAATCATCTAGATGGTGAGAAAGGCAGCCAAAGAAACATTGAGAAAGATATGTGGATCTTGAATTATGAAAAAGATACAAGCAACTCATGAGTTTATTATCTTTTTTTAGTTTTATTGTAGCATCAAGTGAAATTAATATAACTTAATAAAATCAGAGGATCCAGGCCCCTGCCCCCCCCCCCCCCGCCCCTGCCGGTGGGATTCGTCGCTACCGACGGCAAATCAAGGGACAGTACTGAAGGAAGGGGCTGTCATGGGCCTGACGTGGGCCTACAAGGCCTGCTTATAGGAACAAGGACCAAAGATCCTGACCATCTAAAAAAAAGCAACGGCTAGGATCCGCTGTGTTTTTATAGTTGCAACGGCGGGTGATTTGCTTCCCTTAAAGACTACTCTTGTTTGCAAACGTTGTTTAGGCCGGGCTTTGAAACAACATGATTTTGTTGTTTCAAGCTGATGAAACGTTTTAGTGAGTAGTAGGGGTGTTTGTATTGGTTTGTATTGATGATTTTTGGTCGACCATCGATTCGGTCGAGGTCTTGGATCACTAACCCGATGATCGGACCGGCGGGTCATCGGTCGGACCATATGCTTTGTTTAAATATTTATATTACATATTATACGTAAAAGTTGTATATACAAAGATATTTCTATAATTTTTACATATAAATTAGATGAGCATAACTATATTTAAGGTACATATGACGCAAGGACAACAAAATGTTATACCTTTAGTATTGTATCTTGGCAAATTGATAGGTTGTTTTACCGTGCTCCAAAAACAAGCTAGCTTATTTTATCATGTATAAATTTATTTATTACTCATGTACACATGAAGATGTATGCCCAGTTGGTTAGCGTGTGACTAACCTCATGAGGTTGCAGGTTCAAGACTTGGTGGGCGTGCCGTTTCACCAAATTTTCCAGTCATGGCTTGTGGGGTTTGGTCCAACTGGTTTGACCATGCCGGTTCGTAGGAAAACTGGCCGGTTTAATCGGGTTCATACCGGTTCAAGGCGGGCTGATTGTATCTCTGGTCCACTAGTGTGGCTCAGACCAGACCAAGCTCTGGATCCAGTTTTTTCCGGTCGAACTGTCGGTCCGGTCCAGGTCTGATAATTGGTTTTGGTTTATAGTTTTTGGCCGAAAATGAATAGTAATAGCTGAAACAAATAGCTTTTAAAGAAGAGGGCGAGTGGTGGGAAAGTGATGGAGAGATACATGTGCGTGATGGGAGCGAGAGAAGTGGAATGCATGATGCACCTATAACCTCTTGTTTTATTTTTGAGCGAGACAGTAGTAAGAGAAATAGAGAAGTCGTTTTGACTAGATAATCATATTAGCTTTTGACTTTCTAAGGTAAAGTCAATACGTCCAGGACCTTTGTCTAATTAGGCCTAGCCAGACGGGCCGAATTGCCATACGATGGGCTGGGCTGGGCTGGGTCAGTGCAGACTGCAGACAACAGAGAGAGTATTGTGCGGCCACCTGTTGGCTGCAGAGATGGATCTTTGTTCTGATTGTGTGCTTCAGCAATGGTTCGCTACAAAGCGACCATCATGTCAGATCAATGTCAGCGGGGAGATCACAAGCTTCCAAACTGTAATTCAGTTTAGCCACACAGTGACACCTGCCGAATTACTGGCTTACCGCAGCTCAAATCATCACCCCCAAAAATGTAGCTAGCTAGTCTACCTGACGTGCAAGACGAAACAGAAGGTGCAAGAAAGAAACCAATCAGTCTACCAGATGAGGAAAAGAAGATGGAGATATGCATCGATCGATCGATCAGGGCAAGAAAGAGAAGAGATCTATCGGACAGGGAAAGGAGCAGCTGCAGCCTTGCAGTTGCAGGTAGGCGTCCTTGGCATCGTCTTTATGCATGGGAGACATTGCGACAATGCACAGGTTGAACTTCCGGCACACGCCAAATCCTCCTCTCTGCACTGCTGCGCCACTGTGGTCTGTGGAGAGGGGAGGGCCCAAGAACACGCAGCAGCAGAAGCAGCCACCGCACAGCACACCGGCCACCGCGTCTGCGTGCGTGCATGCAGAGTTGCAGACGCAGCACGCCCAGTGGAAGATGGCAGCAGGGGAGAGGGAGGGGAAAGCAGAAAGAGGTAGCTGCAAACTTTGCCTTTGTTCAGGTGGTCCTCTCGGTTGTCTCTGCATGCATACGCTTTCGCGGATCGATCGATCTCGATCATCCCCGTCTCTATCATCACCATCTGATCATCCGACTGGCGGCCGGCCGGCCGGCGTTGCATGCAGAGGTCGATGGCTGGCCGACCGCCGGCCGGCCGGCCGGGGCCGACCCATATACATCGGTTGCATCAATAATTGTGCGCCCGTACGTACGCACACGTCGGATCATTGATCACAACATGACATATCATTTTGGGGGGATCACTAGCTAGCTAGGTGAGTCGTGTGTGACGCATGGGCTCCCAGCAAATCAAAGCTAGCACTGTAAAGAATTCCTGTGTGCTTGTAATTACTACTGAAACCTTTTTAGGTTTTCCCTGTTGAGAGGAACAGCAAAGGGAAGAATATGCTCTGCAAATTGAGTTTGTCACTTGAGTCCCGATGGTTGATAATATCGGTTGAGATCATTTTTCTTTGATAGTTTATGGTTTGAGGGGGTTTCGATAAATTAAGTACCACACTGATATACATTATGCATGGCGCAAGCACAGCTGCTAGCCATGTCTTGTTTTGCCCATTGCCAACCAACAGATCAATCGAAGTGCATCATCACTCAAAAGACTAACATATAAGTGTACTAATCTTTAATATTTCAAAAAAAAACACTTTATATGGTATACATATGACTACTAGGTTTATAGCATATAATTTTCAACGGCTATTAGTACAGTACCGACGGTGATACACCTTTCGTAATAATTTTGTCAAGTACCCATCGTCTCGTCGGAGATAATCGGCAATTTTGTTAGTGTTTTATCCTTTTGGTCGAGTAGATTTGAAAGGCACTAGAAACACCATCGACTATATGAAAAATATTGTTGGAGAAAAATTGCAAATATCACAATACCTTTTTGCAATTTTTTAGAGTAAATTTCGCAAAATCACACTATGTTTAACAAAACTGTCACAAAAAACCACACTTTTAAGAATTTATTTCACAAAATCACACTTACTTCTGTATAAGTGTTCATGAAACCACACTTTTAAGTAATGTTGTTATATGCAACAGGGTAACATCCTAGGCCCACTCGTGAGATTAGCAAGGCCATCCCATTTTCTCCCACTTCTACCCGTCGCATCCTGCTTTGCACCACTTCTACTCACCCAACCTCCCATCTCTTTTGTTGCACGCACCTCCCAGACTCGATCAATCATTTCCAAGAGAAGTCTAAGCCCTAAGCCTTTTGATCAGCCCCACCACGACACGCAATCATGCTAATGATTCAATTGTTATCCACCATTCCACATCAGTAAATAGAAATATAGTGACCTTGTTAGTTTGACAAATGGGCCCAAGATGTCCAACACATTGCACATGCCAGTATTGATTAAAAGTATGATTTTATGAAATATTACGTAGAATTAAGTGGTTTTGTGAAATAAATGCTTGAAAGTATGGTTTTGCTGTAGTTTTTATCAAGGGTGCTGTGATACTGTGAAATTTACGCTTTTTTTTAGCAAAGGTGTTTTTCGCGCCCTGGAGTGGAACCTGGGTCACGAGTTGCTCGTTCATTTTAGGAATACAGGGAAGAAAAGGAGCATGACGAAAGATAGGCTTTTTTTTCTGTTTTTCAGTGGCTTTTGATTTTTTAGTAATTATTATTTCTTAAACTAATAATTCACAATTAAAAACTAAAAAGTTATAGCAAAAAAAAAAAAGAAAAAAAGAGAGAGAGAGCCATAGTTAGCCGCCACACATGTATATTGCAGAACAAACCGGTTCACTAGCTACGTACTGACTACTCCAAGGTTAGTACTTTAATTATAGGTTGTAAAGATGCTTACTTTACGTGTACCCATATACATCGGATCCTTGCATATATATCAGTCAATCCTTCCAATCTGAGCTCATCTTGTAAACTACGCATTTCATGCGATGCAAGCTGAAGATCGGTATTAGTCACCGCACATTATTATATACATGTTTGTGAGGATTAAATAATTCATTAATAAATCCTTAAGTTATTATTATCATAGGCTACTTAAAGAAATGTTGTATCGGTTGGAGGATTACTGCCCGAGTATCTCTGGTCGTAGGATTATTACCCAAGTAGTCACTGCTCAGAGATCTTATGATCTGATAACTGCTATTTTTTCAGCTATCTTTGCATACGCTTTATACTTTCTCTATCCTGTAATATAAGTCCAACACATATATCTAGAAAACACATTATTTAAACAATATTTAATGTAATTGAATCATAGTTGTTCATATTAGATAGATATAATACTAATATAGCAATAAAAAATAGTCCCCCTACTCCTTTTCACTCCTTCCGTGAGATCTGGCATTTTCTCACAATTCGTAAGATTGGCGGTTTGATCGTCGACACACGTCATATCCATACATACCTGGCATTAGCAGCACTAAACATATAGGATGCAAATAATCTATTTTTCAGCTATCTTTGCATATGCTTTATACTTTCTCCATCCTATAATATAAGTCCAATATATATATATATATCTAGAAAACACATTATTTAAATAATATTTAATGTAATTGGATCATAGTTGTTCATATTAGATAAATATAATACTGCTATTTATATTAAAGATAAATATAATCTAATTTTATTAAATATTACTTAAATAATACATCTTCTAGTATACATGTCAAAGTTATATCGTGGGACGGTTTTTTTTCTAAGATCAACGATGATCACGATGAAATGTGAATGAATCCTACCAGTCGAAATTGACAATGTGCCATGCATGGCTGGCCAAATAGTACAGTTAAGTTTTCTTCGAGGAGGACAGGCGACGGCTACTGAAACGTGCACCGGGAATTAATTGCGAAGCATGCTGCATGCATGGACGCAACGAGATGTGCGCTGTGCAAAGCAGTAGAACGAGATGGGGGGACTAAAAAGAAGGAACCCAGCACGACCCATGTGGCGGCATCAGCTTTTCTTGTTGCCAACCACCCTTCGAACCGGTGGGGCGGCAGCCATATCTAGGTCCCACTCTTAACTCTAACTGGCTCACATATTATACTTCTAGTTATAGCTTTTAACTAAAATTATACTATAATGATGATTAACTTTTTTAAAAAAGTACGGAGGATAAAATAGAAAACTGTTATATCGTCATGCACAGTACAAAGGAATAAAAGAAAAAACCAAAAAATACCCTAAAAAATTGAAATAAGTCAAAATTAAATGACATATTCTAAATAATTTCTGTTTTAAATAAATCGAAAGTCAAAATAAACCAAAAACGAAAGCCATTTGGAGCGGATCCAGATCAGGCCTTCCTCCCCTCCAGCTCAGCCCCTTCCCCTGCAAGCCAGTGGCACGCGCAGTAATTCCACCATAATTGAAGGCTCTTCTCCTTCTCACCGTCGCCTGTGTGTAAAGAACTTGTATGTAGGGTGTGTTTGGTTGCCTGAATCTCCTTCGTCCTGGCTGGGTGGATCCGTATAATCTGAGAAAGAGCCTATTTGGTTGCCTGTATGAGTGGATGCAGCCTGCATGAGCGGATGCAAAAATACGCCCTCATCCTGAATGGGTAGATACGCTCAAAATGAGCTTCACTGGCCATCCTGGATGGGTTGATGCAGTGTATCTTATGCGGTCCCACGTGTCAGCCTCTCAAGTTTGGTAGACTGCATCTGCTCATACAGGCAACCAAACAGCATCTCAGTTTTTTTGCATCTGCTCATGCAACCTCACCAAACATCTTCTTTTTCTGAAATACGATTCCACTCAGCCTGCATCCACTCAGTCAGGATGTACGATACAACCTCCATCTCAGGGGCGAAGCCAGGATAAATGGTCACCGGGGTCATGACTGCTGGGCCGGACTGCGGAAGATGGGCCGGACTGCTGGGCTGCCAATCTGCTGGGGTCGAACCGACCCCGACAACCTCACGTAGCTTCGCCCCTGCTCCATCTACGAACCAAACACACCCGTAATGTATGCCACCGGTGTCACCACTCATCACCATCAGTAGATGAAAAATCGTTCTATTCTCTCTCTCTCACTCTCTCTCTCTCTCTCTCTTTTTGAAAGCCAGAAAAGCGTTCTATTCTTGCATGTAACGCTTGCGATGGTTATGAGTTC
The DNA here is from genome assembly GCA_017311315.1 of Dendrocalamus latiflorus. NCBI lineage: Eukaryota > Viridiplantae > Streptophyta > Magnoliopsida > Poales > Poaceae > Dendrocalamus > Dendrocalamus latiflorus. The sequence goes on from CM029673.1 coordinate 23,293,285, forward strand.
CCTCTGTCATTGCTGTTGTCAAAATAGGTCGAAATTTATTCCAAGTAAATTATGGATGCTCGAAATGCGCGGGTTTGAATTGCGCTTCGCACCTACGTACGTTGTATTAACAGCACGATCTGTTTACAGTTGTTCTTGCCATATCGATCTCCCAAAGCAATGGACAGCGCGCACCCTCTGGATTTTTGAAATTACAAGTGGTATACGTTGTTTTTTTCTCTCCTTTTGCGAGGGAAATGGTACGTGCCGGTATTCCCATGATTTTGAGGAACATTCTAATTTATACATTGGAAATATGTTCCCTATATACTTCCTTTATACGAAATTTAGTAGGAAAATGAGATACCAAATTGCCCCTGCCAACTCTGACCGGAGAAACCCACGCACCCATTTTCCTCACGAGAGAAATTCTGCCCAAATGGCAAGGTGCCACTCATTTAGGCTGAAAAATAATAACTTGTGGATAAAACTATACTGTAGCTGAATGTGACTTATTTGACATAATTAAATTTTAAAAAATTAAAATAGAAAAAATAGGTTAGCTCATCATGGACAATGCAAACAAATACGGGAAAAAAACAGTCGGCAAAAAACTCAAAAAAGTTAAAAAAATATATAAAAATTATGAATAATAAAAAATAAATTAGAAACTCAAACCGAAATAAGCGGGCCATACCTGACCCGTGCAGTGGGTTGATCCGCCTCTGGTTCGCTAGGGACCGTGTGCACTGCCGCAACATCGCTAGCTCGGGCAGACCAGGGAAGGTGGTGCTGGGCGCAGGTGCAGCCTGCAGCAGCTGCTGAAAATTTTGCAGAGCTAGAAGCAGAAGCAGAGCAGCTAAAAGCTCCTCCCTGTTGTTTGTTTCCTTCTTGTAATCTAGCTTGGCCCTTTTGCCCTCTCTTCCAGCCCAATTGCTGCTGCTGCTGCTGTAACACTACTACTGCTCCATGCTCTGCTCATGCATTCATGTCCTGCATCTGCATGAATGCATACCCCTCCTCCTTACAAACCACTACTTTCCACTACATCTTTTTGTGCTACTATCCATGCATGCCAGGGTAGCAGGTAGGGCTATAAACGAGTCAAACTTAAGCGAGACTGGCTTCCTAGACTCAAGCTCAGTAGAAATCCGCCTAAGCTCAAGCTTGTTTCGAGTAAACTTGGTAACATTTAACATTTCAATATGTATCAATTTTTAATAATAAGAAAAACTCAAGCTCGAGTAAGCTTGGTAAGAATTAACATACAACAATATTTAACAAGTGAGAATTGCAAAATTATCATAGCTTACAATATAATAGCATGCATTGTTGGATTGATCTCTCGGCTAACGTTTCCCCGAGATTTCAGGGAGACAATAACTCCACCCGCGCAATGATCGGTAGCGTTTCCAACTCCATTTTGGTTTCGGTCCCGGTTACCCAGCGTTATAAAAATACGAGGGTTTTCGGCAGAGGCTATGACACAAGTTGTTCTAGACTTCTAAAAACCCTAACAGACCCGATCGCTAACGACGCGCTGTGGTGAACGAAGGCCGAAACTCATCTCCGTCTACGGCTCCGTCGTCCACGCCAGCGACCTCAGTTTCACGGCGACAACTACCGTCGGCCACCTCTACCTCACCGTCGCTGCATCACCAACCGAGCAACTTCATGGCGTCTTCAAGCTCGGGTATGTGATTAACGCTTCCGCTCTTAAGATCTCAGCTAGGTGTTCATGAGTTTGATCTAGGCTTAAGGCTTTAATTCTTGTTTAGACCTTAGATAAGTATTAACATTTGGTATCAGAGCAATGCCTAGATCATCTTGAACCCTAATTAGCACCACCCGAATTTTGGATCTGGGATTTAGAGGCTTAGACCTAAAGATTAATGGCTCGATTAGCATTTAGAAGGAGGTGATTCAAGCAATTTCATGCAAAACCCTAAAGAAAATCCCCAAAATCCATCCTAATAGAATCATGAACCCTAAAACCCGAATGAAATCTGGATCGGCGGTGGAACTTACGTCTTTTGGGGTGCCGCCGCTCCGCGAGCGCGCTGCCGTCGCCGCTCCGCGGGCGCGACGCCGACGCCGTACCGCCGCTTCGCGAGCGCGCCGCCGTGCCGCGCTCCTCTCGGGGGCTGCCGCCTTACGCCGCCGCCGATGCCGCCTCATGCGGGTGCCGCGTGCGCCGCCGCTCGCTGCTGCCGATGTCGCCCCGCGCGGAGCCGCCTCCACCGCCGCAGGGCCGCCGCCCGCTGCCGTCCCGGCACGCCGTCGCTCCGTTTCGGGGCCGCCCTCCTCCCGCCGTCGCTGCGCAGACGCCGCCTCTGCCGCCGCCGCACGGGCTCCGCGTTTTTCGGTGGAGGCCGTTTTCTTTTGATTAGGGTTAGGGTTTTCAGAAGTTTTTTTTATTCCCGCCCAAACGCATCTCGGCCACCTGTTTTAATCCAACGGCGCGTGATAAGAAGCAGCCTTTTGGCTGGGCCTGTGCGCGTTATGGGCCGCGCAAGAGTTTCAGGCCGCCCCTGCCATTTTCAGCCGGCCTGCTGCAGCCTTCTTCTTCAAGGCCGCGCGCGGGCGTGTTTTTTCTGCTGGGCCGCGGCGTGAGGTTTGGGCCATGAGGTTTTGGTAGGCCGAATGCATTAGTTTTTCGGCCGAATTTTGGGCTAACTGCAATAGTGGTTTTGCCCTTTTATTTTACAGTGTATTTTCTTATGTTTTTAGTCTCTTTTATGCACTGTTGTTAATTATTTTTGATGGTCCAAATTTCATGTATCTTTACCCTGTTATTATGTATAATCTCGGATTAAAATTGAACCAACGGGATATTTTAATCTTGAGATCTTTATGATTAATTTTGGCATTATGTATGCATATGGTTATATTCTGACCAACGTTGTTTATAATCATATGTCGCCATATAAAATTAAAGTTCTTTTTCATTTTCTGCCCAACGATGATATGAATTAGAACTGTAATTTTTGCATGTTATTAATCAGACCAACGTAGGGTTAATTACATGCAACATATATCCTTATGATAATTTCTAATTTTTGCCCTTTTATTTTGAAATTCAGCACTTAATGCTTCAAACGTTGCCGCCACTATTGATAACATTGAGCAGCTCACGGGGAGCAATTTTCCCACATGGAAAGAACGAATTACTGTTGTTCTTGGTGTTCTGGACCTTGACTATGCCTTAAGGGTAGCCGTTCCCATTCCTCCCACCGAAGGTGAGGAGAATTTTGATGAGAAAAGAAAGATTTATGAGGCTAATGCTGAAAAATGGGAGCGGTCTAACCGCTTATCACTAATGATTATGAAGACCTCTATTTCAGTCATGATCAGGGGAGCAATCCCCGATTCTGAAAATGCTAAAGAGTACTTGGCTTCAATCGAGGAGAAATTCAAAGGCTCCACTAAAGTTTATGCCAGTACTTTGATTCAGAGGCTCTTAACCACTAAGTATGATGGGTCCAGCAATATAAGAGAACATATCATGATGATGACAGATATGGCAGACAAACTCAAGAACATGGACATGGCAATATCTGATGGTTTCCTTGTTCATTTTATTATGACCTCTCTTCCTTCTGAGTATACAGCTTTTAAGATTAATTACAATACTCAGAAAGAAAAATGGAGCATGAGCGACTTGATCGCCATGTGTGTCCAGGAGGAAGAGAGAATAAGAACAGAAAAGAAGGATTTTGCTCTTCATATCGGTAGCTCTAACAAAAGAAAGTTCCAAGGGGACTACAAATCCAAGAAGAAGTTGCAGTTCTCCCCTAACTCAGACAAATCGGGGCCTAAAGTGCACAATGCACCTAAGCCTCATGTTGCTCCCGCCGGAGCATCTAAAGGGGGGAATGTCATTTCTGCAAGCAGCCAGGGCATTTCCAGAAGGATTGCATAGGTTTCCTTAAGTGGCTCGCCAAAAGGGGTAATGATACAATAACTTTCATTGATGAAACTCTTTATGCTGATTTTTCCCTTAGTTCTTGGTGGATTGACTCAGGTGCAACTGTGCACGTTACCAACTCTTTACAGGGATTCCTTACCGCGAAAACACTAAGAAAGGGGGAGCGAAGTCTTAGAGTCGCGGATGGAAAGGAAGCCGAAGTAGAATCAGTTGGATCTATTTCATTAGTCTTAGATAGCGGCTTCATTCTTCGTCTTAATAATGTAGTCTATGTTCCTTCCATCAGGAGGAATTTAATTTCAGTTTCTTTATTGGACGATGAAGGTTTTGAATGTATTTTTGGTGACAATAAATGCATTATTAAGTTTAATTCAAATAATGTTGGTCTTGCGTTTAGACAAGACAAGCTTTATATGCTTTCCCTTAATGAATCTCATGTATCCTTGAATGTGTGTGATGCTAAGCGTAAACATAATGATGAGACTTCTTCGCAACTGTGGCACTGTCGTTTAGGCCACATTTCGAGGGGGAGAATGGAGCGTCTCATTAAAGAAGAAATTCTCCACCCGTTAGATTTCTCTGATTCAGACCACTGCATTGATTGTATTAAAGGAAAATATGTTAAGCAAATAAAGAAGGGAGCTACTCGCAGCACATGACTCTTAGAATTAATTCATACTGATATTTGTGGTCCTTTTCCTGTGACATCAGTGGATGGTTTTGATACATTCATCACATTCACTGATGATTTCTCCCGTTATGGTTATATTTTTCCCATTAAAGACCGATCTGAATCACTTGATAAATTTAAGATATTTAAGGCTGAAGTTGAAAATCAGCACAACCTAAGAATTAAAGTGGTAAGATCGGATCGTGGGGGAGAATATTATGGAAGACATGCCTCTTATGGGCAAATTCCTGGCCCTTTCGCTAGGTTCCTTCAGGAAAATGGCATCGTTGCCCAGTATTCTATGCCGGGCGAACCTCAGCCGAATGGTGTAGCTGAAAGGCGCAATCGTACACTTATGGATATGGTACGGAGCATGCTTAGCCATTCTAGTTTACCAATTGGCTTGTGGATGGAAGCACTTAAGACAGCCGCACATATTCTTAATCGGGTTCCCAGTAAATCAGTACCTAAAACACCTTATGAATTATGGACTGGGAGAAAACCGAGTATGAAATACTTACGAGTGTGGGGTTGTCGTGCTGAAGCTAAGTTATTTAATCCACACACTAGGAAATTAGATCCTAAGACAGTAAGTTGTGTTTTTATTGGGTACCCTGACAGATCCAAAGGGTATCAGTTTTATTGTCCTGATAGGATAACTAAGTTTGTAGAAACAAAGCACGCTGTGTTCTTAGAAAATAACGAGGACCTGGAGCCCAGGAAAATAGATCTTGAGGAGAAGCGGGTTTATGTTCCTTCACCGCTCATCCCAGAGACTTTTGTTCCTGCGCCTCAGGCGGTTGCATCTCCAGTAGAGAATACTGTTGTTGCACCCACTGTTGAGGTCTCTGAAATTCCTAATGTTATACCTAATGAAGAGCCTCAGCAGTCTCCTGAAATAACTAATGAACCTCTTAGAAGATCACAGCGGGAGAGAAGATCTGCCATCCCAAATGATTATGTTGTCTATATGAATGAGGATATTAATGATATAGGGAAGGTAGATGATCCTACCTCTTATAAGGAGGCCATAATGAGTGAACATTCTTCTAAATGGCTTGAAGCCATGGAGGATGAACTAAAGTCTATGAGCACTAACGATGTATGGGACTTAGTAGAAATTCCTGACGGAGTCAAAACAGTAGGCTGTAAATGGGTCTACAAAACCAAACATGACTCTAAGGGAAATATTGAAAGGTTCAAAGCAAGGCTCGTAGCAAAAGGCTTCTCACAAAGAGAGGGGATTGACTATAATGACACCTTTTCTCCTGTCTCAACTAAGGATTCATTCAGAATTGTTATGGCACTTGTAGCTCATTATGATTTAGAGCTGCATCAGATGGATGTTAAAACGGCATTTCTTAATGGCGACTTGCAAGAAAATGTTTACATGGCTCAACCGGAAGGTTTTGTCGTGGAAGGCAAGGAGCATATGGGATGTCGACTTAAGAAATCCATTTATGGCTTAAAACAAGCGTCGAGGCAGTGGTACCTCAAATTCGATAAGATTATAAGAAGTTTTGGCTTCAAAGAAAATGAAGTTGATAATTGCATATATGTTAAGTTCAAGGGGAGTAAATTCACCATCTTAGTACTTTATGTTGATGATATCTTATTGGCAAGCAGCGATACGGACATGCTGTTTGAGACCAAAAGATTTCTTTCATCTAATTTTGATATGAAGGATCTCGGTGATGCCTCTTATGTTCTTGGCATTGAAATTCACCGAGATAGGTCCAAAGGAATATTAGGATTATCTCAGAAGGCATACATTGACAGAGTACTGAAAAGATACAATATGCATAAGTGCTCTGGCTCGCCTGCTCCTATTGTTAAGGGCGATAAGTTTGGGACATTTCAATGTCCAAGGAACCAATATGAAACTGATCAGATGAAGTCGGTTCCTTATGCTTCAGCTGTCGGAAGCATTATGTATGCTCAAGTATGTACACACCCTGATTTAGCTTTTGTAACCGGGATGCTTGGCAGATATCAGTCAAATCCAGGACCGGACCACTGGAAAGCCGTTAAGAAAGCTTTGCGCTATATGCAAGCTACTAAGCATTACATACTCACATATAAGTTTTCTGATAACCTTGAAGTTATTGGTTATTCAGATTCAGATTTTGCGGGATGTGTTGATACTAAGAAATCCACGTCAGGTTATATCTTCACACTCGCTGGAGGAGCTATCTCGTGGAAAAGCTCCAAACAGACCCTTACGACATCTTCAACGATGCAAGCTGAGTTTGTGGCATGCTATGAAGCTACCGGGCAGGCTGTATGGCTTAAGAACTTTATCCCGGGACTTAGAGTGGTAGACAGCATTTCTAAACCACTTACCTTATACTGCGATAACGAACCCGCAGTCTTTTATGCAAATAACAACAAGTCAAGTGGTGCTGCCAAACACATTGACATTAAGTATCATGTTGTGAAAGATAGAATCCAGGATCAAACCATAAGTATCAAGCATATCAATACTAAGTTAATGCTTGCGGATCCGCTTACTAAAGGCTTACCACCCAATATTTTTCGTGATCATGTTGCCGGCATGGGTTTATTGGAAAGCCTCTGATTCTGGATAAAAGGACCTTTAAGCAAACCAACTCCCATTAAGTATAATGAATATCCACTTCGAGATAGGATAGTACACTATAGGTACTGGGGTTGTATGGCACTTCATTGGTCATACAATACATTGCCTTGGTATGCTGTTTTATCGAGAATGGGCTTATGATGTTAGCCTTACGATCAAAGGGGAGAATGTTGGATTGATCTCTCGGCTAACGTTTCCCCGAGATTTCAGGGAGACAATAACTCCACCCGCGCAATGATCGGTAGCGTTTCCAACTCCATTTTGGTTTCGGTCCCGGTTACCCAGCGCTATAAAAATACGAGGGTTTTCGGCAGAGGCTATGACACAAGTTGTTCTAGACTTCTAAAAACCCTAACAGACCCGATCGCTAACGACGCGCTGTGGTGAACGAAGGCCGAAACTCATCTCCGTCTACGGCTCCGTCGTCCACGCCAGCGACCTCAGTTTCACGACGACAACTACCGTCGGCCACCTCTACCTCACCGTCGCCGCATCACCAACCGAGCAACTTCATGGCGTCTTCAAGTTCGGGTATGTGATTAACGCTTCCGCTCTTAAGATCTCAGCTAGGTGTTCATGAGTTTGATCTAGGCTTAAGGCTTTAATTCTTGTTTAGACCTTAGATAAGTATTAACATGCATGTCTCAATAGGAACAAATATGAAACAGAAAGACTGAGGGGTGCAGCGGGCTAGGAATTTACCAGGCATTGACGAGCTATTCAAGTTCGACTCGTTAAAGCTCGTAGTTTGAGATCAAGCTCGAGCCGAACTGAAGCAGCTCACGAGTCTTTCTTATGGCATAGGGACAGGCAGCGTCTTTTCATCTCACGTAGCTCCTCTCATTCCTCACACAATTATGCTAGGCTGGCCCCCTTCTACATGCTCTCTCTCTCTCTCTCTCTCAATGAATTATTGTATTAGGCTCACCACAATTGGAGCCAACACTGTACAACGTGAATGCTACAGTAGCAGTTGGGGTGAAATCTATATTTGCAATGGTTTACACAATAAGCTTCACAATACTATTGTCATAAAATGGAAGAAAGACTGACAAACTTCTGCATAGTACAGTGAGTTGAATTGCATTACAAAATCTTGTTTAGTTGTGTCGCTTTTGTTTGATAAGCCACAGGACATGGTCCCTAAACTTGGTTGATCATGCTAATTAAGCTAGTTAGGTTTCGGGCTTAGTTACACCACTTTGATCCCTGAACTTGTCTAATTGTTCCATCTTAGTCTCCATCCCAGTCATCTTTTTTATCTCTCGATTTACAAATACGTCAAAGCCACTGTCTTCTTGTAATCATTTGTATTTAAGAAAAAGAGAAACAAAAGTACCAATATAAACAAGTTTGTGTATCTCTAGCAAAAATTCCATGCACCAAATTAGTTTGCTATACACAATACACTCGATGGCTCAGCATGCATGGACCAAACTTGTGCTCCATCTATGCATATCGAAAATTTGAAGATCCACTTGTAAAATCCGCAAAAGTTCGCCTGCACTCGTGTAAAATTCACTCATCTAAACAGCACTACTGGCTGTCCGCGATTAATAATTCACGGTAAAAATCCAGAAGTTACTATCATACCCTATAAATCTTTTTGCACTGTTTACGTTTTTAGCACTGTAGCCACTTTTCTATTTCAAATTTGACCATTAGAAACCGATTCTGGCATAAATAATCTTGTCCCCGAGCTCGGAAAACACGATAGCTGACACCTATCACCCACCGCGTCTAAAGAGCTTAGCAGGGATGGGTGGGCATAGGAGCACGCGGGCGCGGCAGTAGCGGGCCCGGGGGATGTTACCGAGCAAGTAGAAGCAGAAGACAGGAATGGCAGAGCAGTAAAAGACTAGGGCTTCTGTTAGCTGGAGATGACACAAGCGTGCCATTGTACCTTGAACATGCGACCAAGATCACAACGCGGCGCCCACCTACCGAGCACGGGCTGCTCGACAGCTATCTATCAAGCAGATACCACTAGGCAACGTCCCTCAAGCCCACTGCTGCCTGCTGTGTCAAGGCCTACAACGCCTGCACAAGCTCCCACATCCACTCGTCCCTGTCGAGCTTCCCAAGTGCGGCAAATGATAGATGTCACTTATTATGCCTTTGAGCTCGAAAATAAGGCTAAAACCAAATTTAAAATAAAAAAAACTACTACAATGCTAAAAAAGTTAACAGTTCTTTCTTTTCTACCAACTTCTCCCTCCTCTATCGAAGACTACCGCTATTTAACAGCCTTCGCGCTACCGCCCCAACACCTCTCTCTCTCTCTCTCTCTCTCTCTCTCGTTCGTCCTTCTACCCAATTCTTGCACCTCTCCAAGAACAAGAATTCGATCCCACTCCACCCATTTCTAGCGCGAATTCAGGCCAATTCGAGCGGCAGCAATGGCTTCTCCCGCCGACGAGATCCTCCGGGCGCTGCCGGCGATCAAGACGGCGCTTTTGTCGCCCTCGCCCTCGCCGCCGTCTGCCTCGGCCTCTCCGTCGCCGGCGCAGGCGTCAGCGGAGGACACGAAAGCGGCCGAGGACCAAGAACCATCGACGCCGACGTCGGAGGAGAGCAGGCTCCAGATGCCCACGGAGTGCCCGCCGGCGCCGCGAAAGCCGCCGGTGCCTCGGCTGCCGACGAAGCGGAAGTCGCCGAGCTCGTACCGGATGTTCGTCGACGTCCCGCAAGACCTCTCCTCCGTGTTCCGGTCTCTGCCGCCCAAGAAGCGGATCCGCGCGTGGTGATGCTGCGATCTGGCCGTAATTTATCTTGGGCTTCTTGGTTTGGTTGATTTCTTGGAGAATTATTCGAATTATTGGCTTCCTTTTCTTCTTTTTTCTCGGGTGAATGGTATCCACGGCCATGGTATCTCCCAAATTATAATTCTTCGTATAAATAAGGTGTTACTTTTATGTGTGTTTTATTTTATTTATGTGAGGGTTTTGTGTGAAGGAGAATTTGTAGCTGAAAAGGTTGTAAGAAAATTCACAGAGATCTTGGTAATTATGATAGCTACCAGAATTATTTATTATTACATTCAGTTCTTCCGTGTTCTTTGTTGATGTTGTATGTGCAAATGATTTGGCCAATTTAGTCAGAATCCTTGTGTTAATCGCCGTTCAGGACTTGGAGAATGTGAATTGCGCATGAACAATGCGACAAATGACCAATTTGGGTAGATCTACTATTCTTACAACGCTATAACTGAGAATTGTTAATTGTGACATAATCCTAACAAGTATGATTTTTGCAAACTTGATTTGATTAATTATTTCAGCAATGAATCGGTTGGATACCCTGTCTGTTAATTCAGAACTATTCCAAGAAAATACCTCTGATGGTGAGTGTACTTTTGGTTGTGCTGTCCCAGTGCTAGAGAGAGAACAGACAGAGAGAATCTTCTATTAGTCAGGACATCGCATTGTTTTTTTATTTTATTTTTCCAGGGTAAATTTTTCTTTGATGGGTCTAAATCTTAATTTGTCTCCCTACTTTACCAGTCTACCTATAAACTCCAAAATGTACTGTTCAATTGAGTTCTGTTCATCCATACAAATCAAAATAATCTACATTCAGGTTCTCTCCGTACATTGAACTGTTATATCACAATGGAAAAACTAAGCAAAAATCCAAACTCCCAGTTACAAGAACATGCAGTTCAGGATCATGACAGGATTAGGCTCCAAATTTTGCTCTCAGGGCTTTTGTCTTCTTCTACATTGGTCAGTCCACATCTTGCTTACAAGCCATGGCAGTGCCATACATATATACATACATATTACCTGTCAGATCACATCACCGTTAAGCTAGTAACACTCCCAAGTGTCCTATTCTAACGAAAACTAAGCTCCAAAGCTTAATTATAAGTTTACTGAACTTATCAGATGGATTTTAGCTCGTCAGACTGAAGCTACCACAAAGTTATCTTTAACCACACTTTAACCACCTTGGTTAAATCCTAAATGCAAACAGTTTACATACTGTTCAGTCGCACTTAGCAAAATGCCAAATGCACCACTATTACTTGGATTTGATCTTAGGATCAAAGCTGTTGCAATTACTCACAGTTGAGTTCACCAGCATGGCATTGTCTCTGGAAGAGCAGAAAAAGGCTTTGATCTCCTACAGGGGGGGGGGGGGGGGGGTGGCCAAAAAAAACTGAAAGTTCCCCTCACATGGGTTGTTACTTGCAGTTACGGTCTGTGCTGTTGCCTCAGGAACAGGTCGCAGTGCACTTTATCCTAGGCGGGAGAGAGAGATCAGGATTTGGAGGCCGCTCTGTTACGTCTGCATCTTCAGTTTTTCACTTACCAAACTTCCTTTTCAGAGTAGTTTTCACTTTTCACCTGCAGGTAGAATCTAATAGACCAAGGAATGTTCCTAAATTTACCCTTGATGAATCACTATTTGATGATATGATAAAGTAATGCGATAATGGTTAATATGTGGTGACAACACGTCGGGTACATAATTTCAGGACGCACACTTGGATTTTAGAATCTGTTGGTGGGAGATAAATGGGCGATAGTGAAAAGTCAAAGGGCCAAGAGCGTACATATGCGAGTAAGGATTGTTTTAGAGGGTACAGACGTACACCCTATTCACACCACTATATATAAGTGTGCACGTATTCTAACATATGCTTAGAAATTTTATGAAGACATCAAACCTTTATGGAGCATAGATACATGCTTTTTCACTGAACTAGTCACCTGTTCGTGCGTTGCAACAAAATTTATTGGATATGTAGAAAATTATGCTATGAAAGATAGCTACTCTGATCAGTTGAAAAGTGAAGAGTGGTGAGAAGTTGAGAATAAGGCGGTTGGAGAGAAGAGACCTACAACCACCAGCGGTTGGCTCTCTGCATCTCTTCTGGTAATAAAAGCCAAGCTGCTGCATGGCGAGGTAAATATAGTATCAGAAGATACTGTGGTAAAGAGCTTACCCATTTCTACACCCATAGTACTCTTTACGATTGTTCAGCTGTTCAAGCCTGTTCCCTGCAGTGTTTTTATTTCTTTTCGTGCTGAGTCAGGTGTAGCAGGCTGCATCAAGAGGCATGTTGTGTAATGTAGAAGAAAATTACTATTACAATTGTCTGTAAGACCGTGACAAGCCTCATTGCTCATCTCTGAAACTAACTAAAGCCCCCATAAGTAGTGTATGATCAACTCTTGTCACAATCAGTCTAATTTTGAACCCAATAGAAGTACAAAATATGCAGCCTGTCAACAGCTGCGTCTCCAACTAGTTCATATAATTGCTACCTTTACTAGAAAAATTCCTCCTAAATTAACATGAACAAAAATAGGGAGTGGTAGCAACATTTTTCACCTTCTTTTGGTGGAATCTAAACCCAGTTCTGGACAATTTGTTGCCAGTTTTGGATCTGCATTTTCTCCCAACCAATCATTTTTCTAAAAAAAAAAGTAGAGATAAACAAATAAGATGAAACACAAGTTTGGATCATTGAGAAGCTATGGCTTTCCCATTGCAGCACCAGAAAGCAAGCAATTGTACAGTAGCTCCACACGACTCCACCCAATAAACATTAGGTTAATTAGACAGCTACTAGTGTAGATCCAAATGTGGCCACTTTACTCAACCATACCAACGAGCTCTCTCTAATAGTCCTACTAACTCACTAGCTGCTTTAAGCTTTACTAACCACCTTCCTTGCTAGGACAAGCCAAGGTATCTTTCCTTAAATACAGTTTTGCTCTTTTCCATTTTTTTTCTTTTTCATAGGGGTTTTTGTTCATGAAGCAAATATAGCACATTAGCATAATGTAAGCCCAGTTCTATATAAAAAAATTTGTTGTTATCTGTGCGAATAAAAACTTCTACGGAATTCTTACTGACAATATTTATTAGGTGGGCTGGGTGTGTGAGGTGGAATTTCTGAGATGTGCTTGCCTACTAGTGAGCGTGTCAGAAGAATTTGGTAGTGGAACTGGTACTAGATGATAACATTTTTTAAAAGAGAAGTGCTATAGAATATTTGAAGGCAAAAACAGTCAGATGATCTGGAGGTGTTGGATCTCTATCCAACGGATCCACTCATGTAAGCACCCCCTCCAAAAAAAAATCTCATATAAGCATCCCCTAAAAAAAAGATCTGGAGCATTAGATCACCATCCAACGTCCTAAAATCTGACTGTTTTTACCTTCAAAAACAGTCAAATGTTGTATAGTACTGAATCCTATTTTTATTGGTATTATCTTTCTTTCGAACTAACAAGTCAAACTTTGCAAGTTTTGTACTACCTTCGTTCCTTGCATTGATGCATATGTTGTGCTTGCCTTTTTTCTAGGGAGTAGTGAAATGGCCTGCAGAAGAGGTGGTTTTTTCTGCCTACATATTGGGGAAGGAGGGAAGGTGACAGATCTAGAAGGGAACAAGCGGCAGGGTCCTTGCACGAGCATGCTCCGCGATGGCTTTCTGGGCCCCATTTGTCAGGCTTCCACTTCTCAACAACTCCAGAAGATACATCAAGATGTCTAAGTTTTTTGAGACTGTTGTACGTTGGCCTCTGCTAGGACAGACTGAATTTGGGCTGAAAGCGTCAGAGTTCAGTAATCACAAGGGAAATGCACGTAGCTCCTGCAAAGTTCATGAGAATAACTCGACATGATATGATACAGTATAACTCGACATGATATGATACAGTATAACTCGACATGATATGATACAGTAGGAAAAATAAAAGAAAGAAAATGATCATAGCATCATCATCACAGACAGGATTTGATTGTTTTCTGTAAGAATTAACAGGAATGATCACAAGTTTGAACCTTGATACGCAAGCAACTGTTCCTTTTAGGCTTTTGACCACTAGGGCTTTTTTGCCACAAGGAGGAGAGCCATCCATAGGATGCCAATGCCATCACTCCAGAGTACAGTCCATGCATTCTCTAAGAAGATTCTCCTTTCCCCATCGACCTATAGACTGACAGACGTCTTCTTTTTGCTCCTATAATCCTATGTTGGGTCGGGTCCCCGTCACCAGTTGAAAGAGACATGCGATATTAGTGTTGTATGTGTGAAACATACAAACACAAGTGAGGAGTGGATATCGACCGTCTGACGATCATTTATGAGAGTAAAAAATAACAAAAGTGTTTATACAGGTTTAAAGGTCCGAGAGAATCACCCTACTCCTATCAGTAAGCTAATAGGGGTTACCTCCGGGGAGAAAGTTCTTGAATACTTATCAGTTTGAATATTCTTCTTTATTACTCATGAGAGCTCCTAATGAGGGATATATAGGGTATTTATGATTTTTGGGTCTGTACAAATAATCGAAATACCCCTTGGGGATAGCTACCCTATAAGTACAAGAGAGGAGTATTGACGTCCTTTATGAGCATGATGGCAGCTTCTTGATATGTGTGTCTTCTGTAGAGTTGATCCCGTTGGTGAGGGGATGGATTATTCCTTCAACAATAGCCCCTGCCCTTTGTTGCGGCAAGTCGGAGACACAACATGGTTGGAAGAGCACACAACGTGGTCGGAAGACTTTGACCGTTAGCACTCGGAAGCTTCGACCATAAGTACTTGGAAGACTTCGACCGCTAGTACTTGAAAGCTTCGATCATGAGTACTCGAAAGAACTACTCTGATGAACAGTACTCTGTTATAGTAGTTGGTGAACAATACTCTTACGACCACAAAGTAACTCGTACTCGAAGTTACGACCACGAAGGAATGTACTCAAGACGAGTTATGACCATGAAGGAAATATACTTGATGAAACATACTCAAAGCGAGTTACGACCACGAAGGAAACATACTCAATGAAACGTACTCGAAGCAAGCTACGGCCACGAAGGAAATGTACTCGAAGTGAGCTACGACCATGAAGGAAACGTACTCAAAGCAAGTGACGATCATGAAGACTCGACACTCGTGGATGGCTGGACTTGCTGGAGAATAGTGAATTCACGAGACAGCAGTGTTTTTGTGCCGCACAAAAATTTTGTTTGCGATGTTTTCTTCGTTGATCTTTTATATTGAAAAATAAGAAACTGACCCAACATACATGCCATGACCAGCTCTTCATGACGCGCCATCCCACGTCCAAGCTATTCATGACATTCATGAGGTTACATTACGCGCGCACTAATACTCTTAACGCACATACTAACTCGCTTAACGCACGCACTAATGTAGTATGACTATGACCACTATAACGTCTCGAGCACATAATTCTGATGCGACGTAGTTAAGTCCAACAAATCACCCTCTAACTACGGCGCACTGACTTCACCTTGACCATCTTGATCTTCTGTCTCAGTCTGATGAACTTGACACAACCAAGGGCCTTCATAAGAATGTTAACCAGCTGCTCATTTGTGCCAATGTGTTGGACACCTATTTTGCCATCTTCAATATATTTGCGAATGAAATGATACCTCATATCAATGTATTTGTTGTGATCAAGGAGCACAGGATTCTTGCACAAAGCAATTGCCGACTTGTTGTCAACAAGTAGCTTTGCCTTCTTCGACTCCACACCCATCAAGTCTCCGAGGAGTCGCGTTAACCAGACTGCCTAGCATGCTACTATTGCCACCATGACGTACTTCACTTCGCATGAGGACAACACCACAATCTTCTACTTTTGCGACACCCAAGTGATCAAACTTGCACCAAGGAAAAATGTCGTACTTGTGGTGCTCTTGCGATCGTCAGTGTCGCCTGCCAAGTCACTGTCGCTATAGCCAACAAAATCAGGATCCGGCATGCTTGCCCTCATGTAACAGCACTCGAATCCAGTCGTGCCTCTCACGTAGCGAAGAATATGCTTCACCGCGGCGAAATGCTATAACGTTGGTGCCTCCATGTACCTGCTAACAATTCCTACAGCATAAGCAATGTCTGGCCTCATGTTCACAAGGCAGCGAAGACTTTCGACAATGCTACGGTACTCAGTGGCATGGATGGCGGTACTGTCATCTTTCTTGCTCAACTTTAGCCAGTTCCCCATCAACGTTGAGCACGGATTACACCACACCATTACCGCTGCTTCTAAAATCTTGCACGCATAGCTACTCTGTGATAGTGTGATCTTTCCATCTTCTTGCATGACCTCAATGCCCAAATAATAACTTAGTAAAACAAGATCAGTCATGCTGAATAGTTCCTTCATATGGGCCTTGAACTCGACGATGTCATCGATGCTTGAGCCGGTGATGATGAAGTCGTCTACGTACACCCCACGAGCAAGAACGTGTTACCCCACCAAAGTGTTACTCGTGACATCATATTCTATAGTGAACGTGTTGAGTTTGCTGACGCCAGTCGATGAAGATGATGTTGTCCAGTCCCATTGCTTCTCTTCTTAAAACACGATATCACATGTCACATGGAGCATTTTTATGATCGAATCATAGACACGATAAGCCTTTGAGCCCTCATCATATCCGATGAACACCATTGGCATGGAGCAATTGGAGAGCATGGTGATGCTAGGGCCAACCTTCTTGACATGTGCCACACATCCGAATGTTTGGAAATAGTGGACTTTAGGCCTCCTCTTGTACCACGCCTCGTACAACGTTACATCGTCCAGGCTTTGAGTCGATGCACAATTCAATACATGCATCGTCGTCTTTACTGACTCATCCCAAAATATGGTAGGCATCGCCATGCTCTTCATCATACTGCGAGCCATCTCCACAACCATTTGGTTCTGGTGCTCCACGACACTATTTTATTGTGATGAGTACGGTGCAGTCGTATACCACTTGATGTCCATTTCATCGTAGTAGTCGTTAAAGTCGATGGAGTTGAGCTCCCCTCTACGATCGGTTTGAAATGCTTTTAGCTTGAAGCTGATCTTATTCTCGGCGATGGCCTTGATCTTCTTGAAGAACTTTAATGCTTCATTCTTCGTCTTGATCACCTCGAGCCACATGAAACAACTATGATCATCCACAATCAGCAGGAAGTAGTGGCCGTCTCCTAGTGTGGCTGGTGTAATCGGGCCGCATAAGTCATTGTGAGCCATCTCAAGGCCATGCTCGGCACGGTATGTCGAGGCGTATGGAACGATGCTCGATGCTGCTTGCCAAATGCGCACATGTCATAGAATTGTTCCAGTCATTCAATTAAGGGTACCCCCTCGACTATCTTCTTGGCGCTCAAGTCGTGTAAAGCACGAAAGCTGAGATGACCGTTGCGCACGTGCTAGTTGCCACGCCGCCTTGTTTGCCTTCGACATTAGGCATACGGGTGCGGTTAGGTTTAGGCCAAGAGTGTACAACTTGTTTCTTGACTGACGCACCCGTGCCAGCAGTACTCATTCCTGGTTGAAGATGCTCAGCTCGCCGTGTTCGATTATAATTTTGCATCCACCTTGCTCAAGTTGGCCAAGACTAATGATGTTAGACCGTAGTCGAGCGATGTAATATACCTCCGTGAGCGCCTGATGCTCCTGATTTTTGCACTGAAACAGTAGGAGCCTTTTCTGCAGATGTCCACCATTGAGCCATCACCGAATTTCACCTTGCCTTTCACGTGATCATCCAGCGAGGTGAACATATTCTTGTCGCCAGTCATGTGGTTACTCACACCCGTGTTGAGGTACCACTTGTTGTCATTTGAATTGACCAACACTACATTCTCTTCGTTGAGGTACACAACTTGTATTGTATCGATGGCTATCTAAGCAAGTTCACAATGCTCAGCCATCAGCACCATTGATGCGTCATCCTTCCTAGCATGGCAGAGCTCTCCTCTCTCTCTAGATCTGCGTCGCGTAATTGCCTGGGCACTGCACTTGGTGGCTGGTCAGCCTTAGCATCCCGTGGTCGCCCGCCTCCAACTCAGCCATCCGTCGCCGCCAGTAAGAAACTTCGATTTTGTTGGTAAAACCTACAATGCTAGTCAGTTGTGGCTGAAGTGCCGAATTGGTAGAACATTCTGGTTCATTTGGTATTTTGCTTAATTGCCTTGCCATGCCATATGTGGGCTTCGATAAAATATCGTGGGCTTTGCTAGTTTGCTTTGTTGTGATGTTTGTGTATTGTGTTGCATGATTGGCCACTTACCCGAGGATTGATTCAGCCATTCAAGGCATGAAGTCATGAACTGAAAGCTCCAAACGACCAAAGTCCAAGTGCTAGCCCAACTCGTTTTCTGTCCTCGGTTCTTCTTCTTCTTTGCTGTTGATGACCTCAGGGCTTAGGCAGCACCATGGCGCCCCGCCGGAGCTAGGGGGTACCTACACTCCAGCCAAAGGTAGGGTGGGCGCTAGCGCCCCTTGACCCAATGTTGTGTCTGCCACTGCCGAGAGTGATGGTTGGACCCAGCACCCCTAGCCCTCTGTTGGCAAGCTAGGGCGCTTCGAGCTTCCTGCCCTTGGTTGGACCCTGCATCGGTCGCAAGGGAGGAGGACGCGCCCGGAGCCCGGGGCACGTAGGACGTTGTCCATTCTAGGGTGGAGGGTCCTGATCCCGATGATGGTGTATGCCTAGGGCTCCTCCACAAAGTATACAGGTCATCCCTAAGCTCATTGCACTCCAGAGCTGGAGGTGATTTCATGGATTTAGACTATTTTTTTTTGATATGAGCCATAGAGTTCTATCAATTAGCTACGATCCCTACAGACGACGCTAATGTTATAAGTGTGAAACTAAAACACAAGTGAGTCGTGGACGTCGGCCGTCTGATGGGCCATCGTCTATGAAAGTAAAAATGACACAATGGTTTATCCAAAAAGGAGAAGAAGCTTTAATGTTTTACGCGTGGGGCGGTGTCGCTACTCGCTGCCATGGCGGGCGATCTAGTCCAAAAACGAGCCGAGCCCATGAGTCCATCACCAGCCTCGTAGCGTTCCCCTTCCTTCCTCCTTGAAACATGGACGCACGTAAGAATCAGGCTGTGGCTTACGCTCGATCGGGACGAGAAAATCGGACAGATCGAGCGGCCGGATTTTTTACGAGCCCGGCCGGCCGGCATCTCCGCGTGCTTACGCTAGGACATGTTCGACAGCCACGAAACAATCTCCCGTGCCATCGATCTGCATAAACTGGCCGGCGTACGATTACGCCATATATATATATGCGTATGCATGTTCTGCCATGGCGAAGATGTTTCGACGTGCATCCTTTAGAGCAACTCCATCCCATTAGTCATTTCTCCCTCTCTATTTCCTAGGATGAAGAGGCTAGCTATTATTTTCAGCTCTCTATTTGAGTTAGCATTCCAATAGCCTAGCTATTTGAGAAGCGAGTGAGGAGGCGCTCGCCAAATCTAGCTAGCGGCCGGGAGAAAATAGCGACTCGATAAAAATAAAGAGGAGGATAAAGAACCGATTGGAGTACATTTCTTGAGTCATATTAGGTAAATATACAATAAAAAGCAGAATAAAGAACCGGTTGGAGTTGCTCTTAGATCTTATTTATCTCCGGAGTCACATACGGGAGTCTGTAATTGCTCCGATCTCCGGGGAATGGAGTCCCCTTCGCGCTCGGCTTGATCGCAGGATGCTTCACGCGGTCTTCGTTAGATCACGTTTCCATTTGACCTGTACATACGTCGATTGTTCACTTTTTATTGGTTTTGTCTAGTGCCTCACCTGTCACACTAAAATTGTTAAATTTGGATGGCAACCCGTGTAACGTGATCTACGTTGTTACACGCAGTGATAAACAGTATATGCTCACGGCCGGCCGATCAAGCCTGCGACGTAGTCAGGACCTACTCTAAAAAATGACAAGCTCTTTTAAAAGCTCGAGCTATTAGGAAGTACACGCGATTCTACTCTTAGACCCAGTTTTTTTTTCTTCAGTTTATGTTTCTCTTCAACAAATAAATAAAAATTACTTTTTCGTTACCTTTTTGAAGCGATTTATTGGGACAACTTTTTTAAACGGTTTATCACCATTCGTTTGAATAAATACTCATACTAAGTCTAAAAGCTATCAGCTATAGCAAAAAAAAAATCCACCCTTATTCAAGAAGGGGAGAGCAATCCATATCCAATTTTAAGCACTTAACAAATTGGGCTTGAGATATTCATGTTAAGGTTGTCTCTACTTTAACATAGGTTCTTGCAGTAGAGAAGTTTCGCATGGTCATATGACAAAAAGGAAGATATTTGTGTCGACAACCCGTAATGCCGTGACACATACGCATTCGGTTAGATTTAGAGTTTGTTTCACGGCCTTACGGGTCGTCGACGTAAATATCTTCCTTTTGTCATAAGGCCGTTTCTTTACAAGTTGTTCCTATTTATAAGTCAAAACTAAAAATCTTTACGGACTTGTAAAGAAACTTGTATAGATATAAATAAAAATTGCTATAGCATATACTATAATTGACTAATAGATTTTGTTTTATAAAGGTAATCCGTTTGAAAGCTAATATGAACAAAACCTTAGAACAAACTTTATAGAGCGGAGCTCTTATCATTATGCAGCCACCGAATTACGTATGCTCACGCGTGTATAATTTCTTGCAGAAGCTACTCATGATCGGTGCGGCACCGTTCATTTGGCTTTTAAGACCGAGTTTTTGGCTTATTTTATATTATAACGATTTTTCACTGTAGCTTCTGATAGTTTTTTAGCTTAATTAAATTTTAAAAGCAAAAAAATTATATTATCACAAACAATATAAAAGAATAAAGAAAAAAGAAAATACAAAAAATTAGAAAAAGAATGAAATTAAGAAGCTAAACGCTACAGGTCCGAAGCCCTTAGTTCTGGAAGCCAATTAGGAGACGCATGGATGACTAGCCAGGCAGGTCATCGTATTCTTTCAGGCTCGCTGAGCACCGAACAGTGTCCCTTGGGACAGGGGACACATCATCTGTCCATCCATCCAAATTGTTGGCAGCCCACATATGCATTGTCTGGTGTGTTTTTCTTGAGGCAAATACTGGCAGCACAGTGTACATCTGAAAGATTGGCACCTCAAAGACAGGGAAGGAAAAAGAAAAACGAAAATAGATTCTGCTGATGCTACGAACTTCATATAGCGCTCCAAAGGGTTTATCATGTTTTCACTGTAGCCACTACAAATACATCATAACTATTGTTAGTTTTTTACGTAATTAAATTAAAGAAAAAAGTTATATTATCATGGACAATATAAATAAATAAGGAGAAAAAAGACAAAGAAACCTAAAACTCCAAAAAGCAAGAAAAAAAAATGAAATTAACAAGTTAGAAGTCACAAGCAGAATCTCGGAGCGGGACCTCGACATGGGAATGGTCACAGCACTAGATTCTGAATTCCAAACTACACAGCATAGGTTCAACAACCACCAATCCATGCATACATTTAATCAGTTAGTACCTTAACTAGTAAATGCATACAATTTTGCAAAAAAATGGTTCACCTGGAATGATTAAATGATTAAGACATTTTGTTAAAATTTTCAAAAGAGCATTGCCGGCTTTTGTGACTTGCGTTGACAAAGTGAGAACAAAAAATTCCTTAACCAAAGATAAACTTGGTAGGCAAAATCATTTTAGCTCCCAGAGTATACTCCCCTGCATTATCGAATGCTACATATAAGGGATTGCATAGAGTATTCCCTTGAACACCTCTTCAAATACATCAGGTACATATCCAGTGGCAGTTGTTGCATTGGTGATAGGATCCTTTTCCACCATCATCAGATTAGGATATCCACTTCTTCGTACACCTACCCGGAGCTTCTTTCCATTATTATTAGGAATTTACCATGTTTTAGTCACTATATACGCTTCTCCTGGCCAAATTACTGGATTTATATCAGGCATAGAGTTCATATATGTTGTTGTTTTTATCCATTTTGATTCAATTGCCTGAAGATTCCACGCTTTGCTGTCCAAATGCCTATTTTCTTTCGACCTTTCTCCAACTACATTAGGAATATGGATAACAGGAGCTGCCTGTTTCTAAGGTCAACATCATCACTTAGGCCTCTGAACTTGTTCTGTAAGATTGCGTCTAGTTTTAGACCACACGTAGAAATACTGAGCCTTTTCTGTTGCCACTGCTTCTCAAATATATGGCATTGGTAATGCTAACCTTCTCTGCTGCTTGTGCCAAGGCCCAAAGAGTATCATAACTCCAGAGTCCGACTGTCTCATATATGCCTGCTTCAAGTAATTTTAATACTACTATTCTAGTTTGCAACAAAAAACAATCGCATAGAGTATGACCTCACTATTGTTTCATGCATTCGACAGTTTCATCCAATGTAAAACTCAAATTGTAAATTTTACCTTCTAATGCCTGCTTGGACGTTGTCTCCACTGGAATCCCTGTTGTAGAGTGTAGGACCTAATCCTCAGGCACAACACATAATACGCTAGCTTGCCATCTAGAACACCTAGGGTTTGGGGAAGGAGGAGACTCACGGTCGCCGATGAACGCCATTTGAGCGAAGACCTCGTGCCTGCGTGATGCAGGCGTGGGGACGAGTCGGTGCAGATCCGAGAGCTCGCGGTTCGGGGTCGCCGGCGTCGTCCTGCAGTGGCGGTCGGCGGCCTTCCCGTTGCTTGACAGCGCGCGCGGTAGATCGGATCGCGTTAGGGTTTGTCCGGGGTTTCTTACTCTCACGGGAACGTCGTCTCATCGTGAGAGGCCGGTGCCCTAACCTTATATAGCGCTGTTGCAACGGGGGACCGTAACAAATATTTGGTAAGACACCCCCGATCAGAGCGCTGAAAAACAGTGAAACGTGGATTTCCCCACGTCTTTCCTTTTCTGGCCGTTTTGGCCTTAGATCAATATCCAACATTCTCCCCCTCGATCGTAAGGATAAACGTCATAAGCCCTCTCTCAATAAAACTTCACACCAAAATAATGTGTCACAACAGTCAATTAAATACCGCTGGACAACAGTACTTATAGTGCTCCATTCTATATCAATCGGATAACATAATACTTCATGGGAGTTGGTTACTATATATGGTCCTCTTATTCTAGGATCACAGGCTCTCCAATAAACCCATGCCGGCAACATGATCACGAAAAATATTGGGTGGTAACCCTTTTGTGAGCGGATCCGCAAGCATAAATTTAGTTCCAATATGCTCAACCTTAATTGTTTGATCCTGGACTCTATCTTTCACAACATGATACTTTATGTCAATGTGCTTGGCAGCTGCACTCGACTTGTTGTTACTCGAATAGAAAACTGTGGGTTGATTATCGCAGTACAAAACGAGTGGTCTAGAGATGCTGTCTACCACTCTCAATCCCGGGATAAAGTTCTTAAGCCATACAACCTGCCCGGTAGCCTCATAACATGCCACAAATTCAGCCTGCATTGTCGACGATGCAGTAAGTGTTTGCTTTACACTTTTCCATGATATTGCTGCTCCTGCGAGGGTGAAAATGTAACCTGATGTGGACTTCTTAGTGTCTTTACACCCCGCAAAATCAGCATCAGAATAACCGACAACTTCAAGGTTATCACATTTTCTATATGTGAGCATGTGACCTTTAGTGCCTTGCATATAGCGTAGGACTTTCTTAACGGCTTTCCAGTGGTCCGGTCCTGGATTTGACTGATATCTGCCAAGCATCCCGGTAACAAAAGCTAAATCAGGGCGCGTACATACTTGAGCATACATAATACTTCCGACAGCAGAAGCGTAAGGTATAGCCTTCATCTGATCAGATTCATAGTCATTCTTTGGGCATTGAAATTTCTCAAACTTATCGCCCTTAATAATAGGAGCAGGCGTGGCAGAGCATTTATGCATATTGTATCTCCTCAGTACTCTGTCAATGTATGCCTTTTGTGATAAACCTAATGTTCCTTTGGACCTATCTCGGTGAATTTCAATACCAAGAACATAAGATGCTTCACCGAGATCCTTCATATCAAAATTGGACGAGAGAAATCTCTTAGTTTCCCGCAGCATGTCCACACTGCTGCTGGCCAATAATATATCGTCCACATAAAGAATTAAGAAGGTGTAATTACTCCCCCTGAACTTAACATAAGTGCAATTATCAACATCATTCTCCTTAAATCCAAATTTCCTTATGACTTCATCGAACTTAAGGTACCATTGCCTAGAAGCTCGCTTCAGGTCATAGATGGATTTCCTTAGCTTGCATCCCAAATGTTCCTCGCCTTCCACAACAAAACCTTCCGGTTGTGTCATGTAAACGTCCTCATACAAGTCTCCATTCAGGAATGCAGTCTTAACATCCATTTGGTGCAACTCTAAATCAAAATGTGCTGTGAGCGCCATTATGATTCTAAATGAATCTTTAGTTGAGACAGGAGAAAAGGTTTCATTATAGTCAATGCCTTCTCTTTGTGTAAACCCTTTCGCTACAAGTCTCGCCTTAAACCTTTCGATGTTCCCTTTGGAGTCACGTTTTGTTTTGTAGACCCATTTGCAGCCTACTGTTTTGGCTCCATTAGGAATTTCCACTAAGTCCCATATGCCATTAGCGCCCATAGACTCAATCTCATCTTTCATGGCATCTAGCCATTTAGATGAATCCTTATTCTTCATTGCTTCCTTATAAGAGCTAGGATCATCTGCCTTCCCAAGATCATCCTCATTCAAGTAAACCTCATAATCACTTGGGATAGCAGATCTCCTCACTCATTGTGATCTCCTGACAGGTTGATTAGTAGGCTCATCAAGTTGTTCATTAATTGTCACAGAGGGCTGTGAAGGCTCAGCATTAGGTATTGCACTTGTATTTTCAGAGCCCTCAATAGAAGGAGTAGCCACAGAATTAACTGGAGATGCAACAGGAGTTGCAACTACAGGATCAACTATGGGCACAACCACTTGGGGCACAGGAAAATCAGTCTGTCGGATTAGCGGTGAAGCAACATAAATCTGTTTCTCCTCAAGATCAATTTTCCTGGGCTCCAAGTCCCCACTGATGCCATCATTTTCCAAGAACACAGCGTGCCTTGTTTCTACAAATTTTGTGGTACGATCTGGACAATAGAATCGGTACCCTTTAGACCTGTCAGGGTAGCTAATAAAATGGTAACTCACAGTCTTGGGATCTAATTTCCCAATGTGTGGGTTAAACACCTTAGCTTCAGCTGCACAACCCCACACATGGAGGTAGTTCAAACTAGGTTTTCTCCCAATCCATAATTCATAAGGTATTTTAGGCACTGATTTACTGGGAACCTGATTGAGTATGTGTGCAGCGGTCTTTAATGCTTCCATCCATAACTTTACTGGCAAAGTGGAGTAACTCAACATACTTCGAACCATATCCATAAGTGTGCGGTTTCTTCTTTCCGCTACTCCATTTTGTTGGGGATCACCAGGCATTGAGTACTGGGCGACTATACCATTTTCTTGTAGAAACCTGGCAAAAGGACCAGGAATCTGCCCATAAGTTGCGTGTCACCCATAATACTCTCCCCCACGATCCGAGCGCACTACTTTAATCTTTAGATTGTGCTGATTTTCAACTTCAGCCTTAAATATCTTAAATTTATCAAGTGCCTCCGATCTTTCTTTAATAGGATAGATATAGCCATAACGTGAGTAATCATCAGTGAACGTAATGAAAGAATCATAACCATCTACTGATGTCATAGGGAAAGGACCACATATGTCAGTATGAATTAATTCCAAAATCCCGGTGCTTCGAGTAGCACCTTTCTTTATTGTCTTTACATACTTGCCTTTGATACAATCGAGGCAATGATCATCCGAAACATTAAAGTCTAAAGGGTGAAGAATTTCTTCTTTAATGAGACGTTCAATTCTCCCCCTCGAAATGTGGCCCAAACGATAGTGCCACAATTTCGACGAAGTCTCATCAATTCGCTTGTGCTTTTTATTCACATCACATACATTCATGGATATAGGAGAATCTTGCAGGGATAACATATAAAGCTTGTCGTGTCGGATGGCACGACCAACATTATCATTATTAAAATAAATCAAACACATTCCGTGTCCAAAATTACAAGAGTATCCATCATTATCTAATAATGAAATGGAAATCAAGTTTCTTCTCATCGAGGGAACATAAAGAACATCATTAAGTTTCATTACAAAACCATTATTCAAAACTAAAGAAATCGATCCAATAGCTTGAATTTCGGCTTCCATCCCATTAGCCACTCTTAGGCTTCTTTCCCCTCTGAGACTTCTCAACATATGGAATCCCTGCAAGGAATTCGTAACGTGCACAGAAGCACCAGAATCAATCCACCAAGAATTTATAGGAAAATCAGCATAAAATGCTTCATCAACAAAAGTGATTTCATAAGTACCTTTCTTGGTGAGCCATTTCAGCCATCCAGGACAATCATCTTTGAAATGGTCCTTCGACTGACAAAAGTAACATTCACCACTTTTCTTCTGTTCATTTGACCTCCCAGGTCCTGAAGCGTTTTTAGGCGCCTTAGGATGCTGTGGGTGCTGTGGCTTCTGTGGCTTCTGATAAGGGGAGTAGATTTGCTCCTTCTTTCCCTTTCCTTTGTAGCCACCTCTATTTCTAGAGGGACCAGCCTTATTTGAGGAGCCGACTTGATTCACAAAATCAGTAGCCCCCTCAACCTTGAGCCTCTCTTCCTCCTGTGAAACATTAGCGATCAACTCGCTCATGGTCCACTTGTCCTTAATGGTGTTGTAGTTAACTTTGAAAGCTTCAAATTGCTTAGGAAGAGACATCATAATATAATGGACAATGAAACCATCAAAAATTGCCATGTCCATTGTCTTAACTCTGGCAGCAATATTGATTATGGTAATAATGTGCTCACGAACATTTCCAGTACCATTGTACTTAGTGTTCATGAGCCTGTGCATCAGTGTGGTAGCATAAACTTTAGAGGACCCCTTAAAGTGATCCTCGATGGAGGACAAATAGTCCTTTACCCTTTCCTTTTCAGGGATTGCTCCCCTTATGGCCTCACTGATGGAGTTTTTCATCACAGCAAGTGAAACACGGTTAGACCGCTCCCACTTCTCAGCATTAGTTTTATATTCCTTCATTTTGTCATCATAATTGTTCTCCCCTTCAGTAGGAGCGACAGGCTCATCGAATCTGAACGGGTAGTCCAGATCCAAGAGTTGAAAAGTCGTCATAAGTGTAAACTTCCATTTCTGGAAGTTACTACCATTAAGTGGCTCAATTGCATTAACATGAGCGGAAACGGAAGCAGCTGAAAAAAATTTAAAATTTACATTAGGAAAGCGCATAATTAATTTGCATGAAAATTAATCTTACGTTGGTATGATTAACAACATGCTCATAAGAATTTTTCGCATCACCGTTGGGCAGAAGCGAAAATTTTAACATAATTTATCGCATGCAATTACAATTAACGTTGGTCAAAGAGTAATAGCATGGCGAAAAAATGAAAAAAAATAAACATAATTGATTACATGCAATTACAATTAACGTTGGTCAAAAGGTAATTGCATGTAAAATTAAATACAGCCCTCCAATTGAATTTCCCGTTGGTTCCATTCAATTAGGGGCAGAACCTTACGCAGCGGAAAAGAGCATAATATTTTTCAGCAGCTTGGCAACATTATCCGTTAATAATTTCATAAGAGACATCATTAATTAAACATGAGATATACCATAAATACATGAAATATATAAAAATCTATTAGCATGAAATATACACCATAAACAATTTCATGTAAATATATACTAAAAAAACATGAAATACATAAAATTATGGCTGCTAGGCCAAAACCCAACAGCCCCTCCCCTTCCTCTTTTTTTCCGGCCTGTGAAACAGCCTTGCGGCTCCAACGGCCCATCAGTGTCCCGGCCGGCCCATCAATCCCCACATGGCCCGAATTGCCGCATGGCCCAAAATCCCGCACGCCCATGAGTCATGCACGCCGTCGGATGGAATCCAATGGCCAAGCACGCGCGCGGTGGGAATATAACCCCTGGAAACCTAACCCTAACTCAAAAACCGCCGGCCTCCACCCGGAAAAACCGGAGCTCCCGTGCGGCGGCGGAACGCGCGCTCGCACGGAGCAGTGGCGGCGCGCTTACACGGGGCGGCGGCGGCACGCACGCACTGGGCGGTGGCAACACCGGGAGGCGGCGGGGCCATCAGGGAGGCGGCGGCTCCGTGGTGGCGGCCCGAAAGCGCGCGGGGAACGGCGGCGACCGCATGAAGCGGCGGCGGTGGCTCCGCGCGATGCGACGGCGCAAGGCGTCGGCTGCGGCGCTCGCGGCCCTGAGAGGAGCAGTGGCGGCGCAAGGCGCAACAGAGCGGCGCGGTGACGGCGGAGCGGCGGCTCCCGCACGGCGCACGCGCGCATAGCGGCGGCGCTCTACACCGGCGACGGCGCCCGTAAGGCCCCCTCCCCCTTGTTTTTTTTATCCGAAGATCCATCATGATTTTGGGGATTTTGGGTTCGAAATTTCTTCAGATTTGTGGGGGAAAAGCATCAGGGTTTGCATAAATTTTTGATTCCCCTCCTTCTCCCATGCTAACCGAAACATTAATCAAGAACGTCAGAGGCCTAGGGTTCCAGGGAAACTAGCGTTGCTCTGATACCAAATGTAGGACCTAATCCTCAGGCACAACACATAATACGCTAGCTTGCCATCTAGAACACCTAGGGTTTGGGGAAGGAGGAGACTCACGGTCGCCGATGAACGCCATTTGAGCGAAGACCTCGTGCCTGCGTGATGCAGGCGTGGGGACGAGTCGGTGCAGATCCGAGAGCTCGCGGTTCGGGGTCGCCGGCGTCGTCCTGCAGTGGCGGTCGGCGGCCTTCCCGTTGCTTGACAGCGCGCGCGGTAGATCGGATCGCGTTAGGGTTTGTCCGGGGTTTCTTACTCTCACGGGAACGTCGTCTCATCGTGAGAGGCCGGTGCCCTAACCTTATATAGCGCTGTTGCAACGGGAGACCGTAACCAATATTTGGTAAGACACCCCTGATCAGGGCGCTGAAAAACAGTGAAACGTGGATTTCCCCACGTCTTTCCTTTTCTGGCCGTTTTGGCCTTAGATCAATATCCAACATAGAGTACTAGCTCTGTTGTTATGGTCTAATACTCAGGAAAGTACTATATAGCATGTACTGTAGCACACGTTATATGGCATCGTGTGTATTAGACAGGGTTTGTTATTTATGAATCTATCTATTAGGTGTTTGATATTGTCTATTAGTTAGGCAAGTTATTATTAGATCGAATTGTTAGAGATAAGTTTCTTTATAGATTATTTCTTACGCATCAAGTCGGGTCATCCATATAAAATGGACATCACATATCCATTATCATCAAGCAATGAATAATGAAGAAATATTCTCAAGTTCCCGATTCCTAGCTTTGGTCTCTAGACCGGATACTCTATATCCATTCCTTTCCCCCAATTGGTGCCCTCCTTTACCTAGCATAGATAAACGTAGCAATTATTGTTTTTCTTACTATATTAAATTCAGTAATTTCACATATGTTCACAATATTTATTTAAATTTTGCTTTACACTCAAAAAACCCTATTATGCCTTTACTTGTTGCCCTTACATTCATAATGTATTTTCTTGTGTAACTTGTGGAGTACATTTTTGTACTCACCCTTAATTATATTGCTCAGAGGAGGACGACTTCAATTACGATGAGGATCAAGATGAGTAGGTCGCGTCTTACTGTCACTTGCCTGTAGGCAAGCATATTGGGCTACGTCGCTTCATTTACTATCTTCACTGTTATTTAATTGGCCTATGGGTCGAGGAAATGTAAAACTTGGCCATAAGACCCACACTCTTTTATTTAAATAAAGTATGTCATTATACATGATATGTATCCTTGTTACCATTGTGTGCAGTAGCTTTTCTTAGACTAGTGTGATTGACACAAAGAATCTGGAGGTGTTGTTTCCAGGTCCAATGGAAAGTGATTCTCGAAAGTCGATCGTCCTCTAGTAGTAGTCGATCTCCACGAGCCAATAGGCCTCTCCTCTGATCGTCCTGATCAGTGTCGCAGTCGTAGCAATGCCTTTACCAAAGTCCACACGTTCAGGGATGGAACACTATGCGTCAGTGTGCTCGCACCAACGTATACAATAGGGCCTTCGGAAGGAGGTAGCTAAGGTTTCGATTGGTGGTGTGATTATCTCTCTATTACCCATAACCAAATGCACCCTTTTATATAGAGCATCCAATCAGATCCTTAACCAATATGAGTAAAGATCGTATCCCACTCGAAGTCTATCATTTAGATCCTTATTGTTCTAACCTGTTAAGTATGTGACCATAGGTTCATGTATATTTGGTTGTAACTTCGAAAAACTTTTCCAATCACTAGTCGGTAGCAGTCCTTAGCAGGACATATTGATCCCCAAATATACACAAAGATCAAACTGGATGAACCATACATAATATGATATGCAACCAGGTCTTAGTCACTCACAATTAGTTTATACTCCTTACGACCAGTTCGTATCTAGTTATGACCAATCTGTATCCTCAAACGACCATTTCGCAGACCAGTTTGTGATATATCTGACCAGTTCACGACCAATCAGTATACCAACACGACTAGTTCGTATCTGATCGGACCAAATGACATATTTGTGTATTCTCCCCCATTTACCTCACGATACCTGATCGAACTTCAGGTGAGAAACGTGTTATCTATGGACTATTCAATTTTTTTCTCGATCTAGTGATGGATAACTTCATGTAGTCGACTCTTTGAATACTTATGGCATGACCATTTACTTTCTTTATCTGACCGTATCGAGGTACATAGAGATATCTCTCCTGTTATATATGAGGGGCAAATCCCATATCTCATCAATTACATTTCTCCGCATGTTTCATAACATATCCGAAAGCTACATTTATAACTACCAAGTTATAGTGTAGCGTTTAGTAACTCCTAAGTGTACTATTACACATGTAGAAAACTATGTTGATCTCAGGTACAACCGTACAAGGATTATACATCAGCATTATTCGAGATCAACTGATGATACATAAAAATATAACAATCTCAACAATGTCTCAAGGTAGGTCAATCCAACACCATGTTCTCTAACATGTGTCCATATTATTGATTTGCTATACCTATATCCATGATCCGTGAAACATGATCATCAGTTAATACATGTGTTGATCTATAAATCATAATTATTTCACATAACGATATAAGATCAGGAATAATTTATAATAACATCGAAACATGAATAGAAAAAATTCTACAAATAAGTTACATACTTGTTGATCAATATGAAAGATCTTTCTTTAAGGGACAAATAACATATTATTCAAAAGATCATAAATATAAAAGTAGTACAATCATCTCCATAATTGGCTCTAGGGAAAATCACTAACAATCTCCTATTTGCACTAGAGTTAATCATATACGTATGTAGTGCCTATAGCTTTTGTGTGCACCTCATGTATTGGCTGCGAGAGAGGCTTGATCAACGGATCAGCAATATTGAAATTTATGTGCACTTTGTATATCTTTACATCACCTCTATCAACAATCTCGCGAATGAGATAAAAACACCGAAGTATGCGCTTGAATTTTTGATGCGATCTAGGCTTCTTGCTCTATTATTATCATAGTAGAGATTTGTTAGACTAGAAGAATTAAAGACCACACATATCTCAGAGATGAACTTTCTTATCCAAACAATCTCCTTTGCGGCTTCAGAAGCTGCAATATACTCAGCCTCCGTTGTAAAATCAGCAGCCATCTCTTAGAACTTTTTCAGCTCACTGCTTCTTCATTAAGAAAAACATAAACCCAGACTGTAATCGAAAATCATCTTTATTGGTCTGAAAGTTAGCATTAGTGTAACTATTTATGATTAGATCTTCCTCACATTCATAAATAAGAAACATTTCTAGTTATTCTCAAGTATTTGAGGATATTATTTACAACTGTCCAACAACCTTCACTTGGATCTGAGTGATATCTGCTCGTAAACTTAGAGCACATGACACATCTGGGTGTGTACAAAGCATATCATACATGATAGACCCAATAGCAGAAGAATATGTAATCTTACTCATCTAGTCTCGCCCATCAGGTGCCGATGGATACTAAGTCTTGCTAAGACTAATGTTATGTGACATATGCCAGAAACCCTTCTTGGAATCCTGCATATTGAACCACTTCAACACCTTATTGATGTACATACTTGGCTTAATCCAAGTAACCTTGTAGTTCTATCTGTATATATCTTTATGTCCAAAATATATGTTACATCTCCTAAATCTTTCATGGAGAAACTATTTTTTTAATGAAGACTAATAGATTCAACCATATAATATCATTTTCCATCAATAATATATCATTCACTTATAGGACCAGAAAAACAAGTATACTCCCACTAGCCATTTGGTAAATATAAGATTCTTCCTCATTCTTGATGAAGCTAAACCCTTGTACTTCTGGGTCAAAATGAATGTTCCAACTTTGAGATGCTTGTTTCAATTCATATATAGATCTTTGAAGCGTGCAAATCTGTCTATCAATTTGTGGATCGATAAAACCGTCAGGTTGTATCATGTACACATCCTCACATAAGTTTTCATTTAGGAAAGTTGTTTTAACATCCATCTGCCATATCTCATAATCAAAATATGCAACAATAGTTAGAATGATTCAGATATACTTAAGCATAGCAATGGGCGAGAAAGTTTCATCATAATCAACACCTTAAATTTGTTTGAAACCCTTGGATATGAACATGTCCCTCCAAAGATGTGATAACAAATGTTTGACGGAGGAACAAAGCACTTGAATCACTAGGGTCACAATTATGAAGGTGGACAGCCATGGTGATCAAGTATTATTGATTTTTGTTATCTTGAAAAATCTGTTGTAGCTGGCTCATGTTTGTGTTATTAGCTGAATTTCCAAATCATAACTTTTCTGTGTTCCTTTTAAGTAAAAAAATGGAAGAAGATGTATGTGGCTGTTAACCTCGGTGACCCTAAAACGTTGATCGCTTCCTAAAACCTTGGAGGTTAACTGTCCAAATGTTTTGCCATCTCCCTGAATTACACACATATCATCAGTTTGGATGAATTCCTTACCACCTCATTATTACTCACAAAATAAACTATGTTGCAGATAATGAAACTTAGTCCATAAACAGATTCTGTCATTCTACAATTGTTTTACATGATATTTTTTCTCAGTCCATAAACAGATTCTGTCATTCTACAATTGTTTCACAGAATATTTTTTTCTCATTACCAAGTAAACCTAAGCCTTCAAATACCGAGGAGGGGGATACAAAATGCAGAGTTTCATGGATTCATATTGAAATAGCAAATTTTGATTTTTCGGATGGTTGTTAAATTGTTCCATCTGGTCAGAATTTTGCTTTTTTTTTTTGGCTATCTGTTTCACTTATTTAAAACCTAATCAAGTGAAGCTTCTTGAGTTTCCGTTCCATTCTTCAGAATTTTGCTTCACGATCGCCCTTCACACATCATCATGAGAGCTTCCCCTGTATTCTGCCTCCATTGATTATGAGCCAACAGAGCCACAGTAATATCATCAACTTTATAGTATCTTTCTCATACGTTAAAGTGTTGATCAAGTGTTTATAAGAATGTGCCAACGAACACAACAGAATTATCGCCTTATCTTCATCTTCAGGCTTTACCTCCAGACATCGTAGATCAATGATCACCTGACGGAAGACATTCACGTGATGTGCAAGATCATAAGCCTCCGCATCTTCAGCCCGTATAGCTTTCGCTTCAAATACAACTTGTTCGTCACGGATTTAGACATAATCAAAGTCTACAACTTGCCCAAGATTTGTTTTGGTTGTCATACTCATCACATGATACATGACTTGATCTAAAAGACATAGATGTATGATTGCGGCTGCTTGCTCCTTCAACTCCCCCCAATCATCGTTATCCATTGTCTCTGGCTTCTTCTCGTGCAACCCCTTGGAACATCCTTTTTGCGCCAGTAAATCCTTCACTCTCGTTTACCACAATCCAAAGTTGCCCGATCCGTCAAACTTACCACTTTGAACCTAGCACTCGACGCCACCATTTCAACATTGCTATAACGCCAATTGTTGGAGCCGGTGATAGCTCACCACGAGGATGATCTCACAAAGAACAAAAGCACATAAGAGACATGGGGATTAGTTTACGAGGTTCGGCAATACCTACATCCTTAGGAGCTGAATCTCGTTGGCTCCGTCCATATGAGAAGTTTCTTTTCTTTTTATGGGTTACAAGAGGTCTGTGGTATAATTTATACCGGCTGGTCCGACTTGGACTCCTACAACTGTGTCTCCCCTTATAGGGCTATGTCGAGAAATCGTGTGCTCTGCTTCTGCTTTTCGGACACATCTCCGTTCTTTTACCTTGGTATATATGAGCTTGTATGATGACAACAATATGTTTGATGATATGGTCTTATCAGTTCTCTGCTTCTTCTATTGATAACAAGGCATGGTCGACATCATGGTATGGGTTTGCAATCATTTTGTTTTCAACATTTGTTTCAGCAAACCATCAATAAATCTGGGACATTACTTGTTGCCTTGTTGGTAAAATAGCGCATGATCCCGCTCCGCACGTCTCGACCTATATGGACTCCTTTTTTTTTCAGCTTATAGTTTCTCTAGACAAATAAATATGACAGCTTATTCACTATCTTTATAAAACAATTTATCAAAATAATTTTTTAAAACGATTTATCAATATTCAGATGATTGGTATAAATACTCACGCTGGTGCTATAAGAAAACGATCCCATCCTATGAAGCACGGGCTGCATGCAGAGCACCTACGACCACAAGAATGTACGCGTAGGTGACGTGAAGTGTGAAGCAATATGGTACGCCGTGAACTTTTGAGTGGCATGACCTACAGTTGCTATAGCCGTCATCTGGTGTATTTGGTTGGCACGGAACAGGCTTGTGTTCAACGGAGCAGCAACCCCTCTTGAGAGAACACGAGAGCAATGTGTAGAGGTTCTTCGGCTTTGGCGGCACAGAATGAAAAGACAAGAAATGAAGGATGAAACAGATGCCTGGCTGGCCCTGATTCGAAGAGGAGGATTCATATTCTTAAATTTTGATCTTGCTTCAGTTGTTCTATTCCTAGGCGGCTTTGTGTGCCTTCTCTCCCTCCTTTAGCACCTGCGTGTACTTCTTAAAACCTTTTTTTAATGAAAATCCCAAAGGGGCTCCCCTCCCTTGTTGCAAACACCAGGAAATTGTGATAAAATTTAAGCACAACACATGTAATAAATATTACACGACCTAAACAATGAACCGTTCTGATAAATTAAGAAACACATGTAACATTTACATAGATAAATATTGCATAATAACTTGGACACCTAAAGCTCAATAACATGGCACCGGCTGCAAGGTTCCCGAACATCCAGCTTAACTGTAGAGGGAACTTTCCCCACGATGTATCTTTTGATGGCCAAGAGTGCTTTATTTGCTTCCAAG
Organism: Dendrocalamus latiflorus; assembly: GCA_017311315.1. Classification (NCBI taxonomy): domain Eukaryota; kingdom Viridiplantae; phylum Streptophyta; class Magnoliopsida; order Poales; family Poaceae; genus Dendrocalamus; species Dendrocalamus latiflorus. The sequence goes on from CM029673.1 coordinate 23,328,860, forward strand.
ATCATATCCCTTGGTATGGGGGTGCATGCATCGGTTTTGCGGACAGAACACCGACCAATATTTAGATCGTCATCCTCATCAAATATGGTGTCCACTATAAGACTTTCAAGTGACGTTGCATTCTCGAGAATATGGCATGTTAGCTCAACCATGCTCTTTGCAGAGCAGAAACCAATGATCTTCACATTCTTGAGGCTGGCATGCTTGTGTTCAGGCATCTGCCTCATATGCGAGGCGTCCCCAAAAACCGAAGCATGCTCCACGCATTCCTGCTGGACCTGCATAGGATCAATATTAATGCCACTTGAATTAATGGTTCCACCAGCAGATACTAGATGTCTTTGCAAGATGAACAGTAACTTACACCCAAGATGAAAGTCTCCAAGAGAGGAGAAGCATCCAGAAAAGAAACCAAAGACAAATAATCATAGGCTGGGGAAAAAGCCTCTTCTCCATAAAGACAAATATTCAAGTACTTGAGGTGGAGGAATTTACCAGCTACCATTGGTGTATTAACGCTCTGCGTACATATTTCTCAGATTAGTTATATTCCAGGGCATGGGTACTGTTATATGTCGAAACACTGGTATCTAATAATCTAAACTATCTAAAGTTTCAGAGCATACCTCACTAATCGAAGATATGATAAGAGTTTCAACATATGGCACCATGGATGGAAACTTGGTAATAGCATAACAGATAAAGTTCTCTGAAGAGTCCATATGTAGCTCCTTCACTTGAGATGGTTCTCCTAGTGAGAGTTGTACAAGGTGACCCAGGAGGTTAAAAGTGGAGAGGTTTGGAGCTTTGCTCTCTATCACGTGCAGCCTGTGGCACGCAAACACACTCAGGCAGCTGAGCCGCTCCAGCAGACATGGTATCTTAAGGCAGGTTATCTCAGTGCAATGGCTGAGTTCCAACTGCTCCAAAGCAAAAGAATTGGAAAGAAGGCACCCCAACTCGTCCCCCGTAATATGCACTAGACGCAGATGCAGCTTTGTCAGGCTTCTCAAGCAATCAAATCCAACCGTGGGACGGAAGGCACAACACCTGAGGTCAAGATACCGAATCGAGTTTCCCCTCCCATCAAATAAAAGTGAGCATGGGAATCTATACCCTCCCTTGTAGTTTGAAGGCAGCAAAAGGATGACTTCTTCAATCCCTGGAGTAATAGCAAGCTGAAGCCAACTATTGAGATAACAAGTTTTGAGGTTGTAATAATCATGGGTTTCAAGCTCGAGTGTCTTCACGCCAACGCCTAAGTGATTTTTCAGAATGTGGTCAACTTTGCTAGTGAAACTCCTTCCTATATCACCCTTTCCACATGCATTTCGTTTCAAGCCCAGTGTTTCCTCAGTGAAGATGAGGTTGGGACGGCATCTCCAAGAACGTAGAAATGCTCGAGAAACGCAGGCAGCACGGGCAGCATCTCGCAGTTGCATTAGGGAATGTATATAACACCAGATGTCCTGCACAAACATGGAAAGAATAGTTGAACACTGGGATTTTAAAGGCAAACCGTTACTTCAATTAAAAAACAATAGAACCATATGGATTAACATTCTACCCCAGATACTCTGTGCATGTTTGCAGAAAATGTGCTGCATCACGTAGGTAGATAGTTCATTGGAACATAACTGTGGCACGTAAGTTGAGCATTGTATAGAGAAGTTGTTTCCGTAACAGTGTTATTAGTGGCTTTCCAAAACACACACACACACACAATTCTTAGTGACTAGTACTGATTAAACTAGTATGTAATCTATTCTTACTTGAATTAAGCCTGGAGTAGTCAACAATATTGGCTTCTGTGCATTTGTGTGAATCAAGAAATGATGCTTTATTGTATGATAGCATGCAATAAATCAGTCGGTGTATCAAAGAAACAGAAATAAGCATTAACTTCTGCGTAGGGTACAGATAGTACTCGTAAATATTTAAACATCATCCCTGATAGAAATTATAGAATCTGCAGTGTAAGACACATGACATAGACCTTGGAAACAAAGATGAGGTAATAGAACACAGACCATATAAAATAATGGCTTCCTACAAGAATATGCAGTTCAATCGGCTATTTGTACCAGAGTTAGGAAGCATAATAGTGAAATCAATGCCCTCGTGTGAGCAGTGAAGCCATCCAAATGTGCAGAGGAAGTACAAATACAATTTTTTTTCTTGTAGAAACTTGGTTACAGCACAACCCTTCAACAATGTATTAACGTATCTCACTTATACTCAAGTTGTCACAACTGATAATTTTCCTTTTTCTTCAAGTATGAGTACACATACAGGCATGGTTTTAAGCTTGCTTATACTCCTGGTCTAATCTTGTTACTTGGGGACAGTCATATGATACATCTATTCTCCAGCATTTCAATTTTCACAGAATGAGATCATGCAGGCAAAATGGACGACAGACAGGGAGGTATTTTGGTCTTAGTCAAGGATATGGCACAGGAAGTGTTATAAAAACAGATCTACGACGCTGAATACTTGGCAGTATTCTCATACCACTCTACATGACTGGAATACCCTGAAGAAGGGAAATGTTGTGTTTTTCCAGGTAAACGATGTACCTGATAGAGGTGTGAAATTGATAGGAAAATTTGGAGATTGGCTTGGTAAAAGTTTTGGTAAAAACAAACTGGAAAAGGCAATGTTGCATGTTTTACATATTGCTTTGATTAGCACAATTTGGCTTAAGAGAAATAATCTAGTTTTTTTTTGGAAAAATCTGTAAATTTACTAGATAAACTAGAAATGCCCATATGCCGGTGTGGTCATGGCTGGACCTATTTTCTGCTACAAGGAGCAAGTACAACTGTACAAGGTTTCGTGGGGAATGATGCATCCAGCTATTGAGCAGTTGGAAAGGGAACTGCAAAGAAGGACCCTGTGACTCCTCAACCATCTTCTTTAGGCAATACCATGTAACAAGGACTGTCGAAGTGTTGTCAAGGGGCTTTTAACTACTTGTGACAGTCCTCTAGTAAGTAGTAATTAAATAGTTGATCAGGTTATGGCAACACAACATTTGGTTATCTGTGTTTCCATTATAAAAAAAAACTGGGGGAAGTGAACCAAAGCTGTCCAGGTTTTTGAAAGCTTTATCTTTTAAATAAACTCTTCTACTATGGTTGCCATGTAACTAAACTCGCCTCAGTTCTGAGGAAATTATAGCTTAGCCTTTAATGCCATCGTAACAAAGCAGTAAACTACTAAAATATCTATTCATAAATTTTTATTTAGCTAGCACAGGTCCACCATGTTTGCCAGTTAGAGCAGTCATAGTAATATTTTACTTGCAAAAGTGTTCCATCATCAACATTTTACGACGTACCTCTGGAAGGTTTGGCCATGAATATCTAATTCTTTTACCACCCTGCGAATTATCGTCATGTTGGCACAGTGAGCCCTTTCTTTTAGCGACTATAGCAATGGATCCATCTGCAACACATCATGCATGGCTAAGAAGTAAGAACAGTACAGAGTTCAGACAATAATGTAAGAAAACAACAAACTGAAGCACAGTAACGCACATACAGGAATCCAATTTGTTTCTCTCATCCAACTTTTGTGCAAGAACACTAACTGCTTTTAAAACCCCAACTCAGTTCAATTTAAGGGGGAAAAACGTCAATTGACCATAGATATTTTTGCCAACATCGATTGCAATCTGAATTGACCATTGATATTTTTGCAAAACATTGCAATCTAACCCAAGTCTCATCAATTTCAGTTAATCCAACAGGACATCGACCAGTGAGATCCCCATCCTTTCCCAACGCCATTGCTCTCCTCCCTCCCAAGTTTCATCTCTTCTGACCCCATATCGGCTAAACAAGCCTTTAGATTCATGCTACTTTTGCATGCTACCACATGGCGCCTCTCAAGTGTCATATCACGTTCACTGTATTGTTTGAGTGGGTACTGTTGGCTCCTCATGTTGCGTAAGAGCGTGCAGTGATAATATTGTGAACAAGCTAAGCTATAGATGCAGGACATATTACAACAGAGACGAGGGAGCTAAGAGGCGGCTTACGACGGTCTTGGATTTGGCGACGCCGACGCTCCCGGTCTTGGATTTGGCGACGCCGCCGCTCCCGCTGCATGGACATGAGCCGATTCAGCTGCAGCAGCCCCATGATACGACGATTCTTGGGATCGACTCAGAAAATCAAGGGCACCAAGGCCTCTCCCTCTCTCTGTTTTTTCCGCTCTCGTTGGTTCGTCTTCTACCTCTCTCTCTCTCTCTCTCTCTCTCTCTCTCTCTCTCTCTCCCTGCCTCTCTTCATCTATGCGCGTATTTATTTATACCCAACCAGGCGCGAGGGGAGGGAATCCTTCTGAAAATCTGAATACGTATTTGGAACCAACACGGCGAGAGGCGAGGAGGTCTAGCAATCCAACAAGGCGCGAGGGAAGGAAATCGCGTCTGCGTCGCCGGGCGGGGCTACCTCGGAAGGGATTGAATACGGACTCCGGAGCAGACGAAAACGCAGCTCGAATCCAAACCCTAACCCTTAAGACGGTCCGCTTCAGACGAAAACGCAGTTACCACACAATCTACCAAAAAAACATAATTACCCCTGCATTACTTACTACCAAAAAAACATAATTACCCCTGCATTACTACGGATAAAAGGATTCATATTATCCAACATGTCGAGTTGTTGTTGCCAGACTCGGCCCGCCTTGGCCCTGCCGCCACTCTCGGTTGAGCTCTGTGCTAGCCCGTGTTGCGTCTTCACTGCCGTGTGTAGGTTACTAGTTGGATGTCCGTACGTTGCTACGAATTAAAACATAATCATAACATTTAAAGTTTAATTGTAAAATGATAGAGAGCAAAAGAAATACTCTAAAATTAGTCTATCAAACAAGAACACTATAGATCAGTGGCGAAGCTAGAAATAAAATTGAGGCTAGGCTAAATCTTTTGTCGGACTAAACTAAATTGACATAAATATAGTGTTTTACTTTTTACAGAATTTCAAATTCATATAGAAACACACAATTAGAGACAAATAATGCAAAATAAAGAAATATAAAATAGGTATCTCGAAAGTCGATAATACGAAACACATACTCAAGAATATATAATTATTCTACTATGAGTGTAGATTAGTGATAAGTCACATGTGTATGAAACATATGAAAATTAGTGATATAATAGAAACTTGTGAAAGACAATAAAAATTTAGACCATATAAAACATATCACAAATAACCTAATTTGAATCATAAGATAAATTTGAATCACGGGGAAAATGTATTATACGCAACTTCATGCCTTGGAAGCGGTTTATGATTTTATCATCATCAATACTTTTTAAAGATCTCTCGCTCAGTGTAGCACACTATCAAGTCATTGAGCTACTCATCCACTCCTCCTTTTAAGGAGTAGAGATATCAGGGCACACAACCCTTTATCCTAGCTGGTAGGCTACCAATCCCAAATATGCGCGACTGATCATCCCCACCTTTTGTTTCGTACTTACTAATTGGCTTGACTTCAAATGAGTAATAATCGTAGCAAGCAAGCAGAATGAACATTGATCGTATCATCTTTCCTTTGCAACCTCCATGATTCATTCCTCAGTACTGAACATTGATATTAAGAGTCGATGTCTTGCATTCACAAAGAAAATGCCCTGAAAAGTGTCAAATAGCTTGAGTCTGAACCGACATATGCATTTTCCAGGCTAAACGCAAGCAACATTGAGACCCATCGAAAATGTTCAATTCACATCTTAAGATTGCTAGCAACATCAAGCAAACAAAAAGGCTACATGTCCTAATGTCAAAATTAAAGTATCATCACCAAACTATGGTGGATTTCTGGTTGTCGTTTCCAAATAGATTCTCAAACAATATCGAAGACATTGGGGGAAGAACCATAGGTGTTGGGGCCATGAAATTAGCAATCTTCTCATGAGCATGGTACCTGAACCACAAAAACAGCAAACAACACAATTACTACACACACACACACAGAGAGAGAGAGGGGGGTACCTTATCTTTCTGCTCTTCGAAGCACGGCGATCAACCAGTTTTCTCTTTTTATGCTGCTGCTTTCTTAGAGCACAAAATGCCGACTCTGCAAAAATAGAATAATCATATTTGATAGATGCTCCAATGCTGGAAGAACAAAGATATAGGTTCCTTATAAAGGTTAGCGAAATATAGTCTACTCTGTGAAAAGCCATCCAAAAGAGATGGCCTGTGACTCCCAAGGCTACTCACAGTTTTCTCAACTTCAGTGTGTGGGTGAGCATGCAAACTTATGTAAAGAGATACTTTGCAACAGTAAGTGCAGTTGTAAAAAAATTTGAACCAACCAGATGACCCTGTACCACATGACTCGAGAAACTCCTTGAGAAGTTGATGATAAAACTCAGAATCGTCAATAAGTTCAGGATCACCTTCCATATTGTGCTCCTAGGTTTACAGCAAGGTGAACACATGAGACCAGGAAGTGCAGTCCATATATATTCTCTTCTTATGTAACCAAAAAAAATTCCAGATATCACTTTACTTAATCATTGGGGTAGATAACTAAGGCTATAAGGTAATATACAAGAACTTTCATCTCAATGGGAGAAATGAGCTACAATAAACAGCATATCGTAAAATTTGAATAGTTCAAAGGAGAAGCAGCTAGGCTTGAGATGACTTCAAGGGAAGAATATAGTATCGCTCAAACCTCCTTGGTAGTTCCAGGCTCTCCTGCATCCTGCAAATGAATGGCCAGAGTTACATATTTATCATTAATTCGGTGCTGAAACATGATTGGTAGATGCATCTAACATACCTCCCCAAATACACCAACAATAGATTTCCTCAAGTACATCCTGTTAATCATCCTGCTTGGATCTCTCATATAACCAGATACTTGATCACTTATGTTCTGATCTCATACAATGGAGAAAAAGTTGTAGGTTTAGCAATGTTAAACTGTAATAAGTTACTAAAAATTGTTAGATAGGCATTCAGGCAACCTGATTAAATGCGTGTAACTTCCCTTTCAGTGCAGCAGCACCAGTTGTCACCTGTGTTTTCCTCTGCCATTTATCTATCTCGCTATTTATGAACAGAGTTATCCTGTATAAAGGCAATGGTAATCAACCCCTGCTTCATTTTGTATCAGTATATAAAACCAACCCACAGCCCAAGCAACATATTTGCAGATGCAAGCTGAGAAGTTCTAGAACTTCCCATACATATTTTGGGTCTTTTTGTTTATACTTTATACAATTATTCGTGCCAATATGGTGGAACCAATTTCCTTTCTTGGAGGTTATTAGTGCAACGCTGCAATACAAATAAAAATTGTGTTAGTAAACTTAACACATGGAGAAATTTTTTTAGTAAATTTAAGTGTTTAGCAGATTGTATAAGAACAGAAAAGGTATTAGTGGAGCCCCCGATGTTATCAGTTATCCAGCTCTGACCCACAAGAAAATATCGCATTTTGAACAAATTACTTGAATCTAACATTCTGTTACTCCATTCTACCTCAGCTAGCATTCTGTTACTCCATTCTGTTAATAGCAACATCCCCAATAAAATCAGCAAAATTTGAAGTACCAGCACACCAATTCAAATATCCAGTCGCGCGTCATATCATTAATCCACTGCAAGGAGGTCATGTGCCAGCTAATAACCGAATCAATCCGCAAATCATACATCAAACTCACAAATTGACCCATAAATCAGCATGTTCTACCCAATCAAAATCATATGCTGTTTAAGATATTTCGCAAAAAAAAAAAAGACCAGTTGTTTTGGCTAATCAACCATCATAATCTGATAAGAGGCTACTCCTTAAGGTAATCATCCCATCCAGTCGCTGACCTTGATGGGGATGCCGCCGGAGTTGGGAGTCGCCATTGCCGCCGGCGAGAGGGAGGGCGTCGAACAACAGATCCGCTCGTCGTCGCTCGGTCGTCAGGAGGGGGAGGCGGTTCGGGGAGGAGGATGCGGCGGCGCGGGGCGGGGGGGGGGGTGAGGGCGGGAGCACGGGCTGGCGAGGAGGGTGGGGGCGCGGAGGAGCGGCGGCGCGGGGGGGGGGGGGACGTGGTGAGGGCGGAGGAAGGGGAGGCGGTTCGGGGAGGAGGATGCGGCGGCGCGGGGCGGGGGGGTGAGGGCGGGAGCGCGGGCTGGCGAGGAGGGTGGGGGCGCGGAGGAGCGGCGGTGGCGCAGGGGGGACGTGGTGAGGGAGGAGGGAGGGGAGGAGGCGAGGGCGGCGCGGCGGCGGAGGAGGGAGCGGAGGAGGCGAGGGCGGCGCGGTGGTGGAGGAGGGAGCGGAGGAGGCGCGGGCGGCGCGGTGGCGGAGGAGGCGAGGGCGGCGCGGCGACGGAGGGAGGGGAGGAGGCGAGGTCAGCGCGACGGCGGAGGAGGGAGGGGAGGACCTCAGGGCGGAGGTGTGCGGGGGGAGGCAGCCGCACGGGAATGGGGGATGGGGGGCCGGGGGCAGCGATAGCGAACGGGTTTTGGGGTGGGATGGGACATGTGGGGCCCACATGTGTAGAATTGACCATCACCTTAAACTCCTCCTTTTAAGGAGTAGAGATATGCGTTTTTTTACTGCGGCTAATGATTTTTGGTTTAAGTACGAGTACTTATACGAACAAATCGAATATCAATAAGTAGCTTCAAAAAAGCTATCCTAAAAAGCTGCTTTAAAATGGTAAAAAAATCATTCTATTTATTTGTTTAAAAAAGTTATAGATGATGAAAAGAACATAGACTATATTTTTTTTGCAGGTACCAAAGAAATAAACCAAGTTAAAACCCATATACAACGTTAAAAGAACAGAGCTTCCACAGATTTACTTCATCTTATACTAGAAGCTGATACATAGCTCGCTTTTGTATAGTTCTGAATCCGGATGAGGCAAAGTTCAGTCCTCGCGACAAACTTGAAAAGAAACAAGAAAAAAAATAAAAATCAGGTCCCGTCATGTACTCATTTAGATCAAGCATCATCAATTCCTATAATGTCAAGCCAAAAATTAAGGAGTACCTACTGCATCCTCCGGAATGTCAAGATATACAATAATCTAATGTTGCGATAGAACTGTCACAAATCCCATGATGTTTATAGAATTAAAAGAAAAACAACAGGATAAGTATCGCTACTCGCTCATACCCAAAACATCTAGCATTGAATAAATTCTATTTGTCGCAACAAAACTATCTTTTCACACCTGAGTTCTTTTGTTATACTTCATCTATACTTGGTTCTGGCCTCTAGTATCCATACCCTTCAAATGTAGCTCCTATTAGGCATCCACGTAATCATTAAGACCTTGTGTTTGCGCTTATAGCTATGTCTTGCATCTGACCTGTCAAGTTAAGAAGCTCCTGCCTATTCTCTAAACAAAAAACATGCATAGATGAGCCAGACTCCTGCTCTATCTTGGTCATTGAAATGATAATCCAGTGCCATCTTCTATATCATAGGAATATCCTATAGTTACAAAAATGTTGAGCAATTAACAAACCAAGCTTACTTTCAATTTGAAGCGTGACTGCACACTTGAGTAATATGATGGCAGAAATTGCTCTTTCCACCTTCTTCATCTCCAGCGTCGTCATAGATTCGGCCGGCCTGTGCTCCGGCCTCCTCCACCTCATCTCCATATCCGTCTAAGCATTCATCTTCCTGATTTGACCTCCTTTGACATGCCACCACGTGGGCTCTCCACCATTGCCGCCTTCATCCTCTCTTATGCCAAAAATGGTTAACACATCTGAAGCATGCCGCCACTGTGTTTGTCCATCTCTGGTGTTGCTATTCTGAACACCCGCGCGCCATTCTCCCAGATCCAGCTTGTGCTGGCTTGTATTAAATAGAAGAAGTAGAAAACAAAATTATGTGGCGCAGGAGAGCCAGGTAGTTTGCTAGTTAGTAGATTACACAGAGAAAGAAATAACAACCGGATGAAAAATTAGGAGGACCAAGGCAAAATGAGCTCTAACTAAGCTTTCGCGGCCGCCATTCTGCCGGAACGAGCATCCTCCTTTATTATAACAACGACCATTACCAACGAGGCAGCCAAGGTTACTACAGTTCACTTTAACTAGGACCAATTACCAACAATGCAGCCATGGTTACTGTTAGACCATGTGGTTTGGTCACGAATTTAGTGATGATAAATAATTGACGTCTGGGTTACATTAAAACTTACTTTTGTGAAAGTTCTGATCGATGCGTTATTGTTGCTGGAGTTTTCAGGACAGTAGTCAACCACTGTATTTCAACAATAGCAAATTGACCATGACATTTCGACCACGGTATTTCGACCATAGCAAAACGACTATGGCAAGTAATCAGTCGACTTCGACCATGATCAGTGAACCGATCGTAAGCACAGTAAATCGGTCATATGCTATAGGGAACCAGTTCCAGTTGTGAGCTACAGTGAACCGGTCGTGTGTAATAATGAACCGGTCTTAAGCGAGAATGAACTAGTCGGTGGTCAGAGCTATAGTACCTGGTCGGTACTTGATAGTCGTAGACTTTGCTGGTCAGAAGTCGTAGACTTTGCGGTCAATATTCGTAGACTTTGCGGTCGGTGGTCTAGACTTTGCGGTTGATGGTCATAGACTTTGTGATCAGTTCCTTGAATCAAAACCGTGGCATATATGTGGCGCTTGGGAGAGCGGTTTAGGTTAAGATGGAGTTGGTTTGATCAAGACGGATCAAAGCTAAGGATTTAGCGGATACAAGTTTATGCGCTTTGAAAAGCATGCATAAGTGAACATGTATGAGTAAAACCAATATGTGAAGGGTTAACGGGTTTTATCTATTATGCTAAGTGGATAGTGTCCACTGAGGAATGGATGGAGCTGACTAGCCCATGTATACAAGGGGGTTAGAATGGAAACATGTTGTTAACTATCCAACCCACCTCTCATGTGTTTTGTTGTTTTAGGGTTAGATTTTGAGTACATGGTGTGCTCTTTGTTCTCTAAGGTGGAGTAACTATAAAACTTTCCTCCTCAAGTAGCAATAGAACAAATCTTTGATATTCTCCATAGCTCTCTTTCTATTTAATTGATTTGATCTTATTTTGATTGATTTTTCCTCTCCCCTCACCTTCCTCTTGATATTGTTATGCTAAGGACATATAAGAGATGAAGAGATCCTTTAGAAATCATTCCCCACCCATCTAGGCATTTTGGTAGCAAGTTCATCAAGAAACTTGATTTTTGTACATTCTTAGAGCAACTCCAGCAGGGCCTCTACTTGAGCCCTCATTCTACTTCTGAGGGCCGAGTGGCAAAAAACTCACTCCAGCAGGGCCCCTACTTGAGCCCTCAAAAGTAGGGGGCCCTCAAATCTCCCCCTCGAGCCCTTGTTCCTGGGGGGTCTGGAGGGAGCCCCTACTTTTGAGGGCTCAAGTAGGGGCCCTGCTGGAGTGAGTTATTGCCCCTCGGCCCTCAAAAGTAGGATGAGGATGATGGGTGGGTCTTATGTGTCATCCCCTTTAAGAATGAATTTGAGGGTCCTATTTTGAGGGCTCCTGCTGGAGTGTAGCCCAAAAAACAGAGTCCTCAAAAGTAGGGAGAGCCCTCAAATAAAAAGTAGGGGCCATGTTTTGAGGGCTACTGCTGGAGTTGCTCTTAACTTTTCAAGTGATTTCTTGATCTGAGAGTTTTTGGAATGATTTCTTCGGTGCTTTTACTTGCTGTAATATGTGACAACATATCCAAAGCCATCTTGGCTATTCTTTACCCACGAGCAATCTTGATCATCGTATTTTGGTTTTTTGTTCGGTTTAGGTGCAATCTTACTTGAATCTCAAAAAGGTTTGAACTTTGATATGGGTTTTTGTGATCCATAAATGGAATATGTTTCTAAAACCTTAAGTAAAGTGTATATAAAGTTTCACAGCTTTTGGATCATCCAATCAAAAGTTACGTGGATTTAAAATCTCGCACCCGTACTGATTTTACTATTTATAAGCCTGATTGTACTATTTATAGGTGATAGACCACCCCAAATAGTGGTCAGACCGCCCCAAGGTTGGCGGTTAGACAGCAAAGGAGAACATAGACCGCCTCCTAGTTGGCGGTCAGACATCTAAGGGCTAAGAAATTTGTTTTTTTAGTGTTCTTGAGTGTTTTGCCTTGTTCTTTTGGTCTAGGATTTAATTCTTTGTAACTTTATAGTTATTTGAAAATAGAATTTAGAATACTTAGAAATTTTTTTTAATCCACACTATTGTCGCCTTCCTGGTCCTACATTGTCGATCGAGAGGGTATCGTTGTTTTAGGGTTGTGTAGTACATCATCGTGGCATTAATTAGATTCTCTGTGGATTCAGTTTGAGGCTCCGACGGAGCGCTTACTGGATGAATTTGGTCAAACTGTCAAAGCTTGACTTGCATTGATGCTGTGTGCAAAGTGAATCTGAATCATTTGATTGACCCGATCTAGTTACGGTTACGGTATTGATGCTACAGCTTAAATTTTTATCTTTTCTTGCCGATTTCGTGTGATGCCACATTGTTCCCTGCGTAAACAAGCAAGAAACGCATGTGATGATCTTATTACGTACAGATCCCATGTTGGTAGCGTAGTTATTACAGATGATGAGTTGAAGTGTTCGTGTGTCCCTACGATTTGGCTCAGTTCTATGTTTAGGCGAGTACTAATATGTTGGGTTTGAAGATTCGTACCTGCACGGTATTCGAGACCAAACGAGACTAGCGTATGATCGTCCTACATCGTAGGGAATCGCGAAGCATGTGCACCTCCGCCTGCCGGCGCCGCGGCCGGCATGGGCAACGGCGCGACGCAGCTAGCCTTAAGGTGGGCTGCCTGCCGTGCCGATGCGCGCACGACGACGGCGCGCCGGAGATGAGGGCCGAGCCGTTGCGCCCCGTGCCGACCCACTGGCGTGACGTGAGACAAGCCGAGCCGGTCCACCTCGCACCCCATCAACGTATTGCCTCTATGCCGCCGCCGCCTATCTCGCGCCCCTCCCTCGCTTCGGCGCACGCTTTGCAAGGTACGAACTCAATCCCACTGCGGCATAATTTCGATGGAGACCTTTAATTCGTTGCTGTGATCTCGATCGAACTGCCATGCTCTCCTCTGTTGGTTTCCGCGGTGCAGATTGAAACAACTGAATTTTTGCAAAACCAAAAATTGGATTTGAATTGCTTTAATTTGAGCTCCATCTCCTCCACAACCCTAATCTCCACCAATCTCAAAGCAAAAACGCCCCTAAATCCTTGTCATCACGGCGTGAACGGGATTTTTCCGCGCGGTTACTGTGCATCGCCCGAAAACATCGCCGCCGCTGATTTTTCGCCGTTGCCGACCTTCCCGCGCCTTCCCGCAGCCGCACGCCTCTGCCAGCTCCTGCTCTGTCTGTCAGCACGCCGTACCACCTTGCTTTCCCCGCCCTGACACCGCTCAGACCCGGCCGCATCGCGTGGCAGTGCCACCGCCGCTCGCGCGCCCCACCTCTGCCCCTTCCCGCGCCTTCCTCTCTCAGCCGACCTGCCACCTCTCTGACACTCTTGACCGCCGCTCTACACAGCCCATGACAGCTGCAGCCGAACGAGAGCCTCGAGCTAACCCGACCAATCCCGAAACCGCCGCCGCCAGATATTTCCCCACCCCTCTCTCGGTGAACCGCCATTCCCCAGCTATTTAAGCACGGCCAAGCCCTCCGTTGTAAGCCACTAGCCTCCCCGAAGCTCACTGGACATCCCCGAGCGTCCCTCTTCCCTCCCAACGCCGGTAATCCGAAAAATCCCCAATTCGGTGCCCTAACTCAATTTCTTCTCTCCGGCCACCCACTTTCCAATTCCACTCTCCAGTAGCATCCCCGAGCCCCCTGAAGCCTCCCCCAAAGCCTTGCCCTAGCCTCCCGGACCCCCATCTTCCCCGGCACCGTGAGCCGCCCCACTGCCAAAACCTGCCGCCGTGGCCAGGCCAACTCGGGCTTCCTGAGCTTCGGCCGACCCCTCCTTAAGCTCACCTAAACCCTAGTGATGCTCAAGAACCAAGCCAATTGCCCCGGGAAGCCCCCAATTCCCCGCAATTTTAAAACAACCGCAAAAGAGGAGGAGCTCGCCGCCGGCGAACGCCGCCTCCGCCGGCCGTCCAACCGCCCAAAATGGACTCCCCACATCCCAGCGAACCCGCCCATGCCCTCGGTTTGCGTCGCAAAACTCCGTAGCGCCGCCGCCGCTCGCCGCCCGTTCCTCTGTTCCCTGCGCGCGCGCGGCTGGCGGTTGGAGAAGAAGAACAGTACCGGCTGGTACTGTTCACCCGACCCGAGCCACCCCGCGACGCGGTTGGACCCAGCCGCCCGCCCGCACCAGGCGCGCCTGATCGCGCCGCTCGCCCGCGCCCGTTCCAGCCGGTCGCGCCCGAAGCGACGTGGCCCGACCGAGTCCGCTAGCCGCGTCGGGTCCGAGCCCGAGGAACAGTACCCGACCGGACCGGATGAACAGTACTTGACCCAAAGTCCAAAAATACATATTTATACTCCCCGGATTCGTTTCGAGCCCGCCAACCCAAATCCAAGGTCCATTTCCCCATATAGCCCTCCTACAAGCCCAAAAGCCCAATTTAATGGAGTTTTCGGATTTTCTTTATTCTTTTATTTCCTTTATTCCTCGCTCATTCCTTCGGGCCTGGAATTAACTTTATTTTATTTGCTTTGCGTTAGTTTACGAAGTCGAGATTTCGCAAGAGCAGGAGGGAAAAGCCCAAGTCCAGACCCGGCCCACTGAAGAATACGAATTAATCGAAATCGAAAATCCGCAAGGCAAGTCACACATATTTTTGAACATGTTGATCCTACGTTCCCTAAGTTATTTATTTACTGTATTTTCATTATGTTATTTGCGCACTGTTATTTTATGTACAAGCAATGCTTAGAATGACATGATACTAGCTATGCCCTACCACCCGAAAAGCCCAATTTAACTTGATGGCCACATTCACCTTGACAAGACCTAGTAGCATAAAATATAATATTATTAATAACATGGTAGTTTAGGATCACTGAATCTTCATACTGTTAAGGTTTGGTATTGGTCTAGAGTTTTGGAAAGTTAGAAATAGGATAAATGAGGATCGCAGAGATGGATCCGAAGACCTTATCCTAGGGTGGAGGCTGGTTTTGGATTGGTGGCAGTACAGTGTATACTGAATTTGGGTTCGTGTGTGGTTGATGCCTCAGTTAAAATATAAGGACTAGACCCTTATGCTGAGTAACGGACATAGTATCCGCCCAACCACAAGCGTTGACTTGGTCAAATCTGGCTGGCCTAGTCAAACCTGGCTTAGTAACTGCTCAACTTCAATTGAACCTCTGCAACTGGAAAGGGGGAGACAGAGGGTGAGTCCGTATGGGAGGTGGTTAACCATACAACTGTAGGGCTGCGATGAGTCGGACGAGATCCGTGGGGTCATCCGAGCTTGTTGAGATTAAACACCTACTGGGCGGAGTCTACACAAAGAATTGAGCAGTGAACATCCTTGTTGTCTTAACTCTCTGGCCGGAGTTAAGGGATCTTGTGGGTAAAGCAGGGCAGCTTTGCAAAGTCATGATAAATGGTATTCGAATACGCCGTGCTTCCGGTAAACGAAGCTATGTTTAGTGGGTGAATCCAGTATCAAGGCATAAGTAGTTTTGAAATGGTTTGGTAATGTTGAGTAATGATAATCAAGCTTGAAACCCCCCCTTTACTTTAATGAAGTGCATTTTAAAGGTTTTCAAAGGGTTCCAAACCAAAACTGCATCCACATAAAAATAATAGACTTGTTTTCCCCTTTTCTTGATATGCCATGCATGAAATTATTATTAAGCTCCGTGTGACTTGTTGAGTACAAGTGGTAGTACTCATGCTTGCTAAAAACATAAACAGAAATAACGAATTTTGAGGATCGAGAGAAGATGAAGAGATGACTCTGTATGAGGTTGATGAAACGTGGAATTAGGGTCGTTCTCCGCTCAGGCGTGCCTGTGGCAGTTTTTGTTGTAATGTAACTCAAGGCCGTTGGCCTGCTGTAATGCTTGGCTTTTAGCCCTTTATATTGTAATAAAAGTTCTCTTTTGCGCTTAAGCTTGTGTTGGCAATGTTATACACTCATTGAATGTACTCGCAGTTGAACAGTCCTGGGCAGCTGCGAGGGTTTCATAATACTCCCAGAAATGGGGGTGTTACACAGATGGTTGCGCCGCTGCTGACGGGGAAGATCTGAAGAAGCGGGTCAAGCAGTTCAAGAGGCCCCAGAGCGACCGCTTCAAGTGCCTCAAGGTAACGCACCCATCCTCTTCTTGCTCGCAGCTCTCGCCCTTCTAGTTTATGATGGACCATGTGGAGGTGAACATATGTGAGTGATGAGTAATTGACATTGGTTTAAGTAAGTCGAGTTTGGTTTGGGTGGTTCGGAGTCGAGTCGTTGCGTGGCGCAATCGGGCTCGGTCGGACTTTGGTCAAACTTGGTCGTATGGGATTAGGTTGCATATTCTGATGATTCGACGGGTTTGGACTTCGTCATGGTAAGCATGATATGATTTACGCTTTCATGTATCGAGCGGTGCTATTTGACGTATTTCTTGTCTTTGTGGCTGCAGGACATCGAGACGGAGTCATGGCGAGACACGGAGGACCGGACTAGGCGCAAGTGGCGCTGAGGTCAGAACGGTCAAGATGTGTCGAAGACGACGTGGACTCGAGGTGGAGTCGTAGCGAGGCATGGTGGACCGGACTAGGCGCAGGTGGCGCTGAGGTCAGAACGGTCGAGGTGTGCCGAAGACGGCGAAGCTACGTGGCTTGCAGGGCAAGAAATGAGGAAGCTTCCTGGAAGGTGCGCGAGGGGCGTTTCGGTAAAAACGCAAAGCGGGACTAAAGGAAGTGGATTGTGGGTAAAGCGCAAAAGCTAAATGGGTAAAGCACTTGGTGAACCCATTAGTGGAGGCTATAAATAGAGAGGGAGATGGTGTGCTGAAATTTGAGAGCATGTGTGTAAAAGTTAGGGTTTTATTTGGTTCTCTCCATGTGTGTGAGTGTTTGTTCTTAAGTGTAAGAGAGGAGAGATGGGTGTAAACAATTTAGCTATCTAATCATTCATGTCTCTTCCTCTATTTCGATATGAGAATGTTGTTTTGAGATGATCTGGGTATTTAGTTCTTGTTCTTCTGTGTTTACTTTTTCCTGTTTCTGTGTTTTTGTTTGAAGTTCTTGATTTAATAGCTCTTGTCCTGTGTGCTCTGAACTGGGAGTGATTCTTGAGGTCCCTTGACCAGAAAATCCCGAGAGCAAAAACTTTCTTAGTAATCTGCATCTCCTGCATAAATAGTTGAGCAATGGTTGTTTGGCCAATTGTCTTGATAGACCAAGAAATGTGTTCCGAGAGAGAGGTCTGGACACTTGCTTTTGGATTAAAAAAAAAGGGGTAAACTCTCGGCCAGGAGTACTGTTGGTTCCTTTGCGCCATTTAATTTTTGCTCCCTTTAGCTTTCTCGGCCAGGGATGCAGTTCTCTGTTCTTCGTTTCTTGCATCCGAAATTGACTACTAGTGCAGACTTTTGATCTTTGTCTCTTGGCAAGAAGTATTGCTGCAGTCCTGTGAGTTGGATGCTTGGCTCCTGTACTAGTTTAATTAAAGACTTTGTCTGCCGACTCCTTTGCCAAACTGCATGCTTTTTGGTTGTCCTCTAGCACCTTTATTTTTTGGCAAAGTCCATTTGTTTCTTCATGTGCTTTTCGGCCAGCTTTTATTATTATTTTTTGTTTTCAGGTTGGTGTATATTGCTAGCGTGAACACTCCTGTTAGTGCTTCTTTCTGTTAGTGCTTCTTTCTGTTAGTGCCTCTTTCTTTTTCTTTTGTGCTGTTTTTCTTCTTTTTTGCATGCAGTTTAAACGGTGTTATTTTCAGCTAAAATTTTTACTGGTTAATCTCTGATTTATGCTGAATTTTTCAGTGTTGCATGCGTTCCAAAATTCAGATAAATTAATTTTAATTTTCTGTGAAGGACTGCGTTTTGCTTCTTTCTGAAAAATCAGTGTTCGATTTCTCGAGAGCGTTTTTTAAGCGAGCGACATTCACCCCCTCTGTCGCCATTTCGGTCCTACAGTTTACGAAGCAGTGGCGGTCCTCTTTGCTGATCCAGTAGCAGCTCGTTTGTTTGCGTTAGATTTAGCACTGGACGGATCCATCTGGGTCATGTGGTCGTTGCTTAGCTATTTAGCAGTCTGTATTTCTTGGCCCACTTTTAGTATAGAGGATACTAGTTGCAGTTCGTTGTGTTAGATTTAGAATCTTTTACTTGCAGCCTCAAATGTAAGCAGACGATTTAGTTAGCCCGATTTGAATGGTGGTGTTTGTGCATGGCATGGAAGCTTTGCTTATTTAGGATGCTGCCTCAGGCTGCGATAACCGAATCTTCAACAGTAGTTAGTTTGTTAGTTACAGCAGACCAATGTTAATTGTGAATGGAGATTAAGTTATAGTGATGAACTGTTGCTGACTTTCGAACTGAGGATCGCTTAAGCTGTAATGCTGTATTGTGGGAATGGGGAAGAAATGTCTATAGCTTGGTTCATATCTGGGTAAATTCAAGTTGTCCTACTGATGTGTAACCTTGCCCATATTTTATCTGGAGATAACCATCATCCTGAGATGTGCGTGGATAACCTCTAGGGCAGAGAGCCCATAAGGAGAACTCTGCAGAATTTTGTAGTTCTCGAGTGATCTAGACCTCATGTAGCATTGCCATTTTCTGTTGATGTGGTTGAAAGGGCTCATTTTTCAGTGATATTGTTTCTTTTGTAGCCAAGCTGGCGTAGGCCAAAGGGTATTGACTCTCGCGTCAGGCGGAAGTTCAAGGGATCCACCTTGTAGCAGAAAATTTAGTCAAGATTTACAACGACACTTATCTGAGGCAGTGTGGTCTCCTTGTAGGATGGATAGTCAAGCTGAAAGAGTACAGTAGCAGTCATCATAGTGATAAAGAGTGTCGTCTCGGTGAGCTTAAAATTTATTTTCCTGTTGGAACACACAGAGGTGGCAAGGTACTGGCCAATGAGAAGCAACGAGAAGGAGATAGCTACTACTTTAGCTAAGAAAGAAAAGGGCTGCAGCACAAGATCTCAGCGAAGAGGCATAGTGGAGAACTTAGTAATTTCTCATAGCTTTGGGCTCATACACACACACACACACACACACACAAATAACTCCTCACTCTGCAGCACACACACATACATACTCTTACAAAAGAGGTTCCTAGTCCTTTTATAGACCAATGAACCGACTCAACGCTCAGACCAAAAATTACAGCTCACGTTATATATGTGCAAGCTAAGGCATTACTAGTCTCTTAAGACAACTCCAATATCTATCTAGCATTAGTAGTCAAGACTGACACCATTTTGACCCAAAAGCTATCCAGTAGAGTAACGCCTCAAGGTTTCTACTAGAAACATTGTTATATGTCGGTAGTTCTTTGTATCTTTTCAGCATGCATGTACCTGATTGCTTGATAGCCTCCCAAACCGATATGTATGAAGAATATCCAGTTACCATCAGGAAATATCTATCAATATCCAGTACTTTCTTTGGCTTATACGGCTGGAAGATTCAAGTGCTAACAGGAAGCGTGCACTCAAATCTGCATGCCGGCAGCTAACTCCAGAAGACTCTTGATGGCTCATGATACTTCAAGTATGCATTGTTATATTTTAACATTTCCCAACATTTCCTGATTGATGTGGTGGGGGAGCTCAGTGCTAGTGTTTTGTCACCTGTACTTATGTACTGTTTGTATGTTACTTGCGTTCAAGCTTTTGAAATGCCTTATTTGCTTATGCCATATTCTCTGCAAGCAGGACATACTGCGCTGAGATTGCTCACAACGTTTCCTCCCGCGAGCGCAAGGAGATTGTTGAGCGTGCTGCACAACTTGACATTGTGGTCACTAACAAGCTTGCCAGGCTCCACAGCCAGGAGGACTAGTAGTTTTGGCCGGGCATCATGAAGTGTGCAACGATGTACTTTGAGCAGAAACTTCTGTGTTTTCTCCCGCTTGCTTCAGGATTGTGAGGACGGATTTTGTACCTGAAGTGCTTCGTCATTCTTGGTGACTTCCAAGCAGATTTTCCATGTCAATTTCATGCTGCTTTCGAGTCCTGAATCTCTGAAGCTACTTGTGCTCTCAGGACGACTGAGGTATGTGAAATGGGGCAATCGAACGGTATGTGAAATAAGCATCGAGCGAGAGTGGATTTACATCAGCATTTTACCTACTTATGCTACGTGAGGTCACGGGATAGGGTGAGGTGAGGGGAGACGATGAGCGAGGTATGGAAGTGTTAGCCGTGTGGGGAGACGACGAAGGGGAGGAGAGTGCTGCTAGCTCCAGCCTTCCAGTGCTCCGTCATGGCGTCATGTACCTGCAACGAATGCTAGTGCTGGGCAGTCCCCCGGTCCATGTACGCGAGCGTCGCGCGTGTCGCTTCAAAAGCTCAGACCCTTGCCGTGCGACACTGCCACGATCGACGGGCGTTGTGACTTGTGGTGGGTTGTCAAGTAGTGTGCCACGTTTTCTAAGCGTTCAGTGGTTCAGGGTCTATTTGATACGGCTACGGTTTATATCTTTTGGTTAAAAATTTTGAATTTTAACTATTTACGATAGAGATTATAGAGAGATACCCGCTTACGATTTTAGTTAATACAGATATTAGGTTTTTAACATGTACTACAATTAACTTGTAGGCTCCGTCTAAAAAAATATCTCGTTTGAAAGTTAGATACTATAGCAAATATCAAAAACTGTTTTTAGAAACCGTAAAGAACAGGGTCTCAGACCGCGTGCCCGGGTGGGAGGCATGGGTTCTGGCGCCGCGGAGACGGTGGTATCAGGCAGCCCGCGCGGGCGCGGCTGCTGCTGGCCGTGCGACGCGCGTTGCAGCCCGTCGCGATCGGCCGCGCGATTATGCCCCGCCACGCCGGCGCGAGGCAGATGGACCGCGAGAACACGCAGAGATGGGTGGGGGCGTACGCGATTGCGAATTTGCGGGCGGACACACTGAGTCGAACCCGTTGCCGTTTTTTCTGTCTCTTCTCTTCCCTGATGGTGATGGGGCTCCTCTCCTGCTGGCTGAATCGTGATCACAAGAATAGATTTGGCCGTACACGGCTCAATAACACCAGATTGTAACTGTTCATATCAATAGCAATACAATATTTTTTAAAATTTAGCCTTCTAAAATATGTTTTTACAAATCTAACCATCTTCTTAAACTCGGTAGCTGCTGCACGTGGTACGTATCGCTTGCCGCGCTATAGAAGGGTAGGCGCCACCAGAGCTCGACAGCGCCCATTAAATGTCATGATTAGCACAAATTAAATATGATTAAAACTAATTAAATCTGCTTAGCACTAATTAAATATGATTAACATTAATTAAGCATTAGTGCTAGTTAAAGGCATAGGTGGTCGACGTCCTGTCAAACTCAAGGAGATGATTAGATTTATAAAAATAAATATCTGAAGCCAAATTAAAAAAAAGATATGATGCCATTTGTGTAGACAATTCATCGAATCACCGAGAGCCGCAGCCACAGGGCTTGCGCCCATTGGCATCGTCTCTAGTAGGGGTGTAAACGGAGCGGATAATTTTTGTCCGTCCGACGCTGACTCTGAGGAAAAAATATAGAATATGATACATGATAAGGTGATATCTTTCCGTATATATCCGTATGTCAAGTGATATAAGGAAGTCTATTGTGACTTCACATAAGAATAAGATAACATACAGCCAGATTGTCATATCTAAACATGCAGGATTACTGAGTGTTCTTTCTTCAACATCTCAGTAATTAGCCTCTCCGTATTTGCTCTGATTGTACCATAGTATCCAATGTCCTATGCAAAGAAGCGGAGAATTTCCATCCGACCGACTGCCCGAAAGATTATGGAACGGATACGGAATAGAGAAATAGATATCCGGTATTATCTGTGTCGGACTCCGACTCTAAGAAAAAAATATAAAATAAAATACAAGATAAGTGATATATGTCCATATCCGCTCTAATTGCATCCCTAGTCGCCGGGACCATCTGGGACTTGGAAGGAAGCGAGCAACAGGCTAGCCAGGACACGCGCATCTCTGCTATTGGCGAAAGTTCTCAAATGGCCAAGAAAAGATCGGCAACCTAGCGTCCACCCCAATCACATTCACATCTCTACCCCTAAAATCCACCAGTTCAGTTCTTTCCTACGCCCACCCCAAATTGTGCCCCCAGCAGTTATGAGTTTTCCTGCGTCCACACCAATTCGTGTCCCCAGGAAAACCAACCAGTGAAATCAACGATCAAGGATCAATTCCCACCCTTCTCTCTCCTTACCCACTCATATCCAACGAACACGAACACGAAGCCGTCTCCACCTCTCCCCCGCGCCTCCGCTGCCCCCGTCGTCCCCTCCGCCGCCACTCCTCTCACCCCATTAAAACCCTAACCCAAACCTCCCCTCCCCTCGCTTCGCCACGCCACCATGGCTGCGGCGGCGGCAGCGGCCGTCACCTCGCGCCTTCTTCGCCGTCACCGCAACCCCCCCGCCCCTAGCGCCACGATCTCCTTCCGCGTGCTCCCCAAGCAGCCTGAGCTCTCCCCTCCCCTAACCGCCGCCGCCTCCTCCGCCCCGCTCCCACCGAACCCCAGCTCCAGCTGCCCCTTCTATGGCGAGAACTGGCGCAACCCCGCCGCGTCTAACCCGCCCTCCTCCCCGCCGTTGTCGCCGCCAGCCCCTTCGCGGTGCCTCCACCCCTTCGCCGTTTACTGCCTTCCCACCGCTCCTCCACCCTACCCACGAGACACGCAATCCTGTTCCAGTCCCGTCGATCGATCCTGCGTAGGCGATGGATTCGGCGGCGGGGGGGGGGGGGGGGGGGGGGCGATGGAGCTGGTGGCGGCGCTGCTGCGGAGGATGACGCCGACGGAGCTGGCGGGGGTCGAGGGGACGGAGGTGAGGGCGCTCGTGGCGACGACGGCGGAGGCGCCGACTGGAACCGCGACCGCTCCCCCACGCCCGTGCACGGCGACGACGGCGCCGGCTCCTCGTCCAAGCCCCGGAAGCGCCTACTCAAGAAGGTCGTAGGCGGAGGAGGCGGTGACGGCATGACCGGTGACGGCATCACCCCATCACGCCCTTGCGTCCCCCTCCCTCCTCCCGAACCGCCCTCCCCACCCACCTCTCCTGAACCGTCCTCCCCTCGGATTTCGCCGCCGCCTGCCTCCCCCCACCGCCGCCTCCTCCCCTCCGCCTCCTCCCCCGTCGCCTCCTCCTCCCCCACCCCTCCTCCGCCTCCTCCCCTCCCTCCTCCGCCGCCGCCACCGGCTGATTTGGTTAGGAGGACAAGAAAGGCGATGTCTTTCAGGAGCATGATTCAGGAGATGAAGGGCGAGATCGGCGCCATCTCCCGGCACGGCGTGCGGTCCCTGTCCCACCGGTCGGGCCGCGTCCGACGAGTGGCGGCGATGGAGCCGGTTGACGCGCTGCGGCAGAGCTGCTGGGAGCAGCTGCCACCGGAGCTCCTGCGGGAGGTGCTGGTGAGGATCGAGGAGTCAGAGGGGTGGTGGCCGCGCCGCCGGGACGTGGTTGCGTGCGCCGGCGTCTGCCGGAGCTGGAGGGGCATCGTGAAGGTGATTGTCCGCGCACCGGAGGCGTCCGAGAAGCTCACCTTCCCCATCTCTCTCAAGCAGGTACGGTTTCTGATCATTCTGAATCTATAATCAGTGCTTGCCATGTTGTTGATGCTGTTAATCCTGCTACAAATTCATGACAACATAGTGTGCCCGTGCTATTATGGGCAAGCCGCTAATCCGTAGCTGGAATCATTATCTTAAGGAATATTAAGTTGATACGTAGGCTGGCAATCTATTCGGTCATGTAGGGATCTCTTGAGAGCTATTGTATTTGCTTGATGTCGATAGTGTTAGTTTTGATTAGCAGTGATCGCTTGTAATCAAAACTGAGTAAGTGACAGTATGCATACTTTTCACTTTTAGATCCAGTTTGGCAGATTATGAAGCCAATGTTTTGTGGAATTGGTGTGTTTGATGGTTTTGAAACTTTTAGTTCAGCAGGCTACTTAAACTAGATCAATTGTTATAAACTGTGTACTCTACAGGAGGATTAATTTGTATGGCACCACAGGTCAAATGGCTTTATTGCCAATTTGTTAACATTAAGATGTAAAACTGTAATTTTTTTCTGTTCAGCTAGCTTTTATGCTCGGGATTTAAATAATCGCATGATAAAAAAGTGAAATCTTCTGAGCATGCCTTTGGTTCTTTTTGTCAGCCTTTCTTGCTGATTGTGACAGATCCTCTTGGAGATGAGGTGGCTCTGCAGCATTCCTAGCATCTTCTTAATTTATTTCATTTCAAGTGGTTACGTTCCAATTAGTTTATTGTCAATACCATTAGATCTGTGCACAAGAGGAACCCACTCACGGCCACATCATCCCAGACATGTGCATGTGCATGATGGGATGCGTGTATGAATTCACCTGGGACAATTGATAAACTCTGCTGTGTGCAGCAATGCTTAAACAGAGGGCCCATTTAGCCTAGCTACCTCTTTTGACCTAATTAGCAAAGGCTGTGTGTGGTTCTAGCTACTTTCTCAATCAATTTGAACCTTCCTAGGCAACAAAATTATATGGTTGTTGATCAACAACTTTGGTCAATTAAGGTTGAATATATTGCGAGCTTAGAGCCTTGGAGAATGTTGTTTCTTATCCATGTCTTTTTAACCAATCATACAATGAATATTCTGCACAGTTTCAATGTAAACTATGTTAACTGGGGCGCTAATTTACTGAACTGTGATTTTTTTCTTTTTGGATGGTGTCGCTGCAGGTGGTATCGGTTATGGACCAGGTTCATACTGGTCTGGGCAGTGTATAGTTCCTTCTTTACGCTCTTGGAATTTGGCTTCTTCAGAGGGCTCCCTAGGAACCTATTCTCCTTGGACATAGCTGGCCAGACTGCCTTCCTTATTGATATTGTTGTGAGGTTTTTCGTGGCCTATCGTGACCCTGACACGTACCGAATCGTATACAATTCCACCTCTATTGCTCTCCGGTAATATTTCCTCATCGCTTGCTTGAATTTTACGACTAGAATAAGTGGAACTTGCACTGCCTTATATTTGCATATTTTAAGTACTTGTTAGATTTGCATCTTATCCTTGGCTAGATATTGCAATGTATTGTATTCGCTATATATCTCTAATACCTTTGAAAATTATAGCTATATTTGTTATATAGTTGTAACCATTGTAATATCTATATATGATTAATCTAGACTATTATAATCTAGCCCCATCAAATTAAGTGATATAGATCTTCTTTTTAAGTGGTATAGATGTTTTTTTCTCATAATTAATGAGAGAATTTCTAGGAAATTTACTTTTTTCTAATTTAAGGATTTTTGTGGGATTTTCTATATCTCTAAAACGAAGGAGGTACCTTTAATATCACCAATTGTTTGTAGATATATAGATATAGGAATTGGTGGACCTTAAAAGTGATATGTTGGAACTCTCAATTCTTTGGAAGTTGCTGAAATGGAAATGCTTTTGCGGAAGGGCATTTCCAAGTTGTACATTTAATTTTTCTTCCTTGCAAGAATATAAGGGAGCTTCTTATTAGGCGATTGTACTTTATGAAATATGTTATTCCATAACTCAAATATGACCTTCTGATTTCTGTGCTCTCTGAATTCAGGTATTGCAAATCAAGCTTCATTTTTGATCTTCTTGGTTGCTTCCCATGGGATTTTATCTACAAGGTTACTGACTTTCGCTAACTTTTTTTCACTGGTTAACATACGTTGTGGTGTTTATGCTGAGGTTAACATTTACCTTGTCTTTGTTTTTATATGACGATTTCTAAAACAGGCTTGTGGAAGTAAAGAAGAAGTAAGATACCTATTGTGGATTCGCTTAACAAGGGCTATGAAGGTCACGGAATTCCTGAATACCGTGTTGAATTCAGAAAGACCGAGGAGGCAGTTCACTTGGAGAGAAACTTCAGCCTTGCAAACGGTCGTGCAGTCCATGATGCTCAGCATCCTTGCCGGTAAGAACGCCACTATGAAGTGCCTATATTCTTTGCTGTAGTGGCACAAGATTGACTGTAAGGGTGGAGTTGGAAGTTAATAAGTTGCAAAATTCTATCCATCTTCAGGGCTAATGTGGCGGTGTGGCGGGAGCTTCACACTCCTGCTTCTGATCATTCATGCACTCACTTGGAGTTCGACATTGCTGGCACTGGTCTCATGTAAGTCATCTGATGTTATGATCATTATCATTTTAGTCAAAAATAGGCTCTGGTAACAAAATTAAGTAGAAATGTTGCTTATGAAATTATATAGTAAAAAAATAGTTATATGATTTTGTTTACCTGTAAACTATTGGAATGTAATAATGTGCTAATGGGGCCACATTCCCTGCTTAGTTCAAATGCTTGGCTTGCTTGCTGAAGTGCCTATTGAAATCACAGTTTGAGCAGTTATAAAATTCTGGTTCTTTGTATCCGTTCTTTGCATGAGACAACTCCCACTGGAAGGGTACATAAGGGAATATGCTCAACTTGGATCAAGGTAACTTATCGAGGACATTAAACCCCTTTTTTTCTGTACCTGGATGTTGGTTGATATGATTGTCAAGGACATGAAACTTTTGATCTCTGTGTTCTCACCTGATCGGGATTACACACTAGATGAAAATTTGGCTGTTTTCCTAAGATTGGTTGCTGATCAAATGATTGTTTTTTTACTTTGCACCAAAAGAGTTGCTCATGCGATTGTTATATAATTTTGGCATTCCCTATCTAATACCATTATCGGAAGTGTGTCATCTTATCATTGATAGATGCTTACCTATAATCATTTGAAGTATTTCATTTTTAAAACGTGTAAGTTTTATTGAATCTTAATGAATCTGATTGTTTGTTTTATTTTTTACAAATTTTATCTTGTTTTGTATTTTACCGTAGCGTTAGCACGGGCATACTACTAGTGTACTACATATGCGTCCCAAGAAGACAAACTCGGCTTCATCCAAGCATAGCCCCGTTGCAGCAGAACAGAGAAGACCACCGGCTTGGACAACGATTTGCGCAAGCAATTGACCTCGACTCGACAGATCCACATGCATGAGATAAGCCCGGGTCACTCGGCAAGCAGTCAATTGCTTCCATTGCAGCCATTGATGGTACACCATAGATGGCCTAGCTAGGCCGTGACACTACAGTACCGCATGGCATCCATCAATGAATGAATGCTCTTGTGGACCAGAGCTCACAAGCTTAGCTTGGTTTATCTCCGGTTAATGGGAATAAGCTGGCGTCCAAGGCGTAGTAAAGAACTAAAGATGGCTATATACGATGCACATCGGCATTGCACAGGAAACTTCAGGTTACTGTCATGGAGACCCGGAATCGCTTCGACGGAGACGGCCAACCAGTCGTCTAAATCCGTATTGATTCATTCGATTTACAATCATTACTGTTATCCTCTTTGATGTGTTCTTCTTTCCTTCTTTCCCGTGGGTAGATGTTATTCATAGATTTTTTTTTTATATCTAGCTCGTTGAGTTTGTATTTACAAAAATATCAGTATGCACGTGAGAATTACAGAAATATCACTCCTGTCGAATGGTCACCGGGCAACAGCGACGTAGAACTGACATGAGCCCTATGGTCATGCAGCCGCGCGCCTGCTTCTGCCGCCCAGCCACCAAACGCCTCCCTCCCTGCCGCCCGGTCACAGGCTACCTAAATTAGTATTTTGTATTACTACTTGTTCAAAATTTTAAATATAGTGAACGAGTTTAAAAAATTATAAAATTTTATGTGCGGTCTTTTCACACAATGTACTTTATTGTGTATTTTTTGGCAATTTTATCTACTCTGAATATTGCTAAAAAATTTATCCGATTATGATATTTGTAGGAATTGTTACATATAGCAAATGAGCTTCAATATTTACGAAATTTTTTATGCAGCCTCTCGGCATAGTTGTCCTAATTGTCTATTTTTTGGGGTATTTTTATGCATTATGAATTTTGCTCGACATATGCTGGTGCGCCTGGGTCCCACGCGGGAGGAGCGTCGTAACATAATTTTTCTGAAATAATCTTATTTTGTTCGAAATTACAGTAATACACCTTTGCTCAACTGGTGGGTCACACATCAATATGTCATGCAGGTTTTGTTTGCAGCTTTTTTTGAAAATAAAATGGCAGACATGGTAGGTTGGTCATTTTGCAATTTTCATAGATTCTCGAGGTTACAAAATCTGTTAGATTCATAGTAACATTTTATGATCATCATATGTTGTTGTAGTGCGATAAATTTTAGAAGAATTTTGTGGGCACGATAGATGTGGCAATGATTCGTAAGTACGAAAGTAAGTAATATTGCAATGCAACAAGTAATTCATACACGGAGGGAAACTTTGGATAAATGGTGTAACGATAACAAAATGACAGTTGATCTGATAAGAGGGTTACATGACATGCAAGCTAAGAAACCAAGGATAGTACACATATGGACGGAGAGGGTTGAACTACCGCGTTGACTGTGGACATTTGCCCTTCCTCGCGAGGTTAGCGTTGTAGCCCTCACCGGTCGCGCTGGCCTTGGCCACTAGTTCGCGCTTTCTCTCGTGCTCCTTCTTGTGAGTTTCGCGCTCCCTGCGCTTGCACGCTTTCAGGTGAGCTTCCGTCTCCCGTCGGATACACCCGCTTCGATCTTCAGCGCGCCGCTGCTCCTCCATCCTCTCATGTGTCGTCTGTGCATCCCACTCCTCACAGTCTAGCTGCTACTGGTCATGCAGGTGGATCTCCCGATCAATCCATTTACAGTACGCGCATAGTGGGTCCGGAGACTGCGGAAAGAAGGAAGAACTTGTTAGTGCGTTCCATACAAGAGAACTAATAGGATAATAAACTGTAACCAGTCCTTACCGGATGTCTATGCCATCAACCCTTGCCCACTCCCTAGTGCACACATTTGTCACTCTGTCCATGCCATCCCCCCTCGCCTGCTCCCTCATGCGCACATTTGTCACTCTGTTCATGTCGTCCCCCTTGCCCGCTCCCTCGTCCGCACATATGTCGTTCTGTCCGTACCATCCCCTCGCCCACTCCCTCGAGCACACATTGTCGCTCTGTCCATGCCATCCCTCCTCGCCTGCTCCCTCGAGTGCACATTTGTCGCTCTGTGCGTGTCGCCCCCCTCGTCCGTGGTACTGCGCGTTGACAACGAGTCCATAGTTTTTGGTGGCAATGCACCGGGTGCCAATCGAACCGGGGTCGCCGATGCAAGACTTTCCCCTTGAAACGAGGGAGGACTTCGGCCCTAACTACCGGTTGATGCCAAACAAGCTTGCTCAACCGGTATGACGGAAATGTAGACATAGAGAGGATGCAATCGTGCAGGTCTTGGACGGGTAGTTCGATGACGAACAATGTTTCTTTAGATGTCCACACTTTGAGGTATAATTAGCCAATAGTTTTTTCTATTAGTGCTAATAGAGTTTCGATGCTAACCCTCCTTTCCAGCAGATGGCGAAATACAACTTTATTTGCTGGATTGATCCTCCTATGAACGCCATGTTGTGACGTACATCGATACATTGTGGAATCGAATCTTAGAGTTGGAGGCGCAGATTGACAATCTCAATGAGTAGAACGATGATATTCGCCAACAGATGCAGCGCGAGAGGGGCAACGAGGAGGTCGTCAACATATGAAATTTCTATGATCCCACATGCTGTTGTACGAACTCTAGCTACACATATGTGTACCACTACAATGACAGTCAGCCACGTCCAAGGCACCCTCCCCTCTGCAACACTCTATGTGGCTAGCGCCAAGCATGTTCTACCAGTAGGCACACTCGGAGATGCTTGTACCACGGTTCTCCCCTATTATAAGTGGTTATTTTCAATCTCCTACAGCATGTAACTAAATAATTAACACGTCGTTGCGATCGCCATAAATAATCACATGTGCTAATAGATTACAGAGTTAATCATTTAAATAATCAATTGATTAATTGCTAATTACCATCACATAAAATAGTACATCTTGAATTGCTACAAGTAGAGATGCTAATTTCATCCTCTTCCAATTTCTTGTTTCACCTTGGAACAAGATTTCATCTATCATGCATTCATTCATGTCATTGATGCCATGATGAGCTTTAGGTCCTTGACGAGTGATTGGATCGAAACAAGGGCCATCCATTCAATCTGTTCAGAGCTTCAGATCTAGCGCACAGTGATCACTGATGATCAGTTTGCTACAGTTCCATCATGGATCATATATGCTTGGATCATATGTTATTGCTACCCGATTATCGTCGTTTCCGGTCCAACTCATCCGCAACCGCATTTGGAGAGATCCGAGACCGACGTCGACACATCCATCCATCGGCACGTTGTCAAATTTGCTCCATGAAAAAGGGAAGACAACCATCAGTGTAACGCATGGCATGAGGGGATGAGCAGCAATGGAGCGTGAGAATACCAAGCACCGATCATACCATTGCCATGATTGTTTGGCTTTGAAGTTATAAGGCATCAAAGGCCAAAGGATATATATGGAGTGCATCACAAGATCAGCAAATTTGGCAGATGATGGTGATGTCCAGTGCAGCCTGCCTTGCATCCTGAGGCTGTGATGCTTCACCAATTAATGGGAGTATGGGACTGTCTTGGTGATCAATTGCAAATGTAATGGATCAGGGCATGAGGCTCCTTGAGCAGTTTTCCAGTGGACCAACATTTTGCAGTGCACACTGCAAACTCCGCTGAAGCTAGCTGGTTTAAGTAGGATCAAATATGGTAAATGAAGACATGTGTTAACTGGAAAATGACCAGGTTTAAGTAGGCGGGTCTAACATCCTCAAATATGGTAAAAAGAGATGAAATTACAGGAGTGTCAGTGAACTTTTTTAAGTCAAAAATCTCATTGACGTATTGCTTATGCAAGTATTAGTTTCTCGGTAGAAGATATCTTTCCATTTACAAATAGTGGCCCAGTGGCACTTTCAAGCATCAGAGCAAAGTATTCTTGTAAGGACTTCAATCTTGAATTCTTTGATACAGTGTTGGCTTATGTGTTTCGAGTACTG
This sequence comes from Dendrocalamus latiflorus, assembly GCA_017311315.1. Classification (NCBI taxonomy): domain Eukaryota; kingdom Viridiplantae; phylum Streptophyta; class Magnoliopsida; order Poales; family Poaceae; genus Dendrocalamus; species Dendrocalamus latiflorus. Next base: position 23,360,054 of record CM029673.1, read on the forward strand.
AAAAATGCATAGGATCTTCTCATGAGCTGTATACCTTGCAGCCATCAATTTGCAACAGCCTGTCCATTCTTCAGAGAGGACAAACTTACGATAGTTGTACAATTAAATGGCTTTCTTCAGGGAGTAAGAAACGGAGCCAGGCGTGACATGGAACCTAACTGCAAAAATTAGTACAGAAGACATGAGTCTTTTTAAGATACCTGTAGAAAATAGGCACAAGAATAGGGAGACAGCTAAGCCTGAACCTGATGCTGACACTAGAAGACTTTGGCGTAAGTAACCTTGGATTACTATGTAGAAAAAATGTCCGTTTCATATACATATATATAAGTGTGAGTTGGTGATTGATCCATTTTTCCTTCTCTCTTCTTAGCCATCCGATTTGATCTGGACCATTCGTCTCTCTCCTCCTCTCTCTCAGGATACAACTGCCCACCCCTCCGCTTTCCCCATCTCCTCGCGCATTCTGACCACTCTTCTCTCTGTTGCTTACTCTCCAATGTTTGATGTGTGAAGTTGGTCAGGTAGTAAGTTCCATCTCATTAAGCCTCTTTTCTACACCCGGGTGTAATTACACCCTATATCGTATCTCGCAATGTAGGGAGCAAGGTTCCAAAAACCGGAACCGGAAGAAATCCCGGTCGGCGGCCGGTAACGGTAACCGGGCGGTTACCGGCCGGTTACCGGAAAAACCGGTAAAAAACCGGTCACAATTTAAAAATCAAAATTTGAATTTTGAGATATTTTGAAACCGGTAACCGGAAAAACCGGCCGGTAACCGGAAATACCGGCCGGTAACCGGAAAACCGGAAAAAAACCGGCCAAAAATCGAAAAATCAAAAAATTCATACCGGCCGGTTTTTGGGTTACCGGTCTCCACCGGTAAAACCGGTAACCGGCGGTTACCGCCCGGTAACCGCCGGGATTTTGAACCATGGTAGGGAGTATCTCACGTAATGGAGGGTATGTACGTGTAGTATATGAGTATTTAAGACCATCTAGGTGGTATGAACAATTTTTCGGATGTGGTATGTACATTTTTTCGACATACTCCTTTTTATGCGCGTATATGAGGGTATTTACAAAATACGTTAAAAACTATGAACTCCTTTACAAGTTTTTCGTGTGGTTCACAATGGAGTAATATATAATTAGTATACAAATATATCTAAAGTGATAAAGAAGTATTTCAAATTTGTTTAGGTGGTATATTAGAGGTGGGTGTAATTACACCTAGATGTAAAAGGTATTTTTCATATATATATATATATATATATATATATATATATATATATATATATATATATATATATATATATATATATATATATATATATATATATATATATATATATATGACGCTGAAATGGGACACCTAGGTGCCCAGACACCTAGGCTCCCTGCCGTTAGATTGCTTTTAGATACGTGCTAGAGCAATGGTATGTATGGTATGTAATATATTAGGCATGCTAAATCAATCATGGAAGGAAAGTCTTAATCATGGATGGAAAGTCTCAATCACACTAGCACGCATCTAAAAGCAATCCAAAGGTAGGGAGACTAGGTGTCCAGACACCTAGGTGCCCCTGTTATTTATAATATATATATATATATATATATATATATATATATATATATATATATATATATATATATATATATATATATATATATATATATATATATATTATTCCTCCATGCTCCAGTAAAAAGGATAGTACAAAGATGGAATGGGGGGGGGGGGGTGATAATCTGGTATTACCATTTTGCTGCTGTACGACTGAGGTAAGTAGAAAACTTACAGTGACAATTTGTCAAAACTGGACAAGATTGTTGCGGCACGGATGACGGCAGAATAGTTCAGTACCACGAAATGAGATCCAGCAGGCAGTGAAAAAAGCGATGGCTAACCAACCAAACTTGGGAGACAATGACGCCCGTTTGTACGTAAACGAAGAATCTAACAAGTAGAACAATTTGCCTATTTAGATGAATTGTGATGTGAGCTGGCTGAAAAGGAAAGCTGTTGGCTATCCATGATGATGAAATTAAACTTGGCTTTCAGGTTATAGATTTTAACAGCTGCAAGCTTGCAGGTTATAAATCTCATAAGAATTGACGATGGGGCACTGTTTCATTGTGATGAGCCTTCAATTTGTATCACTGGAATTACTTCAGTAACGATCTTGTTTCAAATAAAATTACTTCAGTAATAACGTGTCAACTCTGTTGCAACAAAATGGAGCGGAAACATTTGTAACATGCTGAGGAAGTGAGGATAAATATCTCATACTTTCCATTTCAAGACAAAACACAACAGTGCATGGTATCATCCCAATACCTGCCAGCTCTTACATATTAGAAGAGGGATGGTGCTTGAAATATTTGCACCATATCTAGTACATAATCTACTATTTCTGAGATCATATAATCTCATAAATATGGGAAGAATCAAGCTGCCGTACATTCAGCATATGATAAAGTTAATCAGCTCTCAGGCCTGAAGTCTAAATACTGTTAGCTTAGGAGCTTCACTTGCCATAGTTTCCATTCTTCCTATGTACAAAAATATCGACCTTGGTGATTATCAGTGATCGTCTAGAACTCGACCTTTGTATGATCTGCTGCTTGTAACTGACCTGTGTCAATTGATCCATGCAGGCTATTAGACTTTGCCAAGGTGTGCAATACAAGTGACCCATCATCCATTATACGAACCATCAAAATTCAGTGCTGAAACCCCATTCTCCTGGCTTTGCTCATTGCCGATATGCAAAGCATTTTGGAGATCCTCCTCCCACAAATCCCTTTGCTGAAAAAAAGAGGTAAACAGTATTACGATAAGATGCATATTAACTCTCATTAATTAAGTAGATTGAAAATCTTCAGGCAACAATCACCTGCTTTTGAAAAGCATACTGTGTGTTGGCTGTGTGGGGTAGAGCCGTGTCTAACAGACGTAGGGAGCATTGGTTCTCCATAGTACCCGAACCGAAGGACTGGAAAAGATGTGCTTGGTCACAAAATGGAAAAGCTGCACCAGCACCTTCCAGTGGAAAGATCGAGCTCACTGAAGGGCCACAGGCTTGGTACATCTGAATATACAGAGGAAATAACATGTTAGGAGCAGATTGTTTCATGGACTCGAAGCAGAAGAAGTGAGATAAGTCAAGCTCACATCTTTGTTTAAGAGGGTAGACAAGTTGCTGATGTCAAGTTGTGGATTCACGGACGCAAGCTTCATGGACAAGAACTGAAAGCATAAAACAGTGATAGAATTAGAATTCGATAAGAATTACGAACTCTGTTTGTGTGACACAACTTTCTGTATGCAGAATCTAACCTCGACTTGCTGCTGCAGCGATTGTACATAGTTTATGATCTCATCAAGCATGAGCGCTTTGCCAACCACCTACGGTAGGGAATTTGTTCAAATTAGCCAACTTATGGGTAACAACTGGCACTTTGAAACAACAGTGTCCCATTCTGAAAACCTTATGATACCTTGTTACATGCTGGAACTAGGTCCTGAAGCACTTTCATCCTCTGGCTAATCCTCTCTCTTCTAACCTATTAAACCACAAAGGACACTGAGTAATTTTGCACTCAAGCCATTTTTTTTTACAATTTTGCCATATAATTGAAATGACAGAAACAAGAGTAAATTTCTGTATATTACCCTCTCTGCAAGGCTGTGGCTATCAGTTGCCTGCCCTCTCCTTGCCCGGACATGGACGTAGTCCTTGGGCGGCTCAACCGCCGGCTTGGAGTTCTTCCCCTTGCTCTGCTTCTGCCCTCTGTCCCCGGCCGAGCTATCGCTCGCCGTCTCCTCCACCTTGGGCTTCACCGGCCCCTCCTCCATTTTGCATTTCTTAGAGTCCGGTCCCTTCGCCTCTCCCACCTGCAAACCAAAATCGACGTCATCTTCAGCGTCAATAACTAGCGAACCAGTCCATGGCAGAATTCTCTCTACAAAGCTGTAGCTCCCCACCTTGCAAGGGCTGCTGCTCAAAAAGGCCTCCTTGCCCTTCCCAGTACCATCCCCCGTGGGCGCCTTCCTCTTCCTAGCATTGGCGTCCCTCGCGTGAGCCCAGGCCGGGTCGGACACCGACGACCCCTCCCGGGAGCCGCCGAGCTCGCCGTTCCCCGCCGGCACCCCGTAGAGACCGCCGCCAGCCACCCTCGCCTCGCGCTCAGCGAACCCCGCGCCGCCGCCGCCGCATAGCGTCTCCAAGAACCCACCGTCCAGCAACGGCGCAACGAAGTCGAGCCCCGGAGCGCTGGAGGACGAGCCCATCGGCAGGCTGCCAACGTAGTCGCTGTCCATCGTTCCCGGCGCCAAGAAACCCCGAGGATTGCGCAGGAAGCAAAGCAGGTCAAGAAGTGGGTTTGGGGAAAGTGGGCGAGGCAGGCAGGCCGAGGTGGGGAACTCGCGGATTGATTTATAGAGGAGGGTTCGGGTGGCGGTGGTGGTGGCAGCGGCGGTGGAGGGCAGCGCGGACTGGTGGTGGTAGCCTGGCAGGGGAGTTGGATGCTTGCGGCGGTGGGTTACTTTGCGCGTCTGCTCATTTCGACTTCTTGGTTGGCCTTTTTGCTTCGATCTTCTGGTTAATTTCATCTTTTTTTTATTTTTTAAACTTTTTTATTTTTTCCTCATATTCCTTTACATTATCCTTTTAGGATAACCTATTTTTTATTTTATTTTTTAAAATTTAATTACATTGAAAAAAACACCAGCAGCTATAGTACATATTGGCCCGCTCGGTTGGACTGAAAAGTTGTGGCTTATGGCTGAAATTGCATTGTAGCGACTGAATTTTCACTGTAGCTGAAGGTGACTTATTTGGCGTAATTAAATTTTAAAAAATTTAAAAATAGAAAAATATGCTAGCTCATCACGGACAACGCAAACGAATACTGAGAAAAAACTGGCAAAAAAGCTCAAAAAAGCCAAAAGTTCAGAAAAAGACAAAATTTATGAATAGTGAAAAATAAGCCACAAGCCAAAAGCTGAAACCGAAACGAACAGCTATAATGCCAAATATTAAAAATAAGCCGTAAGTGAAAAAAAACCTAAATGAGCAGGGTTGGCCCCTGTTAGTTTCGAAGAAACCAGCCGATCGTAATGCACTTTATGAAAACCAATGGACTTTTTTCATTTTGACCTTAGCGATCATACTCATGATCCTGTTTGTGCAATCCAAGAGTAGATATAAGAGGCATTTTTGTCATAATTCAATTTAAAAAATGATTGCCTAAATACACGCGCACCAGTAAAGACAGCCAAGTATCATGAAGTAGAGAGAGTATTTTGAGTTCACTGTCATAATTCATTTTAGTTTTCTACCTCTCACTGCCGATAGCACGATGACAGGATAAGGATCCGCTGCAGGTGTGTTTACACTTTACACCAGAGCACGAAAGAATCAGAGGCTATTTGATAAAAAAAAAAATTGTATGATGGAATTAGTTGTTGTGCAGTTTTGAGTACACTGTAGAGTTTGATGGATTTTTTTTATGAGAGTTTAGCGAATATGTATCCTCGTGATTTTGCAGAGAAATAAGTGTGCTTGTAAGTTGTAATTGCATGATATGATTGCATTTATATCTTCTCTTTTACGAAACCCTCCCGACCCACTCGCGGATGGAAGACGTCGCTGGGGCCATGCCTCGGCATTTCCGGCGCTGATTGGGTGCATATTAAAGGCCACATTTGTCTGGGCTCAGTTCTAGTTTCTTTAGGCTTCGAAACTATTTTTTGGGCTAAATGTATGAGCTTTGAAGTCTAAAAATAAACTAAGAATTTAAAGCCGAGTCGGACCCTTAGGCTCGGCTTCTCTCCTTTTTAGCTAAAAAGCAGGTTCCAAGAGAAGCTATAAAATTCGGGTTACAAATTTGTAATTTATTTTGGGTGCAGGTTCAAATTCTTAGTTTATTTTTGGACTTCGAAACTCATACATTTGACCAGAAAATAGCTTTGAAACGCCAAAAACTAAAGCCAAGCCTGGCCAAACGGGCCTAAGTATTAACCATTGTGGCATCAAATTATTTGAGTTTCTCCCTCACAAACAAAAAAAAAAGTTACTAATTGTTGTAGTAGCAGGCAGGCTAGCGACCGCTTGGCGGAAACAGAAAGGAAATGGATCTGAAGGCCTTCCGCCTAATTGCTTCAGTAGAAGTAGAATTTGGATGCAAACTTAAAGCTAGCTCACGAGCCAGCTGTGTGAATTACACTGGCGGATACAATGGATCTGCCTAAAGTCAATAAGCTTAACTTATTTCCTGCTCTAAGTAGCACCCCATCTATATCCGCAACCGATTGCTTTGTTGATTCATACAAGGTAGTCGGCATGAGTTCCACGAGTTCTAGCTTGCGTACTTTAGTTTTGAACTTTTTTAATTTTGAACTTTTTTTAAATTAGAAGCCGCTTAGAACGAATCTACTTTTAATTTTTTGTTTTTTTCTTTTTCTTTTTCTCTTTATTCATTTATATTGTCCGTAACGATATAACGGGTTTGTTTAATTTTTTTTCTCATGTTTTAAAGTTAACAGCCGCTATAGTATACTTTCAGTTAAAAACCAAAATCCACGGTTATAAACTTAAGGTATAAGCTAGTTGGAGCATGGAAACTCGGTAGTTTGCCTTAATTACCTTTATGTTGCACAATCTTAACCATTTTTTTCTAGTTCGAAACTTTGAATTAGATCCAAGTAACCAAACTTTTTTTGACCGAAATCCTTGCACAACTTCTACATATTGAATTGGAGACCAATGACAGGATTCAAACCCTAGCGTATGAATATTCTCCCGGAGCCAGGGATGATCACCCCCAACTCCCACACACAGCTGCTATCTGAAGAATACCAGTAGCAAACTGGATCGAGCCAGTGATCAATCATGCATTCGCAATATATATTGCAATAAGAAAAGCAAAACCAAACTTGACGTTTGCCATCCATGCCGGGTGCATGCACATAAGCAAACAAATAAATGAGGCCATACATGGCCATTCTGCGATCGTCAAACTTGTGTGCTTGCAACATTTAGTGCTTCGTTCCTGGACCTGCAGATTTTGGAAGATTTGCACTTAAACAAAAGGGAGCTGAAACATATGCAAATTATGAATCGTCGAGTACAAGAGGGCTAGCTGGATCTGCATTGCAGTACACGTTAATGTTGTACACTTCTGCTAGCATTTTTTTTAATTTCCTTCTGGGCATTATCTGGTACAAGCATTAATATAATCTGTCTGAAATATGTACTGCCCCACTCCTACCAGAAGAGAAGACAGGGAGGGCACAGAAGCACTCTCAGGTAAAACAAGGATGTGTACAGGGCAGACTAAACAAGTATACAAGAGTTTTGGTCAGTTGCTAAGGAAAGACTTTTGTGGCAGTATGTTCGGTTAATCGCATGCATCCTACGCTCTCTAGTCAAATTAACCTCGGTGTTGCTGCGAGTCACATGCACTGCGGGCGTTAATTAAGCAAGAAAAAATCTTGCAAACCTACTCCTGATTCTAGAGTCTAGACCAGCTTGATAGAAGTAGGAGCAGTTCAATTCATGAACGCAGACGTACGTAGCTACGCTGTATTGTATTGCATGGGGTAGATACAGGGGGAAGCTAGAAATGAAATTGAGGGTGGACTAAATTATTTATAGATCTAAATTAAGTTGACACAAAATTAATTTTTTACTCTTATAAAATTTCAAATTCATATAGAAATCATAAATCGGATGGAGACGAACACTGAAAAATAGAGAAATAGAAAATATATATCTCGATAAGAGAAAGCGCCATGAGTGGTCCCCCACACCGCCCTCGCTAGGACCAACTGCAGCGGTGGCAGCAGGCCAATGAGATGGAACTTCAGTGCCATGTCGGCGCAGCCAATTGATGAGAGTGGCAGTGGCGGCGGGGGCATTGCGTTGCCGGACGGCCGGGAAGAGAGGGGGCAGTGTGGCGCCCACTGCGGTGGGGGGCTCGGCGGCTGCGATGCCTTCGGAGCACGTGCAAGACCACATCATCATGGAGCGGCGGCGGAGGGAGAAGATCAACCAGAGATTCATCGAGCTCTCCACCGTTATCCCCGGACTCAAGATGGTTCATATATATTTCACTTTTTTTTCTTATATTTTATGATTTTCACTACTCCTCCGCGTCTTCTTCTTTCTTTAATTTTATGATTTACATATATTATTTCACTTTTGTTCTTTATTTGATTGATTGATTATCTTGTCTTTAATTTTATGATTTTCACTTTTTCTCCTCCTCATCCTCATCGTCTTCTTTAATTTCATACTTGTTATTAACATTCTCATCAAGCAGAGTTAACTTCTCTTTAGGTTTATTAATCTCTCTTTATTTTTTACTATGTATAAAATTGTCACCGAATGATATGAGGCTTAAATCTTACTAAGCTCTCGTGGTGGTTAGGCCCCTGGGTAGATAGATGAATCCATGAGTGCTACTGAGTACTGACGAGCTCGATCGCGGCAGGACACCCTGCGCGCGACGCGCTGCCGAGCTCGATGATTTCCGCGTTGCGGCGAGCGCGATCCGGCGCTGGCACGCACGGCTCCTCATCGATCGGCGGCCGCGGCGCCGTGCAGTGTGGCAGCAGGCGCTAGCAGTAGTAGGTGTCCGGAATCCACCAGCTGGCCCGCAGCACCAGCTGCAGTGCAAACTGGGCTAGTAGGTGGATTGAAAGCTGAAGCACTGTACCACTGTAGTGTTCATGAATTGGCACAAGTACTAGACCACTTAGTATCCTTACTTGATCACTCGCTGGGACAACTAACTGAAAGTGATGCTACTACGAAAGAACAGATCGCGTAGGTACTACCAGATCACCCAACTACTATGAAGGAATATAGTACCAGAATTGGGTGCCCCTTCTGTGTTCTTTTTAGTACACTAGCTGTACTTGTTTAATCAAATCATATAGTCGGATACAGCCAAATGCCTTGAGAAAGATGGGGTTCAGTTGATTAATCACTCCTCCTGCTCAGTGATTTCAGCAGGCAGGGAAGGAGAAATGCTGGCCATAAAATGGCTAATTTCCATTTGCTGCGGGTATGGCAAGTGCGATTTTTTTGGGGTACCAAGTTGTAGTAGAACAAAACAAGTTCTGGTTTAACAAATAGCTTCAGTATCGTATCGGTCGTATATTCCTAGCAATTTGGCGACTCGATATATAAAAATCTGTACTGTTTCTTCACCTGTCATGCTCTCTTTAACTTTGTCACTGTCGTTGGTTTAGTGGTTGTTGGATCTGAACTAACAGCAAAAGGTTTGGTGCCTTGGTGAATCAGGATCTCAAGCGAGAAGACTGCCTCGTAGTATTTCCTCTCCCTTATTTCTTTTGAGAAGAGTATTTCCTCTTGGGTTGAGGACTTCGTTTTGGCGGGCCCAAGGTGCAAATCCTCTGACTGAAACAAAGCGCCGGCAATTGAGGCCAACTTCCAAATGCTGAGCTCGTCATGGTTACACGTTACTACTATCGTTGAAGAGTTGGAAAATCGAGAGCAAGACTTGCTATACACGGGTTCGGCTGTTGCTGAAATTGAGTAGAACTTTGCGACACATGAACCGGGGGGAAGTCAATGTGCTTTGCAAACTGCTCCATGACCTACTCTAACTATAACCTATTCTATAAAAAAAAATAGGTGGATTTTTTTGGCTGTAGCTAATGGCTTTTGGCCCTAGTGTAAATGTTTGTGTGAATGAACCGAATGTCGATAAACCGCTTTAAAAAGACGGTAAAAAAGGTGTGTCGTTTGTTTGTTCAAAGAAAATCATAGGCCTAGTTAGGGGTAGCAATTTCCCCTATGAGGGCGGAGGCCGTAGGGAATATTCCTATAGGGGCAGGGGTGATTCCCCGGAGGGAACAGGGATGGCTCCGCCCCCACTATGCCAGCGGAGTAGGGATGGGAGTCACCCTCCCCACACCCCAGAGGGACCCGATAAAAATTAAAAATATATATTCTTTTTATAATGGATTATAGTTTTTTAATACGAGAATTTTTTTTATTTTTGTATATTTAGACTAAAACTTGAAACTATGTTAGAATATATATTTTAAAGCTATATTTTTAAAAATGTATATGCTTGAATAATTATAAATTAATAACCTATGTTAGAATATATATTTTAAAGCTATATTTTATATAAAAAATATGCTTGAATAATTATAAATTAATAAAACAAAGTCATATTATTATTTTAAAACATATTTAGTCTATTATTAATCTCTCGCAGATATCCCTGTGGGGTCAGGCCCCCATAGGACCAAGGACAGGGGTCATCTCCCCCGGTAGGCCTAGCAGGGTTGGGGCAAGGCCGTGCTAGCGGGGGTCGGGGCGAGACCACAGGGCCCCTCGTGATCTCTCGACCCGTTGCCATCCCTAGGCCCAATTCTCCTCTGCCAAACAAACAAATAGAGCGGTTTCTTCCTCATTTCGAAGCGGCTTATCATGACAATTTTTTCAAAACGGCTTATCAGTATTTGATTCGTTCGTATAAACGTGTATGCTAAGACCAAAATCTATTAGCTACAGTCAAAAACACACACCCGTAAGCCATAGGCGGGCCTATCACCCCCTTGGTCGCGCATGATCCTTAGCATATTCGGCATCGTGAACCTTTCCACTGTGACAACCAGAGGATGACTACAAAGACCAAGTGGATCCGTTACATTTTAGCATAACTAGGCCGAAGTGCAATGCAAATGGAGCTCAAAGACTGAACAAGCATAGCCTTATAAGGTTCGTATCTGACATGTCAAAGGCTCAAAGCAAAAGATAGAAATTCTCGTATGGTCATACCATGCGAAGGATCAGACTTCAGGTGGCAATGCTCATTTCCCAATTCCCAATGAGCAGGCTGCAAGATGAATAAGAACTCCAAAATCTTCCATAGTGTACAAAACACACTACCCTACATTGCAGCACACTGCAAACCACAGCTAACAGTTGCAAAAGCGAATAAAGTGGCAAGCATAATTTTTCCAGACAATCCACATTCTTCCGCATCAAAATTGCTACGCTTGTGATAGTAGGACGGTAATCATACATAGTGTAGGATCGTATAGCACAATCAAAAAGGGGTGAATGATTGTCTTTGCTTTTACCACCTGAAATCAAAACACAAAGCAGAGAAACAAAAGAAAAACAATCTGAATCACCGGATGAAGATAACAACCGCAGACTGCTTGCTCGTACGTGCTCGAAGAGCCACTATCGCCCGACTACTCATCTCAACTACTCGTTACGACTGCGCTTCACAAACGCTCGCTCCGACCGCTCGCTTACGATCGCTCGCTTCCGGTCGCTCGTTCCAACCACCCACTTCCAAGCGATACCGCTCGCTCCCGATCGCTCGGATCGATCGCCCGCTTATTTCGATTGCTCGGCACAACAAAGACACATGTAGTCGTAACCTCCTTCCGCCTGAAATCCCCAGCCGTTCGATCACCGTCCGAACGAGTACAAACCGAAGACAACTCAGAGCACAAAAAACAGTGGAAAAGGAGCGATGCTCTGGAAGTCGCCGGAAAAATTTTTCTGGAAAGAATCTGATCTATTATTTCTTCATCAAGTTCTTAGCTATAAAGCACCCTCACGACACCCATAAAAACCTTCTCCACAAAGGCCCTAAAGCTTGTTACGCTAACCTACGGCTTCTCCTGCTTTTATAGGCCAGCGCACAAACCGTATTCAAGTCGAACACCGCAAATTGTGTCCTTATCCACCTGGGCACGAAATCTATCTCTTCCTCAAATCAAGAGACCCGAAACCATTTCTAACACAGGTTTTAACCACCTCGTACAAGTCATGGACTCCATCAATGACTCCAAACTTCATACGTGTTGAAGCCTCCAGGATATCCCCTCCTGTATCTCCATCGTGCGCCATCACCGCGTGCTCTTGCATGAGCCCGATCACCTCGCGTGACATCGTGACCGCCTAGACCTAAGATTACCCCTTCCAACTCCCGGTCCTCATTGTCATCGACTGTAATCGTTTGCACGCCTCCACGTATCATCCACCTTTGACCTTCACATGCTCCAGCATGAGATCGACCACCTCGTATGACATCCCGACCGCCTGGATCTCAGATTACCCCCTCCTAGTCCTAGCCCTCTTCGTCACCGACCATGGTCGCCTCCATGCCCACCTACACATGCAAAGACCAAAGAAACTATCTCCCGGTACAAGTTCTCACCAACTTGACCAATCTCACATTAGCAAAACACACTCTTGTCTATCCCCAGACAAGAACCAAACCATCTACGACCATCTCCTAGATCGTCCATGACCACGCAGATTATTGCTAACTGAAACATACCATCAGATCACTCAATACGATCGCTAACTTAGATCACTTGAAACCCACAAGTACTCGGAAACCACACGCATCGCTACTGACCGACTATCGAGTATCGATCAGAAATCACAGCCACAACACGTACTCGAAGCCTACGAGTACAGACAACATTCTGACACTCGACCTTTTACCACGATCGTGAAACAACTTCTATCGAGTACCAAGTCCTCCGACTACGAGTACCTCAATTCTCGAGTACCCACTTGGTACTGCAGCAACGACCATTCATCATCGACCACCACACACCAATCAGTCAACCACTGGCCCAACACGAGTACTCGATGTACTCGAAGATCACAAGAGTGAAGCACTCATACCGACCATGAAGTCTACGAGTACCGACCGTAAAGCCTACGACAACCGATCGCTAAGCCTCCGACTACCAAAGACAGAACAGTAGATTGTAAAGTCTACGAGTATCGACAAGACTGCCAAATCTACGACTATGAAAGTAGTCCGCAAAACCTATGACCAACAACCACAAAGCCCTTGACTATCGACTAGTAAAACCTTCGACTATCGCTTACGACTAGTAAAGTCTACGACTATCGAGCACTGTAGCTACAACCATGAAAAATATTGTAGCTATGATTACCTGTCGTGGTCGTAAGGTCGAAGTTGTACTGCCGTGGTCGTAAGGTCAAAGTTGTACTGCCGTGGTCGTAAGCCAGACGTGGTCGAAAGTTGCCGTGGTCGTAATCTGATGCAGGAGCCGACTCAGAGCACTCGAAGCAGAGCACAAACACTTGAGGGCAAAGTCTTTGACTACAACCGACCAAGTCTTCCACAAACGCAAAATCCAAAGCAAACCAAATATCAATTATTCATCATCTCTTTATTTACCAAAAGTTTTATCAATTATTCATCATCTCTTTATTTACGACCATCCACATGGACTAACATATAGCTACAGTCAAATCATTACCGATAACAAGATGGTTAACAATATCGAATCCTGAAGCAAACAGAAAGGAAAACAGAATTCTTGATGCAGGACAAGTCTACTACAGGTGAACAAATCCAACCCTACTGCTGTTGAAAATATTTCACTCATCCTCCTGGCTGCGAAGCCTGGCAAGCTTGTTGGTGACCACAATATCAAGCTGTGCAGCACGCTCCACTATCTCCTTGCTCTTCTTTGTGGACACATTATGTGCGATTTCAGCACGGTTTGTCCTGTTTGCAGAAAGATACTAGTGTTAGCAAATAATTGATAGAGCATTGAACGTAGGGACAGCTGCAGCTCTCAAACTCAATCAGCTTGGAGATCATCAAAATGCATACCTGTTGTGCATCAAGAGCAGCTCCAGCTCAGAGACATTGTGCACCACAAACTTCTCGAACTTGTTGGGCAGGTAATGCCTGATCTTTTTGTCAGAACCATATCCAATATTGGGCATCAAGGTGCAACCCTTGAGCTTCCTCCTGACACAAGAATCGATACCCTTTGGCCTGCGCCAGCTTGGCTACACATAACAGTAGAAGTGGATTAATTAACACATCAGATAGCAGCTTCAGCAAGCATAGCAAAATAAGTAAGGAAAAGGGAGAGAGAAAATACAACACCAAGCATTCAATGTATTGGCAGAATGATGACGAGAACCATAACAGAAAGAGAAAACTAGCCATGTTGTGTAGATGATCAATTCGACTGAAGTATTGCTATTAGCATAGTGAACACAGCATAAGCGCAATAATTGGCATAACCAAATAAGACTCCTTGACAAAGCTACTTGGAACACCACACTCTAGCTAGATAAGCATATTAATGGTACTCATCTCTTGCTAAATTGGACGGTACTGGACGGTACTGGATTCTGTTATCCCAAAATAATGCCCGGACGTCGGCATACACAGGATAAAAGATAAACATAGGGGACAGAAACGCTTGAAGTAACCACCGATCCAACAAGCTTTCAGAACATTCCATGATCACGCTAAATGCGACAGGCATGTGCAACCCCATTCACAAACGAAGCGAGTTCGAAGTGGAGCTCAATGGATCCGGTCCGGTCCGGCATCGTGTGGAATACACTAGCTGAGCGCAACATACACAACAAACTCTCAAGAACGCACACAGCTTCGATGCAGATTTATAGCAACTATCACGGTGTAACATACTGATACGTCGTGCCCACATGAACGCCTACATGCCTGAATGACCACAGTGCACTGCAGTTCATTGGACAACCAAACCATCCCATCTATTCTCACCGAACTCCAACCACCAAACAACTTCGCAAATTGCAAACGAGATTTCGCGGACGGTGCTAGCAAAGCAATGCGTGCGGCATCTAGACCAAATCTACGTATCAACTGCGCAAGCAACGAAAGCGTTTCGCATGAATCCACAGCAAATAAACGCAGGAGTTTACTAGAGTCCACCTCGAACGAACTAGACGCCGCCTCGCAGTTCATAAACACAGGCTGCGCAAGTGAGAGCGAGCTACGTACTTGAGGCACTTGTAGCGCTCGCTCTGGGCCCTCCTCTTGAACTGCTTGGCCCGCTTCTTCACGATCGTCAGCGGCACCACCATCTGCACGGCGGAGACCAACAGAAGAGAGCAGCATGGCAGTCTGTCGAGGTTTAGAGCAACGAACTCGATCGAGATAAATATCCATGGAAGGCCCCGCTTCAACCGGCTTCAGCTTCTCATTTTTTTTAAATTTCGTTTTTTTAGTTTTTTCCTTTTTCTTTTTTCTCTTTATTTCTAGGCAGGCGTAGATGATTGAATTAAAAATAAAGACAGTATGCTAAACAAGATGAGCACTTATGCATATATACATTTAATGTAAATGACTAGATGCTTAATATAAAGTTATAAAACCTGCAGATGTGTGGATCATTACGGACACATAGGATCAAACTACGAACAAAATAGACTTTTAGAGGGTCTAAACAGAAGAAATTTAAGGAGGAAAGGAATATTTTGCAATATCGTAGAACTCAGAGAACTAAATCACAAAATTACCAATCCCTAATAAATCCTCATATCTCCGACCGAATCCCCAATTTTGAGCCCGGCCATCTTGCTTCTCCTCTCCTCTCTCTACTCCGGTCAATGGTGCCTCTCCTCCCTCTACTCCGATCGATGGCAAGGCCAGACCATCTCGCCACCACACCATTCGCAGCTTGCCGGTCAGTAGCTCCTCTCACCGCCATACCTCCCCACCAGTTTGGTGCACCACCCCAACTCCACCACACCGCATCGTCCTTCACCACCTCCTCCAAATCCCTACAGCCGTCCCCTCTATAGCTCCCTCCACTCCACAGCACCACCGCCAGAGCCTGGTTTCTTTTCCTCTTCCTTGGCCTCCGATTGCTTCTCTCCCCCTCTCCCGACACCTCTTTTCCAGCTCCAACAACTGCCGTGCCCGAGCCAGACATGTTTCCACACAACAATGGCTCTGCCTTTGATCGCCATAGGCCGCTTAGGCGCACTGGCCGTCTAGCTTACCAATTTTGTCTAAGGCACAGCGGTGAGGCTCTGCCCAGTGTCTAGAGGGACTAGAACAGTCAACTGCTATGGAAGTGGAGGAAGGGCCATCTGATAGGCCGCGACTGAAGGTAGAATATGAACCAGAAGAGGGGTATGCTTCACATGATATTTTCGTCTGATAGAGGAGTCGATGAGGAGAGGGTGCAGGTCGTGTTTCCGGATTGCATGCGGTATAGACCTCATGGTAATCTACTGGAGTTGGCTCAAATCAACGACCCAGAAGCTGATGTCATACTGGAAGCTATCCCGAATGCTCTTTACTGGGAACTAGAAGACAATTCAGAATGTGAGTTTAACTACTGTGCAATTCGTTACCTTAGTACTTAACTCACACGAGATCATACATACGTACGTAGGTATATACATACATACATACAAAGTTTTTTCCGTACTTCTGAGAGTACATACTCCTACCTTTAATATACCACTTAAACAAAAGCGTTATACTTATTTATCATTTTCAGTATACTTAAATGCTAATTTTAAGATATTCCAATGCAATTGGGTTGAAGTTTTTTTTATCAAAATCCTTTATTTTTGCTATATACCTTTTTTCATATATAAAAAAAGTATATACACAAATTATGCTATAAAAATTGGACTTTGGTGAAATTTTTCATAAAACTCACATTAAAGTATCTTATAATCATTACAAGAGTATACTTAAAAAGATAAAAAGATAAAATAATATTATTTAAATGATATACGAGAAGTGAAAGTATGTACTCTAGTTGTTGTAGGGTAAAAAGAAGTTGCCCTCCGTGATGAAGTGCTATTCTTCACCTGAATCTATTTTGGGAAATATAACCCTAAAGATCCTCAATTAAATTAGGCTTATTTTAGTCTTCCCAACTCGGACATCCAAATCCTCTGTTACCTCGATTGAGTATGGAAGCCAAATGGACACAAGAGTCGTCTTTATAGCCATTCTCCAAACAAAAACAAATGTAATACTAGTAAGTGTGCAGTAGAGCCGGTCTACGTTGCACGGATACTTCACAAAACTCATGTACCGGTATCGGATACTGTACCGGATACGGATACTACCCCGATACGCGCCGATACGTATCCTGCACGTATCGGTGATTTACTGATTTTCCAAAAAAAATAATTCCGGATACTTTGCCGATACTTCCCCGATACTTTTAAACCTAATATTCCCCACCCCACCCTAAAGCCCCCCAGATCCAACCTACCCCAGACCCTACCGCCCGCACGCAACAAATCCCCCCGCCGCCGCCTCGGCTCACTTCCACGCCGCCTCCGCTCGCCCACCGCCGGCTAGCCCGTCGCCTCCCTCCGCCCGTCCACAGGATGCCGCCTCCGCCTCGCCCGTAGTCTCTCCCGCCGCCTCGCCGGCCGCCTAGCCCGTCGCCTCCCTCCGCCCGTCGACTCCTGCCGCCTCGCCCGTTGCCTCGCCAGCAGCCTCACACCTCCCTCCGCGCGCCACCTCGCCCGCTGCCTCGCCAGCCGCCTCGCCCGTCGCCGTGCCTCTCCTCCGCCCGTCGCCTCCGCCGCGCCTCCGGTGGTCTCCTCCGCCCGTCGCCTCCCGCCGCGCCTCCGGTCCGTGGGAAGGGGGTGGGGGAGGAGCCGAGTCCGTCCGGTCGGGGGTGGGTGGGAGATGTTCGCGAGCTGGCCGACGGTGCACCCAGTGGAGGCGCCGCCGCCGACGGATTCGGTGGAGCAGCCCACGGGGGTGCTCATGAAGGACCTGCCCGGGATGCCCGGGATGCCCGGGGGGCTCGGCCTCCGCCTCGCGCAGTTCCTCTTCGCCGGCGTCGCGCTTGCCGTCATGGCCTCCACCAACGACTTCCCGTCTGTCACCGCCTTCTGGTTCGTCTCCCCCGCCTGGCTCTACGTACCCTTCTCCCCTCCCCATATTAGTTTCTCCTCCTCCGCTTTATTTCACTTCATTATCCAACTGCTTCTTTAGGATTTGAGCATCGCGTTACATTTGGTGTGAATCGTTAGTTTACAACAGGAATATGATGTGATTTGTGCTGCTTAGTTGGTTAAGTGTGTGTACGCTTTTCAAGTTGGGTACCGTGGGAAACTCGCTGCTGACGCCTCTAGGCACATCCTGTGTTGGAATCTTATAGCTCAATTCGGCAATGTGTTGGAATCCTCTAGGCACATCCTGCCAGATCCAGTTTCAGGTTTAGATCCTTGATGAACTCTAGCCTGATAGGAAGAAGATTAGTATTAGGGAGAGGAAGTCACTTTGTCTTAGCTGTGTACTGGTTTGCTGGCTTTTGGCACTCATTTATAGGCAAGAGAGGAAGCTCTTGCGGGGTCACGTGACGTGGTGGGTGTGATTTACAGAATCCTAAAGATCCTATATTCCATCATTGAGGTTGTCCTAAGATTAAACTTGGTTTCCCTTGGCTTGTGCTTTGTGTTACAAATTATAGAAGGGAATAGTCAACTTTACTTATACTAGATTCATAATGCATGTACTCTTATTTCTTGTCTGCTTTCTCTGCAAGTTGACTCCACTGCTTTTGAGTAATAGCACATTCATTTTGACAGAAAACGGTAGAGCAGTTTATGTATGTAGGTTTCGGTTTCTCAATTCCTTATAAGAACTAGTAGTGTGCCCGTGCTAACGCTACGGTAAAATATAAAACAAGATAAAATTTGTAAAAAATAAAACGAACAAGCAAGTCGTAGCACGCGGTCGTAAAAGCACTGTTGCAGCCAGGATTCATGGACATAAAAGAGACATGGTCGTGTAATGGTCATTTACGACCACGTAGTCGAAGTTACGACCACGCGGTCATTCCGACCACGTGAACGAACTCATGACCACATCACCCTTTTTACGACCATGCGGTCGGAAACTCGATCACGTCTAAATCTCGTGGTCATAGCTCGCTACGACCACACAGGAAGTCTTTCCGATCACACTCACTCTCTCACAACGTGGTCGTAACCCTTTACGAGTACTCAAACCTTGGTCGAAGTGCCCACCGACCACTCAAATCGTGGTATGTCGCGTACCAGTTAAGACACGAGATAGGCGCCGGAGAAATACTTGAATGTGATTGTAAATGCTGCAGCATGGAGTGAGTAAGCACATAGCATGCCGGATGTCATAATGTAAGCTAACATTGAAAGACCACATGAGTTTGCGATTTCTTTTGGGCCACTTAACCATTTTTCAAAAGAAATTATCACTTCTGTCAAGTTAGCATTGAAATGGTACGACACACAAACCAGTTTGCAGGAAACTTTTGAACTCAACCGAAAACTGAGGTATCTTCATCATTCAGATTGTGTATTTAATGTTTGTCTGATCTTGCTATGTAATATCTGGGCCGTATAAGCCCAGCTCGGCCCATTTTGTGCCACGTATATGACCGAGAGAGAGACAGAGGGAGAAGCCAAAACCATATTTTTCTCCTCCCCGTGCTCACCTGCAGCTGCTGCCATCTCCCGTGCTCTCGTTGTGCCTGCCGTCGCCTGCGCCTGCTGCCGCTCTTCCCCTTGCGCCGGTCGTCGCCGTCCTGGGTTGCCGGAGCGCCATCGCCGCCGCTTGTCGTCGTCTTCCCCACGCGCGCTTGGCCGTCGCCAGCTGCCGCCGCCGCCCTCAGCTCGCGCGCGCGTCGCCGTTGCTGCGCCGCCACGCCGCCCTAGCCGTGCGCTGCCGCCTCCGCGTGCTCGCCTGGCCTCCCCGCTTTCGCCGCTGCCGCTGCTCCACAGGGGTGGAGGAGGGCTGGCCCGGTCGAGTGGAGCAGGGAGGGGCCGCCGTTGAGGGGAGACGGGAGGGGCCGGCCGCCGTGGAAGGGAGAAGAGGAGGGGCGTCGGCTGTGGAGAAAGAGGAGGTAGGAGAGCTGCTGGCGTGAAAAGCAAAGGAAGAAGGGAGCTGCCGGCCGGGTGGAAGAAAAAGAAAAGAAAGAAGTGAGCACCGGCCGAAGGAAAAGAAAAGGAGAGAGAAAAAAAAGAAGAAAGAGGAAAAAAAAAGAAAGAGAGGAGAGGGGAGGCCGATCTGCGGTCAAATCTGCCCGATCCGACAGAAAAAGAGGGCTGTCCCGATCCGATCGTTCGGGACCAGGGTAATGCCTTGAAAACCTTTATCCCTGTGTATTTTCCGAGTCGGGCGTAAATAGTATACCGATAATTAGAGTCGATGCATGTGACTATTTAATTATCGTTATTAATATAAATGCCCGGTCGGTACAATCGGTACTGCCACTATTAATTTGATCGATCCGTGGCAGAGAAGGGAGGAGAGAGCAAATTGAGATTAAACAGTGTAGTCGATTAAAGTGAGATTAAGCGTATAGAGTTCGATTGGCGAGTATAAATAGTGAAATCGCTGATTTTACAGATTTGGTTAAGCACTGGGACAACGGGAAGTTGTCCGGTGGTACAGGATTTGTTTATGTCGGATTGGACGTTAAAGCGATGTATTTACTCGTAATTGAATGTATTGCATGAGTGATGAATTGAAATAATTAATGCTTGTTCAGGTGGCGGTTCGAGTTTGGTGCCGTCTACGCACCGTCCGCCAGGTTAACAGGCAAGTGCATGGTAGACGGTAAATTGTGATGAATGGTATTCGTGTTTCCATGCCATGATTTGCAGTAGTTATGAGATGTATGTGATTATGTGCTAATCATAGTTTGATGAATAACATTTATGATTAGACATTCACATTTGGGGCATATTGCATCATGCAATTGCATAAGAGCCAGGTCGGTGAGAAAGTCGTATGACTAGTCCGGAGTGCTCTTGACTAAGACCTACAGAGGTAGGCACTCCACGGGAGTGGAGATTGAGACCTCGTATGAAAGAGGACGAGGCGAGTGGTCCATCGACGGGTGGACGCTCCGCTATACCGGTATATGCTACAGTTACAGAGCATACAGATGCATTGCATAATATTGCATTGCATTACAGTGACAGAAGTGATACAGTTTACAGTTTACAGTTACAGTTGGGATTTACAGTTTACAGTTACAGTTGTGATTTACAGTTTACAGTTACAGTTGTGATTTACAGTTTACAGTTACAGAATTGATTTACAGTTTACAGACATAGGGTTGAAGGACAGCTTACAGACCTAGACATAGGGTTGAAAGACAGTTTACAGACCTAGAATTGATTTACAGTGTACAGTTACAGACTTAGCTTACAGTTCACAGTCATAGAGTGGATTTACAGTTTACAGTTCGTGAAATTGATTAAACTGCTAAAGTGATGTTACTGCTTTATCGTGTGCTTGCTGAGTCTTCGGACTCACCCTTGCTTTGCCGTTGTTTTTAGGTGAAGAATGACGACATGCATGGAATGGGATAGCACTTTTGGCACTGCACAGATGAAATAACGGTTTAGCCGTATACGGAGTCTTTATGTTTGTTATAATGCTAAAACTTGTGGCTCGCTGTTTGGTTTAGCTTGCTTACGAGCCAGGATGGCGGGTCTCCATGGTCGTGGAGCCCACCGTTGTTGTTTGTGTTATAACTTGTGAAATATGAAGTTAGTGGTGTTTGCAATTATCCTACTGTTATTTGTGCTTTGTTATCTGTGGGTAATGATATAAAAATAACAGAGGAGGTGCTGCTAAAAGTTGAATTAGCAACACTATTGAATTGGTAAGGGTGTGGTGGTAGCATCTTGGGCCCTGTGGAGGGTCGGGGTGTTACAGTTGGTATCAGAGCGGGCATTAGGTCCATGGTAAAGAAATTTGATTTAGGCATAATAATAGAATTTGACACACATTGTTGCACAGTAGGATTGGGATTTGGGGATTTGCATTGCATATGCGTTTTCCCTAATTGTGATGTTGATTTGTGATGTTACAGTTGATGATTGTGTGATTGCTTCTCTGTTGTGAGCAGAGATGCCGAGAGGTAGAGGTCGTGGTCGCGGTGCGCGTCGAGGCCGTGGTCGTGGCCGTGCCCAAGCAGAGCCATCGCTAGAGGTTCAGCAGGAAGCACCCGACGTGGAAGTTGGGTCTGCTGAGCATTCTGTAGCTGGGGATCAGGCAAGGTCTTCAGCCTTGTTGCGAGAGTTCGTTGAGGAGGTTCGTGCGTTACGACGACAAGCGCCTGCAGCTGCTGCGGCCGTACCTGCTGCTGTCCCGACTGCCGATCCGGTCGCATCGGAGCCAAGAATGGGCCTTCGCGAATGGATGGCGTTGCGGTTGGACACCTTTGATGGGACGGGTACGCCAGTTCAAGCTGCAGACTGGTTGCGCTATATGGGAAGACAGTTTGAAGCGTTAGAGATGACTTCACAGCTGAGAGCTCGTTTTGTGGCCTTTCAGTTGAAAGGTCAGGCGGACATCTGGTGGGAGGGAGTCCTTTCAGCCAGGACCCCTGCCGATGGTCCAGCCACCTGGGAGGTCTTCGTCGAGCAGTTCAAGGCGAAGTACTACCCAGAGTCTTTTG
Organism: Dendrocalamus latiflorus; assembly: GCA_017311315.1. Taxonomy (NCBI): domain Eukaryota; kingdom Viridiplantae; phylum Streptophyta; class Magnoliopsida; order Poales; family Poaceae; genus Dendrocalamus; species Dendrocalamus latiflorus. The sequence goes on from CM029673.1 coordinate 23,382,339, forward strand.
TGGAGAGTATGGAGGTTGCCTTGTCGACCCTTGTGCAAGGAAAGATGACAGTAGCTGAGTACGAGGCGCGGTTCAATGACTTGATCCGTTTCGTACCGTCGGTCGCAAAAAGTGACCTTGAGAAGGCCAAGAGGTTCCGCCGAGGGCTCAGTTCTGAGTATCGGCATGTTATGGGTGCTACTGCGCCACGTGACTTTAGGTTAGTGGTCGAGCAGGCCAGAGGGATGGAGTTGGAGATGCACCTCACTAAAGGGTCGCAACCCTCTAGTGGTCAGAGTGCTTCTGGTGGTGACCAGAAGAGGAGTTACAGTGAGAAGGGTGGGTCATCTCAGCGGCCCGCTCCTAAGAAGTCCAAGTGGAGTCGACGTTCTTCACAGCCGTCCAAGTCTAAATCGTTGACATCGTCGTCTCCTGCACCACCAGCTTTGCGTCCTGTCCCTGGGCAGGGCATGATTTGTTTTAAGTGTGGTGGTGAGCACCGAGCTGCTGAGTGTACCTGGACAGGGGAGTGTCGACACTGTGGCCGGATGGGCCACATGGAGAAGGTCTGTCGACAGAATCCCTCCAGTATCATTAAGTGGGAGCCAGTATCTGCGTCATCGAATGTCTCATCCCGGGGGTCAGTCCAGGTGTTGGCAGCTGCTCCTACACAGCAGCCTCCTTCTTGGGCGTCGCCTGCCGGATATTGCTGGTCTCCTACCCCAGTTACTCCACTTCAGTATGCTGCACAGCCTCCCTTTCCGATGCTGTCACAGCAGAGTGTTGGGGCTCTTGCCGCCCCAGTGCCGCCGGGAGTCTACACATTGCCTGCCACTGAGTCTGCGAGTCGACCGGACGTGGTGACAGGTACTTTGTTAGTGGATTCACACAGTGCTCTTGTTCTTTTTGACTCCGGTGCCACTTATTCTTTTGTTTCCTGTGAATTTGCTAGCAAGGCAAAATTGAGTATGCAACAGATTTCACAGTCGGTTAAAGTCAATTCTGCAGGGGGTATTATTGTTAGTTCTATGGTTTGTCCCGGATGCATGGTTTCCATAGATGGCGAGGATTTTGTGGCTAACCTTATGGTTATTCCGATAGAGAATTTTGATGTTATCCTCGGTATGGACTGGTTATATCGCTACCGGGCAGTGATTTCCTGTTTCTGGAGGACAATCACTTTGCAAGCTCCTTCAGGGGAGGAGATAATTTTTCAGGGGAATGCACCTCCAGGTTCTCTTTTTGTGTTGGCCAGCTTGTTCTCTGGCCGACGAATGTTTAAGTTTGGGTTACTTTTATCACTGGTGGAAAAACCGAGTGCGCCTTTGCGCATTGAGGATATTCCAGTGGTATGTGAGTACCCCGACGTATTTCCTGATGAACTTCCGGGAATGCCACCCGCAAGAGATGTTGAGTTTAGGATTGAACTTGTTCCTGGCACTCGACCTATCTCTATGTCCCCGTACCGTTTAGCACGACCACTCCAAGAAGAGTTGAAGAAGCAATTGGATGGGTTGTTGTCCAAGGGGTTGATCCGTCGCAGTGTATCACCTTGGGGAGCCCCCGTCCTATTTACTGAGAAGAAAGATGGAAGTTGGCGTATGTGCATAGATTATCGTGCTCTTAATCGGGTGACCATCAAGAATAAATACCCGTTGCCTCGCATCGAGGACTTGTTTGATCAATTGAAGGGAGCCAAGGTGTTTTCCAAAATTGATCTACAATCTGGGTATAATCAGATTCGAGTGCGGGAGCAAGATATTGAAAAGACAGCTTTCTCCACGAGGTATGGGCACTATGAGTATAAAGTTATGTCCTTTGGACTTACAAATGCCCCTGCTATCTTTATGGAGACAATGAACAACATGCTACATAAGTATTTGGATGACTTTGTAGTCGTGTTCATTGATGATATCTTGATTTATTCCAAGACGGAGGAAGAGCATGAGCAGCATTTGAGGCTTGTGCTTGAGACTCTGAGGGAAAATCAATTCTTTGCCAAGTTAAAGAAATGTGAGTTCTGGATTTCTGAAGTGGGCTTCCTAGGACATGTGATTAACCAGGAGGGCATTTCAGTAGATCCAGCCAAGATTTCTACAGTAGTAGACTGGAAGAGACCGTCCAATGTTAAGGAGGTGAGAAGTTTTCTCGGCTTAGCTGGTTATTACAGGCGTTTTGTGAAGGATTTCTCCATTATTGCTAAGCCAATGTCTCAACTCACGCGAAAGGGCGTGAAATTCCAGTGGACCGGTGAATGTGAGCGCAGTTTCAATGTTTTGAAAGAGAAATTGGTAACCGCTCCTGTTCTCACTCTTCCTGAGCCAGGGAAGCGTTTCACGGTCTACTCGGATGCATCGCGAGTAGGTTTGGGTTGCGTGCTCATGCAAGACAACAAAGTGATCGCGTATGCCTCGCGACAATTAAAGAAACATGAGCAGAATTACCCTACTCACGATTTAGAGCTGGCCGCAGTGGTTTTTGCTCTAAAGATTTGGAGGCATTATTTGTATGGAGAATCCTGTGATATTTTCACTGACCACAAGAGCCTCAAGTATATCTTCACTCAGAAAGAGTTGAATTTGAGGCAAAGAAGGTGGTTGGAACTGATCAAAGACTATGATCTCACTCTCCAGTACCATCCGGGCAAAGCAAATGTGGTTGCTGATGCCCTTAGTCGCAAGACGACACCCTCCACTGTAGGTTGTCTTGTTGCTGACTTTGAGCGGATGGGAATTTCCTATTGTTATGCCGGTACAGCACAGGTAGAGACGCAGTTGTTACTGGAATCGGCAATTCCAGAACGGGTGAAAGAAGCACAACAGCACGATAGATTGCTTCAAAAAGTGAAGAAGCACCTCGACGAAGGAAAATCGGGGGACTTTAGCCTTGATGAGTCGGGCGCAATACGGTTTAGGGGCCGTCTTTGCGTGCCACAAAAGGCTCAGGTCAAGGATGATATTTTGAGAGAGGCTCATCGTACCCCGTACACGGTACATCCTGGTGAGAACAAGATGTATCGGGATTTGAAAAAGAGTTTTTGGTGGAAGAGAATGAAAGTGGATGTCGCGCAGTATGTGGCATCTTGCGGGATTTGCCAGCAAGTGAAGGCTGAGCATAAGCGTCCTGCAGGATTATTGCAGCCTTTAGAAGTTCCACAGTGGCCATGGGATGATGTTACCATGGACTTTGTAATCGGCTTGCCTCGTAGCCAGCGAGGTAAGGATGCGATTTGGGTAGTGGTGGACAGATTCAGTAAGTCCGCGCACTTCATCCCTATTCGCACGACGAATTCGGCGAGTGATTTGGCACCTATCTATGTGCGTGAGATAGTGAGATTGCATGGTGTGCCCAAAACGATAGTTTCGGACAGAGATGCCAAATTTGTCTCCAAATTTTGGGAAAGCTTGCAAAGCGCTTTGGGCACAAAACTTCAGTTTAGTACTGCTTTCCACCCACAGACAGATGGGCAATCCGAACGCACCATTCAAACACTAGAGGACATGTTGAGGTCCTGTGTTCTGTCATGGAAGGGTAGCTGGGAGGATCACTTGGCACTCGCGGAGTTTGCCTATAACAACAGCTACCACTCCAGTGTTCGGGTCGCGCCATTTGAGGTTCTGTATGGGCGGAAATGTAGATCACCACTCTGTTGGGATGCCGTAGGTGAAAAGGCAGTTCTAGGACCGGATTGGGTCCAACAGACAGTGGAACGAGTGGCAGAGACTAGGCAGAATCTGCTAGCCGCCCAGAGTAGGCAGAAGAGCTATGCGGATATTAGAAGGCGAGACCTAGAGTTTGAAGTGGGGGATCATGTGCTTTTGAGAGTGTCTCCCACAAAAGGGATTGTGAGATTTGGTATTAAAGGGAAGCTTAGCCCGCGGTATATTGGACCGTTTCCGATTCAGGCACGAATTGGAAAGTCGGCATATCGTTTGGGACTTCCCGAGTCGATGCGAGGAGTGCATAATGTGTTTCATGTTTCTATGTTGAGAAAGTACTTAAGGGATCCGGAACATGAGATTGCTCTAGAACCATTGCCCCTTAAGCAAGACCTCACCTTCGAGTCCCGTCCAGTTCGGATTCTGGAGGAATCGGAGAGAGTGTTGAGGAACAGAACGTTAAAGTATGTTAAAGTCCTATGGTCGCATCAGACTGAGCGAGAAGCGACGTGGGAATTGGAATCTCGCATGCGCGAGAAGTACCCAGAGCTGTTCTCTACGGGTACGAGTTACAGTTGATTTCTTTTTATTCAATTGTTTGTTTGTATAGATTATTGAGTTCCAGAATTCGGGGTCGAATTCTGTTAAGGGGGGTAGAATGTAATATCTGGGCCGTATAAGCCCAGCTCGGCCCATTTTGTGCCACGTATATGACCGAGAGAGAGACAGAGGGAGAAGCCAAAACCATATTTTTCTCCTCCCCGTGCTCACCTGCAGCTGCTGCCATCTCCCGTGCTCTCGTTGTGCCTGCCGTCGCCTGCGCCTGCTGCCGCTCTTCCCCTTGCGCCGGTCGTCGCCGTCCTGGGTTGCCGGAGCGCCATCGCCGCCGCTTGTCGTCGTCTTCCCCACGCGCGCTTGGCCGTCGCCAGCTGCCGCCGCCGCCCTCAGCTCGCGCGCGCGTCGCCGTTGCTGCGCCGCCACGCCGCCCTAGCCGTGCGCTGCCGCCTCCGCGTGCTCGCCTGGCCTCCCCGCTTTCGCCGCTGCCGCTGCTCCACAGGGGTGGAGGAGGGCTGGCCCGGTCGAGTGGAGCAGGGAGGGGCCGCCGTTGAGGGGAGACGGGAGGGGCCGGCCGCCGTGGAAGGGAGAAGAGGAGGGGCGTCGGCTGTGGAGAAAGAGGAGGTAGGAGAGCTGCTGGCGTGAAAAGCAAAGGAAGAAGGGAGCTGCCGGCCGGGTGGAAGAAAAAGAAAAGAAAGAAGTGAGCACCGGCCGAAGGAAAAGAAAAGGAGAGAGAAAAAAAAAGAAGAAAGAGGAAAAAAAAGAAAGAGAGGAGAGGGGAGGCCGATCTGCGGTCAAATCTGCCCGATCCGACAGAAAAAGAGGGCTGTCCCGATCCGATCGTTCGGGACCAGGGTAATGCCTTGAAAACCTTTATCCCTGTGTATTTTCCGAGTCGGGCGTAAATAGTATACCGATAATTAGAGTCGATGCATGTGACTATTTAATTATCGTTATTAATATAAATGCCCGGTCGGTACAATCGGTACTGCCACTATTAATTTGATCGATCCGTGGCAGAGAAGGGAGGAGAGAGCAAATTGAGATTAAACAGTGTAGTCGATTAAAGTGAGATTAAGCGTATAGAGTTCGATTGGCGAGTATAAATAGTGAAATCGCTGATTTTACAGATTTGGTTAAGCACTGGGACAACGGGAAGTTGTCCGGTGGTACAGGATTTGTTTATGTCGGATTGGACGTTAAAGCGATGTATTTACTCGTAATTGAATGTATTGCATGAGTGATGAATTGAAATAATTAATGCTTGTTCAGGTGGCGGTTCGAGTTTGGTGCCGTCTACGCACCGTCCGCCAGGTTAACAGGCAAGTGCATGGTAGACGGTAAATTGTGATGAATGGTATTCGTGTTTCCATGCCATGATTTGCAGTAGTTATGAGATGTATGTGATTATGTGCTAATCATAGTTTGATGAATAACATTTATGATTAGACATTCACATTTGGGGCATATTGCATCATGCAATTGCATAAGAGCCAGGTCGGTGAGAAAGTCGTATGACTAGTCCGGAGTGCTCTTGACTAAGACCTACAGAGGTAGGCACTCCACGGGAGTGGAGATTGAGACCTCGTATGAAAGAGGACGAGGCGAGTGGTCCATCGACGGGTGGACGCTCCGCTATACCGGTATATGCTACAGTTACAGAGCATACAGATGCATTGCATAATATTGCATTGCATTACAGTGACAGAAGTGATACAGTTTACAGTTTACAGTTACAGTTGGGATTTACAGTTTACAGTTACAGTTGTGATTTACAGTTTACAGTTACAGTTGTGATTTACAGTTTACAGTTACAGAATTGATTTACAGTTTACAGACATAGGGTTGAAGGACAGCTTACAGACCTAGACATAGGGTTGAAAGACAGTTTACAGACCTAGAATTGATTTACAGTGTACAGTTACAGACTTAGCTTACAGTTCACAGTCATAGAGTGGATTTACAGTTTACAGTTCGTGAAATTGATTAAACTGCTAAAGTGATGTTACTGCTTTATCGTGTGCTTGCTGAGTCTTCGGACTCACCCTTGCTTTGCCGTTGTTTTTAGGTGAAGAATGACGACATGCATGGAATGGGATAGCACTTTTGGCACTGCACAGATGAAATAACGGTTTAGCCGTATACGGAGTCTTTATGTTTGTTATAATGCTAAAACTTGTGGCTCGCTGTTTGGTTTAGCTTGCTTACGAGCCAGGATGGCGGGTCTCCATGGTCGTGGAGCCCACCGTTGTTGTTTGTGTTATAACTTGTGAAATATGAAGTTAGTGGTGTTTGCAATTATCCTACTGTTATTTGTGCTTTGTTATCTGTGGGTAATGATATAAAAATAACAGAGGAGGTGCTGCTAAAAGTTGAATTAGCAACACTATTGAATTGGTAAGGGTGTGGTGGTAGCATCTTGGGCCCTGTGGAGGGTCGGGGTGTTACAGTTGGTATCAGAGCGGGCATTAGGTCCATGGTAAAGAAATTTGATTTAGGCATAATAATAGAATTTGACACACATTGTTGCACAGTAGGATTGGGATTTGGGGATTTGCATTGCATATGCGTTTTCCCTAATTGTGATGTTGATTTGTGATGTTACAGTTGATGATTGTGTGATTGCTTCTCTGTTGTGAGCAGAGATGCCGAGAGGTAGAGGTCGTGGTCGCGGTGCGCGTCGAGGCCGTGGTCGTGGCCGTGCCCAAGCAGAGCCATCGCTAGAGGTTCAGCAGGAAGCACCCGACGTGGAAGTTGGGTCTGCTGAGCATTCTGTAGCTGGGGATCAGGCAAGGTCTTCAGCCTTGTTGCGAGAGTTCGTTGAGGAGGTTCGTGCGTTACGACGACAAGCGCCTGCAGCTGCTGCGGCCGTACCTGCTGCTGTCCCGACTGCCGATCCGGTCGCATCGGAGCCAAGAATGGGCCTTCGCGAATGGATGGCGTTGCGGTTGGACACCTTTGATGGGACGGGTACGCCAGTTCAAGCTGCAGACTGGTTGCGCTATATGGGAAGACAGTTTGAAGCGTTAGAGATGACTTCACAGCTGAGAGCTCGTTTTGTGGCCTTTCAGTTGAAAGGTCAGGCGGACATCTGGTGGGAGGGAGTCCTTTCAGCCAGGACCCCTGCCGATGGTCCAGCCACCTGGGAGGTCTTCGTCGAGCAGTTCAAGGCGAAGTACTACCCAGAGTCTTTTGTGGAGAGTATGGAGGTTGCCTTGTCGACCCTTGTGCAAGGAAAGATGACAGTAGCTGAGTACGAGGCGCGGTTCAATGACTTGATCCGTTTCGTACCGTCGGTCGCAAAAAGTGACCTTGAGAAGGCCAAGAGGTTCCGCCGAGGGCTCAGTTCTGAGTATCGGCATGTTATGGGTGCTACTGCGCCACGTGACTTTAGGTTAGTGGTCGAGCAGGCCAGAGGGATGGAGTTGGAGATGCACCTCACTAAAGGGTCGCAACCCTCTAGTGGTCAGAGTGCTTCTGGTGGTGACCAGAAGAGGAGTTACAGTGAGAAGGGTGGGTCATCTCAGCGGCCCGCTCCTAAGAAGTCCAAGTGGAGTCGACGTTCTTCACAGCCGTCCAAGTCTAAATCGTTGACATCGTCGTCTCCTGCACCACCAGCTTTGCGTCCTGTCCCTGGGCAGGGCATGATTTGTTTTAAGTGTGGTGGTGAGCACCGAGCTGCTGAGTGTACCTGGACAGGGGAGTGTCGACACTGTGGCCGGATGGGCCACATGGAGAAGGTCTGTCGACAGAATCCCTCCAGTATCATTAAGTGGGAGCCAGTATCTGCGTCATCGAATGTCTCATCCCGGGGGTCAGTCCAGGTGTTGGCAGCTGCTCCTACACAGCAGCCTCCTTCTTGGGCGTCGCCTGCCGGATATTGCTGGTCTCCTACCCCAGTTACTCCACTTCAGTATGCTGCACAGCCTCCCTTTCCGATGCTGTCACAGCAGAGTGTTGGGGCTCTTGCCGCCCCAGTGCCGCCGGGAGTCTACACATTGCCTGCCACTGAGTCTGCGAGTCGACCGGACGTGGTGACAGGTACTTTGTTAGTGGATTCACACAGTGCTCTTGTTCTTTTTGACTCCGGTGCCACTTATTCTTTTGTTTCCTGTGAATTTGCTAGCAAGGCAAAATTGAGTATGCAACAGATTTCACAGTCGGTTAAAGTCAATTCTGCAGGGGGTATTATTGTTAGTTCTATGGTTTGTCCCGGATGCATGGTTTCCATAGATGGCGAGGATTTTGTGGCTAACCTTATGGTTATTCCGATAGAGAATTTTGATGTTATCCTCGGTATGGACTGGTTATATCGCTACCGGGCAGTGATTTCCTGTTTCTGGAGGACAATCACTTTGCAAGCTCCTTCAGGGGAGGAGATAATTTTTCAGGGGAATGCACCTCCAGGTTCTCTTTTTGTGTTGGCCAGCTTGTTCTCTGGCCGACGAATGTTTAAGTTTGGGTTACTTTTATCACTGGTGGAAAAACCGAGTGCGCCTTTGCGCATTGAGGATATTCCAGTGGTATGTGAGTACCCCGACGTATTTCCTGATGAACTTCCGGGAATGCCACCCGCAAGAGATGTTGAGTTTAGGATTGAACTTGTTCCTGGCACTCGACCTATCTCTATGTCCCCGTACCGTTTAGCACGACCACTCCAAGAAGAGTTGAAGAAGCAATTGGATGGGTTGTTGTCCAAGGGGTTGATCCGTCGCAGTGTATCACCTTGGGGAGCCCCCGTCCTATTTACTGAGAAGAAAGATGGAAGTTGGCGTATGTGCATAGATTATCGTGCTCTTAATCGGGTGACCATCAAGAATAAATACCCGTTGCCTCGCATCGAGGACTTGTTTGATCAATTGAAGGGAGCCAAGGTGTTTTCCAAAATTGATCTACAATCTGGGTATAATCAGATTCGAGTGCGGGAGCAAGATATTGAAAAGACAGCTTTCTCCACGAGGTATGGGCACTATGAGTATAAAGTTATGTCCTTTGGACTTACAAATGCCCCTGCTATCTTTATGGAGACAATGAACAACATGCTACATAAGTATTTGGATGACTTTGTAGTCGTGTTCATTGATGATATCTTGATTTATTCCAAGACGGAGGAAGAGCATGAGCAGCATTTGAGGCTTGTGCTTGAGACTCTGAGGGAAAATCAATTCTTTGCCAAGTTAAAGAAATGTGAGTTCTGGATTTCTGAAGTGGGCTTCCTAGGACATGTGATTAACCAGGAGGGCATTTCAGTAGATCCAGCCAAGATTTCTACAGTAGTAGACTGGAAGAGACCGTCCAATGTTAAGGAGGTGAGAAGTTTTCTCGGCTTAGCTGGTTATTACAGGCGTTTTGTGAAGGATTTCTCCATTATTGCTAAGCCAATGTCTCAACTCACGCGAAAGGGCGTGAAATTCCAGTGGACCGGTGAATGTGAGCGCAGTTTCAATGTTTTGAAAGAGAAATTGGTAACCGCTCCTGTTCTCACTCTTCCTGAGCCAGGGAAGCGTTTCACGGTCTACTCGGATGCATCGCGAGTAGGTTTGGGTTGCGTGCTCATGCAAGACAACAAAGTGATCGCGTATGCCTCGCGACAATTAAAGAAACATGAGCAGAATTACCCTACTCACGATTTAGAGCTGGCCGCAGTGGTTTTTGCTCTAAAGATTTGGAGGCATTATTTGTATGGAGAATCCTGTGATATTTTCACTGACCACAAGAGCCTCAAGTATATCTTCACTCAGAAAGAGTTGAATTTGAGGCAAAGAAGGTGGTTGGAACTGATCAAAGACTATGATCTCACTCTCCAGTACCATCCGGGCAAAGCAAATGCGGTTGCTGATGCCCTTAGTCGCAAGACGACACCCTCCACTGTAGGTTGTCTTGTTGCTGACTTTGAGCGGATGGGAATTTCCTATTGTTATGCCGGTACAGCACAGGTAGAGACGCAGTTGTTACTGGAATCGGCAATTCCAGAACGGGTGAAAGAAGCACAACAGCACGATAGATTGCTTCAAAAAGTGAAGAAGCACCTCAACGAAGGAAAATCGGGGGACTTTAGCCTTGATGAGTCGGGCGCAATACGGTTTAGGGGCCGTCTTTGCGTGCCACAAAAGGCTCAGGTCAAGGATGATATTTTGAGAGAGGCTCATCGTACCCCGTACACGGTACATCCTGGTGAGAACAAGATGTATCGGGATTTGAAAAAGAGTTTTTGGTGGAAGAGAATGAAAGTGGATGTCGCGCAGTATGTGGCATCTTGCGGGATTTGCCAGCAAGTGAAGGCTGAGCATAAGCGTCCTGCAGGATTATTGCAGCCTTTAGAAGTTCCACAGTGGCCATGGGATGATGTTACCATGGACTTTGTAATCGGCTTGCCTCGTAGCCAGCGAGGTAAGGATGCGATTTGGGTAGTGGTGGACAGATTCAGTAAGTCCGCGCACTTCATCCCTATTCGCACGACGAATTCGGCGAGTGATTTGGCACCTATCTATGTGCGTGAGATAGTGAGATTGCATGGTGTGCCCAAAACGATAGTTTCGGACAGAGATGCCAAATTTGTCTCCAAATTTTGGGAAAGCTTGCAAAGCGCTTTGGGCACAAAACTTCAGTTTAGTACTGCTTTCCACCCACAGACAGATGGGCAATCCGAACGCACCATTCAAACACTAGAGGACATGTTGAGGTCCTGTGTTCTGTCATGGAAGGGTAGCTGGGAGGATCACTTGGCACTCGCGGAGTTTGCCTATAACAACAGCTACCACTCCAGTGTTCGGGTCGCGCCATTTGAGGTTCTGTATGGGCGGAAATGTAGATCACCACTCTGTTGGGATGCCGTAGGTGAAAAGGCAGTTCTAGGACCGGATTGGGTCCAACAGACAGTGGAACGAGTGGCAGAGACTAGGCAGAATCTGCTAGCCGCCCAGAGTAGGCAGAAGAGCTATGCGGATATTAGAAGGCGAGACCTAGAGTTTGAAGTGGGGGATCATGTGCTTTTGAGAGTGTCTCCCACAAAAGGGATTGTGAGATTTGGTATTAAAGGGAAGCTTAGCCCGCGGTATATTGGACCGTTTCCGATTCAGGCACGAATTGGAAAGTCGGCATATCGTTTGGGACTTCCCGAGTCGATGCGAGGAGTGCATAATGTGTTTCATGTTTCTATGTTGAGAAAGTACTTAAGGGATCCGGAACATGAGATTGCTCTAGAACCATTGCCCCTTAAGCAAGACCTCACCTTCGAGTCCCGTCCAGTTCGGATTCTGGAGGAATCGGAGAGAGTGTTGAGGAACAGAACGTTAAAGTATGTTAAAGTCCTATGGTCGCATCAGACTGAGCGAGAAGCGACGTGGGAATTGGAATCTCGCATGCGCGAGAAGTACCCAGAGCTGTTCTCTACGGGTACGAGTTACAGTTGATTTCTTTTTATTCAATTGTTTGTTTGTATAGATTATTGAGTTCCAGAATTCGGGGTCGAATTCTGTTAAGGGGGGTAGAATGTAATATCTGGGCCGTATAAGCCCAGCTCGGCCCATTTTGTGCCACGTATATGACCGAGAGAGAGACAGAGGGAGAAGCCAAAACCATATTTTTCTCCTCCCCGTGCTCACCTGCAGCTGCTGCCATCTCCCGTGCTCTCGTTGTGCCTGCCGTCGCCTGCGCCTGCTGCCGCTCTTCCCCTTGCGCCGGTCGTCGCCGTCCTGGGTTGCCGGAGCGCCATCGCCGCCGCTTGTCGTCGTCTTCCCCACGCGCGCTTGGCCGTCGCCAGCTGCCGCCGCCGCCCTCAGCTCGCGCGCGCGTCGCCGTTGCTGCGCCGCCACGCCGCCCTAGCCGTGCGCTGCCGCCTCCGCGTGCTCGCCTGGCCTCCCCGCTTTCGCCGCTGCCGCTGCTCCACAGGGGTGGAGGAGGGCTGGCCCGGTCGAGTGGAGCAGGGAGGGGCCGCCGTTGAGGGGAGACGGGAGGGGCCGGCCGCCGTGGAAGGGAGAAGAGGAGGGGCGTCGGCTGTGGAGAAAGAGGAGGTAGGAGAGCTGCTGGCGTGAAAAGCAAAGGAAGAAGGGAGCTGCCGGCCGGGTGGAAGAAAAAGAAAAGAAAGAAGTGAGCACCGGCCGAAGGAAAAGAAAAGGAGAGAGAAAAAAAAGAAGAAAGAGGAAAAAAAAGAAAGAGAGGAGAGGGGAGGCCGATCTGCGGTCAAATCTGCCCGATCCGACAGAAAAAGAGGGCTGTCCCGATCCGATCGTTCGGGACCAGGGTAATGCCTTGAAAACCTTTATCCCTGTGTATTTTCCGAGTCGGGCGTAAATAGTATACCGATAATTAGAGTCGATGCATGTGACTATTTAATTATCGTTATTAATATAAATGCCCGGTCGGTACAATCGGTACTGCCACTATTAATTTGATCGATCCGTGGCAGAGAAGGGAGGAGAGAGCAAATTGAGATTAAACAGTGTAGTCGATTAAAGTGAGATTAAGCGTATAGAGTTCGATTGGCGAGTATAAATAGTGAAATCGCTGATTTTACAGATTTGGTTAAGCACTGGGACAACGGGAAGTTGTCCGGTGGTACAGGATTTGTTTATGTCGGATTGGACGTTAAAGCGATGTATTTACTCGTAATTGAATGTATTGCATGAGTGATGAATTGAAATAATTAATGCTTGTTCAGGTGGCGGTTCGAGTTTGGTGCCGTCTACGCACCGTCCGCCAGGTTAACAGGCAAGTGCATGGTAGACGGTAAATTGTGATGAATGGTATTCGTGTTTCCATGCCATGATTTGCAGTAGTTATGAGATGTATGTGATTATGTGCTAATCATAGTTTGATGAATAACATTTATGATTAGACATTCACATTTGGGGCATATTGCATCATGCAATTGCATAAGAGCCAGGTCGGTGAGAAAGTCGTATGACTAGTCCGGAGTGCTCTTGACTAAGACCTACAGAGGTAGGCACTCCACGGGAGTGGAGATTGAGACCTCGTATGAAAGAGGACGAGGCGAGTGGTCCATCGACGGGTGGACGCTCCGCTATACCGGTATATGCTACAGTTACAGAGCATACAGATGCATTGCATAATATTGCATTGCATTACAGTGACAGAAGTGATACAGTTTACAGTTTACAGTTACAGTTGGGATTTACAGTTTACAGTTACAGTTGTGATTTACAGTTTACAGTTACAGTTGTGATTTACAGTTTACAGTTACAGAATTGATTTACAGTTTACAGACATAGGGTTGAAGGACAGCTTACAGACCTAGACATAGGGTTGAAAGACAGTTTACAGACCTAGAATTGATTTACAGTGTACAGTTACAGACTTAGCTTACAGTTCACAGTCATAGAGTGGATTTACAGTTTACAGTTCGTGAAATTGATTAAACTGCTAAAGTGATGTTACTGCTTTATCGTGTGCTTGCTGAGTCTTCGGACTCACCCTTGCTTTGCCGTTGTTTTTAGGTGAAGAATGACGACATGCATGGAATGGGATAGCACTTTTGGCACTGCACAGATGAAATAACGGTTTAGCCGTATACGGAGTCTTTATGTTTGTTATAATGCTAAAACTTGTGGCTCGCTGTTTGGTTTAGCTTGCTTACGAGCCAGGATGGCGGGTCTCCATGGTCGTGGAGCCCACCGTTGTTGTTTGTGTTATAACTTGTGAAATATGAAGTTAGTGGTGTTTGCAATTATCCTACTGTTATTTGTGCTTTGTTATCTGTGGGTAATGATATAAAAATAACAGAGGAGGTGCTGCTAAAAGTTGAATTAGCAACACTATTGAATTGGTAAGGGTGTGGTGGTAGCATCTTGGGCCCTGTGGAGGGTCGGGGTGTTACATGCTAATACCGGGGAAGGAAGATTACCTGAGCCGATGCCTATTGCATGCGGAAAAGAAGGCAACAAAACCATACAAAATGCTCCGGATTGCACGAAAAATCTAAAAAGAGTCAAAAGTAAGTTTCGTAGATATCCTACTTCAAGAAAAGGTTCATAGATATCCTAACATAATTATTCGCTGTGTCAGCAAATTTCTATTACCTGATACAAAAGATCTTTCCAGAGTGACCCCCAGATGGTAGTTTCGGATGTAAGCCCTGGTGATCTGGATGCAGATCCAACTTGATATACTGAACTTAATGTTGACCAGGTCTGCCTCAGAACACTAACAATATCATCAAAAAAGTCTGCTACAAAACTTGCTAGCGCAATGACGAGTTGGAAAGGTGCAGCTAGTATCTCTCCAAGTAGCCAAATTACAGGGTACAGAATTGAATTTGCTGTAGTCAATAAAAAAGTAGCAAGGCATCAGAACCAAAACACAAGGGAAATGGAAATAGATCATTTGAGAGGTTACAACAACCATACCGATATTAAGCATGATACTGAAGACAAGCCAAAAGGGCCACATAATCATCTGCACTGTACTGATAACTACACTGCATGATGTCTCCATTGCAATCATGATAACTGAGCTGAGATATCCTACTGTTTCAGCACAAAGGTTCCATAGTGGCAGAGTAAATTCAAGAACCTCCAAAATTGGCCCCACAATTGGCTTTGTCAAAACACTAAGAGCAGACTTAGTAGCACTCACAATCTTGAGAGACCATGTAAAGGCCTGCTGGAAGTTATGCAGAACAAGCATGGTCCCCAGATACTTAAGCCTTGAGATCATTTCCCACGTTTCTATCCAATGAAAGAAAGGGCCAAACAATCTTGAGGCAGTTGCCTTCAACACGGGGACATTCTTGTAGAGGTCATAAAATCCTATAAGAACAGTAATAATTGACATCAAGACATACAATGCTCTGGCAAGAGGGCACATCCTTGGGTGATATATCTTGCAGAACACTGGATATGACTGAAGAAAAATGACCCATGAAGGAAGGCCATACTCAAGTAATGTTAACAGCCTGACATCAGACAGTATAACTTCTTTCAGTCTGAAGGGGAGGTCATGATCATTGAACCGGAACAAGATCAACACATCCTTATATGTGCTAGGCTCGAACAGTGGCTTGCCACTCTCATTATCGCTGCAACATGACGAAGATGAAGATGATGAATATCTTGCTGAGGTCACAACTTCTGAGTATGATTCTTCAGACACACTGCTTCCAGCATCAGATCTTGTTATCTTTCTTCTCTTGTAAGGTCCAGAGCAAGGAGGTGGGGTGTATGATGAGCTTGTGAAACTTGATGACTCTCCAATGCATTGAACATGTCCAGAATCATCATCATCGCTCTGTGAATTCTCGCTGTCCCATTCAGGAGTTAAGAAATTATTCCGAGCATCATAAAAAACATCACCTGTGCAGCAAGCATATAAGTGGTTTGCATGCAGCCAAGAAGAACAGAAGGCATAGCATTCACGCTTTTACCTTTAGGAGAGATGCTGTTCAGATAATCTTGTAAGAGTTGGCATTCAGAGTAATTTCCTGAGAACCAAGAAGTGATTAATGATGAAGCTTGATTGACACTATCAAATTCCCATCTCTTCATTATTTTAGCTTCCACGGCCATTGACGTATCAGTCTACAACAGCATCAAGTGAATTAAGCATGCAACATCCTTCAAAAGTTGTCAATGTGATATTCAATGTAAATTATCAACATTAAAAAAAATACATGTTCATTCAAATAATTCATGCCACGCACGTCAGCCCAGTCTACCTCAAAAACGATAAAACCATATAAGGTTCGATGCAGCTCCCTGTTTAGCAGGCGAGAATCTTTCAACTTATTTACTTGAAGCTTCTTATTCCGCATGGCATCATCGATCAAGGTATACCATCTGGACGATTGATTCCACAAATGGGGAGCAGATATCAGGCCTTTTGAAAATGCAAGCTGCTTCCCAGCTTCATCTCTCTTTCTCCTGGTTCTAGTGTTTGCGAAAGGAGAAAGTCTTGACTGCAGCACAAAATGGCAACGTGTAAGCAAGAGCAGAGCCATAATCAGTTTGTAGCAGGGGCAATGCAGTGAAGAGTAAGCAAGAACGAGATATTCGTAAATACCCTTTTGTAAGCCTATGAGTATATAATTAAAATGGTAAATTGAAGAGGCTGTGGTGCATAAAAGAATGAAGTGAACCTTGGTAACCATCAATTGCCATAGGTGAGCAGGTCTTGTGTCCTGGTCTAGCAACCATGGGCGGTTGTCGAGCAATATAAGGAACTTCTTGGTATCAGGGCATAAAAATATAGTAAGCTGGACCTTTCCATGCTCCGACTTAAGTTTCTTTAAGCAATCCTGTAAAAAAAATAGCAGAGTAAGTTGAGCTCTGCTATCCTGATATTTGAGGACAGGAAATATAATACTCTTGAATTGTTGAGGTGCTGTGTTTAGGAGGTTGTAAAACAACAATGAGCAAGGCATGATAGTTCAAAGATGCAGTTTAGGTGAAGTAATTTTAAATTAATGATGCATACTCTTTCATAAAGGGAAAATTGTATGAAGTTGGATTACTTGGTACACAAATCTGGGTAGACTTAGATTAGGCATGACTGTGGGGGTGGTTGAGGGGGTGGATTTAGTAAAGAAAATTTTGGTGTATTATAGAGTAGGATAGATGCACCTAAATCTCCTCGCTATTAAGCAGCTATATGTGTACGATTCCCAAATTGATTGGCTGTAATATTACCTTCTCATAAACAAATTGTCTGGGATGTTTTTTTTTTGGCGAGGAAAAAATTGCCTACGATGTTTCCTAACATGGATTGGAGATAATAAAGCAACCTAAATGCTACGCAGAAATCATCCTTGTCTTCTGGAACATAAAGAATTGCATTTGTTCCCAACAAAACCCAAAAGGCCAAAACCTAGAATAAAATGCTTCTATACCAATTACTGATCACAGTAATCCTTGGATCTCCCAGATGAGATGCCCCATCTGACGACATTGCATAACGACATGCGATTAAGTCAGGAGAAGTCATTTGCATGCGTCTGCGCGGCCCTCTTCAGCGCAGGCATTTCATCGAGCATATCATGTTCAGTGCCCAATGGGACAGGGGAGCAGTAAAAGTTTCAATCTCCTTTAATTTGCGCGCACACACTGATCTAGACTAAGACCCTAAGACATGGTAATTACACATTGACTATGTGTAGAATTCTGGTCTCACCAGATGCGATGCGTCCCGTCGGAGGTCCAGGGCTCCATGACGACGCAGCAAATGGCCGCCGGCGGCTGCTCCGAATACTCCACGCCGTCACCCGCCGCCACCACCTCCTCCTTCTCTGCAGTCGATGAATCCGTAGCTACGCCACGTCCATCCTCGCGCCGCTCGACACCCATCTCATCCTCATCGTCGTCGTCCTCCTCCTCGGAGTCTTCGTCTACGTCGTCCGAGTCATGGTCGTCCATCTCTTCGTCCTCATCCTTAGAACTCGAGGAGGCAGGCTTCGTCTCCGCCACTGCCTCTTCGCCACCCATCGCTACGGCAGCGCCCTCCTCCTCCACCGCTGCCGACGAGGACATGGGAATCGAGATGGCAAGCGGCAGTGAGAAGATCGGGGAGGCGCGGGGGAGCGGCGGGAGCGGAGATCGGGGAGGATGGGGGGAGCGGAGGTGCGGGGGAGCGGAGACGCGGGGAAGGCGAGGGAGCGGAGGCGCGGGGGAGGCGGAGATGGGGGAGGATGGGGGGTGGCACGGTGGAGGATGGGGGGAGGCGCGGGGGAGGATGGGGGGAGGCGCGGGGAGGGGAGGCGCGGGGGAGGATGGGGGGAGGCGGAGGGAGGGGAGGCGCGGGGGAGGAGGGGGAGGCGGAGGGAGCGGAGGAGGCGCGGGGGAGGCGGAGGGAGACGTAGCGGGAGGTGGCGGTGGCACAGCGGGGTGGTTTCTAGGTTAAACGAGGAGGAGTACCAGGACTCGACGGCGGGGGCAGCGCGAGCACCTCCTTCCGGGGCGGCTCCACGACCCCATCCATGGGGGACCCCGGGGCCGAGGCCTTGCCGCGGGAGCGGTCCCAGGACGGCGAGCGGCTGGCGGCGGCGCGGGGGGAGGGGGAGGAGGCGACGGGGAGGAGGTCGGAGGCGGTGGGGTCGGGGGAGAAGTCGGTGGCGGCGAACCGGTCGCCGAGGGTGAAGAGGGGCGGGGGCGGCGTGGCGGAGGGGGCGGCGGCGGGGGCAATTGAGGCGAAGCGCGATGGGACGGGATGGGGGAGGCGAGGACGCGGAAGAAGGGGGACGCGGGAGGGGTACTGCAGATCCATTGAAGGATGACCGTCGAATATGGTTGAGTAAGGAGAGAGAATGGAGGAGAGTTAATCTGGTGCGGACGTTTTTAGGATGGTGTATTTCTGGGTGCATATTGTGGTGTGGACGTAGTTAAGGTCATGACTGTGGAGCAGGTAATTGTTAGGTGGATGTAGGATAATTTTAACTGGTGGTTTATAGGGGTAGAGATTCATTAATTTCTTATTTTTATCTTTACTATATATATATATATATATATATATATATATATATATATATATATATATATATATATATATATATATATATATACATACATATACACACACGTATCGCTGTATCGGTGTTTTTAGAAAAATGGCGAATCGCCGTATCGCCGTATCGCGTATCCGTATCGGGGTATCTGGGCAACATAGGAGCCGGCCAATATCCAGCCAACTATAAAACATGCATCACAGATCACTAGATCAGTTGATTGTTCAGAAAGGCCAATAGTTAGATAGGGCCAGAAGTTATAAAATAACAGAAAGTCACGGGAAAAGAATGCTCATCTCTACTAGATCCTGGAATGCATCGCATTCACCCTACTCAGGTAAATGTTCCATGCATTCATCTATTTGATTTGACAACTAGACTCTAGATTCTGTTTGATCCGTAAGACGGACGAACTGTTCTGGCTATCTAAAGCTCACTGCCAGCATCGTCTGATTTGCTGGCTGGCTCGCCGTTGACAGCAACAAGCTCTGTATCAAATAAGAGTGTTGCTCCACCTGCAGAACGGAAGATAAAAGGCCCATGTCAGGAATCTGTAGCGAAAACGGCCTGGCTAGAAAACTAGAGCATTGAAGCAATTCGCTCAGATACAGTCCCCGGCACAATTATATGATGATTATTTTCATTCACAATTTCAATTGAAAAAACCGTAATATTACTGGAAGGCAACCCTAAACACAAAAGACAAATTGCACAAAATGGCATACCAGAAATGGTAGGTGGTGATCCCTGAGGCCCATAGCCAAGCTTTGAAGGGATCTTCAGCTTCCGCTTCTCACCAACGCACATGCCCAAAAGCCCCTGATCCCATCCTAGGGAGTGAAGTACAGAAATTCAGACACAGAACCAAAGCATAAATGAAGTAGCTAGCTATCAATGGGGATCGTTACCAATTTGATTACCTTTGATCACTTGGCCAGTGCCCAGTTCAAATTCAATTGGGTCACCCCTTTCGTAGCTAGAATCGAAAACTGTTCAATCAGTAAGTTTTCCCTGGTGGGTAAATGACGGAAAAGAACAAGTGAACAACACAACTCAGAAGAAAAATGATGTAAGTGATGAATGTAGCATATGCCCATCTAATACTAATTATTAAAACCTTCTTTAAACAAAGGTAGGCTGGTTAAATTAACAAGTTCTAATGAAAGTTTCAAAGCTATGGTAAATTGGCAATGCCATTTTTACAATGGACTAAAATTATCTATTGTGCTTTTCTCATAAAGCAAAGTCCCATTTTCCCACATAAAGAGGAGAGAAAAATTCATGGACAGTAGAGTTGAAATTGGAAAATTTCTTAGGAGAAGTAGAGCACAAAGTTTAAAACATGCAAGTTAGTGCAAAATGTAAGGGAACATACAGGTATGCCAGTTCATCAAAATGGAGTCTCAAATTGAAACTGATCAATCAATTGAATAAAAGGGAAACAATTCACACAGCAGAATATCAAACTTACACGGTAGTGAACTTTAACTCTATCACCTTTGTGAGCTTGTATGTTGCAGGATTCTGGCTTGTGCTGTAAATTGCAATAAGGGCATAAAATCAGTCCAAGAATATGATGAAATTAATAGCTGAAAATGAGGTAGATGCTATTTATCCTCCATGGCAGTTGAGTTTGAGATCCAATATCTATAGAGCAACCATTTGTTTTATGAATAGTTACTGTTTTATCCTAAGCATCTGGATACATAAAAATGTATTGTCTAAGATCGATGTTGTATGAACTCCAATGTTACAATTACACAAGCTAAATTTCTGATGGGCCCAAATACTGCTTCCTATAACAAGACACCAAGATCTTGATATATGACTTTACGACTTTACACAAACTGATTTTAGCATGTTGTTCTGCTAGGATATTCTGTTAAAATGCATTGCTTGGAGAGTTTTATTGAAAAAAAGGAAGATGTGGTTTCTCAAAACACTAATATTTTCGGGTCATGTATGAACTTGATTTGTTAATAGGCCATACTAAATAGGAAACAAACAAGGTACTAAAACTACAGCACTGGCTGTCACGGCATGAGAAGATTGATTTTTTCTGTGAGAAAGTTCTAATGGGAATCAAAATACACTGTGGCTTGTTATACTGAAAACACAATAAAATGTTGAATTCCCTGCAAGAACCCTACTCAAATCACGATCTTTACTCCGACAAAACCAAGGTAATTGTTGCCCAATCAATTCCATGAAAGTGTATCGATTTCCACTTTCTTGAGCACGGTTTTTCTTTCTTACCAGTGGAGGAATTACCAAGCCAAATGTCAATCCAGTTAAGGCAGACTCGCATGGCCCAGAAACATCACTCCCACCACAACATGTTTTTCTCAAAATCCGATCCATCCATAACCATGGTTATTAAGGAGGCGCGATGACTCACCACCACCTTTACACAACAATATCGCTTATGGCGTGAGACGTGGAGACGCTATACACACAAGTAGCCGCAACAATATCGGACTTCCAAAAGGCCCAAACAGAAGAAATACAAAGAGAGAAGAAATTTATTGTAATTTCAGAAAATAAGAGGGCTAAATTGCAAAATATTGAAATCCCTCGTAACCAGCCGCCGCCTTCAGCTCGGCATTCCTTTGCGGCTTCGCCCCCACTACCTCTCTCCCTCTCTCCTTCCCACATCTCCACCTCCAGCGCCGACGAGGCCGAGCCAGCTTGCCGACGGACGCTCCCTCTTCCCGTCTCCACTCTCCACCGCCCCCAAGCGGCAGCCGCGGAGGAGGCGGTGGAGAAGACTCGTCGCCCGACTAAGCAGGAGACGGCGCCACGGCGGAGACCGGAGCCACTGAGGAGACCCGATCTAGCAGAGACAGTGGATCCAGCGATGGCGGATCCGGCTGCGGCGGCGGCGGATACGGTGCACCTGGAGCTCTGGTCCACAACGGTGAGATATCGCCGATATCTCGACACCTTAATAACCATGCCCATAACGAAATCCAAAGTATCTAGTCTAATCTGCGTAAACTACACCACAGATCATCCGGTCGAAACCATAATTGTATACCACCTAATCTTACATCCCTCAATCTTAACCGATCCCACCCGACAATACAGGCAGAAAAGATACAATTTTGAACGCGCATAGGAAAATTCATTCCTGGTACCAGAGCCAAGACCCCAAGAACGGGTACCTTAACGCCGATCTGGAGCTCCGTCACGTCGCCGGATTTCTTGGCGGAGGCTGCAGGAAACGGAGTCAGATCGGATCAGAGATCGCCGCGTGGGGCGCACCCCCTAGATCGAGGCTGAAGCGAGCCTACTTACCGACGAGCAGCAGTGCGGCGGCGGCGACCAAGAGGCAGAGAAGAAGCTGCGGCCTCGCCATGGCTGCTGCTGCTGCTGCTACAATTTTTGGTCGGATTTATTCATCATATACCCTCCTCATAGATGGAAATTCAGGATTTACCCTCCTGACCCACGTGTCAGTGACTTATGATGACCCCACATGTCATTGAGGTGGGAGGGTAAATCCTGAAATCCCCAATTCAAGGGAGGGTATATGATGAAGATCCCCTTTTTGGTCAGGGACTCCTAAACGGAGGATTTTTTGCTGACCTTGTGCGCGATCCAATCCGGGAGGGCGCAATCGGTAAAAAATGTTAATACAGGGTCTTTTCGTAAAACTTCTTTCGCTACTCTTCCCCACTCTATCCGTGCCGCGGAAGCTTGATCGGAAGGCTGAAGGAGGCCCAAAATTCAGACCGCCTTGATTGTATGTAGCGCTATAAAACTAGCTCGAAACTCAAGAGCTACTCAAACTCGGATCGATATAAGCTCGATTTGAGCTCGGCTTGAACTCCAGATGAACCGAGCTCAAACCTAATCTGGAACTCCTGAACCTATTCGAACCGAGCTCGAATAGTTCGACAGAGCTAGCAAGCGTACGGTCACGGACTCACACAGCCCACGGGCCACGGCCAATCCACCCCGACTTCCCAACCATTATCATCGCTATTCCCCATTTCCCCTTCCGCAACAGCGCAACATCAACTCAAATCCCCTTCCGTGCAGTCTCCACTCTCCACTGACGCCGTCGTCGGCCGCCCCTCCCTCCCGGCTCCTAACTCTATCTCGGCCGACGGACGCCCGCGAAGGCAGCAACCAAGCGACGGTCGCCCCTCCCTCCCTCTTCCCTCGGGCCAAGGCCACCTCCGTGCCCCGCCACCAGAAACCGCCGCTGCTAGGCCTCTTCCACCCCAATAGAGGCCACCTCCGCTCCCCGGCCGCTCGAAGACGCCACCACATGGCCTTTCCCCCCACCGGTGCCATCGCGCTCACGCGGTCGCGCCTAAGGCCACCTGTCGTCGCCTCCAAGCCTGAGGTACTACTACAAACTTGGCAAATCTGCCTCTGAGTCTGATCTATCTATTACAATTTACAAATTGATGTTGATTGCTCTCTCATTGGCTGATTGTCCTGGTTAGAATGCTGGTTTTTACTGATTCATATGCTATCAAGCCTACACAAGCCAAGCTCAAGCTCGCTCGGCTTTTGCTGATTCATGCGCTACCGAGACTACACGAGCCGAGCTCGAGCGAGCTCAAGCTTTGTCCGAGTCAAGCTTGAGCCCAGCTTGAAGCTCGATGGAAATCTCATGCTCACTCGAGCTCGGCTCGAGCATCTACTGAGCTTGAGCTTGTCAGGTCAAGCTCGCTCGAGTTTAGCTCATTTACAACTTTAATTGTGTGCGATCCAATCTAGAAAGGCGGAAACAATAATATGTTAGTGTAGGGCCCTTCTTGTAAAACTTCCTTCGCTACTCTTTCCCACTAGATCTGGACCGCATAAGCTTGATCGGATGGCTGAAAGAGGCCAGCATTGGATCTCAACACGCACGTTATGCTAGTCGAAACCATCATCTCTTCAAGGGCCAAGACCATCATCTCATCAAGCTCTTGTACCTGTGGTGCCTCACAGGTTTCTTGTACAGGAGAGAGAGACTCAGAGAGAGAGAGAGGAACCAAACAAGACACACACATGGTTGCATTCAACCATCGAAAACAGCTTGGTGAATCAACATCACAACGATTCCGGAGGGGAAGCACATCGTTCTAACAGAGAGAACCTTATCTCGTGTGAAACACAGAAAACAAGTAGCTAGCCAGCTACCCACACTTGTTACTGTTACTAGTTAGAGATCAATGTGTTGCAATGGAGTCATAAACATGGTGAGACGGAACTTACTGCCTGGCCAACTTCACACATCAAACATTGGAGAGCAAACGACAGAGAGAGAAGGGTGGCCAGAATGCGCGAGGAGATAGGGAAAGTGGAGGGGTGGGCGGTTGTATCCTGAGAGAGAGGAGGAGAGAGACGAATGGTCCGGATCAAATCGGATGGCTGTAGAGAGGGGAGAGGAGAATGCACCGACGACCACTAACTCCTCTTCATATAATAGTAGAGATTTATGGAAGAGAGCATCCACGAAAGAAAGAAACTGCTAAACATCATGGTCCAATTCATTTGGGCTTACCTCGACGTGGACTAGGAAAGACCGGTAAGTCTATGAACACCATGGTAAAAAGAAACTGTGTCATTTGTGGTTTATTTTCTTGTGCACAATTTACATTCAAGCAATTTATATGCATAGAATTAAATTGATTGCTTGTCATCCTATGATTGTAAACCTTGTCATAGCCTTCGAGTATTGGTGCATTTAGGTGAACTTAATTGATTTAGACGTTATTTGTGCTAAACCAATTTAGGTTAAGCTTTTGCATTATATACTTGGTTTAGACAAATAGAAAATGATAATAATTAGAAGAGAATTTTTATACCGCCTATTCACCCCCTCCCCGTCTAGTTGGCATCCTCGATCTTACAGGCAGGCAAGGACATCACAAGCAGGGAATCGGACAAGGGCGACAAGCAGGAAAGGGGCAAATGCAAGCCAGGAGTGGTGGGGAATGAGGAGGAGGGGCACAAGCAAGGGAGGGGCACAAGCGTGGGAGCGGAGCTAGGAATGATGGGGAAGGCAAACACCAGTAAGAAGGCCTAGCAAAGCAAAAGAGAGGAGCAAATTGGATGGAAGGAGGGTGCCGACGGGTGTCCTCGTCATTGGAGTGGTTAGGCACGTTTGGCTCGCTAGCGGTGCCATCCCTAGGAGAGGGGACGGTGCGGGGCTCCATGTGTGCGGACAAAGTGACGATTGGATAGGGGAGGGGAGGAGGAGTGGGGTAGTACGCCTGTGAGGGGGCAACGGCAACGACGTGTGGGGAGGAGGAGGCTGTGCGGGGCAGGAGACAGATGCAACGGCTAGGTTCACATGTTGACGTGGCTTTTCTTGTGAGGAAGAAAAGATAATAGGTAAATGAATTACTACTATCAACTTTCTCCATTAAGTAGTAGAGGAAAGAAAGATGCCAAAACCTCCGACCCGCGTCAGCAGTAGCAAGATGCCGTCGACGCGTGCAAAACAGCCGAAGGCAACCAACCCGCCTGGAAACTGCTGCCAAATGCCGGCCCAAGTCCAGATAACGGCCAGCCCAGGGACATAACACCCACGAACGTCCGGCCCAGGTACGTAACACCCGCGAACGTCCGGCCCATGGACGTAACACCGCGAACGTTCGGCCCAGGTACGCAATACCCACGGAGTAGTCTGGCCCAGCAACGCAATACCTGCGAGCGTCCGGCCCAGTTACATTAGGCCCAGGTACGTAACACCCGCGAACGTCAGGCCCATGGACGTAACACCGCGAACGTCCGGGCCAGGTACGCAATACCCACGGAGTAGTCCGGCCCAGGGACGCAATACCTGCGAACGTCCGGCCCAGTTACATTAGGCCCAAGGAAATTCTACTCCTCCCGACTGGTGCTCCGCGCGCACCGAAGCGCAGCCCACCAAAGCGCCCATTCCCACGCGCAGCCCACCAGAAAACCACCAGCACGCACGGCGCGTCACCCTGGGCGTTCGGTACTACCGAACCGATCGGTTCGGTTCCTCGGTACCCATACAAATTCGGTTCCTGAGAATCTCGGTACTGTTCGGTTCCTGAAAAGACTCGGTACCGAAGAAATTCGGTATCGGTTCTTTCGGTTCGGTTCCAGTATTTACCGAACAGGGTACAGCAGCATGTAACATCAAGTTCAATAGCCAATTTTGACATAAATGTAACATGATTTCATATAGAATAAGTGCCAAATCATACAGAGAAAAAGCCACAAATACATAATATAGCTGTCCACAATAGACCCATCAATAATATTACATATTACTTAGTACTCACTACTCAAATACAACATGTAAATTCGGTTTTTCGGTATTTCGGTAAACCGAGGCACCGAACCGAATTTCCTCGGTAAATTCGGTTCCTGAGAACCTGGAACCGAAATTTTCGGTTTCGGTACTTTCGGTTCGGTTCTCGGTAAATTCGGTTCGGTACTCGGTTTTCGTTTTTTCGTGCCCAGGGTTAACGGCGCGGGCGTCGACAGCCTCAAGGGGAACGCCTCGCGCTCTAGCTGCCGCCGCAGCCGGGCCGGGCAACGCGTAGCTCCTGGTATTAGCTTGCAACAGCGTGAATACGAATACCACGGTGCACAACAAAGCAAACCACCAACCTTTGCTTCCAACGCAATCCACCCTTCACGTCCTTTGCTTCTTTGCAAGCAAAATGCAGCAGTCATTGTCCTATTATTTTCAGATTATAACTTATAATTTCTTTTGAACAAAAAATAAGATGATTTTTTCATAATATTTTCAAAGCAATTTATTAAAATAATCTTTTTTAAAATGGTTTATTAACATTCGATTCATTCGTACAAGCGCGCGGTCTAGAGGCAAAAATAATTAGCCGTAGCAATAATTCATATGGATGGCAACGGGACTGGGGTCCTAAGGGAGGCCCCTCACCAGCCGACCCCAGCCCCATTAGTCTTCCCGGGGGGACACAACCCTCCGCCCTTGGTCCCTGCGAGGATTAAAAAATATGTTGAAATATTTTTATAAATAATAATATGATTTTGTTTAGCAATGTATAATTATTTAGATATACTTTTTTATAAATATAGTTTTAAAATATATATTCTAACATATATATTCAAGTTTTAGTCTAAACATACAAGAAAAGAATACAATCTCCTATATTTTAAAACTATAATATATTATTTAAAAATATTTTTAAATTTTTACCGGGTCCCTGTAAACCCTCACGGAGTGAGGACAAGCCCCATCCCCGCCCTGCTAGCCATACGGTGCTCCGCCCCCGTTCTCTCGTGGGGGTAGAGCGCCCCCCCCCCCCCCCATCTTTGCCCCTAATGGGGAAATTCCCCACTGGCCTCGCCCCTACGGAAAAAATTATCACCCCAATAAATCATCAACCGTAGATGAAAAGAACAAGTCCATTTATCAGTGGCTTCACTCTACTTAGTTTGAGAGTGCCAGCCCAAATATTAGCTGAATTTGATTAGCAACCGTGCAAGGTCAAAAGACACGTACATGCGCAAATGGCTAATGACGTACTAAGAATCTATTTATATTGGCTACAGCTGATGACTTTTGAAGAATCTATTTATATTGGCTGCAGCTAATGACTTTTGATTAAAAATAAATAGTAGCATCTGAAAAAAAATAGATTTTAGAAAGACGCGAAAGGTGAAAAAAAAAGTAAAGGAGAGATACGTGTACAAGACAGAAACGAAAAGAGTGGTGTGCATGATACACCTAAAGAAACCTCTTTAAGAAGCTAAATATTCACTTATAACTTCTCCAAATAGAAATAAAAAACAAAAACTAATTCGAACAAACAACAGATGTTCATATAACCTTAGGGCATTTGTAGTGTATATGACCCAAAGGGCCTTAAGGTGGGTCCCATCTAAACTTTAAGATCAACTCTATAGTGTATATAACCCAAGGGGCCTTAAGACGGTCCCACTTGGTAGATAAAGAAAAATTGTATTTTAATGCTTGTGGCCAGGTCTTTAGCTTGAGGACCAGCCTTAAGTTTTTTTTTGCTTAGGGTCTGCTTAAGGCCACCCCTGTAATGTATAAGGTTGACCTTAAGGTGGCTTAAGACCTCCTCTTTTCATACACTACAGATGCCCTTATGACTTTTCCAAATATAACTCATAAATCATCAGCTGTAGATAAGGTGGCTTCATTTTGCTTAGTTTGAGAGTGCCAGCACAAATATTAGCTGAATCTGATTAGCAACCGTGCAAGGTCAAAAGACACGTGCATGCGCAAATGGCTAACGACGTACTAAGAATATATTTGTATTGGCTGCAGCTGATGACTTTTGATTGAAAATAAATAGTAACATCTGAAAAAATGGATTTTAGAAAGACGCGAAAGGTGAAAAAAAAAGTAAAGGAGATATAATGCACGAGACAGAAACGAAAAGAGTGGTTTGCATGATACACCTAAAGAAACCAATTTAAAAAGCTAAATATTCACTTATAACTTCTCCAAATAGAAACCAAAAACAAAAACTAATTCAAACAGACAACAGATGTTCATATAACCTTTTGACTTTTCCAAATATAACCCAGAAGCCGAAGCCAATCAACAGACACCAGGTCAACTGGCGATACATCAAAACTGGGCAATGCATTTATTCAAAATGTCTGAACAGCAAACCAGCTCTGCCCTCTGCAATATCAGGTGATATCAAACCTTCTTAATTGCATGGGCTATCTACACAACGATGGACAACGTTAGTTACAGTGGCATACGTAGACCAATGCAATACAAAAGCGTAGCCAGTCTGCTCGCGCAACTATTAACAGTGCTGTGGATACAACAAGATGCACAAGGCGTATAGAAGCTTGGAGCTCGTGAGCTGAAGGCGGCGGCCTAATGTACGGAGTGGCAGCAAATAAACGGAGCCCATGGCTGTTTCCTTCCTTTGGATCTCTTGTCAACATTGTTGTGAGGCAGTCTGGCAGGAGAGTCCCAGTATTGGTCATCAGAACCAGCTTTGGGAGACCCTGACTTCACCGATGGCGCACCGTCCTTCGATACTCGGCGCCTAAATGACAGCACCCGTTCTTTGGTACTGGTTTTCTTTTCTTTGGTCTCCGCATTCGCCTCAGCGAGCAGGACCTTCAAAGGGACATGAACCCTTCCTGAATTCAACGTCACGCCGGTCGCAGCAATCTCTTCATTCTGCTTATTTCCCTCCCAACCAACCGTGTCTTCATTCAGCTTCTGTTCTTCAACGCTATCTGTGCGCTGTACGGCATTCATCTCCTTTGTGCTAGTGTCTTGAGCCTGCTTCTGTTCTTCAACGCTATCTGTGCGCTGTACGGCATTCATCTCCTCTGCGCTAGTGTCATCTGTCTGCTTCCTGTCTTCAACATTATCTGCATTAAATCCTGCATTCATCTTCCTTGCACTCGTGTCTTCAGTCTGATTCTTTTCTTCAACATTTTCCATGCTTCGTACTGCACTCACTCCGCTTGCACTAGTGTCTTCGGCCTGATTCTTGTCCTGAGCATTTTTCTTACTTCGTACCGCACACACTTCCTTTGCACCAGTGTCTTCAGCCTGTTTTTTTTCTTCAACACCATCTGTGTGTTGTACAGCATTCATCTCTGCACTAGTATCTTCAGTCAGCTTCTCTTCTTCAACACTACCTGCGTCATTCATCTCCTTCGCACTAGTGTCTTCTGTCTGCTTCTTTTCTTTAACATTATCTATGCAGTGTACTGTAGTCATCTCCTTTGTACTAGTGTCTTCAGTCTGCATCTTTTCCTCAACATCTATGCTGAGTGCATTGATCTCCTGAGAAGGACTTGTGCTAAACTCAGCTGGAAATACTTGAGATGGCGCAAATATGATACCATTTGTATGTGCTATGTCTTGCTGCATGCTATGGTTCACTGAGGCATCAGGAAAGAAAAGGTTCTTCGTAAGGTCGATACTACTACTGACAGACATGTCTTCTGCACCAACTGCAGGCCCATTGTCACTAGTACTTGTTACAGCTTGTATGCGAACATCTGCCAGAAATGTTCAATAAAGTTCAGTGCATAACACACACCATGCAATCCAAACTTGTAAGATCTGATAGGGAAAAAATCATAAAGTAACACTGGGACGGTGAGACTTGAATAATTTAATATATGAAAATAAGGACTGACTGGCACATGTAATTGTGATTTTGTGCACTTCACATACACTTTTTACCACCATCCACTGTTCACCTACAAGTGGGAAGTGGGGGAGAAGTGGAATGTGCAAGGAGAAAAGAGTTGAAAAACTTTAGCTAAAAGTTATTTGTACAATAGTCATCCCCATGAAAATATTACTGAACCAAATTAAGATTTAATCATTTAAAGCTTAGACCATATGAGTGTTCTAATACTTCAATCAACCCAAACTAGACTAGACAACTTAGATAAACTTCCTCCACAGCTTAGCATTTTACTGTTGTTCTTAATTAATCGTCGATATAAGTTATCTTATATCGACAATACACAATTAAAAACTCAGAATGCTCCTACCTGAGATAAGACAGTGTTGCCCTTCAGCAATGCCAATTTGGTTGGAAACTGTCGGTTGATCCACCATCAGAGATTTAGCGTCAACTTGCTGCTTGGATTCAATAACTTTTGATACCTCCAAACGGTAAATGTCAGTATCGAGCTCAAATAAGTCATCGCTCCTGGTATTGTCTAGATTGAATGGGTTCTTGGTACAAGACACTTGACCCATTAGTAAAGCGGAATACTCCTGACTTGTAGAAACTTGATCTTTTGTAGGAACCTCAGGGTTAATCTCTTTGCTGCAGACTTTCTCATTAGAGAATCCATTAGGCTTCTCTATGGAATGATTTTCTTCTGCTATATCAACAATCTGCTCAACGACATCTGATTGTGGTCTCTCCTCACACGAGTAATCCAACTTACTGCCCTTTACTAAAAAACCTTCACTAAAATTGTCTTCAGCAATGGAGTTGAGCATGCCATCCACATTAGTAACAGCAAGATCATTCTGATAACCAACTACAGAACATACTGAAGTTCCCTGGCAAGAATTCCCAACACACAGCTGAACATCTGAAGTATCTTCAACAGGCCAGTTCTGTGAGGTGCACTCTCTGGTAGTATTTTCATTGTGAATGATCTTCAATGCATTTCCAGTCGGAACGAATTTAGTGCTAGGATTGATTACTGTTTCTGATTCAACATTATCTGATCGTACTACTTCTGGTCTTGATGATACTTCAGACATGATATGCAGAACATCCATACTATCTTCCATGAAGCCTTCCACTTTTCTGGAACATGTAGGTTGGGATTCTGGGTCTGACATAAATGGAGAGCATTTCTGAAGAGATGAAGCATTCAAACCACCAATCAACTGGCAATTGCTGGATGTTTGGTTGGATTTGCTGTCAACAATATCTGTATTATTGCTCTCAATATTTACTGAGCATTCATCTGCACTCTCAAGCTTCAGACTAACTTCAGGCTCAGCCAATCCAGGAGTTATATTCTCCAAATAACATTCAACTTCTTTTCGTCCTTTGGAGTCAGCAGATAAATCAGTCATACTGGGTTCTCTTGAAAAATGGTCTTTGCATAACACATTCGTTTCCACAGGAATTTCATTTGCAGCAACACTTTGTTGCAATGAAACATTATTCAAATTCTTGATTTCTTCTGTAGGAAATTCTGAGTTGTGTGCTACTGCTGCGCCATCTTCAGAATCTGATTGATGAAGGAAAGGATATGTGTCCTGGTACTCATCCAAACTATCTTCTCGTTCGACTGGATGTCCAACTGCAAGCGGTGCGATTTCATAGCAATGTTTGGCCACTTTATTTTGACTTCCATTGGAGCAAGCAAATAGTAAATTAGTAATTGTTGCATTGCCTTCACTTGGAATTTCCAAAGAACCACTGGTGCAATTAATCAGGCCAGTATCACCACATTTACTGCTGATGACTTGAACTCCAGTACCGTTAGGGGAAGCATGTTCTATGAACACATGAAACGAACATAAGAAAAAACAAATCAACACACACTGTAATTTGATAAACCAGCAAAACGATTCAATACTCTGGAAAAGAATAGTGATACATAGGAATAGCAAGGAAGCAACTAAAAAGCAGGCAAACTAACATTTCTACTACCAGAGCTTCAGTATAAAAATCAGTAAACATTCAAGGCATTTTTCCCTCCCAAAGGAAATATTCAAGGCATTTTTGACAAAATGCAAGGAGCGAGTACAAACGATTAGAGGGATTTCGAGAAACAGAAAAATCAGGTAAACATGAATCTGGTAGCAGGTTATCGTTATCAGGAAAAAAAGGCTATAAGAATTGAAGTCATACTAATAAGTGCAACCATGGAGAAGGTAGCAACATTGAAACCATCAAAGAAACTACTATTGTGTGGTCCAGATGGTAACCAAAGGAACAAACTGCACAAATACATGAATATTGGAGAGTGCCAATAAATCATACAAATGAACGACAGCACTGATACATTGATACCCTAAAAAACTGTTCCATTTATGCCTGTTTTCCCATATTGAAATTTGCATTGGTGAGAATAAAGGCAAATGTGTACATCCAAGAGCAAATCATGTGACATACCCTGTAAAACGACACTTAAAATTTCAATCTTATTGGGAAAAAAATGTTATGAATCTCCTGTCTCTGCAACACACGACAGCAGTTTGCAAACTCAAGCAATTCCGGTTAACAAGACCTAACAAAGAGTGTAAAAAAGACAAATAAAGCAATTTTTTGTTGGGTAGGTTATCTCCTAGTGTTCTTGGTCATTTTTCAGTGGCAAGGCACTCTTTTGGCCCTCATTATTTGCTTGCAAAAATTAATCAGCAAAATAACAAAGGTTTCACGATTGACAATAGACATTGAAAATAGGTATATCTCAGATAAAAGTGAAAATAAGAAGAAAAAAATCGCAAAAGAGTATAGTACAAGTGCATGTCATGCGATTAATAAAACAGTCTGAATCAGCCGTTAGTTTGCCTGATACATAACATTGCTAATATTAAGGACTAAACCTAAAAGCCAGGCTTTAAAAACATTTTGACGAGCAAGCTGAAAGCCACATAAATATTAGGCCCCGCTCCAAAGTTTCTGGCTTTTTCTAGCTTTGGTTTATTTAAGCCAAAAGCCACTTAGAATACGTCGGCTTTTAATTTCGGCTTTTTTCTGCTTTTTGGGTTTTTCCGGATCTTTCGCCTTTTCTTTTTCCCTTTATTCCTTTGCGTTGTCTGTGACGATATAACGGTTTTTTTTCAAATTTTTCTATTTTTCCTCGAAAAAGCTAACAACCACTACAATGCAATTTCAGTCAAAAACCACAACCAGAAGTTAAGCCAAAAGCTAGTCGGAGCAGGCCAGCACAGTGACTTAAGATTTGACGGATCAGGGGCGGAGTTGGGCCTCGGGCCGCCGGGACAATGGCCCGAGGCCCAGCTGAGAAAATCCTCACTATTTACTGTAGCTATCAACAGTGAAGGCCTTGACATATTTCCTTCTAGTGGGCTGGGCCCAGGCTGGCTACACCCCTGTGACGGATAATGCATGGATCTGTCCAAGTAGATGACTTGACAATATATATAAAAAGGGAGATACATCCAAAATTTTGAGACATCAGACATGCACATACCTAATGAGGCTAAACTATTTTGCACAGCAAACAGAACGCACACATGACTAAAAGAGCAAGCTAACCGAAGAAAATCAATGGTACAAAGACAGGTTCTAAGATATCCTACCTATCAGCACGAGTAATGACAGACATGTCGGATTTTTAGGATGGAAGCTGGATTACCAAGAAACCAACAAATCGGTTCACCCGTGCCAGACTGCCAGACTAGAGAAAGAATCCAATGCATGTATATGTCCACAAAGACAAGTGAAGGCTTCTTATTGCAGACTACCGACATCAACCTACCAACTTGCCACAAGACACGGAGAGATAATGTAAGAGACGGTGGAATCGTGTACCTGGATCTCAGCGATTGGCGCCTGAATTCACTACTTTATTCAACATTTAACATAAGTAACTTAAGCAAAGTTCAGATCTACAGTTACAAAACAAGCCATCCAACTGTTGTACATGTTATCACAAAAATATCGCCATAACTCCAAGAGGAACAAGAAGGTGCCTACGCTTTCAGGTTTAATGCTAACCAAGAACCACGCAGACTTTTATTCCAGGCCCCCACAACAGTACCATCTCAGTCTGCCATGTGCGTTTTGTGTTCCTCTCCAAGTGGGGACTGAGGAAAAGGCAACCAAACTTTTTGCCTTTTCAATCTCTAGCAAAAAAGAAGCAAAATAACAAAAAGCACAACATGGCACGCAACAGAAGCAAGCTACGCAAAATTGCAAATTCGTTTACACAAATCATCGTGATCTAATTTGGATTCCTCACAGCCCAGAAGGCAGCAAGCAAATCAACAAAATGGCAGCGAGCCCCACATAAAACTTTGAGACAAACACAAGATAGAGCAGTGGACAAAGTAAGCAGGAAAAGATCAGAGAGCACACCTGAACCCTCCTTGTCCTCCACCAAATGGCCATCTTCTTTCGCAGATCCGCGCAAAGCAGAGCCTCCATTCCCGTCGCTCGCGCCATTACCCTCCCCCTCTCCTCCTCCCCCACCTACAGCGCACACGCAGGCACACCCATCGAAAAATCAAGAACCCAAAACCACCAAAACCCAAACAGAACCAAGCGAAGCGCCGTACGGCCCCGTACCTAGCAGGAGCCCCTCGCCCGCATTGCGCTCCTCGGCTGCCTCCTCCCGCTCGTCCACCCCCAGGACACCGCCCTCCTCCGCCGCCGCCGGCATCTTGCGGCAGTTCTTGCGGTGGGAGCGGCGGAGCTTGGCGCTGGGGTTGGCGTTGGGGTACTGGTACCCGCACACGTGGCAGAGGTGGCCCCCGCTGTGCGCCTCCTTCCCCCGCCGCGTCTCGTCGCCCCCCATGGCCGCCGCTCGCCTGAACTCCTCGGCTGCTGCTCGGCAATGGCGCCGCGACGACGACGAAGATAAGGGCGGAGACGATAAAGGAAGGCTACTGCTGCTCCACTTTTTGGACGACACAACGGCAGGGTTCACTGGCGTGGGAGCCTTAACTAAACCCGCGAGTGAGACAATGACACGTGGGTCCAAGGATGGTAGGGCCCAGGTTGACAGTGAGGGAGCACGTCGCGGTGGCGAAATCAATGCGGGCCACGTGCGCCGCGGGGAGGGAAATTTCGCTCGGTTTTTAGGGCAATGGTGGAGGGAAGCGAGGGGTTGGTGGTAGGGCCCACCTGTAAGCGGGGTCGTCTCGTGGCTGGTCCGCGTGGCGCGAGATCTGGCCGTAGGTTTTGTGATGGACGGCTGGTGGTGCGGTAAACAGGTAGCGAGCCCGTGAAGGCTCCTGCCAATGTTTAGGGTGGGACCCACTGGAGAGTGGGGGTGCAGAGGAGTGGAGAGACTAACGATGCTTTGCCTTGTCCCTTTTCGTTCAATGGGTTAAAGGTTGTTGTGCTTTACACACTTTCCAATGGATGTTGGACACCTTAATTAGGAGGTTAATTAGTGATTAGAGCTTGCTAGTAGGCAGTAGCAACTAACAACTCCTTATAGAGCTTAGGCTGAAAATGGTTGGACAATGGTCATGGTATATTCATTTTCATATTTTTTTTGAACACAGATATGAATACAGATACTCCGATACGAATACAAATAATGTCAAATACAAATACGGCGCGAATATAAATTGAATCGAATACAGTCACGAATATCACTTAGACCATGAAACCCCTTTAAACTGTATGCACAAAATGAATAGAAAAATATAAACAATTTATTCGATCCAAACATTCACGAAGAGCATTTATGCAATCTTCATATAAGCTAAGATTTCTTTCCTAACTCTATGTATTGATGTATATATTAATGTATAATAGGATACTAAAGTATCATGTAAATAGGCTAGACTGAAATAAAGGATATATACTGAATATCCAAATAATCCAAATCCGTATTTATATTTGATGGATAGCGAACTACCAAATATGTATTCGTATCTAACAAAAAATTGTATTCGTTTCTGATCCAATACTATCCAATAAATATCCAAACCAACAATATCTGTATTTGAAAATGGTTTAGATCTATTGAAAACTATCTGATCCGTTTTTATCACTACGTAGAGCCATCTAAAAGAGAAACTCTTTGTAGAGTGTAGGAGTAGTATAGTAATTTTGTGGAT
Organism: Dendrocalamus latiflorus; assembly: GCA_017311315.1. NCBI lineage: Eukaryota > Viridiplantae > Streptophyta > Magnoliopsida > Poales > Poaceae > Dendrocalamus > Dendrocalamus latiflorus. The sequence continues at coordinate 23,418,208 of CM029673.1, forward strand.
TAGTGAGGTCATGTAGAGTACAAATATGCATGCACGTAACCTCTTTGTGTCTATGATTTTGTTGGGAGTTTATCATGTACTCATACTCTATATATGGCCTTTTTTATGTAGAAAGTTGTAGATGCTCTCTAGCACAACACGCAGGTTTTCTTGAAATAAAAACATATGATTAGTTTCGATCATCAATATGTACAAATAAAAATATTAGCCTCGCATGAAACGTGAAATAGTGGTGCAGGGATCCTGGGAAGGGTCTCCAGTTATATATGCTTCTACTCGTGGATTTTAACGGTCTAGTTCCTTGGGCCTTGCAACTGGCCTAATATATAATTGGCCCGATAATAGAGAGGAATATACTCATGTAAATATATCAATGTATCTTCATCTTTTGTAAGTACTAAGGGGTAGAATGAGGATTTTCTATTCTCCCCCACTCATGTATATAAACCCCCAAGAGGGGCAGGAGGAGGGGGATCTCTCATTCTCACCAACTCTCCCACAAATCTGGCTCTCCTTCCTCTTCTACTAGTCCCCTTTTTACTATTTGATTTGTAGCCAGTCCAAATACGTTATGTTCTACCCGAAATAAAACGTCCGACAAGCTTTAACGCGCTCTTTGACAAATGACACCTCTGGCCCGGCCCCTTCCATAGAAGTACTCCATATTATTACTGGGGACAACGAGCCGCATCTCTTTCCCATGATCTGCCTGCCGCTGGACCATCATGAACTAGTTCATGGCGTTTCCCTTTCTCTCAGCATCTTTTTCAGAGGAAATGGCTTTGATATCCTGTCCATCTGGGGTGTGCTAGCTACGCACACTCGTGCGTTCGTGTTGTCTGCACGGCTGTTCTTGCTGGAAAAGGCGTCCATTTCGATCCGATTTTAATCATCGTTCCGATTGGATCGGGGCAGAGGTAGCCAGGTAGGAGTTTTCAGAGCACAATCAATGTGGCCATGTGTATTAAGTACTACGATTTTTTTTTTTAAAAAAAGGTCCTTTGGAACTGAACTAGTTCTTATTCGTCAGGTTTCAGCTAACTTTTGACTTCGATTTCTTTCATCAATCACTGTTTATTAGACTAGTAAGTGGTAGATCAAAAGAACACCTTAGTGTATTGGACTGCAGGGGAAACTCGGATCCGATGCGGTCCTTGAACCACTGAGCTGCAGTATTTCCTCTTAGGTTGTGTTTGGTTTAGGGACAAGGTGTGATGGGATGGTCCTGTCCCTGGTTTTGGGATGGGATGGTCCCATTTTTTGTTTGGTTGGGGGATAGAATCATTCCTGTTTTTTTGTTTGGTTGGAAGGATAAAGTTGGATGGAATGGTCCCATCCTTTGTTTGGATGGAAGTATGAGGGTGTGACATGTGTGTCATTTGTGTTTTGAAGGTTGGAACAACAATCTAAGCCACTTCAGTGGCAAATTCTTTTCAATATAGAGAAGATGGGAGTATAACCAGCCATCTTAGACGCACTACTACCTGTTCATTGCCATGGGATTACCGGCAGATGATACATTGCCGTTCCTGTGAAAGGAACTCGCCAACTGATACCACACTACACCAGGAATATATGTTGGTATATCTATCTAGCTAAAGACCTCTGATTTATTTGCAAGTAACCTCGCTGTTTCGTGTTGGATATCGGAGTGGTGGTTAAGCAAGCAGTTGAAGTGGGTGTGGTTGCCCATGACTTCAACATACAGTACATAGATCACTCGTGGTTGGTTCTATTTTTTTTTCTTTGCTGCAGCGAATGATTTTTGGCTATGGTTAATAATTTTTGTCTGCTTTTTTGAGACACAGGACACCGATATGGACGTTTCACATAGTTTTGAGTTCGAGAAGCTGTTTAGGAGTTTTGGGCAAAAATGACACTGTGGATCACCAGAATACCAGATCTAGCCCCCTAACAGCAGTAATTCCATTTGTGGCCTCGTAACAGTGAAATCGTGCGGTCCCCGACCGCATGACCACTGTTCATGTACTAGTCGTGCGGTCGGGGACCGCACGACCACACTGTTCATCCGTACTTTTTTCCCGTTTAGTGTTTGTTTGAATTTTTAAATATAACAAATGAGCTCCAAAAATTTCCAAAAACTTACATAATAACTATTACTACATTGGAAGGCTTCACATAACATTTCGTAATTTTTGGAGCTCGTTTGCTATATGTAAAAACTCGTAAAAATATCAAAATTGTATGAATTTTTGAGCGCGATTTGCCATGGATAAATTCCCCAAATATTACACCGTGAGGAATGTTATGTCGGGAGGTTGTACATAAATTTTTGTAATTTTTTGAACTCATTTGATATATTTAAAAATTCAAATAAACACTAAACGGGAAAAAGTACGGATGAACAGTGTGGTCATGCAGTCCCCGACTGCACGACTAGTACACGAACAGTGGTCGTGCAGTTTCCGACCGCACGACTAGTACATGAACAGTGGTCGTGCGGTTTCCGACCGCACAACCAGTACATAAATAGTGGTCGTGCGGTCGGGGACCGTACGATTTCACTGTTACGGGGCCAATTACTGCTGTTAGGGGGCTGGATCTGCTATTCTGGTGATCCATAGTGTTATTTTTGCCCAAAATTTACTATTTAGATAATCCACTTTAAGAAGCCATTCTGTTTATTTGGATATTCGAAAAACCTAAAAGCCAAAAACAAAAAAAAACAGTGCCATTTGTTTCCTCGTCTTGAGGAGCCGTTCGTTTGTGATATGGTTAATGCTAGCTAGTCCGTGGTGAAGTGGATAACTCCTCCCTTCCCTTTGCTCATCATACCGGCCACTTGGGCGGAGGAATCTTGATATACTTGACATCCACGACAAGCAAAGCCACCGTAACCATATTGTCACCATTAGTCAGTAGTTATCTCTCTGCAACGAAAAAGTTGCTTCTAGTTGGCTATTTTTCTTCAGCTCGAACGAACGCTGTCGTGAGATCGACGAGTGGCTGTCAAGTAACTAACAGCACGGCACAAACGCAAGCAACGGGAGCGAGCAAAGTCTTAGGCAGTAAACATTGCATTTCCTGCGGCTCATGGCAACATGCGTGTGGTTTTCAGAAAGAGATTCTGTACGGGCGGCGTTGTTTGGTGTTGCCAACGAATAGCCACTGCATTGTGCAATTGCCACATTGGCCTTGTTATTTTTAGCTTTTAAAAACTGTTTTTCGTCTTTTCTATAGTAATTAACTTTTAAACGAATTATCTTTTTAAGATAAGTTATACTAGTTAATTGTAGTACATACTGTACCGATTTTATTTATATTGGCAAAAATCGTACGTGAGTTTCTGTTACTTTGTAATCTTTCGTACGAACAGTCCAAAAGCCAAAAGCTTCTAGGAAAAAAACAGTCCCATTGTGAGGTGTCTTCTCGTCAGTGACTTTATGGCCTGCTTCTGTTCTGTCCTTCTGGAACAATTGTAGCGAGTGACAACTGACAACAAGATAAATGTACGGTCTTTCCATCAATATTTTGGTTCGTAAAGGCTCATGTGCACGAACGTCTCACGTCTGCTCAGGGCCGTTTCAACCGCGGGAATTTTTTCATGTTCCTATAAGACAATGATAGAATGCCTATGAAATTCATACATTTCAAATAGATCGTAAAATTCATAAACACTGTTTCCACGTAATCCCGACATAGAAATTCGTTCACTAAGATGGCATGGGATGATGGGATGGGAAGGAGAGATGGTTAGTTTCGGGAATGTAGTTGGACTAAGCTTTTCAAACTCAGACTAATCCACAACAAAACAGTAGGCAAGCTTTCACTGTTACATGAGAAGTTTGAGAACATCAACGGCGACAAGCACGTTCCTAGCTAATCAGGTTTGACGAAATCAAGAATCATATTTTGTTTTTCCTCTTGTCCTCCCTAGCTTACATCAATCAGAACTGTGGAACTTGCAGGATCCATAGCCTGCAAAAAGCACAGAAACTCAGTGATACGGACTAATCAGCGCGGCAGGTTAACAACTAAAGGCTAATGCATGTCAAGATCACAAAATAGTCATTTGCTTGAGCCAGCAGAAATTAATCGAAAAAAGCTTCTAGAAATATTATCTGATCGATTTTACTTTTCACAAATGGTAATGTAAGTGCTCAAGAATAACTGATATAGCATGCAAATTGCAGCAGGAGATTCTGGTTTCTCCAATAAGCAATAGCAGAAGGACATTACTTTTGCGATCAAATCAACATCAAGCTAAATGAGAAGGTAAAGTACTGAAGAATAGGAAGATGCGCAAGCAAGTGTACAGGGATGGGCTTAGCCCTGAGAGGAAACCTTGCGCAAGCAAATGTACAAGGATGGGCTTAGCCCTGAGAGGAAACCTTACACAGACGTTTCACCTAAAACTGTCAGAAACCACCCTCTTCTATTTATTCAGAACATGCTAATGCACTGAAGCAAGAGTTTCACGAGCAACCAAATCAGTCTAATAAATTGCAACACGTATAAACAACTAGCCAATGTAGCATTTCCCCGAGGTCTACTACCATGTTTGACAGTTGACACTACAACAGATTCTTCAAAGAAAACATATTGTTCTAAAAAAAGTTTTAAGATACTTAAAGTAAGTTCAAGCTAAGACCCAATTGTACAGAAATTGTGCTGCATTCATCCTACTAGCAAATGGCCAAATGTACCTTTGCAAATGCCTGCATGCTTTTCAGGCTTCAGGCTTGCAGCTGGCCTTACTACAACAATCCAAGGCTATGTGAAATGTGCAGTTGGACTTTGACCCAATAAATGAACCGACAACAATGCACACAAGTACAGGCATCTAGTCTAGTATAGCATTGGATGGAAAGCAACAGTTCCTATGGAGCAATGGCAGCCAAGTAGCCAGCTCCGCTGTCTGAAACTCTGAATGAATCTTTCAGAACAAGTGTGCAACCTGATCATTTCAGAACATCTTTTGGAAGCGATTCAGTGACAGACAAACACTGAAACACCCTTAGATAGTGCCATGGTAGGATTCTCCGTTCAACTCCTAACAATGATGCCTTCTACTGTATATGCACTAGGCTAATCGGAGTTAGGGATACCTTATTATCTTGAAAAAGTACATTAGTTGTTATCCTAATAAAGATGCCCTCTACTGTATAGGCTAATGGGGAGTTAGGGATGCCTTATTAGCTCGAACAAGTACGTTAGTTGTTACCACTTCAACACCCCTTCAGGTTTACATGATAAGTTGGTATGACCAGTTGTACAACATGGTTCAGAATTTGGTCCACTTTAGGAGCCGTCCTAGTCTGTAAAACTAAAACCTCTAAGCACCAAATGTTCCTAATCCTAAACACATAAAGCCCAGGGTTCTCAAATTCGGGAGTTCATACTCTAAAACCAACACTAGTTCCATGTACTCCATTCAAAAGATGAACTTATGAGAAAACAATAGCCTTTCTTTCTACTCATGCTTAAAAACAATATTCTAAACCAACCAAGATATACATGTATTGGGTCAATCACAATTCTGCTGGTTAAATATTGGCAACATAGCCTCATCCACATCTTATAATGATCAATACCTATTATAATTATTTATTCAAGTGGGGGTCAACTCTCCTGACAGATGAAAAGAGCTTCTTATTGACAGCACATCGCAATCGTAACCCTCATATACTAGCATAAATAATCCAAGGAATAAATCAGCTATGTATTTTCTTGGAAGTGCTAAGCAATTTCAAAGATCTCCATACTGTATTTTTTTTTTCTAGAGATCAACCTACATAATAGTACTACACCGGATGAATCACAATTCACAAGGACTTACAGTTCTCTGTTATTTGTCTCATCTCCTAGTTGGCAAATGGCATCATTGCAACAGCTTCAGATTTGGTCATTTGGATAATCCAATGTAATCCCAGGAGAGACGCAAGACAATCTACTTTAATCATCTCCAATCATCAGAAAAAGACACCTAGGGACGACCTGGTCCTGTAAACTGTAACCTTGGCCAGCTTTCACAAAGTTCATCACCTTGCCCGTTAGACATCACTTTTTTTGCCCGTTAGCAAAAATGTACTATCTATTCTATTCACTAGGTACTAACCTACATTAAAGTAAACAGCTAAATTAATCTAACGCACTAAACCACAGACACTAATTGCGCTGCTCATGTGGTATTAATCACATGAAATTTGAAGTACCAGTAAGTACTACTAATTTCAGAATGTATGGAGGAGTATGGAGTTTGAGCACACTTACTTGGGTCCTTAATAGTCTGCTCTGCGAGGTTATTGAAATAGCACGTCGCTCCGATCTGCCTGAACTGCTGCCAGTACGAGTTGAATGCGTAGCTGGCGTGCGCCGCCGTCGTGTTCGGCAGGTAGCACTCCCCGCCGGGCTGGATGGCGTTGCACGTCCCGTTCCCCTGCCCGCACGCGTAGGCCAGTGCGTTCCCCACCGCCGTCTCGTTCAGCTTCTTGCCGCGGGTGGCCAGCACGCACCATATCGGCCCATTGTACGGCGTGTTGTTCTCCGGCGCCGGCAGCGGCGGGTACGACCACAGCGGCCGCTGCCCGGTGAGGTCGATTTGGTACACTGCTGTACCGTTGGGATAGTACAGGCCCCAACGCCGCTCGGTGCCCGGCCCGGGCTTGAGGTCCTCGTTGTAGAGGGAGAAGACGAACACCGGCATCTTCGCGCCCGGCCGCGCCGGCGTGCCGGGGTTATTGGCCATCCGCGCCGCGAGCTTCCTGTTGTAGATGGCGGCGTTGTGGACGTTGCCGCCGATTTGGTCGTAGTCGCAGCCGTTCGGCCACCCGGTCTCCGCGATGGCCAACTTCACGCCCCCGTACCCGAGCTTCGCCATCGCGGCGGCCACGGAGTCGATCATTTCGTCGAGCAGGTTGGTGTATACCAGCCCCGTGCCCGGGTCGACGTAGCGGCCGCCGCCCTGGAAGAGCGCGTAGTCGAGCGGGATCTCCGGTACGGTCTTGTTGTTGCTGGCCCAGACGAAGTAGGGGTACGCGTCGACGAAGTAGTACGAGTTGGTCCCGTTCAAGAACCGGAGCAGCGGGCGCACGACGGCGGCGGCGATGTCGGGGCGGAACGCGCCCGCGGACGGCGGGCGCGGGGAGGAGGAGGCGAGCGCGTCCATGGCGAGCGTGGTGCCAATCTTCACGCTGCTAATGCAGTGCGCGCGGAGGCTCCGGTGGAGGTTCTCCATCGCCGGCACGATGCGCGGCCAGGTGGAGTTGGCGACGGAGTAGTCGGAGAGCACCTCGTTGCCGACGAGGAGGTACTTGACCCGCGTCTCCGGGTAGTAGGGGACGAGGTTCTCGGCCACCCACCTGTCCGCGGCGGCCGCGGAGGCGGCGAGGTCCGGGATGATCTCGTTGGGCACCATGATGGAGACCCGCATGTGCGTCCCGGCCAGCGCGCGGAGGACGCCCGGGTTGGCGTCATAAATCTTGACCGACCCCGCGCCCGCCGCACGCAGCAGCTCGACCGAGCGCCGCGGCGGCGGGATGTCGTCGGCGACCCTGCCGTAGTTGACGCCGAGGCCGTGGGGGCTCCTCCCGTGCGTCCCTGCAAGACACACCAACACATCAGCCACTAACTCACCCCACCTCACGTTAGGCTTCGGCCAGTTGACAAAACGACTCGAGGGAGGTGGCTTACGCTTTACCATGACAAGAGGAGGCGACGAGGAGGAGGAGGAGGAGGAGAAGAGCCCAAGCAGGGGAGACGGCCATGGATGCCGTGGCTGCTGTGTGTAACTGTGTTCTGAGCTGTGGTTTCTGGGTGCCTTGGAAACTGGAATGTGGAAGCGGGGGAGTCTCCTCTACGGGTTTATGTAGGGTTTTACCGTCTTAAATTAAAGTTTGACAACGGTATAGTAGGATGCACCGGCCAATGCCCGCCCGGATTCTCTGACGTAAGTCAGGTGACGTTGGGTCACTGACGCGTGGACCCCACGAGCCATGGGCCTACACGTCAGTGACCCAACGTCACCTGATGTTACGTCAGAGAATCTGCGCCCCGGCCAATGCATGCAGGATGCGGCTTTTCGGTGGGAGATCATCGTGGCATCTCTTACAGTATCATTTTATAACTATTTTTTAGATATATTAAAAAAGTAAATTTTTATGTAAAAAATAGTAAATGAGAAAAGATAATATGATGTCTCTTATGCAAAAGACGACTTAAACTCGTAAACTAACGCAAATGGTGAGAGGGACTGAGGCAGAAAGTTATGGTAAAAATAATATAAAATAGTTAGAGAAATATTTTACTCTTGAAGAGGTTATCCTAGTGTTGTTTTTAGATAAGGTGGAAGTCTTAAAGACAACCTTAAAAGACAAATCATTGTATATGTTTAGCGCACTTCCAATGGATCCTAGTCAGCAATGTCCATAGTATTAATTAGCATATCAAGTAAATTTTGTGACGAGGTAGCCAGGTAGGGAGAGAATTAAAGAAGAGATAAGAAAGTAGTGTCCCGTATAAGACATTGCTTGGGCACATAGGCCGCGCTCAATTGAGCTGCAAGCTTTTGCACTGTTGGCACTGTGCGTCACTGTAACAGGCTTATTTTGACTATAGCTAATACGAACTTTTTCAGTGTAATTAAATTAAAAAAACAAAAAAAAGCTTTTATCACTACAGACAAATGCAAAGGAATAAAGGGGAAAAGAAAAGGTAATTGGCAAAAAAAAAAAAAGCCAACAAAGACGAAATTAAGAAACTATAAGCTTAAACAAGTGGAGCGGGGCTAAAATCCAATGACAAAACATTAAATCTAGTGAGGTGAGGAAGAGGGTGAGGGGGAGAGAGGGGGGAGTGTTAGGTGAATTTATTGTTTAGACTCAGGAATATAAATTATCTATTAAAGGGGTTATATCTATGGTTATTTTTCGTGATGTGAAAGAATATGGATATTGCTTTGTAATGTCTTGGTTGAGAATGCTCTTAAAAGAAGTGTAGAGTTTTTGTGAGACAAAGCTGGGAGAAAGGCTAGGGAGGAAATTACAGGCAAAGCCGCCCAGTGCATTTACTTGTGACACTGCTGATTGCTCGCCTTCTTCTTCTTCGCATTTGTGCATTGGATCCTCTCTTTGGAGAGGAGCTTGGGTGAAGCTGGCTTTACAAGTGTGTTTTTCACTTTCTTTTCGCTACGTCAGAGTCAGATTTTGGGGTTTGTAAATTGTGATTTTGCAAGTGATAAAGCTGTGCAATTACAGCCGCTAACTTTTCTTGCTGTAAAAACACTTTTCTTGTTGTGAGTGCTAAAAGTATGTATAATGGTATGATATAAACTGCCACATAAAATACAGGATGATGTAAAGGAGAGGATGTGATATAAACTGTCACATAAGATACAGAATGATATAGAGGAGAGAGGATGCAGACAATTTAGCTGTCTCTTATACTGTAGTTGATTGTAAAGTGAGAAATAATATTATATATAGATAAGTTGTCTATAAAGATATGTAAAAAATAATATATTATATAATCTATCTTTAGTATTATCTATAGATAATATAAAAAGTATTATAAATAATAGTTGATCGAAAGGAAAATGACCACATATTTTGTACTTATTTATACTACTACCGATCAAAACAATACTGCTTTGGCCTTGTTCCTGGTAAAGGGAGAACAAGGCTACGGCCTCCGGTGTCCTTCCTAGGCGATGCCTGATATTTTGTGCACGAAGTTTCCATCACCTTTTCCCTTTATTCCTTCTCTCTTCACTTTTGCTAGTAGTAGGAAACAATATGATTCAGCTAAAGAAAGTGAGCAACGCTACTAACCTCCTCTCCCTCTTTTTTTTGGCTCGTCCACATCAACCATTCTCCTATGGGAGCGGGCACACGTCAGCTTGGCTGGGCAGAAACCGCAGAAGCGAGCACCACCGGCCGACGTGACGCTCGCGCGCGAGGGAACCGAGCCGCGTCGGCCGGTCTCGTTGGCTGGCGCGAACAGCCCCGTCTCCTCTTCATCTTCGCGCACCGCACCGCGGGTGGCAGGAGGCCGCACCGTCTTGACCGCACGGCTGTGGGCGATTTTCTTCAGACCAACGACACATACTCTGAATTCTGAAACTCGAGCACTGTAGCGCGTCCGGCAAGGTTCAGAAAACAGGATGCAAACAGAATGATTTGGGGCAATTTTCTTTCTCTATTCTCTTCTCAATATAAAGTAACAGACATGCGGGAAATATGGCAGTTTCTAACTACTAATGGAAACTTAAAAATAAGAATCGTGCAGTCACGATCCGATCCGATCTGACGCTGACCCGCCCTCTCTGCTCGTCGCCGTCGTCGCCTGCTGGAACTGGCCTGCTTTGTGCCGTCGTGGTGCCGTCTCTCTCATCGCTCATCAGGCGCAGCAAAAATGGTGCGCGCGCGGCACGAGCTAACGACCGTGCAGAGCCGGGCATTCTGCGCTCGACATCTGACACGTTTTTGACATGGTGCACATCCTGGAGCGACCAGTATGAGAGAATTAAACAGGAGCGCGACAGACTGATGGTTACTAGGAAGTTCACTTCGATTCAGCGGCGGAGGGAGAGGCCCTTACACCTAGTAACAGTACATTTTTAGGAATTTTGCTATTATTAATGATATTTAGCTCTTCTCATCGATGTAATTATATTTTATAGTTTATTTGTCCCCCTTAGTTCCTAAATCTTGGCTTCACTCCTGCTTAGATTTGCTATGATCAAAACAACTTAATAAGACTAAGAGCATCCGGTACCCATAGCCGCCACTAGGGCGGAACTAGAACAAAAATGACCGGAGTTCCCTATTTCTTCATACATATAGGGCATGTTTTCCTTTTTTGTTTTTTGGCTTCTCCAGAAGTCAAAAGGCCAAACATTGAAATGGGACGATTTCTTCAAATGGATTCTCCAAACAGCTTTCCGAGCATAAAACCCTATGCACCATCTGCATCGTGTATCTGTTGTTCGTTGCCATATCGAAAAATGTAGACAAAAGCTATCAGCTGCGGCCGAAAAAACATCCCTATAATTATATCTATAATTTAGCTTCCGATTTGCAACAAAGTAGGTGGGTATTTCAATTTCCAAAAACCCAAATTGAAATCCTAATGTTACCAAACAATTTGACAAAAAAATCAACTAACAATCATAACATCAACTAACTCATAAATTCAGTCTATTTAAATAAATCAAAAGAATCAAGATAAATTTAGCATACTCTATGTCGATTCAGGATTTAATATGTGCCACCAAGTGCTCAGCGATACGATCGACGGGTTATGATGACCAGGAGACGCGGCGGCTGGTGGGATGCAGCCCAAGCCTTCGGTGACGTAGGATTGGTCTCGATCTTTCGTTGAGAACAATAACTACTATTGATTGATACGACGTTGACAATGAGGCTATTTGATCGAAACGACCAAGTCCGTTCTACAATTGCTACACCATGCCCTTATTATTATCAACCTCGCTAAGAACAATGATTGGCTTGATCACGAAGATTAATTCTTGCAGGCAATCGAAGAACAGGTAAGAATTCAAGTAAAGAACAATATAAAAATTGTTAAATATAAAAGTCGCATAAGGATAGTTGAGGTTTTGTAATATGAATCTATTGGTCTAATTGACATAAAAGACATCGTGGAGTTTGCACACATGGGATAAACTAATCTAAATAAAACCTGAGGAAGAAAGAGGTGTCTAGGGCTATTTAAGAGAGAAAGAGAGCAAGGGGTGGTGGCCAGGGGGTGGGCACGTAACTCTAGGTTGTACAAGGCCCATGGGCTCAAGTGGAGGTGGTGCATCACCTTTTGACTCAAATTCAGAAGCAGCCTCGACTTTTTTTGGCAATTGCGGCATGCTCAGAAGGAATTTGGATGGAGCTAGATCTGTTGAAAAGAAAACAAGATAAACTTTTTATGCTGTACTCATACATCTCAAACGGACCCCCGATGTGAATTCTATGCATGCTTGAATTTGGTCCTGTCAAGCTGAATCGGCATCGGATTGTTTTTGGCAATTACAACATGACCAAAAGGTTTCTGAAGCTGGAACCTTACCCATTGGATAGGCCTTGAAATAAGGTTTCCAATAAGTACAAGAACACTCGAATCAGACTTTGTTTGTGAAAGTTATAGCCTTTTGATTACAGGCCTGTTGACTATTCCGAATCGATTCTAAATTGAGTTCTAATTTGATTCCGAGTTTGATTTCGGTTGGGCTTGAAAAAATTCTGAATTGAGCTTAGAAATCTCATCCAAAACTTGGGGTTTAAGTTCTTGGACCTCCCCTTTTGCTCTCCCACTTCATGGGCTTCTCCTTGGCTTTCTTCTTACTTGTTCTTCTCCATTGCTTTGGCCCCGACCTCCTTCTCCTTCCCCTCGGTTCTAAAGTTTTCCATTTGTCAAACCTGAGAATGTATAAAGTGGTGACATGAGGTAGTATTTCATTCTCATGAATAACATTAGTAGGAATAGATAAAAACGAGTTCATCTCAATGTTAATCTTCTTGGAAAAAATATTTATCTCTTCTAGTAAGCTTATATTATTTTGAAGTAGATGGATTACAAATAACATATGGAACAACATAGCCAAGAAAGTCCTCATCATCTGGGCTCCAACAACCGGTGGCTGCGGGTCTGCAATCAAGTAAGAGAGTGGATTTTGCTTTTGCATGAGGCGGAATAGATGGAGGAATGGAACGAGACGCGAGTGACTGGGGCAATGCAATGTGCGTGTGGTGTGGTCTTTGTTTGCTATCTTCTCTTTGTAGAGTGGCTTGGTTGGGCAAGCACCTTAATCCATTCTATGTTAACTAGACTACACTTGTGTATGCTAGGCAATGTGTCTTAAGCCTTAATTGGTGTCGTTTTAGCCCCAACTATGAGAGCGCCGAGTGGAGCAGTGGTGCCGGGAGGATGAAAGCTTCAATTGTTAGGCTGGTCAAGTGTCCTTTAATTTAGGCTGGAGATTCATACCTAATTTTGTATGAGCTATACAATAGAAAAACGAAATTAGACCTGGTGTCTTGTGCACCCCCATACGTCTACATGGGTCTGTCCGTGGCCACCACTCTACGAAAACACTAAAATTAATATCATAAATTAAGAAAAACCGCATGATTTCAGTAAACATATCATACTCCCTCTGTTTCGCAATGTAAATTCTCACTCTTAGGAAAAGTTATCTCACAATATAAATTTATTGTGGCGACCAAAAATGTAGTTATTGTAATATTTCTATTATATACCTTTACTTTAATACTAAAAAATAAATAAGTAGTTGTAGTATATCATTCAGTAGAGATATATATGGTCTAATGATATTAATTTTTTAAAATCTAATGTTTTTTAATTTATATATATAGTGGGTTTTATACTTATATCGTGGGACGGATGGAGTAGCAAATAACATGATCAGCAGCCGGTCGCGTGGCACCAGCTGCAAGGCTCGAGAACATTAAACTTGACTGTAGAGGGAACTTTCCCCTCGATGTAGTTTCAGATAGCCAAGAGCGCTTTAGGGGCTTTCGTGATAATACCCTTGTCCATTGGAAAGCATCTGCGAAGTTTGCCGTTAAAGCACCCAAAGGCGCCGTGAGTGGTGTCCAATGTAAGGCATTCAAGACGATGTGTTCTCAAGAATATGGCATGTCAGCTCAACCAAGGCCCTGTTTGGATCAGTTTCAGATTCTTAAAAACCAGCTATTACTTCTAGTTTTTAAAAACTGGTTTCTAAGAGCATGTCCAATGGTGATTTATGAGCTAGCTCTAAACATATTATTTCATATTTTAATAGAAGAGAGAGAAAAGCTATCTCTTGATCAAGAGCTAGTCTCATACACACATTCCAAGATTATATGAGGATGTCATGTGGGACTATTCATGTTATGAGCTATGTGCTAAAAGTTAATATCATTGGAGAAGTTATCTTAGAGCTAGTAATTAGCTCATACCATTGTACATGCCCTAAGCAAAAACTGATGGGGTGTTCGGATCCCCTAGTTTTTAAAAGCTGGTTTCATTTATGATTGGTGCTAATAGACTATTATACTCTTACATTTATTGGTGGCCTTTAATGGAAGCGTCTGCGTGTGGTCTTTAATGAGGGTAAATGGGTATTTGTGCAAAAAAAACTGGCAAAAGCTGGGTATCAGCAGCTTCTTGGTTTTTAAGAATTTGGGTAGGTAGATTTTAAAAACTGCCTCAAAAACTGGTCTATTTAGATCCTACCCAGTTTCCAAAAGCCAGATCCAAACAGGCCCCAAGCTCTTCGCCGAGCAGAAACCGATGATCTTCACTCTCTCGAGGTTGTCATGGCGGTGTTCGGGCATCTGCCTCAGATGTGAGGAATCTCCAAATTTCGATTTATGGCCCATTGCATAACCGAGATATCTGAAGATGAAAAATCAAGATACTTGAATTAATGGTTCCACCATAGTGACCAGATTATCTTTGCAGGATGAGCAGTGACTTACATTCAAGGTGAATGTCTCTAAGGAAGGAGAAGCATCAAGGAAAGAAACCAGAGAAAAATAATCATAGACCGGAGAAAAGGTCCATCCAGCTAGTGAAATGCTCAAGTTCTTGAGGTAGAGGAATTTTGTAGGTAGCATTGGTACATGGACCACCTGCATAAAGATGTCTCAGATTAATTATATTCCAAGGTATGACTACTGTTGTACGCATATCCCTAATCTATAATCAACTAAAGTTTTACACTATAAGTCACGGAGCGAACTTATGGTAGAACTTTCAAGATTTTGCAAACAGGACGGGAGCTTGGAACGAGCATAACAGACGAGGTTTTGACAGCACATTTTTATTTTCTTCACTTTCAATGATTCTCTAAGTGTGAGTGTTACCAGGTCTTCTGAAAAGTGAAACATAGAGATTTGAAGCTTTGCTCTGTCATTTGCAGCCTGTGGCATTACAAAACCTCCAGGTAGCCGCTGCAGAAGGCAGTGTATCTTCGGGCAAATTATCTCAGCGCAACGCCCAAGTTCCATTAACTCATCCCCCGGGCACAAAACACATACGCAACCTTATCAGGCTTCTAGAGGAACCAAGTTCGACTGTGGGACGGAAGACACGACAGCCAAGTTGAAGATGCTGACCGTGGCGATAGAATTGGGTGTCAGAGTCAGCATCTTGATCCCACAGCACCTCCGATGAGAAAGAGTGTCTTTGACAACAACCACATCATAGTTATCTTCTGCGACTCTCCCTTATTGATAATAACTAATCAACAGTTATTATCAGACTTCTCTCACTGACAACAGTAATTTACTCGAGCGGACGGAATGAATTGGCAAGGTGTCTGTTCATATAGACAACTGACACCTTTTTAACGCTTTTTAAAACCTTACACGAGGGAGGTGAAGGAGAGAGAGACAATCACAACAAACCACGGAGGCAAGAGATAGCAAGATCATTCTGCATTAGGGTTAGTAGCATATAACCCTATAATCGTTCATAGAACAAGTTATAATCCTATTATAGTAATAAAAATAGTCCCATTTATTCTTTTCATCTTTTTGTGGGTTTGGTTTTTCCTACCATTTGTAGGATCAACGATTCAATCATGAAAAGGGATAAAAGTTGAGATCGAGTGGCAATAAAGGCATAAGTTTTTCCATAGCATATTAGGAATCTGGTCAACTTTCCTTAGTAAAGAATTTACGTAGAAAAAAAACCCGGCGAGGGTGAGAGATAGTACAACAGGAAGTCTGATCCACGCACACGAAAAACATCCGGCTCTTTGAAGTCTAGCGTCTAAACGTAAGGCACACATCGAAATAGGTAGCGGTCGAGGACTCGGACGCCCGATCGCTCCCATTCAAAAGGGCTTATCTTGAGTAACTTTTGGTTAAAATTGCTATAGCTCACTAAAAAACCACTGTAACTGACGGTGATTTATTTAGTATAATTAAATTTAAAAAATTTAAAAATAGAAAAAACAGGTTAGCCTGTCACGAACAGTACAAATGAATACGGGAAAAATAGACCTGTCAAAAAAGCTCAAAACCAAAATAAACAAAATTATTAAATAGTGAAAAATAAACCAGAAACTAGAAAGCTAAGCTAAAACGAAAACAAGGAAAGAAAAAGCCGCCGTGGCCACACGAGCCCGCAGCCGTGTACCGGCGTACGGTGCGAAACCAGGCCACGTTCACGACGTCGTGTACGTTTAGCTGCCGCGCGCGCGCCGGGGCGGGTCAAGCCAAGTTGCAGACGTCTGGCCTTCCATCGGTGCCATATAACCCCTGCGCACGCTCTCTCACGACACGAATCACGCCAACTACACGTATCAGCACCGCCATATGGGCCTGTTTGGTTGCTTACATGAGCTGATGCAGGCTGTATGAGCGTGGCCAGGCTGAGGAGGGAAGCTCCTCAGCCGCGTTCCTCCTCAGCCTGGCTCCAGTTGTTTTTTTGCATTCGCTCATGCAGACTCTCTCCTCTCCGCAGCCAACCAAACACTATCTCCCTGCATGCACTGGTGCAAGTCATCCGCATGCAGGCAACCAAACAGGCCCATAGCAATCAAACTGGCGGTCCCAGTAGCCGCTCGATCAGTAGCCGGCCAGTGCTCTCTTCCGGCGAGCGGCCAAGTACGCGACACGGCCATGCCGGCGTCGCCTTCTTCTCCTTCCAGGACGATGAGAGCCGTGCAGTACGACAAGTACGGCGGAGGAGCTGAAGGGCTCAAGGCATACTTCATATACACTCACTTCACGCGTTGTACTGTATATGACGAAGCAAGCAGCGCGTATTGATCGTGTTTGTCTTCTCTAAGGAATTTTTTTCTCTTGTGGCACGTACTTAAGCATGTGAATGTGGGAATGAAATCCTCTGGCGTAGCGTCACCTGACGTTGGATCACTGACGTGTGGGGCCTGTGAGGCCCCACACGTCAGTGATCCAACGTCAGGTGACGTTACGTCAGAGGGCACTCGATCCGTGAATGTGCCGATCCCGACGCCAAAGAAAGGCGAGGTGCTGATCAGGATGGAGGCGGCCAGCATCAACCCGGCCGACTGGAAGTTTCAGAATGGCGTCGCGCGGCCGTTCATGCCCCGCAAGTTCCCGTTCATACCAGGTAACATACGCCGTGTTCTTTGGCAGTTTGGCAGCCGTGTTCTTAGTAGTAAATCGTACTAATGCATGGTGGAACTGGAACAGTCTGCGATTTAGCCGGAGAAGTCGTGGAGCTGGGCAGTGGGGTGAGCAACTTCAAACCAGGGGACAAGGTCATCGCAATCAATTTCCCGGTATGATCGATTGCACTTACAAATGTACGTACACGCGGTAGTTCGTCGGCTACGATTTCCAGATTTGTGAGATGCTATTGGCCACCGTGGCAGGGTGGCGGCGGGCTCGCCGAGTACGCGGTGGCGTCGGCGTCGCTCACGGTGGCGAGGCCGCCGGAGGTGTCCGCGGCCGAGGGCGCCTGCCTGCCGATCGCCGCGGTCACCGCGCTTCGGTCGCTGAAGACAGCTGGGGTCAGCTTCAACGGCGGCGACCCCAAGAACGTGCTGGTCACCGCGGCCTCCGGCGGCGTCGGCCAGTTCGCCGTGCAGCTCGCCCGGCTCGCCGGCCAGCACGTCACGGCCACCTGCGGCGCGCGCAACGTCGGCTTCGTCCGGAGCCTCGTCGCCGACGAGGTGCTGGACTACGGCACCCCGGACGGCGCCGCGCTGCGGAGCCCGTCTGGCAGGAGGTACGACGCGGTGGTGCACTGCGCGACGGGCTTCCCGTGGTCCACGTTCCAACCGGCGCTGGCTGACGCCGGCGTGGTCGTGGACATCACGCCGGGCGCCGCGGCCGTCGCCACCGTGCTCCTCCAGAGGGTGACCTTCTCCAGAAAGAAGCTGGTGCCCCTCCTGGTGTCGCCAAAAGAGGAGGACATGGAGCTCTTGCTGGGCCTGGTGAGGCAGGGGAAGATCAAGGCGGTGATCGACTCGCGGTACCCGCTGAGCAGGGCGCAGGATGGCTGTGTTGGTTTAGATTCTTTAGGATCTCCTAGGTTAGATCTAGCGGGGTCTTTTCTCTTCTAGGGTTCGAGTTCTTGAGGGATACCGAGAGGGAGTGGGGTACCAACCTTCCGACGGCGTAGAGGAGGAGGAAGCCATCTCGGGTTCGGCGGTGAAGATCTGCGCACGGGCAGCGACGGTCGGGGAAGAGGTGCTGGGCTCCTCTGCGGCGTGTCCCGGGCGGCGGCGTCTCCCTGGCGGCGGTGAACGGCGCCGGTGGTGCTTCCCGTCGGCTCAGCGCCCCCTTTTACAGATCGGGTCTAGGGTTTTGTCGGTGGGGTGACGGCGGCGCGGTCAACCTCGTGATGCGTGCCGCCCGGCCCCCACCTCTGTATTTATGGCGCTGGCGACAGGGGCCCACCAGCCAAACGGGCTGGGCGCCCCCGATCAGGGCGCGGTCAAGGGCTGGGCTTTGGCCGTTGGGCCAAAGCCCTGAGATCACTCTAACATTCTCCCCCTTGATCTCAGTCTATACTTTATCTTTTAATTACTTTTGACTTTACACATTCCATCACAGATTAGTGCATAGAACATGTCTCATCGTCACGGTCAATCGCCGATAGATTCAACAGTTACAATACACCTCTCTGTTCTGAAACAGTTACTTTAATCTTTGGGCCATCTTTTAGTCCAGGAATCATAGGCTTTCCCTTAAACCCATGCCGGCTACATGTTCTCTGAACACGTTGGGTGGTAAGCCTTTAGTAAGCGGATCCGCTAGCATCTTTGCGGTACTTATGTGCTCAAGACTTATAATTTGATCCCGAACTTTATCTTTCACAACATAGTACTTTATGTCAATGTGTTTGGCAGCACCACTTGACTTATTGTTGTGGGCATACGTTACTGCGGGTTCATTATCGCAGTACAACTTAAGTGGTCTATTGATGTCGTCAACCACTTTTAAACCGGGTATGAACTTCTTTAGCCAGTTCACCTGCCCCGTAGCCTCATAACATGCTACAAACTCGGCATACATTGTGGACGATGTAGTGACGGTTTGTTTTGAGCTTTTCCACGATATAGCTCCTTTAGCGAGAGTGAACACATATCCGGATGTAGACTTTCTATCATCTCCCGCAAAATCAGAATCTGTATACCCCACTATATGGAGTGAATCTGATCTTCTGTATGTCATCATGAGGCCTTTTGTTCCTTGCAAATAACGCAAGACTTTCTTTATCAATTTCCAATGTTCTATTCCAGGATTGCTCTGGAATCTGCCAAGTAACCCGGTAACGAATGCTAAGTCAGGGCGTGTGCACACTTGAGCATACTGTAAGCTTCCGACAGCTGAAGCATATGGAACCGCTTTCATTTGATCGATCTCATACTGGTTCCTGGGGCATTGAAAATCCCCATATCTGTCGCCCTTGACTATAGGTGCAGGTGATGGACTACATTTATGCATACCAAATTTCTTTAAGACTTTCTCTATGTATGCCTTTTGTGACAGTCCCAATACCCCTTTGTTTCTATCTCGGTGAATTTCGATCCCTAGAACGAATGAAGCTTCACCAAGATCTTTCATATCGAAGTTTGAGGACAAAAACTTCTTTGTCTCCAGTAGCAGACTAACATCACTACTAGCTAGCAGGATATCATCCACATACAGGATTAGGAAGATAAACTTCCCATCTTTAAACTTTGCATAAACACAGTTGTCCTCTACATTCTCTTTAAACCCAAATTTTCTTATTGTACTGTCAAACTTCAAGTACCACTGTCTTGAAGCTTGCTTTAACCCATAAATCGATTTCTTTAGGCGGCATCCCATTCTTTCATTTCCTTCCACGACAAAACCTTTCGGTTGTGCCATGTAAACATTTTCCTCCAAATCCCCATTAAGAAATGCCGTCTTTACATCCATCTGATGTAACTCTAAATCATAATGTGCTACTAATGCCATTATGATTCTGAAGGAATCTTTACATGAGACTGGAGAAAAGGTCTCATTGTAATCAATCCCTTCTCTTTGCGTAAAGCCTTTTGCCACAAGTCGCGCTTTGTATCTTTCTACATTCCCTTGGGAGTCATGCTTTGTCTTGTAGACCCATTTACAGCCTACTGTTTTGGCTCCTTTAGGAATAATTTCCAAGTCCCAGACTTTATTAGTCTTCATGGACCTCATTTCCTCTTCCATGGCATCAAGCCATTTTGAGGAATTTTCGCTTCTCATGGCTTCTTCAAATGAGGTGGGATCATCCTCCATTTGAAATTCCTCTGTATGATAAATCTGATAATCATCAGAAATAGCTGATCTTCTTACTCTTTGAGACCTCCTCGGGGCCTCCTCATTTGGTACATCTACTGTTTGAGGCTGCTGTTGCTCCCCCTCATCTGTGGCAATAGGTTCTATATGATCCTGAAGAACAAGTTCTTCATTCTCATTCATCGTTGCCACGGGAGGAACAATAACAGGTGCTGGCACCACAGTGTCTTGCACCGTCGGTGCAGCGACAGCAGGTAGTGTGAAGAATGGCTCTTGAATCATCGGAGTGGGCGCATACACCCGCTTCTCTTCAAGGTCAATCTCTCGAGCTACCATGCTCCCCCTCATCATTTCATCCTCTAAGAAGACAGCATGTCTCGTTTCTACAAACTTTGTATATCTGTTTGGACAGTAGAAACGATAACCTTTTGACTTTTCAGGGTAGCCAATGAAATGGCAACTTACTGTTTTGGGATCAAGTTTCCCAAGGTTTGGGTTAAATACTTTAGCCTCAGCAGGACTCCCCCACACACGTAAGTGGTTTAGTGAGGGAACTCTTCCTGTCCACAACTCGTACGGTGTTTTGGGCACCGACTTACTAGGCACTCTATTAAGAATATGAATGGCGGTTTTCAACGCCTCCATCCATAAACTCAATGGGAGTGTGGAGTAGCTCATCATACTTCGCACCATATCCATCAGGGTATGGTTGCGTCTTTCAGCTACTCCATTTTGCTGAGGTTCGCCCGGCATAGAATACTGGGCCACTATTCCATTTTCCTGTAAAAACCTCGCAAAAGGTCCAGGAACTTGTCCATATGGGGTATGTCGACCGTAGTACTCCCCCCCACGATCAGATCGGACTATCTTAATCTTTAAATCGTGTTGGTTTTCAATTTCAGCCTTAAATGTCTTGAATTTATCCAAGGCTTCATTTCTTTCTTTGATTGGATAAATATATCCATAACGGGAGTAATCATCTGTGAATGTTATGAACGAGTCATATCCATCCACACTTTTCACAGGAAAAGGACCACAAATATCTGTGTGAATAATTTGTAGAACTCCTGTGCTTCTTTTAGCGTCTTTTTTAATTTTCTTTACATATTTTCCTTTAATGCATTCTCTGCATTGTTCTAAGTCTGAGAACTCTAATGGAGGAAGAATATCATTCTTTACTAGTCTTTCTATTCTCCCCCTCGAAATATGGCCTAAACGACAGTGCCATAATTTCGACGACTCATCTAGAGTTCTCTTTCGTTTTCTGTTTACATTCGTAGACGAGGATTCAATCACTTTCTCGCACGCAACGTTCTCATTATCGCATACGACATTCACATCATCACACAATGATAACAAATAAAGCTCATTCTGTAATATGGCAATACCAACACATTCTTTATTAAACATTATTTCGCACTTGCCATTTCCAAAATTGCAATCATAACCATCTTTGTCCAAATTTGACACACTAATCAAATTCCTCTGTAAAGAGGGTACAAAAAGGACATCTCTAAGTAAAAGAGTGGAGCCATTAGCTAAATCTAATGAAAGATCGCCAACGGCTTCAACTTCAGCTTCGACTCCATTTGCAACTTTAATGCATCTTTCTTTTCTTTGCGTAGTCCTCGTCGAACGGAATCCCTGTAATGAATTAGCAACATGAACAGTTGCTCCTGAGTCAATCCACCAAGTGGATTTCGAATATTTCACATACAGGCATTCATTAATAAAGGTAATAATGTTCTCACCTTTCTTAGCCATTATCATCTTTAAGTAGTCAGGACAATCTTTCTTGTAGTGTCCCGTCTTCTTGCAGTGAAGGCACTGGTCTTTGTCTACAGCAAATTTATTCTGTTGAGGCTGATGTACAGAGGTTTTACCCTTGTTCTTTGAGAAGGGGTTACTGTTGTAATTCTTTTTCTTGTTTTCCCTCACAAAGTTGATAGCACCACCATGTGAGGATTTGATTCTTTCCTCCTCTTGCACGCACATAGCTATGCACTTTTCCATGTCCCATTTCTCGGGCTGCATATTATTGTTGACAACAAAAGTGTCAAACTCTTTTGGCAAAGAAGCAAAAACCAAATGAATAAGGAACTCATCCTTGAGAGCCAAATCCATCGGTTTCAGTTTAGATGCCAAGTTGCTCATTCTAAGAATGTGCTCTCTTATGCCATTGCCACCGCCAGAATACCTCTCTGTTACCAGCTGCTTAATCAGCTGTGTAGCATAAGTCTTTGAAGAGCCAGTGAACAGACTCTTTATTTTATCGAGATATTCAGTGACAGTGTCACACTCTGCAATTGAGCCCAAAATAGCAGGCTCAATTGTGTTCTTTATCACAGCCATACATTTCTTGTTGGCTGTGGTCCATTTCTTATGATCAAGGTCATAAGACATCTGTAAGGGAGCATGACCCCTCTGTCTTTTCTGCCATGCAGTGTCATCCTCATTCTGTTCCCTCACTGGTGCCAGAGGCTCAGTGGGACGTGCTGTAGTGAGGACCCAGTCCACCTCAGCCAAGATAAAAGCTAAATCTAACTTTTTCTTCCACTCTCCATAATTATCACCTTTGAGAGTGGGGATTTCTCTAATACAACTTATTAAGTTGTATCCTCCTGAAAAAATATTTCAAATGCAGTGAGAACGTAACATCAAAATTATATGCCTTATTTCCAACGTTGGTCAAAAATACGACATACAATTTAAAAAACAATTCTATCATACATTAAATCTATATCACCGTTGGGCAGAAATAGAATTAATGCATGAAATCAACATTAAAAATTTATAATACTGATATTAACAACGTTGGTCAGAAAATAACAATATCATAAATCTCTGGGAATTTTTATCTATTTTTCCAAAATTAAATTCTCCCGTTGGTTTGAATTTAATAATGAAAAACAATCAATATTAACCTTTTAGCAGCGGAAACTGTAATTATTCTAAAATAATTCAATATTCAGAAGCATCATAACTATACTCTTTTAATCTCTGAAAATTTAACACGTTGGTGCAAAAATCTCCAGAAATTTTGGGTCAAATTTCAATCAAATTCATCAAAAATGCTTCTGAAAATCAATAAAATCAATAAAAAATCCAATTTTGGATTTACTGTTCAATTCGGCCTTTTGGCCCATTCTTTCGGCCTGCTCCGGCCACCGCGTGCGAGCGGCCCAATCAGCCCAGTTTCACGCGCGCGCGCGGCGCCTCTTTCTCCCCCGCGCCCAGGCCGCAACCTGGGCCTGGGCCGGCGAAGTTTCCTCCCGCCTGGGCCGAAAGCAGCCCAGCCGCTCCCCGTTGGATCTCGGCCGTCCGATCCCATCGAACGGTCCAGCGCACGCACGGCCGAGACAAAAACGGGGAAAACCCTAACCCTAGCCCCAAACTCGCCCGCGTCCTCCCGAAAACCACGGACGGGCGACGGCGCGCGCGCTCGCGCAGAGCGGCGGCGACGGCCCGCACGCGGAGAGGAGGGGCAACGACGCGGCGCGGCGGCCCCAGCGGAGCGCGCCCACGGCGGCGCATGCGCGCTGGAGAGGCGCGGCTGCCCCGGCCCCGAGCGGCCGCGCGCGCGGGACGGGCCTACAGCGGCGGCCCCCGACGCGGAGCGCGACGGCCCCATGGGAGGCGGGGCGCACGGAGGGGCAACCCTGAGCCGGCAGCGGCGGCGCGGCCACCCGGAGCACGCGACGGCGGCCCGAGGCGCCGGCCGGCGGCGACCTCACCCGTGAGTCCCAATCTCTCCCCTCTTTCTCTTTTTCTTTTGCCGATCTGGGAAGCTAGGTTTCGGGATCTCTTTTCTTTTCTTTTCCCGCATCTAGATCTACTCCTAGATCTTGCTCTGATACCATTGTTGGTTTAGATTCTTTAGGATCTCCTAGGTTAGATCTAGCGGGGTCTTTTCTCTTCTAGGGTTCGAGTTCTTGAGGGATACCGAGAGGGAGTGGGGTACCAACCTTCCGACGGCGTAGAGGAGGAGGAAGCCATCTCGGGTTCGGCGGTGAAGATCTGCGCACGGGCAGCGACGGTCGGGGAAGAGGTGCTGGGCTCCTCTGCGGCGTGTCCCGGGCGGCGGCGTCTCCCTGGCGGCGGTGAACGGCGCCGGTGGTGCTTCCCGTCGGCTCAGCGCCCCCTTTTACAGATCGGGTCTAGGGTTTTGTCGGTGGGGTGACGGCGGCGCGGTCAACCTCGTGATGCGTGCCGCCCGGCCCCCACCTCTGTATTTATGGCGCTGGCGACAGGGGCCCACCAGCCAAACGGGCTGGGCGCCCCCGATCAGGGCGCGGTCAAGGGCTGGGCTTTGGCCGTTGGGCCAAAGCCCTGAGATCACTCTAACAGGCTGGACCAAGAGCATGGAAGGCCACGCCACAGGAAAGGTCGTCGTGGAAATGGGAGGCGCCGAGTGAGCACGATGCAGACGATACGCGGGGATGGATTCGCCATGGACGAGTTGCAGTTGTTTCCTGCTTGTGATACTAGGAACAAAAGATGCCATTATAACACTACTGTCCCTTGCACAAATTGTTGTAGAATACTGTTCGTTTGCAAGCTTAATTCCTGTATCTGCTCCTGTCCTGTACAAAAATTACTGAAGATGCATTGCATCTATCTGTGCCCGATTGATACCTCGTGCTTTTGCAGCATGACTGCAAGAATCCAAGAACCGCATTGTTTGATAGTACTACTACCTCGACGCCGACCACCGCACGGTGAATACTCCCCTGTGGCTCAAGTGAACTATATCAGCATCAGCACATCACATACCAGCCACCAGTCTCTCTCTGCGCTCACGAACACGCAACACAGCAGTGGAGACGCCACGTTGTGACCTGTGGGGTCAAGCAACCACAGGTTGTCGCAAAATAGTCTAAATATTACTGATATTCGTAGTAAAACACACAAATTTTTAAAGATTTCAAAGAGATTAACTCCACTAAATTTGAGTTCTAGTTCCACCGCTGCAATACAGCTATGACTGCTCAAGGACAATGAGAGCTTTACAGTACAAGTATGGCGGAGGAGCAGAAGGGCTTAAGGTATACTAGTACTAATTACTTCCTGCTGTACTGACCAAGAACCTGCATCTCTCTCTATGCGTAACTGAATACGATGTGTTCTTCTGATGAGCCTTTGTTGATTTCAGCATGTAGAGGTGCCGATCCCGTCACCGAAGAAAGGCGAGGTGCTTCTCAAGATGGAGGCGGCCAGCATCAACCCGATCGACTGGCCATTCCTGCCCAGAAGGTTCCCATTCATACCAGGTAAGGTACAGGCATATCTTCAGATTAAAACATCGGTACCCTTTAGGCGATTACACGATCATAGTTGAATGTGCGAACGATTGCCAATTGGCAGTTTGGCAGGCGTGTTCAGGGATTACATAGGGGTTCACATCAATTACACAGAATTTCTACTACTTAAAAGAATAAGTTGATGATGATAGTTCACCACACTTTCAGTTGGTCGTGGAATGGTGGTAGTTTATGAGCCATTCCACCACCATCCTCTTCTCATAGGCAATATGTGATGACAGGTGGATCCAACTTATCTACCGTTTCCTGCTCCCCATTCCCACCCTGAGCCTCCTTGCCTCGTGCCCCCCACACGAGCCGCCTCCCCCCCTGCTTGTGCCTCTCCACGGGTCCTCCTGTCCCACCTATCCCTCTCTCCGCCACCCCACCGCTCCCCCTGGAGCACTGTTGCTGAACAGCTCTTCTCCCCACCCCCCACATCTCCCTGGTGGAGCAGCATCGCTTGATTCCTCTTCCCCCCTAGTGGAGCGACCGACGGTCGCCAGAAGCTAGATACAGTGGTGCTATCCTCGCCGATTGACAGCCACATAGGGCCTCCTCCTCTGTCTTGTGGCAGTGCCTACGTGCTCCTCTGGTTGTGGCGGTAGGGGTAGAGGCGGTGGATGCCGCATGAGGCTAGCGGGAGTCTAGGTGGTGTCATCCTTCGTGGTTTTGCTCGACGAGCTCCACGCGTGGAGGAGGCCCTTCCATGGGTCCTCTGAGGTGAGTAGAGCTACTCCTTTGGGATGCCTGATTTGACGGCAATGCGGCAGGGGAGAGCGGTGACATGGTCGTCGATTCCTCCGTGCCTGATAGGTCTTCTCCCCTCCCCTCCTTGCCCAATTCCCTGCTCGCGCCGCTCGCCCACCTCCCTGCTCAACCGTCATGCTTTCCCCTCCCTGCTTGCACCCCCGTGCGCCCCGTCATTCTTGACTGGTGTAAGATCAAGGATAACCAACTAAAGGGGGTGAATAGAAAATTCTAAAAATCTTGCCTACTAAAACTAATTACCACAAAATAAGGCCATGCAAGGTTTCAATGCAATTTAAATCTACACAATTCTAGTATACCTAAGGCACCACAAGCACTAGCCTCTATAAATATATCTCTATCACTAGTAAATAAGACAATATTGGTAATCACTAAGCTAGAAATATAAGTGCGGAATGTAAAGGTAAAGAAATAACCACAAGATGACTCGAGAAGTTTTTTTTCTATGGTATCGAAGACTTACCAATCTTCACTAGTCCACGTTGTGGAAAGCCCAAACGACTTGGACCGGCTCCACGAATTAAGCCCCAACTCCTCAATCCACTAGTAGTTGTCATTCCTCCGCTCCGGAGATGGTGGACACTAAATCACTCACAAGTCGACGCTAGATCTCTTCACAATCTTCAATTAGAACTCTGATTGTAGATGTTGAGGTATTTCTCGAGTTGCTTCAATCAGAATTAGTATGACGTTGCTTCTACCACAACTTTCACCTTGCAAAATTCTATACTTTGAGCACCAAACTCAATGTTTCTATACTTTCTGTGAGCCAAAGTTGGACATGAAGTTTCATATTTTATTGCTTGTTTTTATGTATTTCCTTGAAGAACATTTAATTCTTTGTTCAAATGGAACTTCAAGCAGTCAGAACTTTGTCCTAATGCTGAATCTTTTTACAGAAAGGGCATGGCTGAGTATGATCCTCGTTTGGTAGCACCAACTTGTTTGTATTTGGCATCAAAGGTGGAGGAGATCACAGAGCAAGCAAGGCTTCTTGTCTTTTACATCAAAAAGATGTGTGGTAAGCCTCATGATCATATAGTGTCACGTGCCAAAATACTCTTCATGCAAACTACAGGTATGAACAGTACTCATGTACTACAGCAGACACATGGGTACTGTAGCGGACGCGTATGATGGGGTCAGATTAGTTAGGATAGAGATAAGAATAATTAGTTTTCTTATTATATGGTTTACTATTTTATAGATATATTTCATCTATTAGATATAGGCTTTTTTAGAAGTAGAGCTTATTTCTTATAGATCAAGCCGAGTTGTCCCTATAAAAAGGACAACATGTATCTATTATCATCAAGTAATGAATAATAAAGAAGTATTCTTAAGTTCCCGATTCCTAACTTTGGTCTCTCCCCTAGACCGGCTACTCTAGATCTGTTTCTTCCCCTAATCGGTGCCCTCCTTCATCTAGCTCTGTTCTATCTCGAGTCATCGTCGTATGATCTCTCTCCGACGGATGTTTATCCCGTTATGAACTAAGGTTCATGACATATAGATGGATACATTTACTTGGAGAGCTGCACTAAACATCCCCCCCCCCCCCCCCCCCCCAATTGTAGGTTCTGATGAGAAGTACCGATTTGAAATTAAGGATGTTCTTGAAATGGAAATGAAGCTCCTGGAAGCACTTGACTATTATTTGGTTGTTTACCATCCATATCGTCCTCTTTTGCAGTAAGATTCTGTTTCCCGTATCATGTGACATAACAATGGCATTTTCCACTGGAGTTAGTGGAATGAGCCCTGTATATTCTCCTGTTCTCTTAACTTTGAAACTAACTCCTCTTCACAGTCTACAGTGGTATTGACCGCTGCTTTAGTTTGCAGATTATTGCAGGATGCTGGCATAACAGATCTGACACAATTCGCCTGGTAAGCACTGCTTCATGAATGCAATGCAATGTCAAACTGAGGAGTGAATGCTGTTATTCTGCAACAGAACTTGTAGGCCTATATTATTTCAGTCACACAGTGCCCTTTCATTTTGTTTGTGAAAGTTGTTTTGAGCTTTCTATGTAAGAAAAGTTGTTTTAGATGCTTTTAGTGACATTTGGTGGTTAAAAGTCTAGACCTGTTTTTGAAACATTTTATTACACAACCAATGTTAGTATTGGAGCAAGCAGACTGCCCTTTCAGTGTTCCTTTCATGATTTCTCAACATATATGTATTTCGATTGGAATAAGAGTATTTATGTGGCATCGCCGTATTGAATATCCTTGGTAGGACCGTGGTATTGTACGAACATAGAAATAGTCAAATACCTCTGCTGAGTTTTCCTTCTCACTCTAGTGTGGTACAGTACAATTATATAGATAGCTTTTATCTGGAATCACATGGAAAAACAAATATAATTGAAATGTCTTAATTATGATTTATGTATTGTATGCGCAATCTTCAACTAGACCTATTTGTATGCTGAATTGCTGATTGGCCACTGTTACTTGTAGGGGCCTTGTCAATGATACAAGATGGACCTTATTCTCATATACCCTCCCTATATGATTGCATTGGCCTGCATATACATTGCAAGCGTTCTTGAAGATAAGGACACAACTTCGTGGTTTGAAGAGCTCCGTGTTGACATGAACATTGTAAGTGCTTTTGTTGATCTTTTCCCCATTGATTAGTTCTCTCATCATATTCATCCACTGACGTTCATTTGCAGTACTCAGGTTAAGAATATTTCCATGGAAATTTTAGACTTCTACGACACCTACAAGATTGATCCTCAAAGGGGGCTCCGTGCGGAAAAGATCAGCCCTGTGATGAACAAGTTGCCTGCAAAGGCCTAAGGCAGATTTGGTGCCTATTGCAAGCTATTTCAGTCTGTGTGTTAACTACCTTACACTTGCATAGCTCGAGTGTGTGTGACGTATCTTGGAGGAGAACTCTCTCTTACAAAGTGCCCCAGTAAACTTCTAGGACGGCATTCGGATCTGATCATGATACAGCAGATTGGCAGACCTACATTACTTTCACAATGAAGATCCGCACGTTGGGGAATAGTTTGTATGTGCTTGTAACTGTGTAATACCTGACAATGGTAGTCTTTGTATCGTTGAAAACTCCAATGGAATTATTTCAGTGTATCCCTGCCGGTTGAAGTGGATTTCAAGTTAGTTAAACCTGCATCCTTCAACATTTTTAAACTTTACTACTCGTTTGTTGCTCGATGCCATCCGTCTTTGAGCCCATCCAATGTTAACTAATGTGGGCACAGATACGCTCTCACAGACTCTGGCTGTAAGCCTGTAACTCTGCATTTCCTGCATCAGCGTCGTGCGCCTGCCGGGAGAGGCGTGGAGAGGCAGAAGCACGGCGGAGGTGGCCGCTGCTGGCACTCAGCAAGTCAGCACCACGCGACACCGGCCGTTCAGCCATCAGCCGGCGACGTCATGCCAGAGGACGAGTGGCTGCAGCTGGACGGCCGGCGTGCCCAGCGGCACGCGACGCCGGCCGTCCGGCCAGCAGCCGGCGACGTCACGAAAGACGACGAGTTCGCTTGTTCAGCCAGACCGCCTCCGGTCGTTGCTACAGTCAGCCCCAGAACGCAATGTCAGCCGTGTGGTCGCTGCCTAGCTGATTAAAATCGTGAGACATGCCAGGGAAGGAACTTAAAAGGAACAGGCAGCAATAAACAGGTAATACAGAAACACTCAACATGCAACGCGCTAGTATCAATGTATCATCTCAGCTTCAAGCTAATCCAAGTTACATTGACCAACTGTGGAGAAATGGTGCACGGCTAAATAGCCTAATACATACAACAGTATACAAGAACATTATTAGGTTGTCGGTGGCAATAAGAGGCTATAGTCAATTTTAATCCACTTCCCTCATCAGATAGTTTGTCACGAGCAACTGATGAGCTCCTGGTGATGCATTTGCATACATACATCTAGGGGATGGCACAGTGTTCCTCAGCAAAATGATCCGTTTTTCATTCTGAGACGACTTCTGATCCTAAAAATACATTTCACAGGAAGATGTTGCCAGAAGTTCCCTTGCACATCCAACGGACCTGTATTTGATGAAACTTAAGTTAACCAGATTGCCCAGAAAACAGAGAAGCTCTATCAGAGTTTGGACGGTAAATACGATGGAAATTGTTTGGAAGGTAAATGTGATGGAACTAGGTAAAGAGGACTCACCTTAACCATCAGAGTTTGGAAGGTAAATACGATGGAAATTATTCATCCTCAGGCTCCTCCGGCAAGTTGGACATTTCTTCTGAAACTGGATGGCTTGCTTGATGCACTTCGCGCAGAAGATATGGCCACAAATTGTTGTAGAGGGCTCCTCCAACTTGCTCCAACACACTGGACAGGTAAAAATTGGTTCCTTTGGAGCCACCTTAGCAGGCTCTTTGCTAGTTTTCACAACATTGTTTGACTGCCAAGATGGGATCATGTAGTAAGAGTTCAACGCAAAGCACAAGGCAATAAGCCAATAACAATTGGATACAAGGATCAAACGTATGGGGTAGCCTTTTCAGCTGGAAATATCTTCCTAGCATATGGAATAAGCATGACAGGCATGGCACTTGCGTTACAGAAGTTAAGATGATGCTTGAAATTTAGGAATGGCCAAATTGTTAGTGCCAACCAAGAATCTTAACTGACATCATCATAAAACTGCAGGTATGAGTGTTCTCTATGACTTGAACAGACCAAGGAAAACGCTGTCATTATCCTAGTCCACTAAAAGGACAACACATTTTTACCTCTATAGGAAGGCCAAAGGCATAAGTTAAGATTGAGCATGCACCAGATACTAGATGCTATTTTACATAGAGGACAAAGTGGATAACAATTAATGAGTAAACAAATTGGGCCTTAAAGCTGAGAAACTTTACTCCCATCAAAATTATAAAGTTAAATACCTGCAAGCTGGACCCTTCTTCCCTTTCTGGAGAGAGGCAATGTATTACAGGTGCAACCCTTTGACGTTTGTTCCCTGTGTTATGACAAAGACACAGCTGTATTAACATCACGAAACACTCCTAAATCATAATTGAATAAATAATTAAGCAGATAAGGTGTTGAATGGGGGGAATAGGGAATCAGATAGCATATTGATGAAAATTTTAACATTTTTCATGTATGGTTTCCAGATTCAATGTTGATTTACATGCAGAACCTTACAACAAGAAATTTAAATGGGAAATTATAAACAATGAAAACCATAAGTCCAGTTTCAGCATAGCCTATGTATCTGCTGCCACTATGAAAATAACTGATGTCCTTGTGGTATAATCAGCACTTGCAGTCATCTTAGAGGCACAGTATAAGTAATAACCAAAAATGTCTGTGTTGTTTATGAAATGGGTAAATTTCATGTAGCTGCAGTGCTACACATACTTTGACCAAATTGTCACAAAACTACACCCTTAAGGAAAATTCTCACAAAACTACACATTCTATTAAGGGAGTTTATATTAGACTGATGAAGAATTTCCCTCTCAATTTGGGTAATGTTAGAAGCCAAATTAAAGGAAAGAGTACGTAATGAACTAACCTTCCCGGCTAGCATCTGCCTCCAGATCAACTACTGCCACAGGCTGCCTCCTAGCTCTCCGGTTCCTCTGCAAAATGCGAGATACCTCAGTATATATGCCAGCAAATGATGCATCATATTTAGCATAAATGACCAAGTCATAAAATTCTTCCTTGACAGGAAAAGCTAGTGTGCCTAAGTAGCATAAGAGTACAAATAAACCCTAGTAAAAGGTGCATATATATGAGGCCTGAGCTCGGCTCGGTTGGCTGGTCATGTGGATGTGCATGCCACCCACCAGGGTTCGATCCTGGATCGAGCGCTGGGTGCCTCATTTCTCTCCTACTATAGTTCTTTAAAAAAGGTGCATATAAATAGTTATACACTGTGCTCCTTAAATATCATTCTGGACCCAATGATCACATTAACATGTACACATTATTCTTGAAAAGTGAAGAACTAGCTATTTCAATTCAAGATAACAAAATGCAATACACCTGAGGAGGCACTTGCGAAGGCGATACTGCCTGCACTTCATCTTCGAGAGCTTCCACATCAATGGGTGAGGTGCGTGCACCGGCGGAGGTTGATACCCCACGACGGCTCCCCACCACTGGGGAGCTCGCATCCAAGTTCACAACAACTTTATCAGTAGATCCATCTTGCGATTGCCTCCTTGGGGCACGCCGTGCGCTGCTGACAGTACTCATGCTATCGTTGATGCTGGTACTCACTTTTAATTCCCTTCAACTAGGGAATCAACCTGAAATTTAAGGGGATATGATTCAACTCTTACCTACTGTCACACAATAATTTGTCAACTATCAGCAGAAATTAAAACATGCCATCTTAAAACAGTGTAATAGATCAAGACACCACCACTTCGATCGAAACTTTCGACCATCTTGGCAACACCGCAAAGAGGACCAAATATAAAGAAAACAAGGAGAGAAGAAAAGAACCCTTCTCCAGAACTTCAAAAAAGCTGGTTTATGAGGAATTTTTGAAAGAAAAATAGCATTTGGGGAAGTGAAATCACACACAGTCACGAAATTGGGACATCAACCTAGCGAGTGAAATCACAAACAGTGATGAAATTGGACATCAACCTAGCGACTTGACGAATCCAATAGCCGGGTCGCCACGAAACGATCAAGCAAGATGCCCATAACAATCGTGGAAGGCGCGAAGCTCGAGAATTATACGCAGAATAATCATGAAAAAATCGAAGAAGAAAACTAAGCACGAACAAATACCCCTAGATCCCAAATTCCCACAAGAGATCGGTGGGGACTTCGCCTAGAAATGCGCGAATTCGACCTAAGAATCGGGGAACCGGCACCGCAACCGAACGGAAGAACTCATGCGCGATTAGTCCGCTAGATCAATACCTACAGCGGAGACAATCCCACACGAATCGATACGAACAGAGAGAAGACACGCATCTAGAGAGAGGAAAAATCTGCACTCACTCGAGCCCAACTCGATCGAAACGACCTGAGGAGGCCGCCGCGACCAACCCACCAAGTCAATTTTCCATTCTACTCCTCCCCCTGTATAAAAGGAGGCAAATGGGGAAGAAAAAAGGATGCGTTTCTTCCCATCTCTGGGCCCCGCTTGTCAGAGACTCATGGTTTTCGGACGCTGCTGGGTGGGGCCTCCACGTTGTGGGGCCTCGTTCTCAGTGTGTGTCGCGCGAAGTCCACGTTTTGGTGCGAGAGGAGTTGAGAACAAACCATGGCGGCTGCGCGCGACCGGCGGCGAAGCAGCCGCGCTCCCGCGGTCACGGCGACCACGGCGGACGACGACGGAGAGGAGCACCACCTCAACCCCTTCCTCAACGCCGCGCCGCCCACCTCTTCGAGAGTGCAGTTCAGGTGCGCGCTCCTCTTGCGGTTG
The DNA here is from genome assembly GCA_017311315.1 of Dendrocalamus latiflorus. Taxonomy (NCBI): domain Eukaryota; kingdom Viridiplantae; phylum Streptophyta; class Magnoliopsida; order Poales; family Poaceae; genus Dendrocalamus; species Dendrocalamus latiflorus. Next base: position 23,451,918 of record CM029673.1, read on the forward strand.
GTGGTTGTCTTGTGTTCTTGGTGCGCCTCTGGCTAGCTCATCGGGTTGTGTGGCGTGGGCGCAGGAAGGTGGCTTCGCGCGCCCGGTGGGTGGAGGAAGTCGGCGCGGCGGAGGTGGTGGATAACAAGGGAAAGCTCTGGTTGAGCACCGGTGTCACCCGGGGCGGAAAGCTATACTACAATGTCGAGGAGATCGGGTACGCCACCTGTTCGATTAAATGCCGTAACCATCCAGCATCTCCCGGATGCCTCGTACTTGACATATTGCACTTGTCTTTTAGCCGCAGTTTGCATCAGGTTCACAATGCCACACTCATGAAGTTCTGAACTCATTGCTTATGGATTATGCATGAATCGCATGGCATGGCTTTTCTTTTCAAATACTTCGGTTTGCAAGTTGAGGCTTGTTATCTGATCAAACTATGCAGGTTCTTGGCAGAAAGAGGGGCATTGGTTCTTCTCGACGATGAAGATGAAACAATAGGAATGGAGGATATCTATGAAAAGATTGCTGGGGGAAATTATGGGTGCTCCTGGGATGCCTTTCAAGCTTATAAGCACTTGAAGTTGCTTGGATATATTATTGGACGATATGGTGTTCCCTGGACAATTAAGCATAGTCGTACTTGTGGCGTCACTGATTCCCCCACGAGTATGCTTGACGTTGATCAAAGTTTCAATAGAGCCGATGGTGCCTGCAATGACATAACTAAACTGCTCAAAGAATTGCACATAGATGGGATATATCCATCCTTTGAAGTGTATCTACCAAACAGCAAATTTAAAAAGTCATCCCCAGGAATCCCTAGTTTCCTCATATGCCTGTTAAGGTAATGTTACATTTCAAGTCACTTGATCACGCATTCACGCTTATAAATTAGTGCAGTTTCGTCTTACAATAGTTCATGTCCTACGGGTTTTTTAATATTTTAATGTTGGGTCACAGGATTCAACTTCATTCAAAAGTGCTTGAATTACCGAATTATTTATCTGTTGACGTGAATGCATCATGTTTTTGGTGGTTTGTTTTATATGATTTTAGTAACATCTTGTTTGAAAATGCATGAGTGCTCCTGGCACATGTATGGTCTGAAACTTTTGTATATTTAGGCATGCAGGATGTGTGTATATTTATAACGTGTTGTTATTTGTCTTTGTGTTCACATAGATTCTTTATTTCTCTTGTATATCCACTCACAGTGGTTATCCATGTTCGAATGAAGTCAATTCAAGCTTAGTATCAAAGCTGATGGGAAATTTGTGGTTTGTAAATGGATTTATAGCTAGTTGGACTCTGTCTTGGCATCAAATAATAGTCATGATTTCTTATATCTACATGCTCATCATGTCTCCATCGGTTGCGACTTATCACAAGTTCTTTTCATTTTCTCCACCAACTTTTTTTCAAAGCAAGAGATAGCTGATTGTGAGCATAGTAGGTACAGAGACACGTGAAATCATAAATTGCAGAGAGAAAAACTATAATATAAGTCATAAAAGTTGGTAAGGAGATACACAAAACGTCACAGTATATGGATAAAATTCACAACGATATAGGGTTTAGCCGTTTAGGGTTGGCCTCACATACTCTACTGATTGACATTTATTTCTATCGTAACTTATTGTTTTTTCAATTTGGTGCAGGGATAAGCCGCCCTCAAGGGATGAATTGGAAACCGTGGAAAACAAGTTTGAGGGCATTCCTCTAAAATTTTGTCATGTTAATAATGGACGGGTCAGCTTTCTTTCCTTCGACAAAGTTACTCTTCCTAGTTTGCCCTGAATCCTGATGGATAGCAGCAGGAATATTTTATTAGTTTTCGCTTGTTGTCGCTGATCTTGCAAGCTATTATCTCAGTCTGTAGCAGGATGTATTTTTTTTCCTCGACTGAAGCATGATACAAGTTATGTTCTGCATGTATTGGACTAATGGTTGCCAATGCCAGATAATATGTTAAAGTTACCCACTTGTCCTTGGTACATCAGATGTTGCGTCTCGGGCTGAACTGGTCCCATGTGGGCATGTTTGGTTGCCTGCATGCATCTTGGTCTGCATCAATTCATGCAAGAGACATGTGTTTGGTTGCCTGATTAGCTCTCAGAGCCAGGCTCATCTGGTGCAAAAATTCATCCGGAGCCAGGCCAGAGGGAAACGAAGCGAGCCACCTTCGCTCGTCAGCCTGGGCCAACTGATGCAAGCGCGCGGTGCGTTGGGTGCACGCGCCGAGCCAAAACAGCCCGGTCAACCCGCGGTGAGGAGACCGCGTCCCCATTTGCGAAGGCCCCCGCGCCCCCATTTGCGAAGCCAACGCTAGGGTTTCCCTCGTCAGGGGATTCCCTCGGCGGCGGCGGTCTCCTCCCGGTCGGCGGCGGCGGCGCTCTCCAACCGGTCGGCGGCGGCGACGCTCTCCTCCCAGTCGGTGGCGGCTTCCTCCCGGTCGGCGGCGGCGACGCTCTCCTCCCGGTCGGCGGCGGTCTCCTCCCGGTCGGCGTCGGCGGCGTTCTCCTCCCGCTCGGTAGCGGCTTCCTCCCGGTCGGCGGCGGCGACGCTCTCCTCCCGGTCGGCGGCGGTCTCCTCCCGGTCGGCGGCGGCGACGCTCTCCTCCCGCTCGGTTGCTGCTCCACCGCTCGGTGCCGGCTTCCTCCCGCTCGGCGCCGGCACTGCTCTCCTCCCGCACGGCGGCTACTGTCTCCACCACCGCTCGGCTCCGCTTCCGCTCCTCCCTCTGGTCTTCACCACCTCCTCTCGCTCAGAGGTGCCGCCAACAGTCGTCACCACCTCTGCTCTTCGCCGGATCTGGTATTGAGTACTGAGTAGTGCTTTTCTCCTGACTGTAGGGATGCACATGAACATACAACTGCCTGCTAGTGCTATTTTGTTGAAAAAACTAGTGACTTACAGAAGTATTTGATGCTGTTTTATTAATAGATGGATGAACTGCGACGTAGGCGACGGGACCTAATTGCTAAGGCAGCAGCTTTAGTTTCTGTCATGTATGCTTACCTTGTTTTTGTTGTAAGAAGTGCTACACAACGTGGCCCTAGGATAAGCTATGGCCCAATGTTAGAAAGGGACATAGCTAGACAGTCTAATTTGCGTTTCATCTACCATTCAGATGATACACACTGCTTGGACCAACTTAGAATGAAGAGGGCCCCATTCTTTCAGTTGTGTAACTTGTTTCGTGAGAGAGAACTATTGCGAGACAGTATACATAGCTCAGTTGAGGAACAAGTTGCCATGTTCCTTCTTATTGTAGGCCATAACCATAGATTTAGGGCCTTGCAACCTACTTTTAGGCGGTCCATTGAAACCATCAGTAGGTATTTTAGAGAGGTCTTGTATGCGGTTGGTGAGCTGCGTAATGAGATGATCACTCCCCCGTCAACAGACATCCACCCTAAAATTGTTGGAAACAGGAGATTCAACCCCTACTTTAAGGTAAATACCTAGTGTCCAATCTGCTCAATAGCTTCATTTTTCATCTTGGAAATATGTCATAACCTTATTTTGGTTACTAGGACTGCATTGGTGCAATAGATGGAACCCATATCCTTGCTAGAGTTCCAACAACTTGGGCTCCGGCTGGTTATGCTGCTAGACCTGGGTTCCTTCCACCATACCGTGGGTGCCGATATCACTTGAGGGAGTTTGGAGGGAGGCATCACCCACGTGACAAAGGGTTCAAGGAAGTGCACCTGAACCAAGTTAGTAAGGCTTTGAGTGAGCACTATGGGCTCGACATTAGTGGAACCCAAGTGTATAACCATCTTCGCAAATGGCGTCAAAGATGGGTACGCATTACTAGACTCCGAGACCTTAGTAGGGCTCAATGGGATGATCAAACCTGCACGATACTCCTAGAAGAGGAGCACTACATGGGCCATGTTAAGGTTTGTAAACATCTATCACATGAACTACTAAAAGAGCACTACATAAATCCTTTCACTTATGCTTTCTTAATTCCTTTCCTATAGGACCATCCTAAGGATGCTGACTTTCTCAACGTGCCAATAGAGAACTACTCACAGATGGCCACCATATTTGGCAACGGGCAAGCCACAGGGAGATTTGCAATGGGTTCCAATGAGCCTCTTGGAACACCGGCTGACATGGCTGACAGCCAAGTGAATAATGGTGAAAATGGGGGGGTTAGTGTTGAAGAAATTGATGTGGCTGTTGGGGGTGGTAATGGTGCTAGAGCTAGTGGTGTTGGTCCTCCTCCAGAAATGAACCCATCAAATGACGTCAGTGGTGGATCTAGCTCACTTAAGAGAAAAAGGGCCCCTGTTATGTCTGAGGAAGAAGTTACCCTCTTCACAAACATGACCGCTGCTGTGAATAACGTGGCTGTAGCCATAACTTCTACAGTTCATGCTGAGGTGCATCCTGACCTGTACAATGCAGTGGTAGATCTCCCTGGCTATAGTATGGAGGCACTGCTGCATGCTCTAACTCATTTGACTAACAACAAGGCAGAAAGCCTAGTCTTTCTGCAAATGAGCCTGGTGCATCGTGTGCTTTGGGTTAGGTATTTCCTAACCCAGCGTTTCCCTCATTTGGTACCAGCTGACTAGTTATCTAACTATTTGGAGAGGTGGTTATACACCTTGCTATGTATCTATAAGCACTAACACACTGGTGGCTGTGGTGGTAGTGGGACACCATATATTTTGTATAAATCTAGGCCTACTTTTGTGGTGGTAGTGGGACAACATATCTTTTGTTATGATCAAACTACTGCTTTTAGTACTATTGGTGATAATGAAACTACTGGTTGTGTATGTACACATTGATGCAGTGTTGTTCAGAATCCCTTATTCTTCAGCTGTTCAGAATCTGATTTGGGCCATTTGGCATCGGTTACTAGTGGTTTATTCCCTCCATTTTAATATGTTGATATGTACCAAATCATTATTGTGCTGTACATATGCATGTGTGTGTTCTTTCTTGTAGTGGACGAAGATCCTGACAGCAACTGGCAATTAGTTTCAAATTACATTCACTGACAGCAACTGGCAACCAGTTTCAAGATTACATTCAGACGAACAAGAAGTCTCAACCATATGATTTTCATATTATTAATGGGGTGTTCGGAGTATTTCTCGGTTAAACTGGAAGTGATTTGTCATAATGAATCAAATTCCTGGAGAATGTACAATTTCAGGGGATATAAGGTCCAAGTCTTGCTATGTGGTTCTTAGATACCCTTTAATTGCATTTCAAATCAAATGGTTTAGCTAAACTTTCGCTTGATGTGTACTTTGTACAGCGTGATTACCGTGAAATAAATTGGCAAAAATAGTACTCTGCACTTCTACAGCTTCTTTAGATGTAGTAAAATTTCCCTTGAATATATATATTTTTTGTGTTGCATACTTTCGCAGTCTGGTAGTCTTACTGCTGCCATCTTGATTATGGTATCTTGGTTCAGATTTATAATTTTCTCATTTAAAAATGGTCTATCAGTTTTGTTTAAATATTGATAACACATGTGCATTTTTATTTATCGATCAGACGATCAATACATCTGGCGGAGTGCTGCGTTTCAGTTTGTATGGTAGCCTTTGTCTGATTTCTTTTAACAGGATATAATTATGCTAAATCAAATTTTCTTCATAGTTTCTTTGCAGCAGAGATGAAACCTCATATGTGTTTCCTTTGACATGTCACGTAACAGATTGATCACAATACAATTATTATAAACAAGTATTTTTATTGAACATTTTTTGTACAGCTATTATGCATGTTAATGATGCAGAAAGAACTTTGCCAACTACAAAACAAAGAACCAGATCATAAGCTACAAAAAATAATTGCCAACTAGCCAAATTTACTTCACCTTGCCATATGTGGAGGTAACTTCACCTTGCCATATGTGGAGGTGAGCATACTCCATACAGATGTAGCCAACCAAACACAATCTCTTGCATGCAATAGTCTCAGCAATCCACTTGTTCAGGCAACCAAACACCATCTTTACTCATGCAGCTTCAACAGATACAGGCAACCAAACAAGTATATTTGCATGTGCCCAACCAGGCTCAGACTAGCCAGGATGAGCCATGCGAGCTGGGATGAGAAGATGCGGGTAACCAAACAGGCCCTGTGTGAACCATTGATTTTCTGGATGCTGTCATAAGTAACATGTTTTCTGCAACCATGGTGTCACAAAACGATCGCTCTCCTACGCGGTTAGCTTCTGAAAGGGCAATACGACTAGCTAGCCAGAAGAAAAAAAAAGATGGGCGACTTGACGAGCTGCAGCACAGCCGCATGTGCTGTCCAGCACTCCAACGCGGCACAGGACGGTGGGGCCGTTGCTGCCTTGTCAAGCTCGTCCGTCCATCCTCAGTCGCGCCATTCCGTCGAGCTACAGTAGCACGATAGACAAGAGGCAAATTTGAAAACAATGGTTATAGGGTATGTTCTTCTCGGCTTCTAAAAATTAATTTTTGGTTTTTCTATAATAACTATAAATAGAGTATTTTTTTAAAAAAGTATGGTCTATTAGTTAATTATAATATATATTGTACTAACTCTATTTATATCGGCAAAAACTGCACATGAGTTTCTGTTACTCTATAATCTCTCATACGAACAGTCCGAAAGCCATAAGCAACAGCAAAAATCATAAGCTTTAGTAAGGAATAGAACATATAGTGACAGATATACGAAGGCTTCAGAAATTTGGGAAGAGACCGTGAGTTCTTACTCTCACGGCTTTCCTACTCCTCCCTGTGCCCAGTGCTGTTCCACGCAGCGCTTGCTTGCAAAGCATGCTGTTTTACAACCAGAGTCCTGGACTGACACCTCGCTCCCGCTTGCAGCCACGCGCGGACGGGCGCGGTTCGGCACGCGAGGCGTCGCCGTGTCTGGCCCTGCTGCGAGTCTCGTGGCCGCGCGCAATGCGAGACGCGCGGGGTGGGGCACCCAGCCGATTGCGCGCATGCAGGGACGAGCACGAGCTCCAAGTGCGTGGCAGAGGGCCGGCAGACGTACAGGCCGTATCAAGTTCTCAAGTTATAGCCCCTTTTTTTCTACTTAATATTTTCAATTTTTTACAGTCTTCAAAATATGTAATAAATTTTGTGTGCTCTATTACTTCACAGGTATAAACCTATATACATATATATGGGCCACATGGGCCGGCAAGGGCAAAACGCCCCACATTCTCAACACTCCCCCTTAAGATGGGTAATATATATCTATCATCCCTATCTTGTCACATGCCGACAAATGCTCCTTAGTTCCCAATCTCTTTGTTAGACAATTAGCTATTTGTTCTTCAGAAGTTACATGACTCAACTTCAAAATACCCTCATTAAGTCTGTCTTTGATGAAGAATCAATCTATCTCCACATGTTTCATTCAGTCATGCTGAACTGGATTATTTGCAATGTTGATTGCTGACTTATTGTCACACCAAAGCTTTAACATCATGTAATAATGCATTCTTCACATCAAGTTGATATAAGGGCCAATTACGATTTGCTACACATGGTATCAACGTTCTCACTGTACTCATTTTTGCCACTGGTACAAAGGTCTCATCATAGTCAATTCCATATGTCTAACTATAACCCTTTGTAACGAACCTAGCCTTGTATCTTTCAATCTTTCCACTTGGGTCTTGCTGCACTGTGTAGATCCACTTGCAATTAACCCCTTTCCCATTGGGAGAGATACAAGCTCCCAAGTTTTATTCTTCTCTAGAGCTGTCAATTCCTCCAACATGGCCTCATGCCACTTGGGATCTTGCTTCGCAACTCTCCAATCAGTTGGGACTACCACAGACTGTAGTGAAGCAATAAAGGCTTTGTACTCTGTGACAAAGAATCATATGACACATAATTCGTTACATCATGTTCGAAGCCATACCTTAGAGGAGGTTTTTCTGCACTAGCTCGTGGTTCTTTTCTCAAGGCAATAGGCAGATCCGTGAAATCATTTGTAGCACGTGGCTCATCATTAGATAAGTCACCACCTTCAACAATCGTTGGAACTTGTTGTGTCTCCTTGAATACACCCTTAGATTTTCTTCCTCATTGACTCTTCTCCACCTATTATCAGCACCTTCGATAGCCACTGGAACCTGTTGATGCCTCCTTGAGTACACCATTAGATTTTCTTCTTCATTAACTCTTCTACACCTATCTCCCTCCATAGGACATGGAATTGAACTGACGACAACCCTTGGTTGCTCACCTTCCTCAATCTTTGAGGCTTCCAGCTCCCCCTCTCGACTAGCATCATCCATGCTAGGAGAGTCGAGGTCAAATTGGAGTGAGCCATATTGGCAGAAGCGCTGGATACAATCGCAGTTCTTTCGTCTTTGTTTTCTAATTTTTCTACTTTCTTCTTTAGCTGTCTCAGCTCCTCTAGCTCTGGAACTGAGACCTCCACACATTCAGGCAACTCTTCTTCAATCATTACAAAGTTCACCTTGTAGCAACTCTTGTCTCCCTTGCTTCTACCTCCTTTCCGCCCACCCTTAACATAGACCTGATCTTTATCCCGATTAAGCTTGCAGGGATGGGGACAGTTACGGCTCAGGTGATCCATCTCACCACAATTAAAACAATCTCTTATTTTAGTTACTGAAAAGATAGGACTAGCAATTGGCAATGTAGTGCTTGTCATCACCTTTAGTCTAATCTCTTTTTGTGCAATAGCTACAATTGCTTCCTCTAGTGTAGGAAGAGTAGGCTGATGAAAAATAGTAGCTCGCCTTCCATCAGATCTTGGGTTTAGCCCTTTTAAAAACGCAATCATTCGTCTACGTTCAATCCACTTCTTAACAGTGGATATGCAATCTACATAAGGTAACTCAAGATGATCATAGTGATCTAAATCACCCCACAATCGTTGTAGCTCTACAACATACTCCATTACAAGGCTCTCCCCCTATCTCAGATCATTAACCCTCTCCTGTGTCTCAACCATCAGCATTATATTCCCTTCTTCTGAGTACAATTTTAACAAAGTTTTACGTACCTCAGCCACATTTGAGATGGTTTAGACAGTTGTAGCAATAGTCGAAGACACCTAACTCAACAACCACGCCCCACCAGTGAGTTGGTAGCACTCCAAGTTCGCCATTCTGCACCCGTCTTGTTCATCAACTCAGTTGATTCTCCTTTGACAAAACTCTCCAGCCCTTTTGTCCTTGGATCAACAGTGCCCTCCGTGGCCATTTAAAGTAATTTCTCACACCCTCCAACTTAATATCATTTGGCATCAATTCTATTTTCTACACTATCTCAGCATGAGGAACAATTGCCCTGTCTGAGGACAATACCCCACCCATCTTCTCTGTGAGAACTGAGAAGTTGTGCCAGCTTCTCGAGCGCATGCTGCAATCCTTGATTCTCCTCCATTTCTCGATTTCTACTAGAGAAAACAGTAGCAAGGGAATTACAATGCACCTCAAATTTGAAGCAATTGATACTGCTCGAGAGAGAGGATCACTGGCGTCTACTCCACTCCCCGCCATTGCCTCAAATCCCAGCACCACTTCCTCTGCCGCTCCTACTCCACCACCAGCTCCTCCACCTCAAAGTCGATCCCAGTAGCCCACTGGCTCCTGCACCTCAAAGCTGAATCCCAGTAGCCCACCGGCTCCTCCACCTCAAAGCCGCCTCTTGCTCCTCCACTTGCGCCTTTGCCAAATCCGTCGCCCACTGCTTCGGTCTCCTTCGTGTCCGGTAGCCCCAAACATAGCTAAGCAGCTCCAGCGTCAGCGGCACCCCCTGCGGTCGCTCCACCGCCCACTGCCTCGGCCAGTCGGCTACCATCACCGCACCTCCTCCAGTTGGCTTCTTGGCCAGCAGTAGCTCCTCCAGCCGCCTCCTCTTGCTCCCTTCCGCTGCGACCAGCCATGCGTGCCACCTGCCGATGCAGCTCCCCCTTGCACGAGCTCCACGCACCTTCATGCGCCACTTGCGATGTCGCCCTCTACCATGCGGGCTCCGCCTATTTTGACGCAGTCGACCGACGCCGCCCTCGCACAAGCTCCGTCCTAGGGTTTCACCGGTGCGGTGTCGCCCCCATCACCAGGCTCTGATACCACGTGGTAAAATTTGTGTGCTCTATTACTTTACAGACATAAGCCCCATATACATATACATGGGCCACATGGGCGGGCAAGGGCAAGACGCCCCACATTCTCAACAAGATACAACTTTAGCTACTATATTTTATAACTTTACACTAAAATATGCTAATAAAATTGTAATATTATGAAAGCATTTTTAATGATAAATTTAATGATATTATTTTTATATAACCACTCTAGATAATTTTAAATCTATTGATGATCAAACTTTAAAGTTAAGTAGAAAGAACGAAGAAAGTATAACACCACGAAGAATGATCAAATTTATCTGAAACTGTGCTCCTGAGCCTCGACGTGACGATGGACTAATACAAATCCTACATGACAATCTCGTAGCTCAGAATGTTTTGTACTAAAGAAGCAAACGGCCGCAGCTTGACAGCTTCTGCCTTCTGAACCTCCGAGTGACCTTCGAGCTGCTACAGTACAACCTGTTTCAACTTTGGCTGTATCTTGAAGCTGCACCAGCCCTTTCCTCGCTATTGATTGTTCTTTCCCCGTTGCAAAGCAGATAAACATTTCAATGGACAGCTGTACCTCAAACGAACTAAAATGTGGACTTGCCTGCGTTCTCAGAAAAGTTGCCGAATGGATTTTCAGGTTCTGTAGTTGTGTGTGGAATCACATCTAGTCTTTGCTTCTTGTTTACTATTGGTGATCTTGTTTCAGTGGACCTAACAGTGACTTTCGGATTTCCAACTGCGATGGAAGCCACTCTCTTGTCTCAGGCTTGAGATCCGGGCGTGGAGTTGAATGCACATGGGTAGCAAGCGTGTCAGGAAGAGAACTAGAACTGTTTCCATTCACCAATTGCCTCCCACTTCGAGAATCTTCAGCATTACTGCAATGGCTAGTTTCTTGTTGGTTTGCCAGAGCAGCATCAGGTTGCTTGGCTGGGGAGTTCGACTTTTCATGGTCTTCCATCTCTGAAAATTTGTCACAAGTAGCATTAAAAATCACAAATAAAGGAGCATAACTGTTCTATTAAATACATGACAAACAATTGGTTTTGAAAAATACAAAATTTTTGCTTGGTTCCATAAAACAATAGTGGCAATTGAATATCCAATTGGAACAGGCCCCTAAAAGATATTTTAAGATTATCAAAAGAGCTAATCTCAGGTTGCACCATACTTGCAATTTGCAAAACATGTATTCAGTCAGCATCACATTAGGTATAATTCAGCCAGGCTATATGATGTTAATATAATAGGGCTACAGGGAGGTCATAAAAGGGTTGTTCGGAGCCTTAGAAACTATAAAGATGTGGGATAGAAACATGTATTACATAAGTTTGTCTTGTTAAAAAATGAGACATCCTTTTTCATGGCGTTCTGAGATACCTACTTATAGGCTGTAGTTATGAAAAGATTGCTTACATAAATATTCCTATTTAGGGCTTGTTTGGGACTGCTTCACTCCAGCTTTTTCAACTCTGCTTCAAGCTTGTCTAGCCAAACGGGTCCAACTCCAAGAACTCTGCTCCAAGAAAAAGGTGGAGTTGAAGGCCTACTCCACGTTTTTTCTGGAGCTCCTCAAGGGGTACTCCAGAAACTGAAGTTTTGTATCTCCGCATGGAGTTGAGGGAAAATTACCCACCACTGCCATTACACAATTCCTCTCCTCCGTACCGATTCGATTTCTTTTCCTTCTCCTCCCCACCCACCCGCGCCGCTCCTCTCCTCCGCCCCCACCCGCGTCGCTCCTCTCCTCTGCCCCCACCCGCGCCGCTCCTCTCCTCCGCCCCCCCCCCCCCCCCCCCGCGCGCGCAAGGCCTTCAGGAAGATCCATGTCAGGCTCATCAGGGAGCTGGAGAAGAAGTTCAGTGGCAAGGTGAATTGTGCATGCTTTCTTTAGCTGCTGTTTTACTTCGATTACGTGCTAGTACGCTATTACCTGATCAATTTAGCAGTTTCTGAATGTTGGATGCGAGGCTGCGCGCTGTAGCAGTGTAGTATGTGTTGTGCGTGCTTTAGTTGCTACTCAAATGCTGAAAATACTGCCTTGTAGTGCTGAACAATTGAAGGTACCCGCTGAGTATAATTGGTCATATTAGAAAGTGGATTACAAAATTCTTGGTGCCAGATCATGCGCTGTAGAAACCGTTGGCCAAAGTTTTGCTATGTTTCCGTATAACTGAAAGATTGTGTAAACTGTATAAGAGATCATTCATAAAAAAATAAAATAGTTGAATTGATCATGTGTTTCACTGCACGCAGGATGTGGTCGTTGTTGCAACAAGAAGGATTGTGAGGCCGCCCAAGAAGGATTCAGCTGTTCAGCGCCCTCGCACCATAACCCTGACTGCTGTTCATGATGGTATCTTGGAGGATGTTGTCTACCCAGCTGAGATTGTGGGGAAGCGTGTCAGATATCGCTTGGATGGTGCCAAGGTCATCAAGGTAGATTTTATTATATCAGATGTTTCTTATCTTAGATGGAATGAGATTAGGCAAACCAGTCCAGCAACATTTGGCGCACAACATTCAGTTTGATGGGCTAGCTAACTTATGACCTTTTGTTGTTATGTTCTTTCAGATCTTCTTGGACCTGAAGGAGCGCAACAACACCGAATACAAGCTGGAGACCTTCACTGCAGTCTACCGTAGGCTTTGTGGGAAAGACGTTGTCTTTGAGTACCCTGTGACGGAAACTGCTTGAAGACGTATGCCTTGGATATCTCCATTTTCATTTCTTTTGAATCCAGGTGTTTTGGTTGAGGTCTCAATTAGTTAGCTCTCTATGTATTCCAGAAACCATAGTTTTGATGCAACATGGAGATGGCAATGGACGTGAACAATGTTAAAGTTTTGAGTATTTAAATTATAGACCTGTGCTCGGTTAACTTGTTGCAATTTATTGTTTGCTGTGGAATGTGCTCAACATCTGTGCTAGGAAAACAATTCCTTATTACAGTGTTCATGTTGGCTTGCTACTTTGCTAGTAACGAATCACTAGTTGGCAGCTTGTTTGTGCTGCCATCAGCCGTTAGTAACGAATCATTCCACCCCTAGGCTAGTGCTATGTAGCTCGGTCGGTCCTGATGTTGGTCTCACTGAGCTACTCTCTCCATCTTACTCTCCCTCTCCTTCCCTGACCTTGGTGACCGAGCAAGCCATGCAGTGGCCATGTCCAAGACGGCAGCGGCGTAGCTGCGGCTTCGTCGGAAGTAACATCCCCTTTCCTAATTTGTTTCTTCTTATAGCTTCCTTCTCTAGTTTGCTTTGAATGTTCTGGTGGATTTCTAGTTGTCAACTGCTATTTCTCTAGCTTGGAGCTAGAATTATGTATCGGAACACTTGCATTCGTAGTCATTTTGGTTTAAACTACTCTCTACTTATCTATGGACAATTATTTGTATTCGAATGATGGACTTTGTTAATTATCTATCACGCACGTTGCAATTTATGGGACAAAAGGATGGAATTATTTGACCAAAATATTTGTTTTTTGGTTTTCTCGAATAAATTAATTGCGATTATAATATTTTACATCATATTTCAATTGGCAACAAAAAAAATTCAGTTACATATGCTCCGCAGACATCAAAACATACACCAAACATCATTCAGGGGGGAATTTAACTTTTTGCCACTCTGAAGATTGGCCAATTACCTCTCTCACTTACATGCGGGGCCGTCTGAGTCACTGACAACGGGCCAGGGTGGCAAATCTGTTGCCACCCTACTCGTAAGAGTGGCAAATAATTAAATTATCTTCATTCAGGGGCACATTGGACCTTTCTCAGGGAAACCTCACATTCCTGGAGCTGGAGCTAGCTGCGTGCCAAACAGAACCACCTGCTCCAGGAACTTCACAGTGGAACTGCTCCATAGTGGAGTTGGTGGAGCAGAGCTGAAAAAACTGGAGCAGAGCAGTCCCAAACAGACCCTTAGATATATTATTGTAGATGCATTCAATATCCTCTTGGAGCAGATACATAGCCGTACGATTACTAGCCTTTTTTTGTGTGTGATAGACCGACTAGGCCTGTGTGTGTGTGGGGGGGGGGGGGGGGGGGATCCCCCGAACAACCCTGTGATGGCCCATGGGGTTTTGGAGTCCATGCAGATGGACAATGCAGCTCAACTACCAAGATTTAGGAGTATCATCTGTTTACTTTCCTAATCTTCAGCAGAACATAGCCCTTTTAATTAGGATTAATATTTGGCAATCAAGCTACCATTTTAGGCCATGTTACAAAGCTCAGGATTTGAGATGTCCTGGGCCTTAAAGGTGCCAATAATAAGAGCATTGCACAGTTACCTTAATACTCGGGCGGCATGCCACCATCGTGGACCAGAATAACACGTATATGCTGTTTCAAAGAAAACAAAAACCCTTCTCTAAGCCCTTAAAAAGACAAGGTTTGTATGTACAATTATTCTCTCCATTATGCACATATGAGCGCAGTACATTCCTGTTAAGTAGTCCATTCGTCACTACTGGCCATGGACCCTGTATTCTTGCGTGCTAAACGGCAATTCTCCCAGCTATGTGTTTGTCAGCGCCCCAGCAACTCTCCAAAATTCCACTTCGCCGCTGCTGCTGCAGCCTGCCAATTTCTCCATGGATCCAGCCCTCTTTTGGATCCAGCCATCATGCGTGCTGTCGTTGTTCACAAAGACAAGCACGCAGAGATTAAGTTTTGTCTGTCTGTCCGGGGGTCGCATAGCCGATTTGAACACCTGTCGATGCCCTGTGGACTCTGGGCATAAGTAAAAGTATATATTTTAGGTGCATATCATGATTTATAGTTACGATTAATAGCTTTTAGCTCTGCGCTTGAACACCTGTCGATGCCTGTGGACTCTGGGCATAAGTAAAAGTATATATTTTAGCTACATCTCATGATTTATAGTTATGATTAATAGCTTTTAGCTCTGCGCTTGTACGAACGAACTAAAAGCATATAATCTGTTTCAAAAAGAATGTCCCGATAAGTCTTTTAGAAAAGACGGTAGAGAAACAGTTTCATTTGTTTGTTGAGAAAAACTGTAAGCCATAAACTGAAAAGAAGAGACTTAAAATTCATAATTGCGTCCATGTGTTTGACCATTTTGTATGATAAGGTAGCGCACGAGTGGTGAACGGGCATGATGGTGAAGTTAGCTTACCCAACAAGATCTAATCGAAGCACACACATTGCTCAGTGCATGCATGGGTGTTTATGTCCTATAATATATGAGCATTTGGCTTTTTATCGTGCCAGTGTCTGTGGCTCAATTCTAGTAACTAGTAAGCATTCTAAACTTCGAAAGGTAGTACAAGTGATAAAATTGGTTGCACTATAGGTTAATGTTGATTAGCTCTATGCATCCTCTGCCTTGCAGTTCAAACGGGGCTGACGTGCATATCATCCAACTAGTGGCGGACGGTCTAGATCATGCACAGGCGGCCAGATTGGGGCTCATGGGAGATGTGTAACGAGCCTGTTCTTTTCGACTGCGGCTTATGATTTTTGGCTGAAAGTTTTAAATTTTAGCTGTTTACGGTACATATTACGGAGAGACAGATACTCACTTGCGATTTTGGCTGGTACAGATATTGAGCTTTTAATGTGTAGATCGTTTAACTTGTAGACCCCGTTTTGAGAAAATACTCCGTTTGAAAGTTAGGTATTGTAGTAAAAATCAAAAGCCATCAGCTTTTAATTTAAAAGAACAGGCCCTATAGAAGATAGAACTACGACTAAACCTTATAGGTGCCTGGCCGGTCAAATTCAGCTTTAGCTTCTTACCATTTCATTTTTTTCATTCCTTTTTTATCTTTTGTTCTTTTGCATTATTTGTAGAGATATAGTAATATTTGTCTTTTTCTCTTATAAAATGTGATTTCAACGGGCCGTGAGAATACGGTTCGGCCGAGTCAACATCATCAGAAACGTATCAGGTCGGGCAGATGGCCTGCAATTCATCTCATCCCTGTCTTCTCCGGCAATGACAGCACCCCTGCAATTAGAATTATCTGATGCGTTGAACAGAGGGAACGGGTAGAGTTTTTAATGAACCCCATGCACTGGCAATGCACGAGCAGCCAGATCCCACGCATTGTAGCGCGCGTACGTGTCCTGCAATCTGGAACACCGAAATATTCTGCCCGATTAATTCCCAGCATTTACACCAGATTGTAAGGATCTCAATATACTGGATTACTAGTATCCTGGAGGAACAGAGAATTTGATCCAAGGAGTTGGGATTCAACATGGAATTTGATCCAATAACATGCTCTGCTCAGTTGAATCTTTTCAGTTTTCCAAGAACAAGAAACAGGAAACAGGACAGAAAGAAAGCAGAAATTTATCTACACCGAATGCTACCTCGAATCGGCAGAAATGGCTGGATTCAAGCTTCCAAGCAGGTTCTTGCACAAAGAATCGCCGTCACCTGCCGCGGTGGTGAAGGGAGCAAGGTGAGCGGGGGAGGTGGTCAGAAGAGGTTGAGGACCTCGTGGATGGCGGCGTTGCAGAGCGGGCAGCGGCCGCGGCCGGCGCGGAGCTCGCGGGCGCAGGCGCGGCAGAAGGTGTGGCCGCAGGGGATGAAGGCCGCGCCCTTGCCGCGCACCATGCACACGCAGCACCGCCCTCCGACGCCGCCGCCGCCGCCGTCACCCTTCCTCCCCTCCTCCGACTCCGCGTCCTCCTCCACGCGCTTCGGCTCGCCGCCGCCGCCGGCTGTCATCCACTGCCGCTCGGCCTGCTCCAGCAGCGCCATCAGCGACACCCTCCCCCTCTGCGCGGCCGACGCCGACGCGATGGTCGCCGCACCGCCTGCGACAGGCGCCGTCGTGGACAGGCCGCGGCGCGTGGGGCCAGAAGAGGACGGGGGAGGCGGGCGTTCGTCGACGTCGCGGATGACGTCGAGGAGCGTACGGCGCCTCCCCGCCGCGGCGAGCTGCCTCCCGTCTCCTTCGCCGTCGTCGCGGAGCTTGAGGAGGTCGCCGAGGTTGGAGGAGGCGGCGAGCGTGACGCCGCGCCGCAGCGGCAGCACCCTCGGCCCCTCCATTTCCTGCGCAAACTCTGGAGGAGAAGCCTACGCCCGTGTGGCCGTGTGGACTCAAGACGCATACATACACAAGCGCCTCCTGAATACTAGTAGCAGTAGTATCCAGTTATCCTCTCCAGATTGGCTCGGACTCGACTCGGCTAGTCGGCTTGCCTTGTCGTCCTCGCGTAATCGTGTAGTGCTTCTACTTTTCTCTTCCGTTAGAAAGCATGCATGCGTTGCTTTGTGGTGGCGATGGCTGACACAGTTGGTTTTGGGTTGGGCGCCACATGAATATGACCTCGTTTTAACTATATTAAACAAGTAAAATTTTATATAAAAGATAAAAAAGATAATAAATTATCTCTTATGTAAGAGACGATTTAAGTCTATAAACCAATACAAATAAGGGTTTTGTTAAACATCATCCATATGTTTTCTTTCTAATTATCATCTAGATTTAGAACCATTAGATTAGAGATCCAATAGTCATGAATTCTCCCCCCTCTCCCTTAAATTTTACCCTCTCCCCTTTGAAAAAATTTCCCCCTTCAAAAATAAGAGGCTCTTTGATTTCTAATTTAAAGGTCATAAATTTGAATGATAATTAGGAAGAAAACATCCGGATGATGCCTAGACACTCCCTACAAATAATAAGAGGGTGTGATACAAAAAGTTATGATAAAAATAGTATAAAATAGTTAAAAAATAATTTATTGTTAAAAATGTTGTCTTTAGTACTGCTTTTCCAATAAAGTGAAAACCTTATGGATAAATTTAAAAGATAAGTTATTATTTATGTCCTTAGCTGTGCTGCCGGGGCGGACGGGTGGCGCCGGCTGACGATGTCCACCCCTCCTCCAGCGTCCGGTGCGGACTTTTTTCGGGGTCGGGACGGGCGCAGCGGTGACAGACCGACCGACTGACTAGGGCCCTGATCAACTCGGCTTCGGCTTCTGGCTTATTTTTTCACTATTCATAAGTTTCGTCTTTTTCTGAATTTTTGGCTTTTTGTTGAGCTTTTTTGCCGGTTCTTTTTTTCCGTATTTGTTTGTATTATACGTAATGGGCTAACATATTTTTTATATTTTTAAATTTTTTAAATTTAATTATGCTAAATAAGCATCTGTCATCTACAATGCTTTTTTCAGCCAGCTACAGTGTTTTCAGCTATAAGCCATGAGGCTTTCAGCCGAACCGATCACCACCTAGGAGCTGCGGTCCGCGCCGCCATTGCCGCGCGCGGCCGGTTCTTGAGGCCGTTTTGGCCGCTGGATCGGGGCGTTTCTGACGAATTTTCGGTGGCCGGATGGGTGGTTGGCGCGGCGGCGCTACGACCGAGCGAGTGGTGGTCGGAGGAGGTAGCACCGGGGCGCCGCCTGGATGCGTTTGTCAAATGGACACCTACCTTGAAACCTAATCGTCTTGATTCTGGAAGTGCAAGGCTTATGTATACTGATAGTAAGCTTTTCTTTCCCACGTAGATCATATCACCATAGGGCGCTCGTTTATGTATAACATTTCCTTTCCCACGTAGATCACAGGCTGTTCGTTAAGTGACTTTGGCTGAGTTTTTTACTTATGGTTTATAGTTTATATTATAGTAATTAACTTTCAAACAGTGTGTTTTTTAAAACAAGATCAATAGAAAGATTATACTGAGTTTAGCTATACCAGTCAAAATCATAAATGGCTATTTTTTTTACGTATTAACTTTCACGAACAGCCAAAATTTAAAAAATTAAACTATCAGCCCAAATTTTACGGGTCTGGGTTGGCGGTAAGAGTTGTGCTAAATCAGCAAGCAACAGGATCATGCCACCAGTAAATCACTATCAATCTTCTACGTTATCTGCGCAAATCCACTTTGCTTGGCCCAGTTGCGAGCCAATCAAGCTGTACACCGTCCGTAGCCGTAGTGCTCACGCTAGTTGGTTTCCAACGTAGCAGTGGCTATACCACTTGGGTACAGACTGGAATCAGAACGTTTCCTTCAAAGAAAAAAAAAGTTGAACGGAAAAGGGAAGTTAGAAATGAAAGTATGAACAAAATGTCAACTGGCTTAGCTTCTTATTGCCGTATTGCTACCGTGAGAGACCATCAATATCAAGAAGGGTAGAAAAGCACGTCAATTTTTCAACAGAACAAGCTCCCCGGCTGATACCAATATGGACACCACATTCTCAATAAGGCCCCTCAATGAAGAGGCGCATTTTTTTTAATCCCATGTAATAAGGGCGAAAACAATTGTGTAATTGATACTTTAAGATGGAGCTAAAGCACGTTACAATATACGCCCCCATCACTCAAAATTTAGGGGCACCGACTCAACATGTCAAAAAAAAATGTACTTAGCTGTTCATGACTGGTTGTAAAGTAATAGCAACTGTAGGCGTTCAACAAAGCTCTTGCCAAGGTCTGTATGAACTATTCGCCGATTTTGAACATTTTCCACACCTCCAACTCTGTTCACAAAAGATTAAAAAAAATGGCTGTAGGGCAGTATGAACAGATTAGCTGTTCAAGTCCACTTGCGAAAATCTCTTCAACTGAGAGGACGAACGATATTGAAGCCAACTGGAGCCATGGAGTGACAACCAAAAGAAATAAAATGGACTTGATCGATAGTTACATTAGTATGTAGACTCATTGAGCCTCTGGCTATCCAAAAATTGTTAGTCTCACCTCATGCGTTCAATTTGATCTTGCCCTGATTACTGCCTGATCGATGAATATGCCACCAGACATATTATCTTAGTCTCCCACCCTTTCGTAAAAAAGTATGTAAGCCTCACAGTTAAGAACTTCTTCCAGAGAGGCTTCTCTGACTTGTGCATCACTCGCATAAAACCAAGACTCGGATTCACTGTTCCGTTGCTGCCGACCGCCAATCTTGCCAGCTCTCACATATGCAACATAATGCCCCGCTGCCATGGTTCCCAAGTGCTCGACAACAGCAACTAGTCGATAAGTGGTGTTGTCATTCTCCTTAGATCTGCATAGTACAGAAAATAGTGATGACCAGACCAATTGTAAGGCTGTTAAAGACCCTTTTCTACTCATAAGTCACAAATACGAGGATTCCAAATTTAAGGCCATCCACTTCTATCACATGAATGATAAATCAGAGGATCTAGATGAAGCAATTGGCAATAAGACATGCAACGATAAATTAAGGCCTCATGAGATAAGAGGTAAATAACATGAACCCAAAATACTAATAGCTCACATGCAAATCAGACAGGCTAAACAATCATTTTTAACTGCTATACAGCCATTTTAACTGAGTCCGAGACCACTGAAAATGTCTTTTCAATTAGATCCACTTGACATCAGAATATTGCAACCAAAATTCTACAGAACATATCCCTCACTTAACAACAAAAGGGTCACCAATTTGGGTGGTTTAACTGATCTAATAATAAATCCTGGGATGCTTAGAACAATGACAATAGTATTTAAGTTTGAGTTCCTAGTAACAAATCAACTTGTGGTAAGCAGTCAACACAGAATTCTGATCCAAATGGCTAACCCAAAACTATATGCTCATGCACACACTTGTTTTAGTATTTCAAGATTGGAAGCTGGACTATGAAGTGGTTTCCTTTTTTTCTCTTTCTTATGCAGATAAAAAGATACTGTTGTACACACTTGAGAAGGCTTCATGCGTCAATGGTACAAGACATTCATAGCATACCTTTTCTTTCGGATATCTTACTAGTCCAAACTTGATTAAATTTCTCATGTCCAGTAAATATATGCTGCACAGTACAGCAGTAAAGAACAGCTGGAAGATTGGACTGAAGTTTCCTTCTACCTAATTTTGTGTGACAAACCCACAAACACAAAATAGAAGGGGGGAAAAGGACAGGAAAACCAAATCTATTCAGCCAATCTAGTCCATCTTAGGTTTCTCATTGAGTGACCAATCCAGAAAAGTGCCAAAATTCAATCCTGAATCAGTTATCAACTATTTTTCATTCTGTTACTCTAAGCCTCACAACATCTGACAATCAAATTAATTCACAGAAGACTACAAAAGGGAAGCTTGATTTCTTCTTGCCCCTAAAAACAGAAGAAACTGGCAATGCAGACCACACCATGTATAATGCCATCCTTAGTGACTACAAGTCCTTTCTTCTCTGAAAATCACTAGCAGTACTGGAGATGTGCTGGAGTTATGTACACTTGTATAGTATATGAAGTAGATGATTTGGACATAGCAGCACTATATTTTAGACATGGTTGCAAAACGATGAAGTTGGTGGAACTTTTCAGAGCTAATGCCCAAGTCGACATGATTAAATCAACATATTCATGGTGAACAAGCCCCGCATTGGAGGTAACGCATATGAAAATTTGCTGCAGCTTCTGAAAGCCTAGCAATTTGCCCTATATGCAGTAGTGGCCTTTCAGTCTTCAATATAACACTTAGAAGGTTGAAAGAAGCAACCCATTTGTATCATAAATATGCTTTTGCATAGCAATAGCTTCCGTGAAAATCAAGATATTTCCTCGCAAAAAAGGTGAAAAGCAGCACATTGGTATGCCTTACAATATAAATCATGTTCATCCACTCTGTGAGTTTGAACAGCGAAGCTGTACTAGGTACTACTAATTTAACTTTCACGTTGATTATGAAAAATTTTCAGACATTCCGCTCTATTTTCAGGATACGAGGAACATGGTGAATTTAAATCAGAGAATAATGTTGCATACAACTTGCAAAAATCCGTTTATAGAGGAAATTCTTAAATCCTACAGCCCATGAATCGACATCATATAATATTTATCGTTGTAGTTCTTGAGGTTTCTGACACTTCCCAATATAAGAAAAATCCTGTGACAACCAAAAAAAACCTTGTGTTCTATTAAATCCATTCTTTAAAGAAAGATCAGTCAAACCAACAAGTGGAGGAATAGTGTAGTTCTTTATCTTCTCAGATCACAGTGGCATGCTACATGGTGAGCAAGTAAACTATAGATAGAATCAGATGGTGGTTTCTCCTTGTAGCTACTAGGAATAAGCTAGTAACAAATGGCTGCAGCTAAGAAGAAAACTGTTGGGTTCTTAAAAAATTATTGATACTTTCAAGTTTCAACTGAGTCGAGAATTCAGTACCTCGGGTCAATGTATGGCCGAACATCAAGCATCTCCTTAAAACGCACATGACCTTTCAATTTCTTGAACCGACCATGGGAGTCCTGGCTGAATCTGTTCAAATTAATCGTCAATACAGGTGGTGCCTTGCTGATAAGGATTCTTCTCATTGCAGCTCTGAAAACCTTTGTGTCATTCTCTTTCTGTTTGTTTTGGTTATCTTGACCTTGATGTGCCTTGCCAACCATCTTCATTCGTTTCCTCCTGCCATGATTCCTTCTGATGACATCTTCATTATCTTTGGGACTCGGCAAGATTCTTTGTGTCTCAGATGGAAGGCCACTAGTCACAACTTCTTCAGCACCAGCACCACATTCAGACTTTTTGTCGTTAGTAGTGCTGCAGGAGGCAGAGTCATTATCACCACAATGCAGTGGCACACTTGTTTCTTCAACGGCTACGTCTACATTATGTTCATCATTATGGTGGGCAGAGTCATGTGGTTGCTTACTCGAAGATGTACATTCCACTGCTGAGCTGTTCAAATCTCTACACTCCTGGCGGTATGTTTTACTGTTTGAATGTTCATTCTTGTCAATAGTAAGCATTGCACCTGTTTTCAGTAAAGTAGTATTTCCAGTGTCCGGAAATTTGTCATCAGAGGTGTTTTCAGCATCAGCCAAAGAAGGATTTGCGCACCCCGCTTCCTTACAGTGCATGTCAGTATTTACATTGTCAGAGGAACCATCAGTTGCCATAATCTGATCAATGTTCTCCTTTTTGCTGCAGCTCGTGATAAACTTATCACCATCTTGTCTTTCATCAACATTTGCCATCATCTCCTCATCTTCCTTTCTTTCATTGGCACTAGCCACCATCTCCTCACCATTTTTTCCTTCATTGGTGTTTGGGCATGCAACAACGTTAGAACAGTGCTCACAGTGCCATGGTTCAGATAGTAGCTCCGGCTCAGTATACAAAGCCAAGCAGCCCTCAACTGATACAGGAGCATTTCTATCATCCACCTCATCATCAGCAGTATTGCTACTCCAAGCCATCACATCAATATCTTCAGCTGTACCAGTTTCTTTATTGACTTCAGAAGTAACTTCCGGCTCGTTGAACATATCACCAAGACCAACATAGTCATCTTGCTCTCCATATCCACAAGATGCAGGCTTTGCATTATTTTCTGTTACTGGATAGACGGCTGGAGGAGGAGCTGCATCTTCTCGATTCTGTGAATTTTCTGCGGTTCCATCCATTTCCTCGGCAGTGGTACTAAATTCTTTGTAAGGAAGCAAGATAACAGGCTGTAAAGAAGCTGCATCATCAACAATGTTTTCACCTGAGTGCTCAGAACTCAAGATCTGCTCTTTGGGTAAGGCATCATTCCTAGTTTGAAATGAACCATGTATGGCATCCTGGCTTTCCCAGATTTGTCCTGCTTCAGTAGAATCAGCAGAATCGACAATCTCGGACTTTGTTTCATCTGCATCAGCAATATAATCCAACCAGGACATGCTATCCTCCACATTTGAAGCGGCCTTTAGTTCTTGGTTAGGCGCAGAAGCACATGACTCACTGCATTCAGAGGGCTCAGGCTCTTTCTCGCTGACAACCTGTCCCAATTCTGAACCCGGAATCTGTGAATCGTTGCATTCAGCAACTGTTTGATTATTTTCTTTGCTACTCTCCTCTATTGTAGGAGATACTTGGGTAGCAAATTTCCCATATCTGCGACTTTTGTTCCTATCTCTTACGGACTGCTTAGTCCTCTTCGCTGGTGGGGATGAAACACTATTGGCTGGAGGCCTCCTTGATGGAACTGGTAGAGAGAGATCAAGGAATTGGTCATGTTTAACAGAACTATGTGTGCATTCTGTGCTGGACACAGTACTAGACAGCTGACCCCCAAAGATGGAATCGACAACTGTGGGAACCCCTGCATTGGAAGCATCCTCTAGCTTCCGTGCTTCAGTTTCCTCGGTACGTAAACCATCAAGAAAACAGCGGAGTAACTCATGGCTGTCCTGCATCTGGTAGCCCCTGAACTGTGGGTACTTTGAGCAAATACTTGAGAAGAGGTTCTTCGGGCTCAGTGCACCTCCTGCATCATTCGAAGTGCTCGTCTCCACAAAGAGCTTCTTCAGTGGCATAGCAAGGGGCCCTGTTGGAACATGTGATCCTAACATCTTCTTGCGCAACCTATCAAGTGCGAGGAGGCTCTGCAGCACTGCATTGAAGAAGCATGTGTTTCCAAGATTTGGCAGCCCTCTAATCACATTACCATGGCAAATAGCCAAAACCAACGCATTACTATCCACTGCACCAACCACCTTATCATCCACTGCCACTGCCACAACTTTCTCTACTCTGGGCATCTCGATCGATACCTCGTTTTCACATGACAAACAATACGCAACAGTCGGATCATCATACCGTGCAGCCCACCAATGCCGGTCCTGCTTGGCATGCCTTCGGGCATGGCCGTATGGCTTGGTCTCAGTGACCGCACCACCACAAAAATGCCGACCGCAGTCCAGGCAGACCCACAAATCACTCTTCTCCTCCTTTGCCTTGGCAGCAGCGTCTTTCGGGCCACCTCCACCTCCTTTCTTCTTCTGCTGCTTACTGCCACCTTTCTTCCTCGGGGCGTCCTCCCGGCAATGCTCACACGACGCAACATGCTTGGAAGACATGATCTCCAAGAGGACCTTGTCCAAGTGGGCACTGCCACAGCTGTAGTGGCCACACTGCTCCCTGCCCCTGGCTGACACAGCCGCTTCCTCCGTCGAATTGCTCGCGTCCTGCGACGCCGCATCGCCGGATCCAGCATCCGAGGACGCGGCCGGCGGCTCCCGTTGCTGCGCTTTCCGCAGGTTCTTGGCATTCGCCTTCACTTTCTTCCCCATCACTTCTGAAACACAAGAATAGGGGATGAAAAACGATCACATGGATCCAAGAAAAACCTAAACAACAAACCAATCAAGAACTGCACGGCCAAATCAAGAAAGCTAAAGAAACCGAGAACTACACAAAATTCCCCGGCGAGTCAAAGATTCGTCCTGGTCCAAGAAAAAAGACCTGCGGATTCGGAGATCAAAGCTAGCAAGCAACCAAGCGAAAGAGCTAAGGACAAGAAAACTAGCAAAGGAAGGGAAGAACAAATGTGCAAGCTTTACCTGAAGAGAGAGGCCGGGGACTAGATGGGCACCGGTGGACGGCGGCGGTGGCCACTTATATATCAAGGTGTTGCGGCAAGACGAGAAGTCGAAGGGGAAGGGGAGGGGTCGGAAAGTGTGGAAACGGGGGAGAAAGGAAGGGTTTTTATCCAGAGCCCTCGGCCATGAGATGGAAAGGGCAGAAGAGCACGAAAGGGCCTCGGCTCTGGTTGCGGATGTCTGGGTTGGATTGGGTTGGGTTGGTCGGGCAGGCTTCGGCTAGGGTACGCCAGATGTTAAGGTCAGGTGCGGCAGGGCCAGAACTATTGAACGAAAATGACCGTTTCACCGTTTCATCGTAAATATATACAACAATATATATAACTAGCTGCATAAGTGCAACGCACGCCGCGCTAGCTACCGTGTGGACCAAAGTAAAAGAGACGACAATTCGCAGGGAGCTTCAAAAAAAATCGAGGGCACATGTGTATTTTCGGAAAAACCAAATGTCTTTTTCGTAAAAAACCGAGGACTTGCAAGGACTTGTACGTAAGTAAATAAGGACCTGTACGTAATTTTGAAAACCCGTGGGGCGCTATCCAATATTTTTTTTAAAAAACTGGTCGCAGGGACCTTTTCGCGAGGAAAAAGGACCTTTACGTAATTTTCGGGAAACACAAGGAAAGTGCCTCCTCCGGCCGTACCAAAAATCCCCCGCCATGCGCCGGCCAGAGCGCGCGGGCGGGGTGACGTGGGCGAGCCTCCGCTCGCGCTTCCCCCCGCTAATATAGGTTGGTGATTCTCAGGTATACTAGCATGTGTATTTAGGAGGACAGCGTGTTTTCTCGCTCCGCCTCTGTTTAATTTTCTAGGGTGTGTGTGGGTTGCGTTCGCGTCCGCTTTATACCTATAATATATATATAATTTTTAACTAATATTATACTAAATAGTAATACATCCGATAAATTTTTAACATCGATACTTCAATATAACCAATGGCATTTTATGATGATAAGCAAATAGTGATTGAAATACTTACCAAAATAAAAAAACTGATAATAATTTTGGTTAGTTGCAGCAAATTGAAGAAACTAAAGGCGGAATCATAGACAAAAAACTGGTTGGTATTGGTAAAATACATTATCCGACCTCAATGGCCTACAAAAGACAACAAAATTAATTAATGTTTTCAAGTAGAAAAAACAGAATGGTCAAATATAAGTAAAAGCATTACCTCTTAGTACTTACATTCTTTTAAGTTCATAGGGCGACGAACCACAATATCACTGGTAAATTTCTTCAATTTTTGTTTCTTTAGATAGCAAATAAATCTATCATTCATGAAATCATCATCAATTAATTGAAAATGTTAATTAGATATTTATATATTCAACAATTCAAGAATAATACAATAGAATAGTAAGTCTAGTTGCGTACTTACTTGACATTGTAGTCAAACACTACCCTTTGCCTCTGATTTGCAACGAGTTAGGCCGATATTCAAAAGTCAAAATTAAAACCATAAGTCTTAACCTTTCGATAAAAACAAATCAACAATTATCACATTGAAACTCTATCTCACAAATTTAGCCCCTATTTTTAAAACAAATTGAAAAAATAAGAGAAATTTAGAGCAAAATAAAATACTGATCGGATGGACATAAGCTTCCTTCGGCCAGCGAGGGCGTGAGGTAACATGGACCAGGTGGCACCGCAGCAAGGTGGCAAGCGAGGGCAATCGGTAAGACCAATTTCTTTCATTCTTCAACAAACAGCCGCTGCCTGGCAGATTAGGTCGTGTTCAATTTCGTAGCTTTTTATAGGGTTTTGGCTGATTAAGAGATATATTAAAGGAGTAAGAGACACTCGTATTGAGATGCTAGAAGCTACTACATTAAAAAAAAGACTTTTAAAAGCAATAAGCTATTTGGAGGTGGGCTTAGAGTTGATCATGCATGTGGTAATATAGCATTTTTTTTTAAATTTGACCTTCGACGTAAGAATTTTCAATTTTGGTCCCTCCATGACTACGAAAACAGCAATAGATGACACATGTCACCTGTCAAGCTCTCACGTTGCGGCAGGTTCGGGGCACTGTGGTAGGTACCGAGCTAGTCGAGCTCAGTAGTACCACCTACCGAGCTCGACAGTCATCGTGCATTAGTGCTTAATTTAATCATGCATTAATCCATGTGTTAGTTGTCTCCTACCACGGCTGCCTAGTGCCGCAGGTGCTCACGAGCCTGCCTGGTACAGTAGGCCTCCACCTACCGCACACACCCAACCTACTGCACCGTGGGAGCTTGACAAGTGGCACATGTCATTTGTGCTGCTTTCACGGTCACAAAGAGGGACAAAATTGAAATTTCATATGTCTGAAAACCATATTTGAAAAAAAATCTACACTACCACGTATACTATCAACTCCTAATCCCAGATCTAAATGCTTGCTACTTTCGTGATACAACAGCCGTGCACTATAGTTTTCTAGGGGAGGATTACCTTAAGAAAAAGATAGGCACCAAGCAAGGTTCTTAGGATCGTGATCCTAGATAGGATCATTTTTTATCTGATGCGATCGGATCGTAGAATCATGATTCTATCAGATTATTAAAAGCATATATATTTTATATAGAAATTGAATTATATTTCTAAATATGCAAGTTTATAGTAGAATTTTTTAATTTAATTTTATAATTTGAGTACACTTATTCATGTTAAATTAAATTAAGGTTGATTTTTGAAACTTATTTAAATATTTTTAATAAACTAATAATCTAAAAGTCTAATATGTCAAAGATGATACTTTTTTACCTTAGAACAATATGCAGATAACAAAAACAAAGCAAATTAAACTGTGGGAGTGTTCTACGGGTGAACATTGTATTCTCACGAATGTTTACTACATCCCGAGGCTAAGAAGCAATGTCATCAGCCTCGGACAGCTGGACAAAAACAGCTATAAGATTGTGGTCAAAGGTGGAGTAATGTTGATTCTAGATAGAATTCGGCGATTGTTGGCCAAAGTGAGAAGATTAAGAAACCGGATGTATGTATTGAACATCAATCCAGCTCTCCCAAAGTGTCTTCTAGCAAGAAGCACAGAAGAAGCATGAAAATGGCACGCTAGGTATAAGCATGTTAACTTTCATGCTCTAAAGGATCTAGCTCACAAGAATATGGTGCAAGGCATACCCATGATCAAGTACGTGGATCGCATTTGCGATGGTTGTCTGATCGGCAAGTAACATCGAAACCCATTTCTAATCACATCTCTATACCGAGCAGTCGTGCCTCACGAGTTATGGCATGGTGACTTATGTGCACCAATCACTCTGACCACACATGGAGGAAATTGTTATTTCTTGTTGTTGGTAGATGATTTTATGAGGTATATGTGGCTGGCGTTATTCCAAAGCAAAGATGAAGTGTTCTAGGTGTTCACGAAGATCAAGATTACAGCCGAGATGGAGAAGAATATGAGGCTAAAAGCTCTGCGCACCGACCACGGTGGCGAGTTTACCTCGAATGAGTTTGAAGACTACTGTGAGCTCTTGGGTATTAGGTGTTATCTAACAACGCCTTATTCTCCCCAACAGAACGGTGTGGTCGAAAGGAGAAACCAGATGATGATCGGTATGGCGAGGAGTCAGTTGAAGAGCATGGGTGTCCCAGGAGAATTTTAGGGGAAAGCAGTCTCGACTGTAGTTTATCTCCTAAATTGGGCACCAACGAAAAGCGTCATCGGCAAAACTCCTTACAAAGCCTATTACGACCGCAAACTAGGTGTGAGACACCTCCGAACTTTTGGGTGTGTTGCGCATGTGAAGATGACCATGCCACACCTCTCCAAACTAGCATATCAAAGTAAACCAATGGTGTTCATTGGGTATGATTTGAAAACGAAAGGCTATCGGATGTTTGATCCGACGACACGACGAGTTTGTGGTGACTCGTGATGTAGTGTTCGAGGAGGAGAGGAAGTGGGAGTGGAGTAGAGATCCCTCAGCAGAGGTATGACCTATGGAAGACATTTTTAGGGTACATTATCCTCCTAATACTGATACAAGTCTTGACGACCACATACCCGACATGCCAACCACGGTGGGTGTAGTTGGAGGATATGACCATATCATGGTCGTAGATCCTAACGACCACATAGTAGCTACTGACGCCACGACCATGGAGAACAAAGTCAGAGGACATGACCATGTTGCAAAAACTCCATGCAATACCACGACAAGTATGAGTACGGGAACCAGGATGCCTGGCTCGACTACACCATGTACTCCTGCAGCAACAATGGGAGCGTTGGTATCACCTGGAGCTCCACGAAGGTTGGAGCTTGATGAGAGCTCGTTTGAAGGACCACGACGGGAGAGTGACACCAAAATCCTCTATGATGCCACACCTCTGATAGAGCTGGAATACTTAGAGTTTTGCTTACTCGGTGAGGACGAGCCTACGAACTTCGAAGAAGCCATGGCGAAGGCGGAGTGGAAAAGAGCTATGGAAGAGGAGATATCCTCTATCCAAGAGAATGAAACATGATAGCTAGTTCCATTGCTAGTCAGTCATAGGCCGATTGGGTTGAAGTGGGTGTATGAGGTAAAGAAGGACACCCACGGCGTGATCGTAAAGCACAAAGCGAGGTTAGTTGCAAAGGGGTACGTTCAACGACAAGGCATTGATTTCGGTGAAGTCTTTGCCCCTGTTGCAAGACCAGAGACGGTATTGCGATTGCAGCACATAAAGGATGGGAGATTCATCATATGATTGTGAAGTCAACCTTCCTTAATAGCGATCTAGAAGAAGTCTATGTTGTATAACCTTCAGGATTTGAGAAGAAAGGGGAAGAACACCTGGTATTAAGATTGCAGAAAGCTTATATGGTCTGCGTCAAGCCCCAAAGTTTGGAATTCAAAGTTAGACAAGTCTCTAGAGGCACTCGATTTTGAAATATGCCTATTAAAGCATGCAGTGTACAAATGAAATTAAGAAAAAGGGAGTTTGTTAGTTGGAGTTTATGTGGATGATTTGATCATCATTGGAGAGAGTATCGAGGAGATAAATAGCTTCAAAAGCCAGATGAAGAAACTGTTTAGCATGAGTGACCTCGGGTTACTCAGTTACTACTTAGGCATTGAAGTACATCAAAGCTCTAGGATGATTACTCTCAGGCAGTCCGCATATGCAACAAAGGTGTTGGACAAATACGACATGAAGAATTGCAATCCAACACAAATTCCAATGGAACCTCGCCTGGAGATGAGCAAGGATAGCACAAACCATCCCATAGACAAGACTCTGTACAGAAGCATAATTGAAAGTTTGAGATACTTGCTACACACATGACTAGATTTGACGTTCTTGGTTGGGATGGTGAGCAGGTACATGGAGAACCCAACAACAGAACATATGGGTGCTGTAAAACGCATCCTAAGGTACGTAAAAGGAACATTGAGTTATGAGTATGTCTACGAGAAGAAGAAAGAAGGTTTGGGGCTGATCGGTTACTTGGACAGTGATATAGCTAGTGATACGGATGACCAAAAAGTACTTCAGGCATAATGTTTTTCCTTGGGTGGAACCCAATCAGTTGGTGTTCGCAGAAGCAAAAGGTGATCGCTTTATCCTCGTGTGAAGCCAAGTACATTGCAGCTTGTGTGGCAACATGTTAAGGGGTATGGTTGAGATGATTGTTGGCTGACATGTTGAAGACGAAGGTTAATAAGGTAACCTTAAAGATTGACAATCAGTTTACAATTGCATTGTGCAAGAGCCCAATCAACCATGAGAGAAGCAAACACATCAACACTTAGTTCTATTACATAAGAGAATGTATATAATCAGGGGTGATAGAAGTGCAGCATGTTTGCACAGAAGACCAAATCGCTCGAAAGAATGAAGTTCATGGAGATGAGGAAGAAAATCGGTGTGTGAAATATCAACAGAAGACAACAATCTTAAGGAGGAGATTATTAGAGTTAATCTAGTTGTCTTCAGTTCTACGACCACGGTAAACTACGACCACGTTCTATGACCATGGTAGTCTATGACCACGTTCAAGCACTGTAGTAGTCGTAAGTCATAAAAGTACTACAGCAGGCATAGTCATAAAAGCAATGTAGCAGTCGTAAGTCATAAGAACATTGTAGCAGTCATAGTCATAAGGGGTCAGGAGTCAGAGTCCGTTTAGGATTCAGAGTGGTCATAAAATGGAAGATCAAGATGTTTCCGAGTCGGATTCTCGGCGTGGTATGCCGCGTTGGTTCTGAAGTCTTGTGTGTGTTGCTTCTCTATATAAGAAAGAGGAAAAAGACACAGTTGCATCGCATTGTAGTGCATCGCAAAAAAAAGAAACAAGAAATCAACATACGTTCGTGTGTGTGATCTCGAAGTCTAAATTCATCGATTCGTCTTAAACCCTAGGCAAATTTCACAATAGATCGTATGGTTCAGCGATCGACTCAACACGTATGTATGTTTGGTTGATGGTAGTGGGTTCTCCTCTCCCCTCGTTGGCCAGGTTCTGTCGTCCTTTAGGCCTCGACCGACCACACCCTTTGAAACAAAATTGAAACTTCAAAATTAATTTGAATTCTTGTTTGAATTTGATGTCTTTAGAATCCTAGCCAAATTCCATATCTATCCCAGTCATTCAAACCTCAATCTCCCTGCTGCATCACTTCCTTGAAACGTTTTCATGCAAGCACTGTTCAACATCTGAAAATATCACCGTCGCCGATCTTTTTCGCCACCGCCCGGTCTCTCCCTCTGCTCCTGCGCCTTCTCACGCTTTCCCACCGCTGCCACGCCCCTGCCAACTAGTCAGAGCCCGTACTACCTCATCTCTCCTGCCTCTGACACTTCTTAGTTGCACTGGCAATGCGTCAGTCCAGCCAGCAGAGCTCGCTGCCGCCGTAGCCTCTCCCGCACTATGTTTTCCTCTCGGCAGTCTGACTTGCGCTGCAAACCACTTTGCCACCCTGTCAGCCACTGCCAATCAGTGTATGACCACCCTAAAACTTGACACACTTTTTGATGGGCACAGCTCTCACCTGGTCGAGCCGCCATGGCAAATTCACCACCGCCGTCCAAGTTTGTTCTCTCTGCCCTAATCCTCTCTCCGTCAACCTGACTCACCTCTGACTGCTTTTGACCACCATAAATGCTACGACCGAGACAACCCGTACCTCCCCTTTGCCAACTCAAGCCACCCTATTCTTTTTCCTTCATTGTAGTAAGCCTTACCACCCCGTCGACCACCCTGTTTTCTCTCTGCTCTCACTCACACACCACCACCTTGCCAACTTCCCTACTCTATCTCTGCTCTCATTCTCTCACATTATAGCCTGACACACCACATCACCTTTTGACTGCCGTAATGTGGCACCCGAGGCAGCCTATACCTCCCCTCTCCTAGTCGCACTGCACTCTCTCGCACCTTCCCGACCTCTGCCATGCGTCGCCGTCGCCTTAGCCCCACCCTATGCCGAACCACCATGGGACGCCTATAAAAGCCCGAGACCCCTCCAGACATCACACATGCATCTAGTGAGCCACGACCACACCCCAATTGAGTTTTTGATCGGAGCCTCACCGGCGACCACCCAAAGACCTCAAAGTAAACCAAGTTTCGATTCCGCTTATTCAATCGATCACATTTCAATTGCTCTTGCCTGTAGCATCCTTATGCCCTCAGGAACACCACTAAACCACTGCCTTAGCCCCTCGAGCCCCTTACCGTGCTGGCGACTAGCGCCACCGCCCGACCTTGAGACCTCATTGTGGACAGTTCGACTCAGCCATTCCCGACCCAAGGCACCATTTCCCTGAGCTTTCTCTAACCCCATAGATGCCCAAATCCTAACGCAATTATCCTCTTAGCCCATCCTTAAGCCTTGTTCCATTCCAATGTCCCGAAGAGAGAAGACCTCACCACTGGCGAATGCCAACTCCCCAGCTACTGCCGAACCCCAGAATGGAAACCCCCAGACACCAGGAACCTACCCATGGTCATCAATTGATGTTTCGACCACAGATTTCCCGATCACCCCATCGCATGAAATCTCCTACTGTTCCCCTACTTCAACTCTGACCGCTCCGCCGCTTGAAGTCTCCGACCACCTTGTAGTCAACTAAGACTTTGACAATGCCGTTTCGAATCCTGAGCAACACCACTCGGACGTCATCTGATGCTTTTAAGCCACTCATACACCGTCCGATGCCCTTATGCCACCCAGACGCTATCCAAACCCCATAGCTGACATCGTCTGGTCTCAGTAGCAGCTCGTGCACCGTCTGATCTTCGTCGACTTCACACTCGGCTACTCGGGAGTCGTTATGACCACGGTGTGGTTTACGACCATGCTATGATTTACGGCCACATTGTGGTTTACGACCGCGCTATGGTTTACAGCCGCGCTACAGTTTATGACCACACCGAGTGTTCGGTCTCAATAGTCGTACTCAACTACGACCACGACTTCCAGCTCCGCAAATACCTTCGCTCGTGAGCAAGACTTGTGCCATCAAAGACCACCCGAGTACTCGTAGAATTCTCTGAGTATGCAGCTACAACCCTGTAAACAGTAAAGACCCGTGATAAATTGTGCCAGTCCTGTTACTGTTCATGAAACCCCAAAATACAGATATACATCTATTTTGATCGTTTCGAACTCGTCTATCCATTCATCGGCTCCGTTTTTCCTTACCAAACTCCTATAATTCTCCAAACCTATTTTATTTGATTTTTCTGGATTTTATTTCTTTCTTCCTATCTCAACCCTTCGAGTATGGAATTGATTTATTTTATTTTGGTATGCGGTAACTCACGACACTAAAGATCAGCTAGTCCAGAAAGGAGAAGCTCAAGTACAAGCGCAAGACTCGGAAGAATACGATATTATAGAATATATTGATCCGCAAGGCAAGTCACATATTTTTAATCCTATTGAACCTACATTCCTTTAATTATTTATTTACCTGTATTTTCATTATATTATTTGTGCACTGTTATTTCTTGTGCAATAAATGTTTAGAACGACACGATATTAGCTAATGTCCTACCACCCGAAAAAAAACCCTATTTAATTTGATGGCCATATTCACCTTGACAAGATTTAGTAGTACTAAATATATTATTTAAATAATCATGGTAGTCCGGGAACTCAACTGTTTTATACTACTAAGAGATTTGGCACTTTGTCGGTAGAATTTCAAAAGTGTTTTTAGGATAACGATATATCATAGGAAGCCACAAGATGATTGGGTCCCATGACTTTATCTTAAGTGGAGGTTGGGCTGGAAAGGTGGCGGTGCGATGGGCACCGAAACATTGTGGATAGGCACTGAACTGAAAATGGTGTGGATGGGCTCTGAACTCAAAATGGTGCGGATGGGCACCAAAATAGTGCAGATGGGCATTGAAACAAGAGTTTATGGATGGAAGTTGTCTCGGTGAAAATATAATGACTAGAACCTTATGCTAAATAAAAAATATAGTGATCGCTCAACCACAAGCGTTGATTCATCAAACCTGATTTAGTAATTGCACAAGTTTAATTGAATATCTACAAAAGGTGGAGAGAGACGAGAAAGTTTTTGTGGTATGGGAGGGGGTATAAACATATTTCACAACAGTAGGACCGCTTCAAATCAGGCAAGGCCATGGGCCACCTGAGTTTGTTTGGAAACAGTTCCTACTGGGTAAATGCTATATAAAGAATTGTGCAGCGAAGAGTCATGTTTTCTTAGCTTAGTCGTGAGGGTTAAGAGATCTTATGGGTAAAGTTGGCCAACTCTGCAGAGTCACAATTTAATGGTATTCGAGTACGCCGTGCTTCTGGTAAATGAAACTGTGTTTAATGAGTGAATCCAATAGCAAAGTATAAGTAGGTTTGAAAATTTGTTAAGATTGGTAATCAAGTTGTTAAAATCCCAATTTCTTTAAGAAGGTTGTAACTTTGTGTCTAAAATTGTTTTCAACTAAAATTGCATCCACAAATTATTAAAACCACTATACTCCAATCCCTTGGAAGGTCCTACATGTAATTAAATAGCTCTTTCCCATGTGACTTGTTGAGTACGGTGGTTTGTACTCATACTTGTTAAAACATTAACAGAAAGTGCATGGCAAGAAAATAAGAAAGTCTACGAGGACAACATGGTGGAATACTGCGAAGTAGATGATATGTGGAATTAGGGTTGTTCTCCGCTCAAGCATGTCCGTGGTGTTCTTTTGTATTGTAATGTATGTAAGGCCGTACGCCCTGCTATAAAAATTGGCTGATAAATTGTTATCTTGTAATAAAGTTGGCTTTTGAATTTGAGCATATATTAACAATGGTGTACACTTAACTTAAAACCTCACATCTAAATAGTCATGAACAGTTAGATTCACAACGCCCAAACCTCACATCTAAATAGTCATGAACAGTTAGATTCACAACGCCCGCACCCTTCCTTTTCATCCCGGAAGCCTCTTGGCATCCACGAACTCAAGGATCGATGCCGGACACTGGTTCCATTCTACATTCTTCTGGGTTGCCCTAATAATACTGGAAGCTGTTCCCCGACAACGAGAATCGTATTACAAATGCATAACAACTTCTTTTTGCCCCAAATGATGCTAATCTGGTGGAAATGGAAATTAAGTGTGGTCTTAGTCACTCATTATGCGTAATGCTCCATGCAGATCGTTGGTTCGAGAGATGAGGTACGTATATACGTAGGTTTCCTCATCAAAGACACAGTATCATTGTTTACGGAAGAGCAAAAGTACAAATATATATGTTGTACGTAGTTTACTGATCAATATCACATTCTGATGACTGATCATACAGAAGTTATGGCTACTTATCGTATGAAGCCTAGAGCAATGTAATATACGATTAACACGGGCAAGGACACCAATGTCCCAAATATAACCCTGCATGATTCAGCAACAGTGCGCAGTTTCAGTTACTGAAGTTAAAATGTTCAGTAAATTTACTTAACCATAAACTACTTACGCGGTGCTGAGTACATCAGCGTGAAGACCGTACTCCCTAGCAAACACAAACGTGGTGATCGATTGAGGAAGTGCAGCCTATCACAGGCAAAACAAGAACAGATCGAGTGAATAAACAATTTACTCATGTAGTAATCATCCAGAGATCAACTTTTAAATTGTAACCATGTCATCGTATATACAGCATGCATGCAGCCATAAATACCTGTATGACAGCGAGACGTAGGATGTCGCCGCGGAGTCCGACAGCGACGGCTCCGACGGCCGTGGCCGCCGGCCCGGCGACGAACCGCAGCACCATGCCGAGCACTGTCGGGCCGGCCCCGCACACGATGATCTTTTCCTGCAGCGCCATGAACAAGCCTGCGACCAACGAGTGCACAAATATATGTTACACACTAGCAAAATAAAAAAGAAAAGGTCTGTTTGTTTTGACTGACACTTATGATTTTTTGTTGTTTGTGCGAGAGATTACAAAGTAACAAAAACTTACGTACGGTTTTTATCGATATAAATGAAGTCGTTACAGTATTTACTATAAATAATTAGTAGATTCTATCTTAAAAAATACTCTATTTGAAAGTTAGTTACTATAAAAAAAAGTTAAAAGCAGAAGTTAAAAACTGAAGAAAAAAAGACCAGAGAAAGAAAGAGTACACTAGGAAGTGGTTGATTACCCATGCAGAACATGGCGAGTCCAACCCCGGTCTTGGACATGATCAGCACCGAGCCCTGTATGATGCTTGGCGTCTCGATGTGCCACCTATGCACAAAAGGAACAACTAGTCAAAGTTTTTTGTTAAAAAAGATCAGTAACAAAAACATTGTACTGCGGTAATCTACTTGCGTGGATGTGTATTGTTGCATGCATGTCTCCACTCCAGTAGGTCTCTCTTTTGTTTGGATTCTCCCGTCTTGAATCAACCAACTATATATATGCCAATTTGCCAAAGTTGTTCTCTACATATGCCTGATTGGACTGCCGATTGCAATTGGGGTAGTGTGTAGCTTTACTTGTCTTTAGGGGGCGGAGCTCAATAGACCCAACAGATGTCATAGGACACGAGGTCTAAACAATTTTTTAGTAGGTATAAGTCCATATGTATCATATGTATACACCTTTAACTTAAAATATGTGCACTCTGGACCAACCCTGTGACCAAGCCTTATAGCCCCACGCCTTCGGCCCGTCATGCGGCCTAACTGGTAGTCGCTCAGAACGTGTGGCCCTAAGGCAAGACACCGAGCTAGCCCATTAGGAGACCAAGCCACAATCAGCCTAGATCAACGCTTCTTGCCCCACTCAGTCACTCTCTTGGATCAATGCGCAACCAAAGTGCTGCCTCGCCATTCGCCTCGTTCTTGTTTGTCTTGTGCCACCGATCGCTGAGACACGCACCGCGCCATGCTCGACCACTGGTCATCGGAGAAATTGACTGACACCCTCACCTGCTATCTCACCATGACGCCATCTGGTCCTGTTGCCTTGCTGACGCCTAACCAAGACACCGAAGGAGGAAGAAGCCTTAGACTAGAACTCGATCACCCAAGTCAAGCGGTGAATCCGGATTATTTTTTGTTCTAGTTCCGTCCTAAGTTGTCTTATTATTACGTGTGCAAAGTAAGTGGATGCTATTAGTCAAATCAATCTACTTTAGCTCAAAATTGATTTATTTGTTCGTCCGTTCTACTAACAAGAGGTATTTGTTCCACTTTGATTAATTTTTGGTGTGCAAAGTAAGGGGATGCTATTAGTCAAATCAATCTACTTTAGCTCAACATTGATTTATTTGTTCGTCCGTTCCACTAACAAGAGGTATATGTTCCGCTTTGATTATTTTTTGTTGTGAACCACCTCAGCAAGCTTAACAGGGAACATGCATTCCTAGTACTGAAGCCCTGCCCTGTTTGGAGCGTGGGAACTTCACATGACAGGAATTTGAAAAATTATTACGTTACAAACATGTCCCTCACAGTTTATTTGTAGCTCTCGAACCTGTTAGATCTGCAGTGTTTTAAGTTTTTTTTTTTTGCTTGAGATTTGGTAGGAACTTAACAAATATGGTGATTAGTTGCTACTGCAGCATTTTTTTTCCTTTTTGAGATGCTGCTACAGCATTTAGATGAAATTCCTGGATTAGAATTGCCAAAAATGCAAATGAGGGAGTAAGCGATCGATCATGGTGCCTAGGTTACGTATTGCACACCTGTTTGTGACGAAAGACCAGGCCACCCCGAAAACGCCCGCGTAGACGTTAGGATTCCGCGCGACCTTGAGCCAAACCGCTCGAACCAACGGCCAGAGCGACTCGTGCCTCCTCGTCTCGACGGCGCCCTCCACGTCGCTCGCCGGCGGCGCCGAGCGGCCATCTCCCGCCGTGGCCGGCTTCCTGGCGCCCCAGGCCCGCCTCACCTCGAACGCCAGCAGCAGCAGCGGGAAGTAGACGATGATCTGCACCACCGATATCTGCACGATGAGGTCGCGCGCCCACTTGCCGTACATGGCGTCCAGCAGCGGCACGCCCACGACGAGCGTGTTGTTGAGAGTCGCCAGCGAGAAGCTGGTGATGCACCAGGAGAAGGCGTAGCCGTCGCCGCCGCCGCCGCGGCAGCAGCAGCGAGTGGACGCGGCCCAGGCGGCGAGGGCCAGCGCGACGGCGAGCTTGGAGAGCGCGTCGGCGGCCAGGATGCGGTAGCTGAGCGCGAAGGGGTCGATGCGCGCGGCAAAGTCGAAGGCGAAGAAGGGCACGGCGAAGTAGGCCACGAGGCGGTTGACGGCGTCGCACTGGTCGGGCGTGAAGAGCTTCCACCACCGCACGGAGCCGTAGCCGAGCACCAGGGCGAAGTAGAGCGGCGCCATGGCGGCCACCACCTTGTACACGTCGCCCCACCCTATCATCTCCTCCACTGATGGCTGCTACGCTAGCTGTGCTGCGTTCTTGCCGTAAATAGTGAACGAGACTCACTCTGTTCTTGTGTTACAGATGCGATGTTTGGCCACTTTGGTACCGCCGTTTCCTGGTGCTTATATACAGGGAGGTGAGCCGGGCAGCCGGTGAAGGCTAGGCTGCAACTTGCATGCATTTATACCGAGCAGTATATATTCTTGTGAAAATTTTAGTTATCAAAGAAAGTGTAGCGCCGGACAGTCAACAGAGGAGGGGTGAATGGTGTCTTTAGATTTTTCCTCTCTATATTCACATACTCCTTTTTCTCTAATAGCTATTAAGTTATAAAGATTAGGATATGTGGTCCACTGGAAAACAGAGGAACATGGAACTCCATACGACCAGATCAGAGTACAGTGTGGTCGAATTACGACCACTCGGTGGAAACTCGGCGTGGTCGATTACGACCACTCAGCCAAAACACAACGTGGCCGAAGGGCAGACAACGTGGTTGAAACAGACAACGTGGTCGAAACAGACAACATGGTCGAAACCAACGTGATCGTAACCACCGTGGTCGTACCCAATGCGGTCGAACTCCAACGTTTCTCAAAGACCGACGTGATCGATACCAACGTTGTCGATATCCAATGTACGGTCGAAAGACCAGCGTAGTTCAGGACCAATGAGTGGTCGGAAACCAGCGCTGTCAAAGACCGACGTAATCTCAAACTATGTGGCCGAAGACCAATGTGTGGTCGACACCACCATAGTCGATGACCAAAGTAGAGGCAGAAAATACATGCAATCGAAAACCCGAATGTGGTCGTAACAGATCAGAATAAGACCGACAGATCTACAACCAATGATCGATCAAAACCATGTGCGATTGAAAACGACAAGAGGTTGCAGAGAAGTAAAACGACCACACGACTTAGGACCATTGAGCGATAGAAAGCAAGTGTGGTCGTAAACGACTAGAAGTACCAGAGGAGGTGCATGACCACCAAATCTGAAACAAGAATGATGCGCAGATCTTTGCTCGTGGGAAGAGAATAATGAAAATAACTTTGAGCACTATCCCACATGTCACACCAAGCAGCAACATCGAAGAAATTAAATCAAGGCCGACAACATGATCAAAACTTACAACGTGGTCGTAAGTCCGACAACATGGTCGATAGCTTGCATAGTGGTCGTAAATTCGACTACTCGACCGAAGTACAACTTAGTCAAAAATTGACTACCGAACAGAAGTCACTATAGTCGATAACCACCAATACCAAAACCATCGTGATTGAAAGATGGGTGCAGTCAGAACCGACGTGGTCGAAAGCCAATGGAATGGTCGAACGATCAACGTGGTCAAAAACTGTTGAGCACTTGTAATCGACTGTGGTCGCAAACAACTCGCAAGGTACTGGAGGCACACGACCATGAGATCTGCGACCATCGAGCAGTCGGAAACAAGTGCGATCGAAAGAGTGAACGCGGTCGAATAGTAAAGCGTTGCGGTTGAAACATGATCGTGGTCGAAGAACTAGCAACGGTCGAAACTTACACAGAAGAACAGAGGAAAACAGAGAGCGTACGACCACCAGATCTAAAATCCACAGAACTTTTGAACCAAAGAGCATCTGGCCATAAAACTTTGTACACAGTAAGGTTAGGGTCTCAAGAGGTTACTCTAATCTTTAATTGAAAATTTATTAACCAGGATGAGACCTCTTCAAGATTTAATCAAGAGCGCACATGAACTGAGTTCAAGAACCGTAGTCGTTTGATTAGAACCACTCGTGGGTCAAAGAGAGCCAAGATGGTTTCGGTTATATTCCCACTTGTCACTACGAATCAGAGCATCAATGAGATCAAGCCAAGAACACCTCCAGATCAAGAAGAGAGAGACTTCCAGATCAAGAAGAGAGAAATCTCCAGAAGAAAGAGGAACGGAACGAAAAACGCAGAGGAAAGGAAGAACAGAGAAGAAACCAAATCAAGCTGAGCAAGACCAAACAGAAGAGATACACAA
The DNA here is from genome assembly GCA_017311315.1 of Dendrocalamus latiflorus. NCBI lineage: Eukaryota > Viridiplantae > Streptophyta > Magnoliopsida > Poales > Poaceae > Dendrocalamus > Dendrocalamus latiflorus. Next base: position 23,493,214 of record CM029673.1, read on the forward strand.
AACACATAGATCCAAGATTGATGTACTTCTCAGATGAGATACTGGTTTCACAACCACTCCCCTCGGGAGGACCAGGCTCTACCCTAGAGCCAACTCTCACTCTCAAACAGCTACTCCCCTCGGAAGGACCAAGCTCTAACCCTAGAGCCACACCACTCTCTAACCTAACTCCCATGGGAGGGAGAGGCACCGGCCACCACGGCTAAGCCCACCTGCTCAAACCTAACTCTTGCCTCCCCTCCCCTTTTTATAGTCTCACAAGTGGACCTAGACCTAATGGATCCTATCATTAGTCCACACTGGGGATAACCCGTTAATCCCTCCAAACACCGGGTTTTCTCATGCACACTTCTTATAGAAGCTTCCATGTGGCCTCAATGACTTGTCAAACCTCTCACGCGTTTGGATCTCATCGAATCGTTCTCGCTTGCAAACACTTGGCACACCACGTCCTTTTCCTTGCGCATGATGGCACCCGGCATCCTTGACCGTCTGGTACTCGACTCCTCCCTAAGCCTAGTCCCGGTCCACCTTGCTGTTGACTATCATGTCCACCTTAGGTAGCTCCCGCTCCGGTCCCTCGTTGTCCCGGCTTGCAACCACCTCACCAGCCTAGATCATTTTCGGCGTCTCCCTGACTGTTCTGGACCTCAATACCTCTCTGTGCCTAGTCCTGGTCCTTCCACGCCTCGCCATGACCTAACTCCGAAGTCATGCAACCAACACAAACAAGCAAACCATCACATAGTACCGCATGATACGTAAAGATCATCAATTTGTATAATAAAAAAGTATTCCAGTGAATAACCACAACAAACCAAATGGTCTAACCGACTTACGACTACTCTGATGCTCAGGACATGAAGTACTCAAGCCCACAAGAACCTTCCAGCAGCCTACGACCACACACAAGACCGCTACAACCACCACGTAGCTTGCTATGACCATCGGGACCACAAGCTACAACTATCGCTCATAACAACTACGACTTACCAAACTTGTCGCTACGGCTTACGACTACCACAACTGATAGCCACGATCACTGATCACATAGGCTTCGACTTCTGCACCCGATCGCTACGACTATCGAGCATCACAGCCTATGACCATCAATCATAGGCTACGACTATCGACCAGAGCTATGACTATCGATCACCAGGCTTTACGACTACCACTCACGACATCTAGTCATTACGACTTAGGACTATCGATCACAAGCCAGTCATAGCTTCAACTATTGACCACGACCAGCAATGTAGTGTCAAATGATGCAACCGTCGGGCGCACACTCGTTCATTTCTTCCAACTGCCGTGCAGTCAAGCTGGTCATTTCGTAGGGAAAGTGATGTGCAGTTGGGCTAGGTAGTTGTCTAAGAAGCTAACGGCAGTTGGTGAGCCTGTGGCATCGTGGAGGTGGACAACCTAGACGTCTACTTCGGCATCAACTACGAAACCAAAGTGGACATGGCAATGGCATGATTCCGCATAGTGCAGTGGTGGCATGATGTAGAGGATGTCGTGTGGAGGAGGGGGGATCGAGTAACCAAGGATGTCGATGCGTGAGGAGAGGGGGCGCAACGTGGATGAAGGGGAGGATGAGGGGCGACGGCTGCAGGTGGGAAAGGGTAAGGGCAGATGGCATGTGTCGGCTGCAGCTGTGGCTACGACGTTGTGGATGGGGGAGGTGGTTGGATCACGGTTAGGAGGTGGGTGGACAATACCGAGAGCATGGCAGCGGCGGTGTGATTTTGGATGGCATGGCGGTGGCATGATGAAGAGGATGGGGGGAAGGGAGTTGACGTGACATGGAGGAAGGGGAGGATGAGGGGCAATGATGGCATGTGGCAGCTAGAGTTGGGGGAGGGAAGGGACGAATGGAGTGTGATGGCTATGGCTCCGACTGCAGTGTTAAGTATGAGGAAGGGGCGACGGGATCAAGGTTGCAGCTGGAGGTGCGAAGGAGAGGGGTGGACGGCATGCGACATCTATGACTCTAGTGGCAGCATTGCGGATGGGGTCGGTGCATTGGTTAAGGGCGAGCGAATCGGAAGAGAGGTTGACGATGCATGTCACCTTTCAGTATGCACCAGTTTTCTTGAGGGCCGGCTTTGTCGTGGATCGTGCGATCGGTAGAAAGTAGGAATGCACTGCGTGCGAGGAGGGGAAGGGAGGGGAAGTGTGGGGAACGAATAAACTCCCCTTTTATATCAGCCGAGAAGAAATTATCAATAAAACCATCACGCAAACAAAAGCTCTACTAACAAATCATGCAAATGCGCTACATCCTACATTTTTGTCACCAGAAAATGATCAAAGCAGTTGTTTTTCTAAGAAAAGTGATCAAAACAGAACTTCTTACCAGAAATCCACGCAAGAACATCTAGCATTCTTGAAACGGTGAAACCGATACTAGTCACGAGCAAATATCTCAAAGACTAAAAACGCAGCAGCGAGAAGAAGATAGGAGGAATATGGGGAATTTTACTTGTCAAAATGGTGGGAAATTTCGATTTCGGTTCATCGGTTGGATGCCAGTCCCCTTTAAACACCCTCTTCTCTCACTGACTCCACGGCCCCACTGAGCAGTCTCTCTTGGCCAATCCAACCCAACCTCCCTTTGAAACAAACTCTGCGCGCAGCCCGCGAACGCCTCGCGTGCCCCTTCGCGGGGTTTCGTTTCGTCGAACACCTTGCGCGCACTCCGAAAAGCGGCGGCCTCCGACGCGCGCGAGCTCGGAGCAGAGGGCTCGAGCGCGAGCGCATGGAGGGCTCGGGCTTGGAGGAGCAGCGGCGGGGGCGGAGGGAGACGAGGGAGTGGGCGGCGATAGGAGCGCGGCCGCAGCGTTCATCGCCACCGCGTGCGCCACGAGCGCGCAGCTCTATTAATTAGGAAAGAGACGAAGCTTCCGATTCCGGAGGTTTTTGGCATTAGGTTCTTTTGTCCTGTGGGCGACAATCAAAAAAGGAGCCAAGATAAGCAACGGGAAAAAAGGCAAGAAATTTTGGATTTAATGGGGAGGAGCGGAGGGGAGAGGGGAATTGATCTAGTGTTCGAGACAGATCTGGGGAAAGCCTCCCTCCTCCTCGTCCCGCCTCGCTTCGTTCTGGCCGCCGCCGCCGGCTCATCCCTACCGGTCTTCGTGCTTTTGGTGTTCTCTGCAGGGATCGGCGGGCTCGGTTGCTTCCTTTGCTTGCCGAAGTTCGTTTCTTTGCTCTTCCTTTAGCTGTTGCTTGATGTCTTGTTCCTTTTGGTTTTCTATATCTAGGCGAAATGGTGTTTTGCCGTGTTGGAGTGTATGTATCTGCATGAATGATGGGGGATTAGGGAACTAGAGTTCTAAATAGAAATAGATCGGTTGTGATTACTTCCAAATGGAAATAGATCTGTTGTGATTCGAAGTCTGGAGGATTGGTGTAACCAGAATAAGATAGACTATGGAGAACAACAAGGACGGAACATATTTTCATTTGTTCCTCCTTGCAAGTACTCTATATTGAATGAGCATATTTTGCTTTGTTACAACTTACTGGCGGGTTGATTTGATCCTAATGGAAGCGCTCAACTTAGAATTGCATGTATTGTAGTGTTTGGATGAGGAAGATTTTTCGGATTAGTTTGAAATGTTGTGGTAAATGGGCGTCCTCTTCACTAGGAAGAGCAAGAAGTGAGATAGAAGAATAATGGCACAGCTATACATGTTCTTTTATCAGTTATCACACTAGTTTGTTGTAACGCATCTATGTCTCTGATAGGGTATATTTGCTTTGTCTTGATCAAAGTTGTTTGAATGTTGACAAACTTGATCTATGCCAATTTTGTCCGTCGGTGGATGTTGGACTGTTTTGGTAACCATTTATAGTTGTCTGCACATCGAAGTTTTTTAGCGGTACTTGGACCGACTCGTGATATGACCTATTTGGAGCTTTACTATCATGGCTATGGCTGTTCGGTGAAGAAATAAATAATAAAAAACAACATCCATTGTAATTCCTGGGTTTAGTAAGCCTATCCTAGGAAAATGTTGCCGTATGATAACTTTCTTCTACTCCGTGAATCCATGGCCATCTTGAAGCTCATAGGGTACAACAGCTTCCAAATTGTGGAAAAGATCTGCATACTGTATTTTAGTCTTTCGTTTATTCATATCAATCAAGTTCGTTCTGTATCAATATAGTAACCTGAGTAGGTATAGTTAAATCCACATGCTAAGTGGTGAGCTTCACGAATATAACATCGGCATTTCCTTTGCTTAAAGTGGGCTTTCTTATCTTTGCCATGAGAGGTGGGTGAGATGAGCATATGACCTTAAGATGCATGCCCGATTTTCAAACGCATTCATCATTTCCCATTATAGTGGTCTAAGCACAACGTCGTGATTGCCAAAAGCAGTATAGCCACCCTCCAAAATGCAACATGCTGGCATGTGATCAGATCCCTGGAGCTACAAGCAACACAATCTGGCTGGCTAAGAAGCACCGATCAAATTGTATCTGTACTTCTTCGTCAATAGCACCAATAAAATACAATAATAAATGAACTTATGTTCTGTCTGTAGACCTCGAAAGTGATCAAGCAAGTTACTTAGCTTCTTTTATGTGCAGTCTCTTATCCTGTATATCTTTTCTGGCATGAATCTGAGCTAAAAAAAAAGAGGAACTAATGTAGCACCCATTGTCTTGTCTACTAGCAAATATTTGTCCTCTGAACCCTTTTCATTTTATAGCATGAGTGTGTTTTGTACTTTTTGTTCCTGTTACATCATTGTCTCCACTGTCTGGCATGAGATTGTATAATTTATTTTTGCAATTGTGCTAGTAATGATAAAACTAGGCTGTATTTTAACTAATCTCCCCTGCTTACTTTGTAGAAGGAACTGAAAGGCAGCGGCATTCTGTGTTCTACTACTACCAGGAGTACTGGAGATGGCAGCCCTGAATGCTGGTATGACATCTGCTGGTGACGATATTGAGGAGGCAGGATATGCAAAGCTTCAAGGTGAACATTTTGATTACTTCATGCAAGCTCATTCAATCATCTTGGGACGCAGTAGTAAGAAAGAAAAGGTAGACTTAGATATGTCTGTCCTTGGTGGAGGCATGGATATTTCCCGCCGTCATGCATGCATATTCTATGATTTTCAATGCCGCCAGTTTGCCCTTGAAGTCCTGGGCAGTAATGGATGCATGGTTCAGGGGGTCCTTTACCTTCCAGGTGATGGCCCTGTTAAACTGAACTCACAGGACCTCCTGCAGATAGGACAGATAAAATTCTACTTTCTCCTACCAATCCGCTCTATTGAGGCCACTGCTGCCGCTTGGCACACTCATATTCCATTGCAACCCCTTTCTTCATCATTTATGCGGTCTGCCCACCCTCATTCATTGGATGTTCGTGACTATGGTAATGATTATGGCCGGGACAATGGTGACAATGGGATTAGAGTTGGCACTGAAGTGCAAGGAAAGTTCATGAAGCAAAGCAAGAGGTCTTCTGGTGAATTGGGCATCTATAGCAGGTACCCTATCATTGTTGAACCAGTGGGAGTACTTGGTGAACGTGGTACGTTATATTTGCCACATACTTATTCTAGATCCATTTCTCTCCTGTATTCTTTCTTTTTAAAATACTAACATAAAGTAGATAACATATTACCTGGTAATAATACTATCACTCCTTTCCCCTAGACCGATTTGTACGCTGCAAATATTTTGCCACTGCAATACAGGATGACTATTAGTATTTAGGACACATTAATACATAAACTAATAGCCAAAGATAACCAAAAATAACATTGTTTATACATGAACGGCCTTAGACAACCATCTAGATGCTGTATCGGTGCATCCCTGATGTTTCAATTGTCATGTCATGTGAACCCTTCTTATGCATTGTTATCACAAAATTTACTCTTGATTCTGGTCTCTTGTAACAAATTAAAATTGTCACTACTAGATATAAACTGCTCAAGAACTACTAATGGATAAATAAAGGGTGATACATCCTTATTGCTGCAAACTGTGGATGTACTGAAACAAGTCTCTAAACTAAATACAATGTTAACGTTTTTTTCCTGTATTATTTGTTGTTAGCATTATGCTCGATCATCAGAAGAGTAAAATTCAAATTTTCTCACATCTCAACATTTTATTCATACATCCCTAACTAGCTTATTATATTTATGCAGTCAATAAATTACAAATCAGAAGGGCGGACAAGGATACAGACAATAAACAGCTCCTTCTAAAAGAAGAGAAAGATTTAATATCATATGTTGCACCCCTGGTGTCTGACAGCTGTGGTCCTGGAGAATGGATGCCTGTGGCAAAACTCCATTCAGAGGTTTGTTATGTAAGAGTACTCATTTGTATCCAGTTTCTGGAATTGAAGAAATTAATCTAACCACCTTGATTAATACCAATATGGTTTATGGAAGGCATAGGGGTTGGGCTATACAATGTAACACTTTAATTTTAAATTATTAGATGTTGCGTTAAGTTATGAGCAATATTGAGAGATTACAGCCTGTTAATTAATAGAGCAATTCCCTAGCCTCCTTAAACAGAAAAGCAAGTACTTTCATTTCAAGATGTGATTTGCTCATCAGCTCATGTCATCAGGGAGGCTTTGCACTGTATACCATGGAAATACTATTAGAATTTGTTTAGATGCATTTGCGTTAGTTCTGCATTGAAGTTCGTACAAAATATGTGGGTTCACCGGGGAACTGCATTCATGCAGAAGATTTTGGTGGCGAAATGAATATGTGATGTCATTAAAAATCCCATGATCCTGCAGTAACCTTGTGCTAGAAATTCTGTAATAAGCTTACAGGTATTTATAGACGCCCTAAAGGCGTAAAGCCATAAACCCTAAGCCTTTATTGTAATCACGGTAATTAATATGTCAGCTTCAACTGTTAGCATGCACGTAGACAACCCTGCCCTATACTCACTATTTTTTTTGTTCGTGTTTGGCATGTGGTGCCCATTCAGCGACGAAATGTTTATTTACCTGGTATGCCCATAGAATCCTATTATATAACATTCTGCTCATCCTCTGGACCTAGAGTGCTACCATCATTTCATAACAGTACTCTTTTTTTCAACTACTAACCATTTTAGGCAAACACTATTTTATTTATAATGCAGCGGCCATGTACAACATATCATTTTAAGCAACTATTCTAGCATACTAGTGGAGTTTAAGCATGCTACCAAAAACTGATATGCGAAGTGCTGCCAGTACGTGAAGTTATTCATGTGCTATTTTCGCCCGTGCGTGATATCCTCAACGGTCACCTAAAAAAAACAAAACAAAGGTGAGATCAAAGACTCAACAAGTACAAAGCAAAACAGTAAATAACAGATTCACGTATCAGTCTATGACCATCATAGTTTCAATAACCACTTGTTTCCATTTAATCTTTCTAATTTCTCTTCAACCACTCATTACGCATTTGCACATGTTCTCTGTCATAATGCAATTGCATATGCACATGGACTTATCTCTTTAGCCTATATAGATATAGCAGAGTGAGCACCCGTCGATGCTCATCCAAGCCTGCCTTATTTCCATATGGGGATCACAAGTCCGCCCTTTTTCATACGGAGACCTCAATAGCCCATCAGTATATACGGGGACCTCAGCCTCCACTCCCGTGGAGTGTCCACACAAAATGGACTAACAATACCACAAAACTATCTCTTTTCATGACATGCATGCAATGCAAGTTCTCTATTTATGCACATCAACATGTCATGTCTCAATAATCGTCGTTATTCATCATTTCTCATCATGCATCCAGAAATAGTTAGTTTATCATATTATGGTAAGCAATGCATCAACATGCATCTAACAGCAAACACTACCCGAATTTACCGTTTTACTATGTACTTGCATGGTTAGCCTCGAGGACAATGCGTGGACGACTCCTTCTCTCTTCCCCTCAATCTCCTCACCCACTCTCTCTTACGATTGGGAGCATGCAGGGGAGCTCACGGGACGTCGGCCCTGGCGCGTCATTTGCTGGCTCGCCAGCGGAGACTCCTTCACCTCCTCTCCCCGTATTGAAGCCCCCCATCTCCCCCTCTAGCTCTCAGTCTCCGACCCCACGTGCGCACAAGGCAATTGCTGCCCGGGCGTCGAGGGCGCGCCAGCCTTGGGGTAGCCTCCGGCCGGGCTCACCACCGGCCACCGGCCGCCCCCATGCGTGCGCCTGCACCGCCCTGATGTCTCTCCCAGATCCGGCCGACTGTTTCATCTCTTCTTGATTTCTTTTATTCTTCCTTGGACTGTTTTATCTCTCGTTTTTCTTCTCGTTTGCATTCTGGTGGTATTACATATCATGGTTGGAAAAACCGGCGGTTACCGGCCGGTAACCGCCGGTAACCGGATATACCGGTGGCAACCGGGATTTGAAATACCGGCCGAAATTTTTTGAATTGAAGATTTGAATTTTTGACTTGCTAATGCAGTGGGTATATTAGTTTGGGTATTGTTTTTGATATATTAGGTTGATTAGCTGCTGTTGGAAGTAAAAAAAGGGTGAATTATTGTCATTGGCAGCTAGTGTTGATTGGAAGCATGGTTCGGATTCCTGGTAGATGTTGTCATTTTCTATATGCATCACCAGTTCATCTTTAGATTGTAAAGACTAGATGAGAGTTGTGTTACTTTGGTCCTCTCAAGTTCCTGAACAATGGTAGCCTCTGATTTCATTCTTGTGTATTAGAATTCAAAAGAGCCAAGATGCCAAAAAAAAGCAAACTCCAAACATTTCCACCACAAACCAAACTCAAAAATGGTTCCCAAGTGAGTTCTTGAAAAATGAACCACTTCTCTAAGATTGCCCAATCAATCAAGAGTTATGGAGCACAAATAGACAGGGGCCAAAGATCTACTCATCTATCAGGAAACAATAGATTGAGAAATCACTTCAACATCAAAATTCAAAAAAATCTCAATTGAATCAACAACTGGATTAGCCAAACCCCTCTCACCGGTTTTTCCGGTTTTCTCACCGGTAAAACCGGTAACCGGCCGGTTACCGGTCTTCTCCCGCCCCGCCCAAAAAAAACATTTGACAAATTTTAACCGGTTAGAATCCGGGATTTCCGGTTACCGGGCGGTAACCGGCCGGTTACCGGTACCGCCCGGCGGCCGGGATTTGTCCCGGTTCCGGTTTTTTGATCCCTGTTACATATTATCCTTACAGTAACATGTCGCAGAAGTCATGACATAAGCTTGCAACCTTTTGGAAATGTTGAAATCTTCCCTTTTGATAGTATGTCTTTAATTTGTCAGCTTTACTCGCTGTTATTGACTATCGATCATTTTTCCATAAACGATTTAATAAATTCAAGACTTGCCCTTTTCTTGTAGCATCCCTTCAACAGATTACAAGTCACATAGTACCTCGTCACCTCATTGTTTCATAGTTTTTTTCCTAATGAGTTAGATATCTTAGCATTCATCAATAGCAACCTTAACAAACTACTGTTACAGCATTTTGATCATTTGTTGGGCATGCAAACTAACTCTTGATTATTCGCAGCTTATTAAACACTTCAGTAAGATATGGCATCAGAGCAAAGTCCAAAAGTACCTAACACTAGAGGATGGCTCGTCAATTGAAGCAAAAGGCAGGCCGTGGTTCAAACTGTTAGAGCTGCTCAAGGAGTACCCAGAACACTTTGTCATCAATGCAATAACTAGAGGCAAAGTAACGTCAGAGTTTGTTTCGCTGGTCGCCTTGCATCCCCAGCTGCTGTAGTAGGACTGTAGGAGCGATCATGCTATGTTGTGAACCTGTACAGCTTTGTGGGTATCTTTGCTTTAGCTCTGTACTTCTATGGTACTGTTTGCTATTAAAAAAAATCTGGATTTGGGACTAATTGTTGGTGCATTTCCTGAGTTGTTATTTGTATTTGTTCTATGAGTTAAGATGCAGTGAGTAAAATTACATCGTTGGATGTTTGCATACTTACAGGAGTGCTGAGTTCTGATGGCTCGTTTCGTGAAATACTGGAGCAAGGGTTTTCAGTTGCTCGCTGAATAGAAGGCTTTAGTATCTTAAGAGGAAATTCTCTGCTATGTTTTCCATGTGTTTTGGTTCTGCAAAGGCCACTAAATAGCTCGACGGTTTGACTACGGATCATGGAACACTGAACTGAAGTCACCATCAAAGTTTGATGAAGATGATTTGTTGCGGATATGTTTTTGATGTGTTCCTTTATTCCAACATATCATAGGGGCAACTCACACAAGAGTTGAAACCTTAAAGCGACAGTATAAATAATACATACGGATCGAGTGAACTACCCCATACTGAAGACATGCAGTAGCAAATTAAGAGGCCAACTCAATGCTCTCTGTTCTTCATCAGTTATCCCAAGAGAACCAGAAAAAAGGGCGGCACTTGGCAACATGACCATGAGATGGACCTTTAATATTGTGATATACTTGCTTTAACCATGAAATGGACAAAATTTAGAATTCAATATTTTCGTATGGAGAGGTTTGCATACTATTGCATGTCAACGGAATCTCCACTGGACACAAAAGGAGCTGCAGACAGGTTGCGTAACATTGTACACTGGTCCAAAATGAATGACAGTTAACCACGCACGGCTCAAGCCCAACGAATGTCACAAATTGGCATTGTTACACAGGTCGCAAAGGTGACAATTCATCACAAATTTTGTGGTACAATCGATTCTCTGAAGATGCCAAGCCAGACGCAAAGAGCAAAATGGTGAAACAAATGGAGGAGCAGAATACGTTTGAGCAAAACAAATGATCTTTTATCTAGCTAGCTTCCTCCACACAGTGCGGCCACGGTTGATCTCATCCCCAGTCCCAGCAAATCTCAAGCAGTGCAAGAACTGACGCTGTTCTTCTGGGTGCGGTGCTGCAAACGCAGATCCGTTCATACTTTTCTCCTCTCCTTCCTCTATATAAATAAGTGAATCGACTATGTCATCATGCTGGCCTTCTCTTCTGTAGTCAAGAGTGATTGTTTGCAACTCAGAAATCAACAAGGATGATAATTTCCATCAAGAAGGAAACCAATAACATTAAGGAATAAGTGATTGTAAACTACTCAAATTGTCTACCTCTGAATAACGAAAGGTTCAAAAGTAAGATTAGAGGGGGGAGAAGGCTATATCACAAAACAAAAACAGTCAACTGATAGTCACAGTAAAAGAAAAGGGCTGGTGGCACCTTTGCATGAGCTCAATCCTTTGTTCAGGGTTGAACATTGCGCCGAAATTTTGGTCATTTCGTTACCCAACGAAAGGAAAATATTCGGTTAAATTTTGACCAAATTTGTCCTCATTCAAAATTTGGCCAAAGTTTCTCTAAATTTGGTTAACTTTTGCCAAAATTCAAATGATATTTGAAATTTCGTCTGAAATTTTGAATGGAATTTCGTCTGTTTCGCTGCATGACGAAAAAAATTTTAATCCGAAAGATTTAACCTGTTCCAAATGGCTAGATTGAATTCCTTCAGAATTCCTCCAAAAGTACTAAATCCAAACAGACCCTAAATGTATTCCATGTGGTAATTCGACGACTGAAAAGAGCAAATCGTCGTTTGCTCCATGTGTACATTAATTTGCACCGATGGATTGTTTGTTTATGAATCTGGAGTGACATAAAGCGTAATATATAACCCTGCACTTGAATTGTACACGTACGTACGTGCATCCTCAGTTTAGAAAAGGCAAAGTACGGTGCCGCATGATGTACAGTTTATTCAGTTTAAGTTCGTGCATCCTCAGTTTATTCAGTCGATCCCTTGTTTATCTCATCGACGTGCTTCTTATTGTGCTCATCCAACAACGCCCATAAAATATCAAATTTTTACTTTTGATTCTGCATAGCTAACCTCTTGAACAGCTTTATTAACTGTTGCTTTGGGAACTGCTTGAAGAAGTTGGCCCCCAGGTGGCGAATACACCCTCTGTTTCTCATATTCGGCCAAGGGAAGGGCTTCTCAGAGTCTTCCTGAAATTTTATTACGGCCTTCACAATCCCGACGTGGTTATCATGGATTACATAGACTCTAGGATGAGCACCGACAACTCCAACTCTCATATATCGAAAGAACCACAACCAACTGTTGTAATTCTCATTTTCCACGAATGCGATGGCCAGAGGCAGAATTTGGTTGTTGCCGTCAACGCCAGTGGCCGTAAGGATCTAGCCCTTGCATTTGCCAGTTAAAAAGATCTTGTCAACTAAGATCACGAGAAACATATGCCTGAATACCTCGATGCACGCACCGAAAGCTTAGAAGGCCCTCTGCAACACCGCAAAAATCTGGCGGCCTTGTAGATAGCTTGTCCTTCACAGCTGTGTATATGCCCGGGTTTGTATCCTGCAGCGCCTGAAGCATACGACGAAGGTTGTCGTACGCCGCCTCAAAAAACCCGAATCATTTTTCCAAAGCCTTCTACTTCGCACACCATGCCTTCGTATAGCTAATCTTGTACTACACGGGTGGACACGGCCAATGCAAAGGCTACGCTGTCAATGGCCCCATAGACCGATGAGGCTACGAATAATGCAAATGCCACATCTATATCAACCATTCATCATATGCATGGAGAACCAGAAGCGAAGACTGAAAATGATGACCAATACGCAGCTTAATTGGAGGTATTCTGCGGGTTCGTCCCGTGGATGTAATTAACCGGGAGCCTTATGAGGCTCTGGGAACCAGAAGACCACATCACCTATGTCAGATCTGCTTTGCAAAGTAGGCTATGGAGCACACTCATATAAAGGGAACTTATAGTTTTGTTATTCTCAAATAAATGAATAAAATACATGTTTTCTCTACTTTTGTTGTGTTTATCTATTTTTATGTACTTTAGTACACTGGCACGCTCACACCTTATACCCCGGGACAAGAAATCTGGGATGGATTTCTCACGTCAAACACCATGATTTGATCAAATGGTGTGCTATCATATCTATCCTGTCATTCCTAGATATTATGAGAAGACTTAAGGCCCCGCTCGTTTCGGTTTCAGCTTTTGACTTCTGACTTATTTTTCACTATTCATAAATTTCGTCTTTTTCTGAACTTTTGAATTTTTTGAGCTTTTTTGCCGGTTCTTTTTTCCCGTATTCGTTTGCGTTGTCCGTGATGAGCTAGCATTTTTTTTCTATTTTTAAAATTTTTAAATTTAATTATATCAAATAAGTTACCTTCAAGTACAGTGAAATTTTAGCCGCAATAGTGCAATTTCAGCCATAAGTCATAGCTTTTCAGTCCAGCCGAACAGAGCCTTAAACTATTTATTTCATGTCATTTCTTGACAGCTTAATCAATTTGCTTACTATCATTCCTTGATGGCTTAATCTTTTAGCTGTTGTTGTATGAACCCGACATGGCAGAAGAAGAGAATAAGAACTCATAAGTTCATTGAACTTAAACACATATCATGCTGCTATTATATGATATAATTGTTATATTTTCTGACAAAACTAGTTGACTTTACACATATACAACTCCAATGGTTATAATTCGGAAAAGTCTATATTTGGCCCATCAACTCTTGCCTGCCGTTTAAATTTGGTTCCTCAAGTGCAATACCATTTAGAACGGTTCCCCATCTTTTAATACCGCTTACTTTTGGTCCCTCGTGCTGGTTAACGCTGGTCAAAACCATCGTGCCATAGGGACCAAGATTAAATAGTGTTAAAGATAGAGGGACTTGATCTAAACGGTTTTGCACTTGAGACTAAAATTAAAAGGCATCGAATCTAAGGGTGATAACAAACGAAATGTACAACAGATCCACTAAATATGCAATGAGCCTATTCTTTTTGGCTGGAGCTTATGGTTTTTAGTTACGGCTTGTGGCTTTTGGATTATTCGTGCGAGAGATTACAGAATAATAGGAACTCACGTGCAGTTTTTGCCAATATAAATAAAGTCGGTACAGTATGTACTACAATTAACTAGTAGATCCTATCTTAAAAGATGTTTTATTTAAAAGCTAATTACTATAGAAAAACCGAAAACAACTTTTAAAATCTGAAAAGAACAGTACCAATATCCGCTTAGTTTTGTGTGTCATCTTTGCCTTGAGCTAGCTTGAGCGTTCGCACGTACTCCAGTAGTATTATATAGGGCATGTTTTTTTCGGCTGCGGCTTATGGATTTTGGCTGAAATTTTTGAATTTTGGCTGTTTATGGTACAGATTACGGAGAGACAGATAGTCACTTGCGATTTTAGCTGGTACAAATGTTGGGCTTTTAACGTGTAGATCGTTTAACTTGTAGACCCCTTCTTGAAAAAATACTCTATTTAAAAGTTAGATACTATAGTAAAAGATAAAAATCACCAGTTTTTGATTTAAAGAACAGTCCCATAGACAAATCTACGTGACCAGGCAGCCTGAAAGCTCTAGTAGTATTAGACAAAAAGCTTCGGTAGTAGTATTAGACAGAAAGCCTGAAATGATACCGTGAATCTTTTGCTTCCATGATGGGGATAATATATCATTTTTGTTCAATTTGCCTGACCAGTTAGCTAGCCGGTCATGTCATGTGCTAGCTAGCTGTGCTCTCTCCGAAGTGTGTGACCGAGGGTATGAGGGCCCACGTGGCAGTGTGAGTGCTCATGACCTGCTCGAGCAAACCACGACTTTGCCGTACAACGATTCCTCTTGGCAGCCCATGGCAGAATGAAATGGCCTGAGAAATTGCACTCTATATGTGCAGAAGAGCTGCAGCTCCCGAAATGGGGTGACTCGAGACTGCCCCATAGCTAGCTCTAGGCTTACGGTTTTTAATTGAAAATTTTAAATTTTGACTATTTACGGAATATATTACAGAGACAGATACTCACTTATGATTTTGGCTAATACAGATATTGAGTTTTTAACATGTACATCGTTTAACTTATAGATCCTGTCTTAAGAAAATACTCCGTTTAAAGGTTAGATACTGTAGCTAGAGCTAATCTCCACCAACGTGATAGCGCCTTTCTGTATTGTGTTGCAGCTAGCCACACTAGCTCGGGGAGAAAGGATTTCATGTATTAGTTGTTGGTTGGCACGCACCGACGCTGAAACGATTGATTGAAAGCTAGCTAGCTCTCCGATGGGTGATGCGTTTTCTCAATCGATCATATATGTATTGATCGAAAAGCTAGCCTAATCCAGTCCGGTGTACAACCTGCCGAACGGGAGGGTCGATCGTTCAATTACTCCATGTATACTTCAATTTTTGCAGATTAATTGTTCGCTTTATGGTTATCTGGTTTGGTACAAATTAGGTGCTGCAACACATAACCACATGAAATATAGACATGTGCATCCTTAATTATATTTAGAACGGGAAGGCAATGTACGGTGCCGTATGAGGTAGTGTGTACGATCAGTTAAATTTAATTTTTGTAAATACGTGCTGCATCCTTATTGCGGCACAATGCATTGCAGGCTTCCTTCTCTTTTGGCTCCGCGCCTGGCCAGGCATTGTCGATGCGTGGAGGAGCGAGTCTGTCACGGACGCAAGCCTTTCGCAACGCTCTTCGGCCCTTCTCCCTTGTTGTGCCCACCGCTACATCTGGTTTACTTTGGTTGGGCTCTCCGCCTCTCCCACTCTAAGTAGTAGTAGTACGGCAATTAATGCCTCACACACTCACAGCTAGAGGTATAAATGGAACGGATAATTTTCGTCGTATCGACTGATAAAAATTTTATGAAGCGAATATGAAATAGGTATCTGGCAATATCCGTGTCTGACTCCGACTTAAAAAAATCCAGAATATAATATATAATAAGTGATATCCGTCTGTATATATCCGTGAGTCATAACATAAGAACAATAAGAACTCGAATAGTCTTTTTGTGTTCGTTTTGATTACACTCATTATGTTCAATGTCGTGCAAAAGAAACAGATAATTTTTATCTAATCAATTATTCAAAAGTTTATGAAGTGAATGCGAAACAGAAAAATAAGCATCCTAAAATATACTACAGGATGAGCTATATCCGCCACTCCATTGAGTGAGGAGGGGGAGAGTCCAAACCCCAAACGCACGAAGCATACAGGTGCTTGTGCTCATCGATCAACCCCCGAACCTTCAATCTCTAGTTAATTTCTTGGCCTCGCCCAAAACCCGCTAAAGAAGAAGAAAAAGCACAGGGCTTGTGCTCATCGATCAACCCCCGAACCTTCAATCTCTAGTTAATTTCTGCGGTTCTTGGAGCTGAATAAGGTAGTTGATCGAGCCCCAGATCTGTGCGCATCATGTAGAAGGTAGAACTACTCGAGGTAATTAAGAATCGCGCATCTGCACTCCTCAAGCCGTTCCAAGACGGTCTTTTAATATGCTTGCTGTTGCTTAGATGTTGTTCTTCATGGCTAGCTAACTTGCTCCGTAGCTTGGTGTTGATTCCATCCACATCCATGCATATGTCGGACCTGGCGGCAGAGAGACAAGAGTGCGCGTGGAGAGCAAGCTTTGATCACCTTTCTTCTTTTTTTTTGAGAAGACAATCTTTGGTCATCTTATCTCTCCTGTTTGCATCCTTGCCTCCCCCTGATCACGCCCGGCTCTCTGCATGTTTGCAAACTCTCTTTCACCTACCTGCATCCCCCTTTCATCCATTTCTTTGTTTTTTAATTTTCTACTGTCGCATCCGTTGGTTTATCCCTTACGCTGGCTACGGAGTCTCGTAGATTATGCTTTGTCAAGAAATTTTTAGTAATGCTGCCCTTTCAAAATAGAAACAGATAGCTTTACTTCCATGCAGTTAGTTTTTCTTGGCTTAATGTAGTAAGTCATGCTAATCCTGCATTACTGTTTATGCATCCAGAAGAACAGTACTTTAATTTGTTGGCTATGGAATATGGATCTATCTTTGAGTGGTAACCAGAAAAAACCAGTCGAATTTCATGCATCAAAATTTGAATTTGAAGTCGGTAACTGGAAAAACCGATCGGTTTCCACCCAAAAACCGGAGAAAACCACTAAAAACCAATTTTTCAAATTGGAAATTCGTAACACATTCATGACAAAATTGGTGTAATAAGGTAGTTTAGAATTTTAGATGAATTTGAAAAAAATAACGGAGTCAAATAGAGTTAGAACATAAGAGAATAGGCTCCCGGAAGATTAAAATAAGGAAAATTGAGAGAACACTAGGTGATCATTTGGGCTTTTTTTGTGGCTTATGGCTAAAAATCACTATAGCTGGCTGAAAAAACACTGTAGCTGACAGAGACTTATTTAGCATAATTAAATTTAAAAAAATTAAAAAAATATAAAAAAATGCGTTAGCCCATTACGTATAATACAAACAAATACGGGAAAAAAAGAACCGGCAAAAAGCTCAACAAAAAGCCAAAAGTTCAGAAAAAGACGAAATTTATGAATAGTGAAAAATAAGCCGAAAGCTAAAAGCCGAAGCCAAAACGATCACAGCCTGTGGGGCGACATGGCCGATTTGGATTGTGTGAGCGGGCTGTAGGCGCGAGCGGACATGATCCCAATGACGCCATTGGCGGCACTATAAGCGCAGCAACAGGGTCGTAGAGGAAGGCAGTGAGGCCAGCGTGGGTGGTGCCAAAGGCGTAGGCTCGCGGGGAGGGGAGAGATTGGGTGGAAAAAATCAAACCAATCTAATCTACTAATCTGAGCTTGACCCATTAGCAAAACATACAAGCGTGGGTGGTGCTAAAGGCGTAGGCTCGCGGGGAGGGGAGAGATTGGGTGGAAAAAACCAAACCAATCTAATCTACTAATCTGAGCTTGACCCATTAGCAAAACATACAAGCGTGGGTGGTGCTAAAGGCGTAGGCTCGCGGGGAGGGGAGAGATTGGGTGGAAAAAACCAAAACAATCTAATCTACTAATCTGAGCTTGACCCATTACAAAACATACGAAATGGGCCACGCGAGAGCATTGATAACATGTTGAAGTAGTGGTTATGTTGCCAACGATTAAGCACACACAAAAGTAGAAGATAAAAGATGTAGTCCTGATAACCTCTCAACTTTATTAATCTGGCCTGTAGCCGATGTATGCATGTACAATGTGGATCCCCCTCTACCCCTTATATAGTGGTAGGAGGGGTGCCTTTTTTGCATCTCAAGTAAAAGGACTAGTAATTGTATAGGATTCTGTGTTTGGGTAAGTGTCCACATACCATAATATCGCAACAGTCTGAATAGGTTTTCTTGATTAAAGATTTTTAATGAGGCAGCACAAGCAATAGCAAGTACATGAGCGAAATTTTTGTACGGATAACCCATTTTTTATTCGAAAATACAGAAATATACCCGCGACAAAATTTTTTACACAAATAGGCTCCAGTCGCCCAACCATTGGGTGACTAGAATTTATCGCCCAACCAAAAAGCGATTTATGAAGAATCTGGTAACCAATGGGCGATTAAATGCGATCGCCTCCCCGTTAAGCGATTTAATGAAATCGCCCCCCCGTTGGGCGATATATATTGAGTCGCCCAACGCGGGGGGGGGGGGGGGGGGGGGGGGGGGAGGGGGCGACTCAATGTGAATACAGCCCGGCGGTCGGGGCCTCTTTTCTTCCCCACGCTTGCTCGCCAATCTCTCGGCCGCACGAGGAAGAGAGAAGCAGAAGAGAGGAAGGAAGAGGAGGAGGAGAGGGGAAGAAGAGAAGGAGAGGGGGAGGAGAGGGAAGAAGAGAAGGAGAGGGGGAGGAGAGGGAAGAAGAGAAGGAGAGAGAGAGGAGAAGCCGAGGGATTTGCAGGTATTTTTCTAATTTTAGAAAATTTGTTTAGATAAATTTAGTTTACAAAATTTAGTGTAGATATTTAGTTTACAAATTTAGTTTAGATATTTAGTTGAGATATTTAGTTTAGAAAATTTAGTTTAGAAAAATAGTTTAGAAATTTAGTTTAGATATTTAGTTTAGATATTTAGTTTAGATATTTAGTGTAGAAAATTTAGTTTAGAAAAATAGTTTAGAAATTTAGTTTAGATATTTAGTTTAGAAAATTAGTTTAGATATTTAGTTTAGAAAATTTAGTTTAGAAAAATAGTTTAGAAAAATAATTTAGATATTTAGTTTAGAAAATTAGTTTAGATATTTAGTTTAGAAAATTTAGTTTAGAACATTAAATTTAGAAATGTAGATGCAGTTTACAAATTTAGATGTACAAATTTAAATGTAGAAAAAATATAGTTTTTTGTATAATATTTGTAATGCATTATTGTGGAAAATTTACTTTAGAAATTTATTGTAGATCATTCAATGTACAAATGTAGATGCAGTTTACAAAAATCAAATGAAGAAAATTTAAATGTAGAAAATTGTTGTGTCGAAATTTTGTATACTATTTTTCATGTATTATTGTAGAAAATGTAGTGTACAAATTTACATTTAGATAATTTTGCAGTTATGACGGGTGACTGGCGGTACCCGCTGTTGGACGAGCACTTGGACCGCGTGCACCGCGCTTCCCGTTGTGCGCCGCCACCGGGGAGCACGGACGAGTCGACTGAGCTGGGAGTGGTCCGGACACGCACACCTCGTGTGGCCTGGGGACTCGACCCCCGTTGGACTGCCAGGTTTGCACTACGCCAACGTTTTAGTATTACCATAAGAACATTTCATGCTGACATTCACTTTATTTGCAGGCTGCGGGATGCCGGACTTCTCCCTCTTGCCCGGATGGTGCAGGCCACGGATGAGGACGGAGGTGCCTTGGCCGGGGAGGGGGACGGGGCGGGCGTGGAGCGATCACGACGTTTCCCGTTCGACCGTTCCCTGCTGATGGCTTTGGTGGACCGTTGGCGGCCTGAGACGCACACTTTCCACCTACCAGTCGGGGAGATGGCGCCAACCCTGCAGGACGTGTCCCTACTCCTTGGCCTTCCGGTCGCGGGAGACGCTGCCTTCCTACCGGAGGCTCCCGCCGAGTGGCGCGATGACCTGCTCGGCAAATTCCAGGGGGTCCTTCCACCGGCCGATCACCACCACATCTTCGACGAGAGGCAGAAGCATGGACTGACGCTGAGGTGGCTGGCACAGTACCGGGTACGTGGTGTTTCAAGTCGATTGTGTCTTCGAAACTCTTATTTGTGCAATTACATACTAATAAGAACTTTTCGCATTCAGGTTGAGCGCATGGTTGCAGATGCTGACGATTACCAGGTCGCGCGCCACCTGGAGGCTTACGTGCTGTGGCTGTTTGGTTGGGTGCTCTTCACCACCAGCCACGGCAACACCGTTGACGCGCGCCTTATCGCTTATGCGAGGGCGATTGCCGACGGCGCGGCCGGCCAGATCAGCTGGGGATCGGCCGCACTTGCCGCGACGTACCGCGGCTTGTGCGATGCGTGCACGAGGATTAAGGCGAACTCGATCCTCACGGGATGTCCCCTGCTGCTGCAGTTGTGGTCGTTCGAGCGCTTCAGTCTCGGACGACCTGTACTAGACGACATGAGTCCTTACGGGGCCGAGATGTACCCGGGGGGAGACATCGACCGGCCGACAATGGGTTCTATTTGGTGTCGTCGACGAGTGAGTTTTATTTTATCATAGTCAACTTATTAACGATCGTCGTACTAAACAATTTGCCTTTCTTGCAGGTACAGTTCGCGCACGTGCAGGTCACGCGGGCGTACCACCCCTTCGTGGAGCAGTTCGACCGCCTCGCAGACTCCGATGTGCGCTGGGAGCCTTACGCAGAGGAGGCAGTGCAGGCCCGTGCTCCTGACGGGCTGTCTGCACTGTGCTGGCGTGACCAGGCTTTCTGGCTAACCCGCCGGAAGCTCGTGTACGGCATCTACGTTGAGGACTACGCACCGCAGCGAGTCATGCGGCAGTTTGGGCTGCGGCAGGCACTTCCTGTACCAGTCGGGCTGCCGATTCCGCTGCGCGTGCACGCGTGAGTGATCGCTTCTGATATTTTTGTACGTACTTACTATTGTGATCACAAGTACTTACATTACGTAATGGTTCCATAAACAGGCACAACACGAGGGGCGTCAAAAAAGGCACGGACTGGTCCAGGAGGATGCAGCCCTGGATTACGCAGTGGGAGGGTGCGCTGAATGACCGCGTGGAGGAGGACCGGCCATACGACATAGCCGACTACGCGGAGTACCTCATCTGGTACCAGGGGCGGACTCGTACCAGGCTGGTACATGTCGTTGACCCACATGCCCCACACGTCGCCGCACCGACAGACGCGTACCCTGCGCACTTCGCACGCCACGCTCACATCGCGGTACGTAACTTGTAATTTCAAAAATTCTCAAATGGCAATATCGTTTCGATGATGGACCATTCTATGTCTTTTTGTCCAGGCTGACGTCGGTGTTGCGATGTGGTCGGACTCCTCCGCACTAGTGCAGAGGTGGGGCACAGGTGGGGAGTTGACCAGCGAGGAGGCCGTCAGCTTTGCGCGACGCATGGAGGCCGGGTGTAGACGTATCGTCTGCCTACTGTCCCGCACGAGGCTACCGGTGGTCTCCACACCTACGCCCAGTGCACCCCGACCACCAGTGCCACCCCGACCAGCGTGGCACTACTCCGGAGGTAGTACGTGGACACGTCCACCTCCCCCGGACCAGCCAGGGAATTCTGCTTGGTCACGGCCTCGTACACCTCCTACGTACATCCCCGGCTTCCACACGGATGATTTCATGGCGCCATGTACGGGTACGCATCGTCAGATCTTGTTTTTATCCTAAGACGACATGCAACGAACTAACGATATTACTATTGCAGGTCCTTACCAACAGCAGGGACGCTTCTCCCCGGGCCACATCGAGGTGGACCAGTTTTTTGCGGACTGGCCTGGGCCGTCCTTCGACGCAGCACCGGAGGTTCTCTCCGGCAGTGGCCTCCCCGGTGCACCGGAGGCCACACAGCCAGAGGTGCAGCTGACTCCACCGGCGCAGCCGCGGGTGCGAAACCCACCTGATCGTTTTACTTTTTCGGACCCTCGTCACCCGCCTCGTAATCCGTTGCACCGGAGGACGGCCAAGCGGGGCCGTATGGCAGGACGCGGGCGCGGTGACGGAGCACCTTAGGGTGGGGAGTGAGGAGTGTATGTCATGCATGTAATGGATAAATACGCGCAGGGGCGGAGCCAGGATCCAGACAAAGGGGGGCCGACCCGACAAGGCGCCGACGTCATAGGTCCTGGGCGCCGTGTGTCGGCAAAATTAGACATACACATATATAATTAAACATACGCATATATATTGTCATATAAATTCAATCATAACACATATGGCAAAATAATGTAGCATACGTCTAGCATACTGAAAAGACTCTCTCAGTGGTCGCTGTTGATACTGGAAGAGTTATGACTAATCTTAGCAATCTATCGACCATTGGATAAATAGAATTTTTACCTAATCTCACTAGTCCCTTTGTTAGATCAGCAAGTGATGGCAATGTACTTAGCTCTAGATGGTTGCATACATCAAGTTGAAAATGTGGTAGTTGACACTCCAATTGAGCTTGATCTTAACTTGAAAAATCAGCGGGATAGTACTTTTCCACCAGAGTACTTATCTTTGAAATGTCAAAGCCATCTTTTCTTGGATCTAGTGAGGCACAAAGTGATAGAAGCTCTGTTGCTTGAGAACTGAATCGATCTTCTAACTCAATCAATTGTTGGTCGACCGCAACATTAAACACATTTATTTTATAATGGTGAAGAGTGGTGGTATTATCATTTTTGTTCCGAGATTTGGTCACATCCACACACCTACAAATTGCGACATGTAGTTAAACAAGTTAGATATGTACCATAAGAATAAAAAAATATGTATTTGTGCTCATATTAAAAAACTGAAGGTAAGATAATAACTTACTTGCGATTTAAATCCGAAATCTCAATCTCGTGCTTGTCACAAAAGGCTTTCACCTCCTCAAGAAGTGGTTCCCAGCCATCATTTCTCAAGTCACTAAGCAATGATTTTGTGTTAGAAATGCATAAGCCTAATTGACTAATTGACTGTGATGAAGGGTGATTAAGGGGTCCTATTAATACATTTGGTGGACTATTGGGGGGGCCAGGCCCCTGCCCGCCCCCCTTCTCTCCGCCCCTGAATACGCGGCATGTTACTGCGTTATATTATAAAGTTCATTTAAATTCAAACAATGCTATTATCTTTTCTTTTCGTATAGAAAATTATTTCTGCGGCCGAGAGTAGATTGGCGAGCAGGCGTGGGGAAGAAAAGAGGCCCTGACCGGCGGGCTGTATTCACGGTGAGTCGCCCCCTCGTTGGGCGATTCAATATATATCGCCCAACGGGGGGGGGGGGGCGATTTGATTAAATCGCCCAGCGGGGAGGCGATCGCATTTAATCGCCCAACGGTTACCAGATTCTTTATAAGTCGCTTTTTGGTTGGGCGATAAACTCTAGTCGCCTAATGGTTGGGCGACTGGAGCCTATTTGTGTAAAAAATTTTGTCGTGGGTATATTTCTGTATTTTCGAATAAAAAATGGGTTATCCGTACAAAAAATCCGTACATGAGTTATGTACTCTTTTATTCTTACTATTTTTCCCACTTAGTTTTTTGAAAGGAGTTTTTTAAGAACGCATGAGCATGGTGTTGGTTAAGTGTTGTGATATTTTGGTATGTGGACACTTAGTTAAACTCATAGTCCTTACAGATTACTTTAGTCCGTACTTATCTTGCAAGAAAAGGCACCCCCCTTCTGTCACTATATAAAGAGGTGAGGAGTTGCATACTGTACATACACCCGGATCTTGTATCCACCCAATTAATAAAGTTAAGAGGCTATCTTAACTGCATCTTTTGTCTTCTTCTACTTGTGTACTTGATCGTCGGTAACATGACCACAACTTTAACAAGGACAAGAACCAAAGGCACACGGGTCACATAGGTTAAAAATTAGAACATGTTCTTACCTATTAATAAGAACTTATATGACAACATTTTTTTGTGAGGATTACAAATCACTTTTATTCTTGATATTTCTCCTTGAAGAATGTTGTACACAGCTGGCAAAAAAAGACATATAATGGACTTGTTATATGCCTATAGTTAGTTAACAGGGTACTTTTCACCCTTTTATCAACACAGTATTGTTATATGCCTTAATTAACTTCACTATCATACTTTAATGTTCTTATGTTGAACTTAACACTTGCTGAAAATTTTCTAGGTTAAACCACCACCCCATAAGTTTACGTGGGTGGATCGGCCATATAATGGAAAGTATGTGCTACCTCCTGTACGTGACCAAAAGGGTAAAGTAAGTGCCTCAAAAAATTTAAAACTTTTACTTTCAGTTGAATTTCAGTATCAATTAAAAGGCTGATAATCTTAATGTTGTTTCATGAGAATAATAATCTTAATGCTATGTCATGCAGACCACTGTACCTTATATTCAAGTTTAGTAACTGTGGAGTTTCTCAACAAGCATAGGTGTGCAACACTTTTTTCACCACTGATTTCAATTTGATTATGTCAAAACAGAAATTGTTAGAAGAATACAACAAAAAGTTTGTTGGAATTGGCAAAGAAAACAACAGTGGCAAAGGAAGTAGGCGTTTGAAGAATGTGTAGGAGATTCTTCGAACAAAAAGAGCTATCTCTGAGTTACATGGAAAGGTATCTTACACTTACCAAATTGACTCATACTATTTATTTACCTAATTGTGCTCTCAGCGTTAAGTAAAATAAGAAATGTTGATGTTGTCATATAGCATGAGCATATTTTAAAGCTACTATGAAAATTTTTGGATGCTAATGGGCTGATTCATACTCTATTTTTTTTGGGTGTGTGTGGGGGGTGTTACTAGGTTAGCTCATACTCTTGTTGCATTTTATTCACAAAACATAATTTAGTTGATGGAATAACACAAAATATGACTATATAGGTAAATACATTTTCCTTTTTTTGTGGACCAAAGAAATATATTTCCTTTCTATGGAAAATATTCTTTCCTACGCAAACATAATGATTTCTACAAGTCTTTATATTGGTTTTGGTTATTGACCTGTACCAGGGAAGGCATCACACAACATCATTTGTCTTCTTAGGTGTATAAGATCTCCTCTTACACTCAAATCTAAAACAGCTGTGAGCATGATGAAAAAACTCTTGAGCTGACATCAGAACAACCAAGAAGGGGAAAATACTAATTGGGACCTTTCAAATATCTCGAAACTATCTAGAATATGAGACAGAGGATGTGTACGAGTTCAATCCCAATCTACTTGTTCTTACTCCATTGAGCAACCAACCAGTAAGTCATGCTGTGATGATTATCGGAGGTATGGAGAGAAGCAACAGTAGTTTGCTTGAAGCTCGAGAATTTGTTATGCAAAATAGCCATGGTGTGCATTTTTGGCATAAAGGGGATAGGAAGGGTTAGAGGCAGTTCAATTAAAGGATTGTATGAAGTCAAATTGTGATGTACCACACTTTTAGATATTCTTATTGTGGAAACTGTCATAACAGACCATTTGTGCCTTGTTGCTGCTTTTTATGCCTTTCTTGTGGCTAATACTTGTCGTAAAAAGCATGTGTGTGCATCCACCGTCAAACACTAGCTAATTGTATTTGCACCTATTAATGACATCATGTGGCAGCCATATGCACTTAATTAGTGGCATATTTAATATCTTACTAGTAGAATAAGTACTGGAGTAATCGCCACAAAATCTCAAATGTTGGCACCCCTGCAAGCTGTGGCTGCGTTCGAGTGCAGTTCACCGTCTATGACACCACACAATGTTTTGAGTTCTGGAGACTGCAAAGCTCAAAAGTCAAAAAAGAGTCAGAAAATTCCCATAAATGGTTTGTTATGACAGCTTCCATAACAAGAATATCTAAAAGTGTGGTACGTCACAATTTGACTTCATACAATCCTTTGATTGAACTGCCTTTGACCCTTCCTATCCCTTTTATGACAAAATGCACACCATGTCTGTTTTGCATAACAAATTCTCGAGCTTCAAGCAAACTACTGTTGCTTCCCTCTGTATCTTCAATAATCATCACAGCATGACTTACTGATTAGTTGCTCAATAGAGTAAGAACAAGTAGATTGGGATTGAACTCGTACACATCCTCTGACTCATATTCTAGATAGTTTCGGGATATTGAAAGATTCCAATTAGTGTTTTCCCCTCCCTTGGTCGTTCTGATGCCAGCTCAAGAGTTTTTTCATCATGCTCACGACTATTGTAGATTTGAGTGTAACAAGAGATCTTATATATCTAAGAAGACAAATTATGTTGTGTGATACCTTCACTGCTACAGGTCAATAACCAAAACCAATATAAAGGATTGTAGAAATTACAATGTTTGATAGGAAAGAATATTTTCCACATAAAGGAAATTTATTTCTTTGGTCCACAAGGCAAATGCATTTACATATGTAGTCTTATTTTGTGTTATTTTATTAATTAAATTATATTTTGTGAATAAAATGTAAGAAGAGTATGAGCTAACCTAGTAACTTCCCCCTCCCAAAAAAGGTAGAGTATGAATCAACCCATTAGCATCCAGAAATTTTCATAATAGCCTTAACATATGCTTATGGTATATGACAACATCAACATTTCTTATTTTACTTAAGGCTGAGAACACAATTAGGTAAATAAATAGTATGAGGCAATTTAGGAAGTGTAGGATACCTTTCCATCTAACTCAGAGATAGCTCCTTTTGTTCGAAGAATCTTCCACACATTCTTCAAACGCCTACTTCCTTTGCCACTGTTGTCTTCTTTGCCAATTCCAACAAACTTTTTGTTGTATTCTTCTAACAATTTTTGTTTTGACATAATCACATTAAAATCAGTAGGTGAAAAAAGTGTTGCACACCTATGCTTGTTGAGGAACTCCACTGTTACTAAACTTGAACATAAGGTACAGTGGTCTGCATGACATATCATTAAGATTATCAGTCTCATGACATAACATTAAGATTATCAGCCTTCTAATTGATACTGAAATTCAACTAAAAGTAAAAGTTTTAAATTTTTTGAGGCACTTACTTTCACTCTTTTTGTCACGTTCAGGAGGTAGCACATACTTTCCATTATATGGTTGACCCACCCACGTAAACTCATATGGTGGTGGTTTAACCTAGAAAATTTTCAGCAAGTGTTAAGTTCAACATAAGATCATTAGAGTATGATAGTAAAGTTAATTAAGGCATATAACAATACTGTGTTGATAAAGGGTAAAAAGTGCCATGTTAACTAACTATAGGCATATAACAAGTCCATTATATGTCTTTTTTCGCCAGCTGTGTACAACATTCTTCAAGGAGAAATATCAAGAATAAAAGTGATTTGTCATCCTTACAAAAAAAATGTTGTCTTTTAAGTTCTTATTAATAGGTAGGAACATGTTGTAATTTTTAACCTATGCGACCCGTGTGCCTTTGGTTCTTGTCCTTGTTAAAGTTATGGTCATGTTGCCAACAATTAAGCACACAAGTAGAAGAAGACAAAAGATGCAGTCAAGATAACCTCTCAACTTTATTGATTGGGTGGATACAAGATCCAGGTGTATGTACAGTATGCAGCCCCTCACCTCTTTATATAGTGACAGCAGGGGTACCTTTTATTGCAAGATAAGTAGGGACTAAAGTAATCTGTAAGGACTCTGAGTTTAACTAAGTATCCACATAACAAAATATCACAACACTTAACCAACATCATTCTCATACGTTCTTAAAAAACTCCTTTCAAAAAACTAAGTGGGAAAAATAGTAAGAAGAAAAGAGTACATAGCCCACGTACTTGCTATTGCTTTGGATGGTAACCGACCGGTTTTTCCAATTACCGACTTCAAATTCAAATTTCAAATGCACATGGTAAAACCCTTGTTCAAATCTCAACCAAATTCTTTTTTCATATGCATGTTTGCTTAGAAAAAAATAGAAGGCTGTCATGAATAAATTCCCTCTTAACCATGGATGTTCATATTTCTTTTCACCATCAAAAGCCAAAATCCACATGTCATGAATTTTCTAAAACCTCAAGTTATCAATTCTTGTAACTCATACTCCTATTCTTCATCTGTATATAGAGGCCTTGGCACACTTGAAACACAACAAGAATGATCCCATTCCATCTCACACATTCATTTATCTACATTCCTTCATACCATAGTTTTTTTAGTTGATAAATTGTTATTATAACAAAGACTTCAGTTTTTGGTTTTGTTAAGAGTAAGGTGCTCTTTATATGTAACTGAACAAAATAAAGAACATACCGATCAAAATTCATTTCTAGTAGGTAACCTTTTACTCAGCTGAATGGCTAATTTGACAGTATTGCAATGTTCGGAATAGGAAGATGACCTAGTCCCTGTATGTAGCCAATTACTAGGCATACTAGCCTTATTTTTAGAACAGTGGCAAGCAAGTACAAGTATAAGACCATCAAAACTACTAGCCAACTAGCTAACTAAAATGGGAAATTCTTACTTCCTTGCGTACTTGCGCAGCTCCGTCTGTGGTGACATTATAAATGGTTTGTACACAGCAATATCCGGTTCAGACCTGAAAATGTCAATACACCCAAACAGTTAGAACAAAAACTTACTGCTACAAGAGTTCCCTCTTCTTGATTCCTAGCATGATCAAAGGAGGGGTATCAAAAGTAATCCTACTTTATTACTTACAAAGCTGACTCCAATTCAAGCCTCCACATTAATCAACTCCATCAAATTATCATAAATCATCCAATTATGTACTTCCTTCTATATTATGTACCATTTGATTTCGCTTAGCTTGATTTTGCTTCATTAATAATTGTATGCCTCTTCCTCTACTATCAACTCCTAATCACATTGAAACTGAAGGTTTGCGATCGACATAGAGACATGAATTTTAAACTTTAAACTGTATTCTATTGACTTTCTTCCATATAAAACAGACCAACATTTTTATAAGCTCCTTTCAAGTGCATCTCCCTCCATCCCTCTCTCTGTCAAAAAGTACATGCTATTCTCATGCAAAAAAAAAAAGCTCAATTAACTTAAAAACTTTCCTCTACTGCATCAATATTTGCCTACATTATCCCAAGGAAATGCATGGCGCATGGTAAAATGTGCTGTGGTAGAAATAGAAGCTAAGAAAAAGGCAAGTCTTACAGAAATATATTCATTCTACGTATGCTCTCCCTCTCCGCCTGCTTAATGTCAAAAGGTGGAGGCTTCTGAGAAGCCTGGCAGCGCTCAATAGCGGCAGTTGTATCGTCTAGTCTGCTAAAAGGGCCACCGACACCATCAGCATGTATGTGAAAGAGCCCATCCTTTATCATGAGATAGTAGTCCTTTGGCCTACATGAAAGAACAATAGCACACCATTAACAGATTAATTGATAATTCTATGGTCATTTATTCACTTCTTCTCTAACACAGCTTAGAAGTGCACTAAAAACTCGTTTTAGTATTACCTCCAGTCCAAAATACTTGTCGTTTTAGCAAATTAGCAAGTTGGTTTTGGTTAACACATAGTAGTCATTTTGGTTCTCTAGGCAATAGTTTCCACTGAATGTCCCTATTAGTTGATTGCTGTTTTTTTATCGGAAGTTAGTTGATTGTTGTTGGTAGTAGTGTTAAGAGAGATTGGTATACAATTAATAAGGCCAAGCCATGTCAAAAATAAAACATTAAATCCTTCCATGTTTTATGTGCATCGAGCTCAACAGGTAAAACTGGACCAGAAGGCAGCAGCCCTGATGAACGCTGCACCAGCAGGCAGAAACCCTTCAGGTTCGTACGCATGTATTCTTGGTCCAAAAAGGGACAATAATTGGATTAGTAATTTGTGCTGAGCGTGTTTGTTTCTTTTAGTTCTTTTCTGCAGCTATTTGGACGGCAGTATATTAGCGATGCTAAAAAAAGGAAATATATATAGCGATGCTATTGACTGTCATATGCTGAAAGTTCAATTCTTTCAAGCTAAAGAAGTAAAGAGAAAGATCGTATTTACCTTTTAATTTTATATTTTGTCCTTAAATGTTAGACAAGCCCAATAAAAGAATAATAAATAACAACTTCATTAGGCTAAAATACAATGGATAAATCTATGAATAGTTTGTATTGTGAGTAAATATTATGGGTAAATATAACAGGATAAAGTCATTTGCTAATTACTCCTTCAGTTCTTCCATCCAAGGCTCCAATATACATTGCTGAGGAGCGTACTTAGTAAAAAATGTGGCTACAAATATTTGCAGTCGCCTTAATGTGTGTCTGGTGTCAGTGAGGCTGCAAGGAAAAGCTAGGGCGGCCGAGGTTCGATCTTACCGTGGTGGGAGCAGGAGGTCTCTTAGACGCCGTCTCTCGCCGTACAGACCAACGTATACGTCCGGGCCCCAGCGATCCCCGGGCGGCGGCGGGGTGATCCCGGGGGCTGAAGCTTCAGTTTGTTCGTAAGATGCCCCGGATTCCCGCCCCGCGGGTGGTGCTTGAGTCCGATGGCGGCTGCAGCCTCGGCGAATCTCCGGAACGGCCCGCCGGCATCATCGGGGTCGGTGTGGAAAAACCCTTGCGTGTCGACGGTGGTCTCGTACTCTACACGAGGGCCGGGCCGGGATAAGCGCCGTGCCCTACATACGGGTGCGGGCGGTGGCTTTCGTACTCTAACTACTTTATATTTCTCTATTTTTTATTATTTATCTCCATCTAATTTGTAATTTCTATATAAATTTAAATTTTTATAAAAATAAAAAACTAATTTTGCGTCAACTTAATTTAGATCTATAAATAGTTTAGCTCACCTATAATTTTATTTCTAGTTTCGCTACTGTCTGTGAGCCGTATTATTACGGTGAAAACCGTAAGGACAGTAATTCCTATATTTCATATGATCGCGTTGGACACCTCTAAATGGGTCTTTAAATGTATCTATAAGTTTCGTCGAGGTTTTCTGTGGAGAGGGAAAGAGGATGTGCAGGGCGGACAAAGTATGCAGACCGGTGGAATATGGTGGCTTGGGACTTCACAATCTTCGTTTGCTTAATTATGTTCTGATAATTAGGTGGCCTTGGCTTCAAAAAACAGAACCTAACAAACCTTGGTCCGGTATGGCTCTTGACTTGAGAGCAATGAAGAAGTTTTAGCCATGTTCAAGGCTTCTACTAGCTCTCTTGTGGGGAATGGCCGCAACATTTTATTCTGGGTTGATAATTGGATTGATGGTACTAGCTTAGAAAGGATGGCGCCGAATTTGGTGCGTTGTGTTTGATAAGAAGGGCGCCATTCATCAAACTTCGGTGTGTGAAGCTCTGCAGATCAAAGGTATTCTTTCTATTGCGGCTTTGCTGGAATACTTGTGTGGAGGAAGATTGAAAATACTCATCTTATGGCAGACGTGGAGGATAGTCTTGTTTGGAAATGAACTTCTAGTAAAATATACTCATCTCGGTCAGCTTATTTGGCTTTCTTTCAATTCGCAATTAAATTTCCTTGCAGTAAGTAGGTTTGGAAAACTTGGGCTCCTCTGAAATATAAATTTTTCGCTTGGTTAGCGCTCAATAATCGCTGTTGGACAGCTGAAAGATCGCGGAAACGTGGCCTAGCTACCTCATCACTCTCTTTTGTGTTCTCTGTCAACAAGAGGAGGAAGCGATTGATCATATATTCATATGCTAATCAGTTGTTGTTACTCCAGACAAGTTTGTTACCAAGTGTTACTCTGGTTTAGATTACAAAGACTCACTCTTGGTGCTACTGACATTATGTGTGATTGGTGGTTGTCCTTGGGTCCTAGGCTAAGTAAACTCCAGAAGAAAGGTCGCAATGCTATCATCATTCTTTTCAACTGGCACATTTGGCTAGAACGTAGTACAAGAGTTTTTAGAAACTCCTCCAAGGAGTTGTCGCTGTTTGTTAGAGATTAAGGAAGAGTGTAACTTGTGCAGACTAGCGGGTGCTAGTTGCATTGATAAGTTGTTTAGTTCCTTTTAGGTGTTGGTTGTTTGTTGTCGAATCTTCCTTTAAGCAGGTCTCGACCATTGTAATGAGTTCAGCTGTATAGGCTGCAGCTGTCCTCGAGTTATTTATGATTGTATTCGGCCCGTCTCTCTCTCTTTTTTAATACAATGATACGCATATCTCCTGCGGCTCGACAAAAAATGAGAAGAGAAGTTTGCATGGTCACCATGTACCATGTGAAGCTTCTGTACGCCGTGATCTGCTTGACCACTGCCATTGCTCAAGGCCGGTTCTGGTGCTGGCCTGACGCCGCCGGCCGCCGCCGCACGGGCATGCAGACGGGAGTAACAACACGATGCAGGCAGCGGAGATGGCTGCTCCGAGAAGAAAGCCCAGGAGATCTCTCAATACATGACAAACAAGAAGACGAGATTCATTGGAGCTTGCCAGAAGAACTTGCTGATCTGCAGCTTGCCAGTACTATCGTAATGCTCGCAAACATGGTATCGTCGAATATCGCTGAACATGTGTAAATGCAATGCAAATATGGTTAATTTATTGGAGATGCCGACGAAGAACAGCAAGGTATGGGCACTTGTACATTTGAATCTCATATCTGTATTTTTTTTTTTTTTGAGAAGAATCTCATATCTGTATTACCCCAATAGGAGCACAGCAACAGAAACACTCGAAACGAAGAACGCTTAAAACCATCACGGCATTGCACGCGCTTCTACAACCCCCGTAAGAGCATAGCTGGCTCTGGAGGCTAAAGATACACCATATCTTCTCGGTTCACATCAACTTTTCGACATGGCCCTCCTCGGTCTAATCGACGCCCGATGTTGCACGGTCTTGTGCCCATAAACAACTAAGCACAACTATAGCCTTCCACGGTAAACGTTAACTTCCAATATACATCCCTCTCCAGGGATTAAGTGGGCTTTTGCAGGCGTCAACAGCAGTACTGAGCCATCAGTTGTCTGTGCCGAAATAGCGATCGCCATACTCCCCCAATCCTGGGATGACCCTGAATTCCTCGCTCAATCCAGAATCGATCTCTGATGTTACAATCTTCAAACTCGGAAATCGCTTGCAGACACATTGAATCCCTTCAGGAGCCTGTTATAATAAAAGCTGTAAATACTAAGGTAACAAAAAGATAGAGGAGCAACAAAACAGTTCGGTATGCTAAGAGAGTTACCGAGATAAGATTGAGGAATATGATCCGCTCCTCAGGAACTCCTTTTCTTATAAGAAGTTCTATAGCTTGATTTGCTGAGTTACCTACAAAATAATAAGGTAGAAAACTTCAGTCACGAGCAAAGTGCTGGTGCTATAACGATTCAATTGCAGATGGCCTGATGCAATGTGAACTCATGATTATGAAGCACAAAAAGAATCTACTAGATATGGATAGCAGCATTTCTTCTAATGCAAAACAATTTAGCACCAAACTTTCATTATTCATTGAGCACATAAAGAGCGGACAGTTAATTCATCATTTACAAAATTCAAAGCATTTCCCAACAGATAAACCAACAAAACAAGCTTCTTAATACATCTTTAATTATACATCAGTAAAGAAAAAACTAATTATCCTTGAGTGAGATTTGGTATCAGGATATCTCATATGAAATCCAGATAAGTTTGTAGACAAACATATCACATGTAGAACTATATCAAATAATAAGAACTCATCTTTTTTCTTTTAATATATAACAAGGCTCTAACTATGTAGTCATCTTTATAAATATAAGAAATATAGGTGCAGGCGGCATCAAGGGATTTTTTTACTATCACAACCTAAATCAAGTAATCAACTAACTTTAGCTCCAACAAATAAATGAACAGAAATATAATGAGCAGACAAAACTTACCTGTGCCAAGCACCGGATCCAAAAGTAGAACATGCCGTTCAGCTATATCCATGGGAAGTTTGTGGTATATGAGCTAGATGAAGAAAGCGGATTATAGTTACACCATGAAAAATTCAGTCATTTTAGCGATATCTTTAAAGAAATTATCAATCACAAGATCTGAATGCTTACTTGCTGTCCATTGTCTCCAACACGATGTATTAGAATTTTGCCAATTTTTATTCCTTTACAGCAAGCACGCAATGCATTCTCCATACTTTCACCACTGCAATTAACTCATACATGTTAGGAAACAATGATGAAAATTTACACAATAGCACTATTATTTCAAGAAATGTTCAAAAGAATGACTGCACAAAATACATCTGAAGGGAGGGATATGATGCAATGTATCATAAACTTTCATACATGTAGCTTGCCTGTTATGCAAGAAGTATGAGCATTGAGTACTGTAAAGTGTAATCTACAAAGACATACCGATTCATGGTGTTGAAGTATCAGTACTATAAGGATTGAAGTATTAGTACAAGAGTAGAGTATTGAGTATCCAGATACAATGGGACATAGGTTCTAGATTTTAGTCTGGACTTGACAAAACTATGTTCCAAGTACAAGTCACGTACAGAAAGCAAAAGGTTCTACATGCCAAGACATAAACAAAGTACAAAATTCTATCCATTATGCATACTCTTTTGCATTCTTAAGTAGCATCTCCAACATATGACCCAAAAAAGAGCTTATATGCCATAGTTAATTCAGAGTGTATGTACATCCTTCAAATACATTACTTCTATCAACTTTTTTGTGCTTGTGTGTTGGGTTTGACAATAACATTGTTTCAAAGCTTACCTACGGACAATAGACACCCCACAGAGCTTCTTGCAAAAGTCAACTCCCATATAAACGGATCCTGGACCCAAACAAATAGGACATGAAATGATGTGCAGCAAATAAAATAAATAAAAATAACAAAAAAATATCTAAAATTATGTATGCACCTAGTGATTTTTTTTAACAGAAACGAGAGTTCCATGGAATGGAGATGATCATGCATAATCGCCCTTAAATCTCTAAAAGTTATAGGTTTCCAAAAGATACAAATTTCCTACACATACTAAACCAGACCCTCCAAAATCAAATGTTTGCAGCGCACAAAAAATTGACACTTTGTCCTCTGTCAGAAGGGGGGAAAGGCACTTTGAAGGTATACTTATTTTATCAGCACATAAAATCAGGTAGCTAATTCCAAAGTTCAGCAGCAGCAGAATTAATAAGTATGGCTCTCCATCTCACCGAGCTTCAGCTGCTACCTAGCATTGTGTAACATCAAGGCGATAAATTTTACCAAAAAGAACTGTAGTGGGATAAGCTAACAGGCACAACGGTCAAATGTTACACCAATCAGTTATCTTATCTTCAAGGATGGAGAAATAATCCTTCCCTTTCATGATTTTAAACCAATGAAAGCTATAAATTTTACACCAATCAGATTAAATTATTCTAGTCAGTCACAGCAGTTATTCCTAGGAAGCTTTAACCGATGGAACAATAGTTACAATACATGAAATGCTAAATCAAATGATGAACAACTAAGTGAAAAACTGAAAACAAGATATGCTGTGCCATTTGCAAAATACCTGTTGGCGTAATAACCTGCTTTTCTGTAAATGGCAAATTCCCCAGGCCATGCTCAACTACCTAACAAGACATTTTTCATATGAAATAGCAAAGCAATTAAATCAATTTATAAGTTGATGCAATTAACTCAGCCGTGAAGTTAATGATCAAGAGAGGTACCAAACGGATCAACCGATCTGAATAAAAGACAAAGTCAGGTGTAGTGATGTCCCTATCACGAATCAGAGTATGCATTCCTCGGATCTGGCAAATTCATCATAAAAGGCATAAATAATTTGCAAATACAGCGAAAACAGTATAAAGCTTACTGATCAATAAAAATGATTAACTTTACCTGGAATGTTGATTGAACTACATATACTTTTGGATAGATTTTGCACAGGTCATGCTGACCAAGCTTTGTACGAATATGTTGAACGATCAGATCAATTGCAACATGGTTATCACCTCCTCGTGGTATGATCACATCAGCATATTTCTTTGAAGGCAGAACAAAATCATCAAATGCTGGCTTCACAAACCTCCCATACTACAGATGCCAACAAAAAGTTTATATTAAAACATGGGCATTTACATATGAAGAAGTTCGGTAACAAGAAGAAGTCATAAGCAAAAGACAGAATCTGTTCGCAATCCACAAGAATAAAGTCTAAAACAAAACCACAAAATACGCAATAGTTAAACTACCTGATCAAGCACCGAACTAACATCTCTACCTCTTTCAACTGTATCACGCCTTATTCGTCGGGCAAGCCTAATATCAGCATCTGATTGGATGCATCAGGAACCCCAAAAAAGAAGTGAACAAAATTTAGCTAATAACATGAAGAGGCAATCCATAATTGTTCTGCCTAAAGTAACAATGAGAATCAAGAGAAACCTGTGTCCACAAAAATTTTCATGTCCATCAGATTGCGAACTCTTTGATCATGGAAGACTAAAATGCCCTCCAAAATGATGACATCTGATGCATTGACCTAGCAAAACGACATTTGGTCATTTAGTTACCAAAAAAGCTACAGAGTTCATTAAGATACACCAGTTTTCCTACTTATCCATCACTTTGACTATAATCCCATCTTGGTTGAGGTTTACAGGTACTGAAAATAGCCAAACAAACAAAACACTAACATATGACAGTTCTAAAAAAAGTCTAAATAAATATATGTGATGATCGTTTGGTAGTAAAATCAGCGTTCACCTAGGCGTTAGGCGCTAGTCGGGCGGCAGACTGGCGCCTAGCACCTAATCGCCGCCTAGGCGGGACAAATTGGCTAGGCAGGCAAGGCAAGAGGGAGGCGCCTAACGCCTAGGCACCGCCTAGGGCTAGGCGGCCGCCTAGGGGATTAGTGAGTAAAATTCAAGAGTTTTATTCTGTATCCAGCTCAGTTAATCCAGTTTAATTCACAATTAAGAATACAGAGTGCATAATTTTAGAAGTAATGCGTCCGTACAAAAAACAAACCTTCAGTGACTAAATCAATAGAAATCACAAAGCATGCAATGATGACAATTTTCATAACTCAAACTAGCATTTTTCAATATTTCCCATAGAGGCACAGACATGCCCTCTATACAATATACCAAATGGTTATATTACTGCACAGAGATACAATAAAACTTCACATCTAAAATTATTCAGAAGGCAAATGACCTGAACTGAAAATTGCAAACACAGGAAACTACTTCATGTCAACAAGTTCATAATTAAGTGCTACCTTTCTAAAGCTTTCAGAGCACCGTCGGTGATTCTTAAAATCATATATAGGAACATTTACAGGTTGTGCACGTTTTAGCTGACCAATGCATTCCAGAAGTTGTTCTGTATCAAATGCATCTGCAAACAAAGAAAACATTTGTCTCACATTCTAACAAAACAATAGTTAATTCAAGCTCTAGTCACTAACAAAGGCAGAACAATTCCATCAAAATGGCAAATCAAGTACCAGGGTGATCAAAATTGTAGTCTTGGGCACGTGCAGATTCTTCAGCAGTTAGGCCTCGGTAGAACGAATCCTGCAAAATTACAAGCCCAAATGAATTCTAATGGCTCCTCAAAAGCAATTTATCGTTTATTGTATAGTTGATGAAATTAAGACTACGTGCAAAATTATCTGCTGTAACCAACTCGTGGCATACTGTCTCTTGCTGTAATCACCAGGCTACAATAACAAACCTTAAAATTCGATCAACTGCATTACTCGGACACACTACACAAAGCCAAATTTTACAGCAGGAGCTAGCAGCAGGTGATGTTCTGGTAAGCTAGTAACAGAAAAACATTTCAATCGTAGAAGCACCGAAGCAACGATGAGCACACCTGGTTGACGAGCACAACGCGGTGGTCGTGCAGCTGCTGGATGATCATGTCGCACACCGTCGTCTTCCCCGACGCCGTCCCTCCCGAAACCCCTTGAGAGATCAAATCACACACAAAAAAAAAAGTCTCAAAATAGAGCCAAAACGAGCAACTGATGAGGAGAAGGCGGCGGGGGGCCACCCGCGCAATGCGTGGAGGGGAGCTGCAATTACCGATGACGAAGGGCTGCCTGGCGGCGGAGGGGGAGGCGAGCTCGGCGGCGGTGCCGTTGGCGTACACGGCGCCGTTGGAGTGGGCTGCGGCGGAGACCGCCGCCTTGGCGGAGGAAGGGGAGGAGGGGGCGGAGGGGGAAGAGAGGCGGAGCGCCTCGAGGCGGAGACCGCTGAAGTGGGCCCCCACCGCCGAGTCCATGACGTCGTCCACCGCCTTCTCCGGCATGGCCTCCCCGCGCCGCCGCTCGCCGATCGATCGGGATTCGCTCGCTCGCTTCGCGGGTTTTGGTCGGGCACCCGAATTCGCTCGCGATCGATTTTGAACAGACGAAGAAAAAAGTGGAAACGGGTGTGTTGTGCTTTTGGGAAGACGGGGTTGGGGTGGGGCGGAAGGGTGACGGGGCGGAGTAAACCCGGTGTTTGTGGACTGGAGGGTGACAGGTGGGGTCAGATTGAGGACGGAGGTGATGGTGTAGAAAGGCTGCGCGCAGGGCGGTTGAGGTGGGTACGGTCAGATGTGAGGACGGAGGTGATGGTGCAGAAAGGCTGCGCGTTGGGTGGTTGAGGGAATTAAAGTCCTATTTGTCGCTCTTTAATATCGTATTTATAAAAATAATTATATATATATATATATATTGTATTAATAAAAATCTTACTTCTGTTATTTAGTGGACAGACGGCAGCGTCCACAAGATGACATGTGACAAGGCCGTCAGTGACAGGTGCCTGTCACCCTCTCACCAGACGACAGGCAGTCTGCCGCTCGTTGGGGGACAGCAAGCTTGTCTGCCGTCTGATGAGGGGGCAACACGTGATTAAGCCGGTTAATTAGCCGGTTTAATTGCCGCCTCTAATTTTTTTATGTTTAGTATTTGTTTGGATTTTTAAATATATCAAATAAGCTCAAAAAATTATAAAAATTTGTATACAACCTTCGAACACAACGTACCTCGCAATATAATTTTTTGGTAATTTTATCCATTGCGAATGTTGCTCGAAAATTCATACAATTTTGATATTTTTATGAGTTTTTACATATAGCAAACGAGCTCCAAAAATTACCAAATTTTATGTGAAACATCTCGACATATTCATAGTTATTGTGTAATTTTTTAGAAATTTTATGTGCCCCAAATTTGCTAGGTTAATTCATGATAATTTTATCATAATTAGCGATATGCGATGCTCAAGCGTCTTTTGAAGTGTGTGGCCTTTGTCATTCCACATTTATATACTCGTTTTATATAAAAAGGGTATATAATAAAAATAAAGGACTCCGATGAATTTTTTCAACTAAATCACATTGCAGTATCTTATAATTAGTATTTAAGCATACCAAAAGTAATAAATAAATATAGCATATTCTTTTAAGTGGTATATTGAAAGTGGGAGTACGTATTCTCAGAAAAAATATATATATATATATAATTAACTGGGACACTATATTGCCTAGTCACCATGATCTAAAAATATTTCTCCCTATATATCGTGTGCGAAAAATTTGAAATTTTTGGATGTCGAGTTGAACTAAAATTCAAATTGTACTTGCTTTTTTTAGATAGTTTGATTGTAGGTATGTATTGATTATATAGATAAATCAATAAGCATGTGGTCTAAATTCGTTCGAAACTTTGAAATTGTGTATATTTTTCAAAGATATACATTTCATTTGAATTGTTAAAGATGGTTATATACCCTAAACTGGTATTTTTAAAAAATGCATCCGAATTTAGGTTGAATTCACACATTTGAAATCATGGTGTCATATTTCAGCGTCCTATATATATGAAACCTTTTTCGTACTTCCAAGAGTCTATATTCCTAGGAGTACATTCTCTCGCTTCCAATATACCACTTAAACGAACATATTATATTTCTTTATCGCTTTAGATATACTTAAATACTAATTTTAAGATATTCCAATGCAATTTAGCTAACAAATTCATCAAAGCATTTTATTTTTGCCATATACCATTTTCTATATATAAAATGAGTCTATACACAAATTATGCTATAAAAAGTGGATTGTGATGAAATTTTTTATGAAACTCACTTTAGGGTATATTATAATGATTGCCTAGGTTATTTTAGGCTTCATGCTTATGGCTTTTAACTTATTCTATAGTAACTAATTTTTAAGCGATGTGCTTTTTCAAGGTGAGATCTATAAGTCGATTGTAGTAGACAATGTACAGACTTCAGTTATACCGGTTAAAATCGCACATGATTGTTTCTCTCTTCGTGCTCTGTCTCGCGAATAGCGGTAAGCCAAAAGACACATCCCAAAAGGACCTATGTAATATTAGATTAAATTCAAAAGGATAAATAGATATAACAAAATTATTTAATTAGTACATAAGAAATACGAGTACATACTCCTACGAGTATAGAATCATTTTCCATATATATATATACACACACATATACATACATGAGAGAGAGAGAGAATGAATTTCTTGGTAGTGTTAAAAAGGGCTTCAATTTTTTATTCCCTATCCACGACATGTGATTCGTCATGTCTCTGTATGTAAGTGATAAAAGGAATCAGATCCAAATTGCATCGAATACACAATGACAATGACCAAAGAGCACAGGTTCTCCTATCTCATTTGTTTGTGCAAGAACTTTTGGCCTTTCTTGACAGCACCGCGATGTTCTAAGACAAAAAAGAAAGGGACTCCACTTATTCGGCTTTACGTGTTCTTTTAAAGACCGCATGCGCAAGGTACAACATAGCACCGGCATAATTTTATTCTCGCTGAACGGTATTCAGTGTAACCAGGGGCTTGGTATGAACGCCGTGCAGAGTGGTTCTGGTTTACAGCAGAAGCAAACAGCCGAGCCGAGGATACAAAACTACAAATCAGCTTTTGTTCTGGGAATCTTCAACGCTCTTTCGTAGCACCGATATGACCTCTCCCGGGTCAGCAGCTCCAAAAATAGAGCTCCCAGCGACAATGCAGTTGGCCCCAGCAGATGCGGCCACATCAATGGTGGAAGGACCCAAGCCACCATCGACCTAAAAGATCAAATCAGAAAGCATTTTCCAGGAAACGAAACATGGTGAGAAATTTGCCCATGGGCGTCTGCACATGCAAAACAAAGAGTACAAAGAACGTGGATTATCCTGTACCACTATGTCAAGGGAAGGGTACTTCTTTCTCAGTGTACGCACCTAACATACCCAGATTTCAGAAAGTGGTGAGAACCTAAATCAGAAATATAAAACATAGAATCGGGAGAACCAAATGCACTGAGATAGCATTACCTTGTCCATCATTTCTGGCATGAACTTCTGGCCACCAAAGCCAGGCTCAACTGTCATCACAAGAACCAATTCTACGGGGTTTTCTGCTTCCACCTGTAAATTCGGTTATTAATAGGGTTATTAATACAACTGCTGATGGCTTCACAAAATCCCACCGTGAGAAGTGTCCATAAGTTATAAGATCAGACAGAAAGGCTCAGATAACTGAAGGAACTGTAATTACAAGTTAACATAACAATGATAAAAGAAATTCAGCAATAACAGGTTTGA
Organism: Dendrocalamus latiflorus; assembly: GCA_017311315.1. NCBI lineage: Eukaryota > Viridiplantae > Streptophyta > Magnoliopsida > Poales > Poaceae > Dendrocalamus > Dendrocalamus latiflorus. Next base: position 23,534,714 of record CM029673.1, read on the forward strand.
GCAGCTCATCGCATGTTCAAAGGAAAGACCATTGATCTGCATTGAAGGATGAACTGTGCAGCACAATATATTCAGTGCTGATAATAATAAATGGGAAGTGAACTACGCCTGAACAAGGGAAACAGGAGGTGCTTGCTTAACAGTCATTTGATTAACGAACATATTAGAAGTTAATGAAGCACATTACTGCTTGAATGGTATACATACAGCAACAAACATTAGTACACAAATCAACTTTCAATGGGGTTTTCATTCTGAACTCCAGAGGAAATAAACCCTGGATATTATTAAACCCAGATGACAACTAGACATAAAACTAACTGAAACAGAACAAACGAGAGAGAGAGGAGGCAAGCACCGCACGGCATAAACGTCTAGGCATGCACACATATATAGCATCGGCAACAGCCGTGCATATACAGGGAAGTTAGAGTACAATCTGGAATTGATACAGTTGGTGATTAGCTTTGGAAATAGGAAAAGATTATTTCTATCTTTAGCTAATTGTACAAGGATAGTTATCTCTAATACCCGCCCGTAGTCCTTGCGTGGATGCAGGAAGTCACTGAACGCAAAGACTGGAAAGGAAGGAAGACGCACGTGCTTACCAATTTGGTATGCATGACAAGTAGTGCGATCCAATTTATGACACAAGATAAGAGATGACTTGTGAAGGGCATCAAGGGCATCGCGACCAGGGTGACCAAGGCGCTGGTGCCAAAGGCGAGCAGTGGCAGTAAGGGCATCGTGGGCGCGTGCTGTATGTGTAGGTGATGCTAGCAGGAAGGAGTAAAGGTCCCCGTGGCTATTGCAACAAAGAATCACACGCTAAGTCTTTGAGTTCCTTGATGGAGAAACCAAAAAAAGTCAAACTCTATGGAACAAGCATTATCTCATGTAAATTGACGAACGGAGATAAGATTTTTAATAAGAGAAGGAACAACAAGAACATTGTTGAGACGAAAGATAGATGGAGTGTGGAGGGTGGTGTCACCACAGACGGAAGCACGAGTGGTTGTGCCATTGCCAACCGTGACAGTAGAGAGGGAAGAGGCTGCTCAAATTACCATCGGTGGCTATCATGTGCGAGGATGAACTGAAATCCATGATCCAGCCCTCCTGGGTGGAGAGGTTGTTCATGGCTGCAATAAGAGCAGCCTGATCCCAGGTGAGCGCAAAAGATGGGGTCGAGGACATTGTCGACGGAGCATTTATGGTGAACGCCTGAGCGGTAGGGGGGGTGAGCGCCGACGATGCCACCGCCCGGCTATGGGCGCCCTGTGGGGCAGCATGGATTGAAACAGACCCATGGACCAGTCAGCGTGGGTGTAGTGGATGAAGTCTGGCGAGGCGGGGCACCCCCGCCATTGGAGGTGCCCTTGCCGCATTTGTTCTTCCCCTTCTTTCCAGAGCCACTGCTGCCAGAAGACAAGGATGGTGGTGGCGTCGAGCTCGGACCAAAGCCGCAAGACGCCTGTTGGTCGCGCTAGTAGGTGGTGAAGAGCACGGTAGCCGAGGCGATGCGGGACTCGTTCTCCATGCGCATCTCCTGCAGAAGAAGCATGGAGCACATGGTGGTGAACGTGGGCAGCGGGGCTATCATCAAGATGTGTGTAGCCGTGTTGGAGAAGCGGTGGTTGAGCCCACGCAGAGTGTTGAGGACAAGCGCGAGGTCGCTGACGGAGTGGCCGACATCGCGAGAGAGTCGGCCAGGGTTTTGATCTTCGGGCAGTAGTCCGAGATGGACATGGAGCCCTGGATCGAGGAGTGGAACTCGTTGTTGAGGTAGTTGGCGCGGGTTTCCTTGTCGCGAAACAAGGATTCCATGCGCGTCTAGAGAGTGTAGGTAGACTGATTTGGCTCCATGACGACGACGAGAAGGTTGGTGGAGATGGAGCCGTACATCCACGTTAATACGATGAAGTCATCCGGCTCCCAGGTTGCGTCATTCGCCGTGGGGGTGGCGCTCCTAACGTGGGGAAGGAGACCGAACTTGCCGCAGAGCGCGAGGAAGAAGGTGCTCCACATGGTGTAGTTCGAATCCAGGAAGTTGAGGATGATTGGAAGGCACAGGTGGCGGTGTGCGCCGGGCTCGATGTAGCACTCGACGCAGCAGGAGCAATGGTGGTGGAGAGGGCGCCGAGGGTGCTGTTGGCGAGCTCGGAGGTAGAACCCATGGCGCCGGAGATGGTGGGCAGCGGAAGAGTAGATTGGATCGGTGACTAATCTAATACCATGAAACAGAACAGAACGAACGAGAAAGAGGAGGCAAGCACTGCACGGCATAAATGCCTAGGCGTGCACACACATATATAGCATCGGCAACAGCCGTGCGTATACAGGGAAGTTGGAGTACAATCCGGGATTGATACAACTGGCGGTTGGCTTTAGAACAGGAAAAGACTATTTCTATCTTTAACTGACTGTACAAAGAAAGTTATCTCTAATACTAACTGTACAAGTTGAAAGTAAATGAACGTAAGCTTACTTCTCATGTTATAAGTTATCAATAAGGACATGTGGGGAAATATCTTTCTTAGTCATGATTCATGAACCGAGTGCGATTTTTTTTAATTGTACGACATGATAACTAGAGAAGTTGTACTGAGTGCATGAACTTACCAAGGGAAAAACTTCCTCCACAGGAGTACCTGGCCTCAAGGAAACACCAGGCCGCATACCCTTTGCGTTAATGCTTTGGATGAGCTCTTGCCAGTTGTCTACACCAAGCATTTTCATAAGACAACGAAAACCATGAACCATTTGCCAACAGTTGTGTATTTACCTCTGGTTACTTCTATATGGAATGTGAATCCTGAGGCACCAGCCTTTCCTAATGGTTCTACATAATCTGAAGGATTTGTGACCATGAGATGGCAGTCCAAATATGCCCTAGAAAAAATGGTTAGCATTATTAGGTGCATATAGGAATAGAAGCCATCATTATAAACATAAGGCAAGGAAGGTGATCATACTTGGTGTGCTTCCTCAAGCTCTGAATCACTGGAGCTCCAATAGTTAGATTAGGAACGAAGTGCCTGCATATGCAAACAACCAGCAAAGTTATACCAAAATCCTGACAAAATAGCTTAATTTAGTTTGCCACTAATGATCTATCATCAAAGTTTCCAACAAAATGAATGTGTCGTCCTTCAAATTTCATCATCAAGAGGAAGTTCGTCCTTTTTGACAGGCATCAACATATAATGATATTCTCATTGGAGGTGCATTCTTCAATCTAAAAATTTTAGAAAGATATTCAAAAGAACATGCATACATAAGAAAATCTTTATGATCCTTTTGACAATAAAAAATGACACAGTTCCCAAATGAAGAAAGACTGCTATTAGTGCAATTGTGATACTTGCATGTTGATAGATTGCTGCAATGTTGTCCAGTTCATAAAACAGACTCTGTTAGCATGCATTTCACCATCTTGGAAAAGGTGCCTATTTGCTCTATTTTATGCTCAAGGAGTGTTGATGCCAATCCAAATAGAGCGAACGCCATATTGATTGGCAGTTTGGCACTTGGTGCTTACAGATACCTCTCTTTTTCACCATTTGTAACTTGCAAATTCCCCTAATGCTTTTTTTTTCAAAACAAAGGGACTACATTCCTAAAACCTGGCCAATGCAAGAGTAATTTTCTTTGTTATGTATTGTTACAAAAGTTTCAGCTGTTTCCTTGTCAGGTTGGTACACATGGCTATCAGACTTATTGTTTTCTTTTCTATATCTTTTTTTGGAAGCTCAGAAACATGCTTCTTTCTAAGAGCAGGTGCTCCTTTGTTAGATTTCACTAAAATTTTCCATGTATGAATGGGATGTTGTAATAATCATCTGATATAATCACAAACTAGATGAAATTGAACAGGAAGGTTGTCCGCTGGTGGAAAACAAAGTCATCTGGGGAGGAGATGTAGCCTGTAGGCATGTATACATTCTAATCCAATGCCTCCAAACTTAAAGTATACAACCCGCCACCAGTCTGTCATGCTAGCAGCGCTTTTGCACCATCAGCAGCAGACACTTCAGTACCATGCCAAAATTGATCCATCGTCAGTGGAAAGTAGAGACCAACTCACCCATCCTGCAAGGTGGAAAAGGAAAAGGACAGAATAAGACAAAATGAATTTTCAATTTGAATATTTCATTGTTAATACATGCAATCCCTGTCGAACGGAAAAAAAGAAATGAAGCACTATCGCTGAGAGCAACATAATTTACTGAATTTGGTATCTGAAATGAAACACAATCGCTGAAAGCAACAGAATTTACTGAATTTGGTATCAGAAATGAAACATAATCGCTGAAAGCAACAGAATTGGACAGCAGAATTGGTATCACAAACACATAACAAGCAGGTTACCATGGCCAAAGGATGTCTTGTGTAAATACCAGTAGAATTGCAGAATAGTACGTCACAGAAACAGAAGCTAACGCATACATAATGCTTATGCTCTGAACATCGATGTTCAGACCAACCTTTCAGTGAGATGTAGGATAGGACCAACACAGCAAAAAGTACTCCAAATAGAAGGTCAATTCTGATCAGATTCTACCAAATTGCTGGCGTTCGGCGTGCCATAGTTGTATGCAGAAGCAAAAGCGCGTAGCAAACCTCTGATCCAACAGTAAACTACTGCAATTACAGTTCAATCCTACCCTCACGGCCTCACCACAGCACATGATTGAAGCCACTATAGTGCGCGGTTCAGTCCTACGCATCAAACAAACGATTGGATGGATCGAAGGCTGGTATCGTGCTAGCGCTACTGCTTCCCGCGAGGATTAAGCATGGCAATGAGACGGATGTTGCAGGAGGGGAGGGGAGGGGATCGTACCATGATGTCCATGTGGAGCCAGTCGGCGCCGAGGCGGAGCATACGCTCGGCCTCCGTGGCGAGATTGGCGAAGTCCGACGACAGCATCGACGGCGCTATCTTCGCCGCCGCCGCCATGCCTCCTGGCTCCTGCTCCTGCTCCGTCTCCGTGCGGCGGCTTGGTTCTTGGTGGTGGTCGTTGGTTTGTGGTAGTTCTTGAACTGGGAGGCGACAGCGTTCGGGTCGAGTCGGGTTGGCGGCTCGTTTCACGCTTGCGTTTCGGCGTAAGCAGGCAGGTTTTTTTTATTTTTTGCGGGAAGCTGTAACCTATTCTTTTTATTTATAACTTTTCTTAAACAAATAAGTAAAATATTTTTTACCATCATTTTAAGACAACTTATCAATATATCTTTTTAGAAACAGCTTATCAACTTATTGACTTTCAATTTATTCATTTAAACACTTATACTAAAACTAAAAGTTATAAAATATAGTAATAAACAATAAACATAGTTAAAAAAGTACGCACTATTCTAAAAGACGTTAAGATGGTGATCGGTTCGGCTGAAAAGCTCATGGCTTATGGCTGAAAACACTGTAGCTGGCTGAAAAAAGCACTGTAGCTGACAGAAGCTTATTTAGCATAATTAAATTTTAAAAACTTTAAAAATATAAAAAATATGTTAGCTCATTATATATAATACAAACAAATACGGGAAAAAAAGAACCGACAAAAAAGCTCAACAAAAAGCCAAAAGTTCAGAAAAAGATGAAACTTATGAATAGTGAAAAATAAGCCAGAAGCCAGAAGTCGAAGCCGAGTTGATCAGGGCCTTAAATCAATGTGTTTATTATAGCAAGATTAAAGAATGTTACACTGGCGGACTGGCCTAGTTAGGCATTTCCTTAACTAGTAAGAGCAATTAGGGAACACTTACTTTGACAATAGCTTATAATTTTTTTATTGTAGATAGTTTATTTATTACTATAGCTCATAATGACTTATTTGATGTAATTAAATTTAAAAAATAAAAATGAGAAAAAATATATTTACCTCCATGGACAATACGAAAGAATACAGAGAAAAAAGGTAAAAAAACCCAAAAATGCCAAAAAAAAAAGAAAAGACAAAATTAAAGAATAGTAAATTAAAAGCGAGAAGCTGAAATTGAAACGTGCGGGACCTAGCGTAATATCTAAGATCAAGAGCTTGCTATGGTGCATGGTTCAGCATATTAGTATGACTCACAATCTTAATGTTTAAGATCAACAAATAACTCACAATCTCGTGTGCATGAAAATAGGAATCAGATTTACAAAGCAAGCTGGGAGGATCCGGGTACATCACAGGAGCAAAGCAAACATAAGTGTTTCTATGAAGTAACAGCTTTAGGCATAATTCCCTATCTAGGGAATATTTCGAAGCAAATGGCAACTGCAGCGCAACTAAAGCCTCGACTTAGTCCTTCCTCAGGTCGATGTACTCGCGCTTTGTACCAGTTTTGTTAATGACTACGATCTCCAACTTATCGCCCTGCATTGTTTGCATGTTTAGTGGTTGTACAGTGGCACTGGCAAATATAAGAGAAAAGAATGGTGAAATTATACGGCGAGCGAGTGTAACATACAGTGTAGATGTCCCTCTCAGTTGCGGATGCAAACACATCCTTAACTAGGTCGACGGCCTCCGACTCCGACAAAGGTGTGACAGCATCCTGCACATATTAACAAGATCGCAATGGAGTTACGTTGTAACACAAACTTCCTTGTTTAGTCAAACAGATGCTCATTGGAAAAGATCCATAAATGGGTCAGCAACACAATAAAAATGCAAAATTTTGGAGGGCTTACTCTTGCAGGGAGTAATAGTGGACTAGGTGATTTTAGTTGGTTGTCCAGCACAGGCATGATCAAAGTAGATCCTGTTCCCTGAGCACTGTAACCGGTTCTCTCATAGGACCCAACAGCATCATAGGTGAAAACACATCCTTTCCCTGCACAAGTATGGTACAAGCTTATTAGAGAAAAGAAAGTGTGTTTCTCTTCAAAGAACATGTAAAACGGGAAATGAAGAAACCAAATACAAAAGTCACACCTTCACTGTCAAGTCCACCAAGCACATTGAAAGCATAATATGGAAAGAATCGCTTGTAGTACAGGGTATTGGAGAGCAATTGTGCCATTGCAGGGCAGCTCATCCTTTTATTGTGCTGGTGCTGGTATAGCTACAGAAACAAATCAAACAAAAGAATATCAATAATTTAGATAGCAATAGTTTGGTACATCATGAACAGATGAAGAACAAATTTGAATTAGCTTTAACACTGAATATATGCAATAGAGGCATTGCAGTGCATTCCAAATGTATAAACTACAACCAATGAACTATGCAGTAAACAATGCCAAAACAGCTGTTGCATTGCCAGGCAGAGTTAGTACTCCATACCAAGCAAACAAAGGAAGACAAGGGGAAGCTTTTTTGGGCAGCAATAGATAGGAACACAAGGACATAAGTTGCTATATGGTGAGATTAGACCCTGAAATGAAGGCACAAAAACGAGTTGCTAAAATCTTTGCTGAGCATAACAGTATCGAGATATCCCTAAACAGACATGCTATTACTAGGCAAAGGGCACAGCAGTCAAAACATTGGTAGGTCTTAAGTCTGGACTCATTCCCATCATCCCATGGGAAAAGGGTGCTATAGTGGCACGCGAGAAAATACAAATATATGACTAGTAGTGTACTTGTTCTAGAATGCTACAGTTAACAAACAGAAATCAATATATTTCTGTTGCAACCTGCAAGTAATGGTGAATGAGCTCCTCTGCCTTTTGTTCCGAAACTGAGCTAGCAACAGTATGCAAACAACAAGCGAGTTTTCTTTCTTGGATCAGAATAAGTGTAAAACCATATAGCTCATGAGATCTTGAAAATTTCAAATAACTTAGATCACTGTAAAGATATAATACCCCCAGAAAAAGTCCAAGTCAAAGTTTAAGATAAAATTTTCATTACTGTGCATTGTGCAACCATCGAAGAATTGCTTGGTATCACCACAAAAGGACTGAATGAAAGTATATAGACTTAGATAGATGAAATTATGAGTTGCGAACTTTTACCAATTCTCTGGCGGCTAAGTTCTTGTGCAGAGCTTTAATATCACCTTGGAAGCCAGAAGATGCTAGTACACATTTCTCCGCCCTAAACAAAGAAAGAAAGAATGTTATAATTTTTTACACTAATAATGACCCACATATTGAAAAGCAATAAGGCATAATGGTAAAAATTGTCAGCTAAGAAATATCAGTCTGTCACAGAACGTGATCAAAGAACATCGAGTAACTTCAACGCAAGAAGAAAGAAATTTAACCGCATGACAATAACTTGGACCTCATTATGTGTGCTTACTTACAATACCTCAATATGTCTGCTTACAATCATACAATGCAAAACAAACGATTACTGCCGTGCGTACCACAACTAGACTTAATTAAGTATTTAGATGGGAAAGATTAGCAACCAACTAAATAGCTTTGCAGAACATGCTCTTTTAAAACAAAAATTGAAACTAGGAAAAAATTAACCAAGTGCTCGATATCACCACAGGCCACAGCAGAGTTGTATTGGAACAGATTCACAGTAGAACTGAGCACACAGAAAAATCTCAACCAAATGAAGATCATCAATGGTAAGTTATATGTACTGATTTATACACTACCATTTCCTAAAATCTCACTTTCTGTTTTTACATTAATAGCAATATGGAGCAAGCTCAAGATAAATCAGATCTGTATGCCATATCAAACAAAAACACAACTGTGGACCTAACCATACCAAAGATTAGATTCTAAGGTAAGATAATATGTTCTATCATCCTATATCCTAACACGAGATTAAACAAGCTTACGCTAGGAGTCGAACAGATAGTGCATCTGCTCAGCCTTGTTTAAGGTCATGAAACTGACGGACCTCGGATTTACAGGAAGCACACTGAGATAGCCAGTAATTGTCGCAACAAATCTTATGAAAAGTAAGGTGTTTTCCCCAATTCAACCCCAAACCTCCAAACACCAAACCCTAGCTAATTCAACCAAACGCGGCACTAAAATCCCACCTCTCTACCAACCAATCTGATTCCCCGGTACACTACAAACCCACACGGCCTCCCAATCAACAAATCCTAAGCCCCAGGAGGGCAGATCGAGGCGCGCGATTTCGGTGGGGACTTACAGTTCGCAGATCTTGGAGTGGTCGCGCGTGAGGATGTTGTATCCGACAGAGAGGCGGGTGTCGGCGGCGACGACGCAGTAATCAGCGCCGGCGATGGCCACGCAGGTGCTGCACCACCAAACCGGACCTCGTTAGAGATGTAAGAAGATGGCGGCGAGGAGGGGGCAGCGGCGAAGGATATGGGGAGAGGGCGCCTACCCGCCATTGTTCTCGTAGACCCAGTCGCCGCGCCTCGACATGGCGGTGGTCGGAGTGGGTGGGCTGTTCGGGGGTTGGAGTCGCCGGGGTACGAGTTTGGAAGGGGAAGCAGAGCAGTAGGTGCCTCGTTACGTTTTGGACTGGGCTTTTTGGCCATTAGCTTATAGTATTTGAATTATGGCCGATGGCAAGAAAAATTATCAAGGGGTAATTATAAGTAAATTTAGTCGATATAATTAAAATTAATAAATATATATTATTTTAATAAATTTTATTTTAAAAAGATATATTATTTAAAAATTAGTTATGTAGGATTGTAGGGTAAGTGAAAAGCAAGCATTGAGCTCATTCGAACGCACCCGCATGAGCGAATGCAGCTTCTTTGTTCCCCTGTCTGTTCCCATCATATGTGGCAGCAGACTGAAAGGGGTGGGTGATGTTGCAGATCTACAAAAATTAAAATAGAATGAATAGGCTACTGCTATGTACGAGGAAATAGGGATAAAAATAGAAAAGAGAACAAAGAAGCTGCATTCCACATGAGCTCGGTCCAATCGTACAAGGATTTGCGGGTCATGGGGCGAGGGCCTGTTTGTGAGAGCTCCACCAGCTTCAGATTCACCAAATCCAGATCCAGATCCACTTTTCCAACCCAAACAGTTCCAGCTCCAGCAGCTCCACCGTGGATCTGCTCCACCAAAACCATGGATCTGGCTCCAGATCTACCAAATCCATGGAGCACCTCAAGGGGTGCTCCACCAACTCAAGTTTGGTGGAGTTGGGGAAAATTACCCACCATTGCCACTGGTTACACAAAAAACGGTTCGTTTCTTCTGATAGAACAGAGCAATGGCGGAGGCCAGGTCCTTGGCGCTGCCCACGCTCCCGCTCCTCTTCTTCTTGCTCCGCGACACTGTCCCCTGCGGCGGAGGAGGAGGCGGTGGCGTCCACGGGGGGAGCATGGCCGGCGATGACGGGCGTGGGTTCTTGATCTCTTCCACTGCTATCTCTGTCTCCAGTTCTTCCGCCCTCGGCAGCTTCTCGAAGTTGCGCCGGCGCCGCCGAGGAGGCAGCGGTGGAGGCGGTGGTGGTGCCGAGGGCGCCACCTCCACAGGCGTCTCCTGCTCCGGCGTCGCGTCCACCTCCTCCGAGCTCCACCTCCTGCTCCTCGCTGGCGTCGCCGTCGTCTCCGTCGGGTGCGTCCTCTCCTCGTCCACCTCAGCCATCTTGGGGAGCCTCTCGACGCTCCGCCTCCGCCTCCGCGCCTCCTGAGGAGGCAATCTCCGGCGCACCTCGTACGTGTCCACCGGAATCGTCTTCACCTCCGGCGTCCTCCTGTGCGGCGGGTCCACGTCCCAGCTCCACTCTTGCTGCTCCGGCCGCCGGGTCCGGTACAGCTCGGCGTCGTCGTAGAACCGCCAGGCTGCCTCCGGCGACGCGAGGCCCCACACGCCGTCGCTGTCGACCCGCAGCTCCGGGTACTAGCTGCTGCTCTTCAACCGCCGGATCCCCGTGTGCGCGTGGTGGTTGGAGTAGCTCGCCGACGAGTTGAAGCTCGCCCACACTTCCGCACTCGACGGCTCCGTCACGGCACCGGCGTCGGCGACGCCTGCCGGGGGTTCTTGGCCGCCGCCGCTGCAGCGCCGGTAGACTCCCCATCGCGCCCGAGCCGAGGAAGAAGGAAGCCGTGGATATTTTTTTCATTTTGCCCCCTGACGCGTGGGGCCCAGGTGGAAGTGAGATAGAGAGGGAGGTGGAGGTGGAGCTGTACCAAACACTTTGACGAATCTCAGATCCACGATGGAGCTGCTCCACGGTGGATCCAGGTGAATCTGGTGGATCTAGGTGAATCTGGAGCTGGTGGAGCTCTCCCAAACAGGTCCGTAGATTGGCTTTCTTCGTAAGACTTCGCGTATTATATCTGGATACGGGTCCGGTCCAAAACATATGCAGATTTTTTTCTCTTCCTTTTTTTCACCTTTGTTTTAAAAAAAATCGATCAGCTCATTATTCCGGAATTGAATCCCCGGGCACAAATCCTAAACTTTCATCTGATAGCATCATCATACTGTCGAGAATACGGCCACAATTAAAATCTGCTGTCCTAACCATGAAACCAAGGCTTGCGGGTGACACCCTGTTCTTTTTTTATATATCTTTTGATTTGGGTTTCTTCGCAATCTTAAATAAAAAGGACGGTTTATTTCGCAATCTCAAAGCTGTTTCTCTAAATGATTTTTTAAACTTAAAATTGCGTATGCTATTCACATTGACATCTTAAAAACACAAATAAAATACATAAAACGTAAAACAGGACCTCCACATCCACGTCTTACAAAACGCAAACAAAACACATGAAACGTAGGAAAAAAACAGAGACAACGCCCGATATCTAGCTTGCGCGGTCCCGACATCACAATTTGGCCCGCCGACAGCGAGGTATCTGTTCTTAATCGTAACAGCTTTTCGAGATATCTGCTTGGTCCCTTACATTCGAACGAGCTAAGAGCAACTCCAGCAGGGCCCCTACTTGACCCCTCAAACCTCATATTTGAGGGCTTGAGACAAAAACAGAACTCCAGTAGAGCCCCTACTAGAGCCCTCAAATTTAAGGATGCCCTCAAATCCCCCCTCCAGCCCTCATTCCCAGGGGCCCCCTACTCTGGCTCTCATTCTTCCGTTTTTTCCCCGCCTCGGTGAAAAATCCCCCGCCCCCGCCTCCCGGCTTCTGCTCGCCCCCCGCCTCCTCCGCTTCCTCGGCTCCTCCGCCCGGCGCCTCGGCTCGGCTCCTCCGCTCGGCGCCTCGGCTCGCCCGCCGCCTCCGCCCAGCACCTCCGCTCGCCCGACGCCTCCGCCCGGCGCTCGCTCGTCGCCGCGCCCAATGCCTCTGCCCGGCGCCTCGGCTCGCCCACCGCCTCGCTGTGGTGGTGCCGTCCGCGGAGAAGTGGTGGCGCGGGGGAGGATCCGGAGGCGTGGCGGCCGGAGAAGGTGGAGAGTGGCGGCGCCGAGCGGTGGGCACGGGTGGAGGAGAGAAGGAGGCGCGGCGGCTGAGAGGAGAGGAGGAGGCGCGGGTGGAGGAGAGGAGGAGCGCGGCGGCGGAGAGGAGAGGAGGAGGCGCGGGTGGAGGAGAGGAGGAGCGCGGCGGCCGAGAGGAGAGGAGGAGGCGCAGGTGGAGGAGAGGAGGAGTGGGTCCTACATGTCATTCTCAGTTGCAATGAATTTGAGGGCCCTGATTTGAGGGCTTCTGCTGGAGTTCAACTCAAAAAACAGGGCCCTCAAAAGTAGGGGGAGCCCTCAAATCAAAAGTAGGGGCTCTGATTTGAGGGCTCCTGCTGGAGTTGCTCTAAGCAGATATCCAAAGCAACGATTCCTCTTTTGGTAAACTTAGCAGATCTCCTACGAGGCTACGACGTGAAAAATATCCAAACCCTCGTGATAGCACAATTCCTTTTTTTTTACTTTAATTTTTCTTGAAACGTGTCTATGGTCGTCACGAGTCAGCTGAACACTCCCTACAAAACTCTCAAACTCCTTTCTCTCGTCGCGCCATCCCTCTCTCGTTTGGTTGAGCATTGTCGTTGGTGTAGGAGATGGGAGTGAGCGTGCTCCCGTCGCTGCTCATGGCGGCCGCGGTCGCCGCCGCCGCCGTGCTGATGATCAGCTCGGCGGCCATCACGGTGGAGGACTCGACGCCGGACAGCATCCAGCCGCTGTCGACGCTCAACATGGACGCCGCGCGGCTCGCCATGGACTCCTCGTCCGTCATCCAGGCCTCGCCCGAGGTGCTCGGCAAGAACGTGAGTACATATACAGCCTGCACGGCCGTTACGTACATGATTAATCCATGCATACGACGTGCGCATGTTGATGCCTGCAACCGTGCTGTTTCACTCGACGGCAGGCCGCAGGGAGAGAATTCTGCCTGGGTGACCGTCAACTTCACCACGCCGGCGCCCACCTCGGACCACTGGATCGGTCTCTTCTCTCCTGCCGATTTCGAGTACGTACATATGCTCAACATCTCAAGATCGATCGATCATTAGCTAGTTCCGTTTGACAAGAGATGAAGTTCCCTAATTACTCCTACTTGTTGATTGAATTGTCCATGCGATCTGATGATCCATCTGTGATGCTGCTGCAGTTTGAGCGTTGGGGGCAGCCCGAGTAGCACCAATGCAGCAGGGCAAGAAGCACCCGCAGGGTTACCTAAGGCTCCCATTAAGGTCACTAGTAGTGTGCCCATGCTAACGCTACGGTAAAATACAAAACAAGATAAAATTTGTAAAAAATAAAACGAGCAATCAGATTCATTAAGATTCACGTCTCATATATTGTATAACCAAATATTTTTGTCACATAAATACGTGACCGGTCAGAACCACCCAACACGCAATGCTCAAAAGCCTACGACCGATTCCTAGGTCTTGCGACCACTTCGCGAGACCATACGACCGGTTAACAGAAGCTACGACCGTTTATCGCGTGATTTAAACACCTTCCCGACCACATACAACACTTTTCGTCGTGGTCGAAGCCACTTCCGACCATGTGCACCGAACATGTGAATCAAGATAACTCTAGCAAAACCTTTCAAACAACCAACACAAGAAGATACTATAATTCCCGGGATTGCAGGAAAGAGAAATCAAGTACATAGATTAAGACATGTTCGCCACAAATTCATAATGTTCACAGCCATATACGGCAGCAACGACATAAAAGTAGACCCAAAAAAAGCAGTTCTTCACTCTCATGAATGGCTGTCATACAAATACAGTCAAATAGGGAACATGTCCAATTACCAGAGAGTTTCAGGATGCAATCTTTTGCATCTAAGCTAGACATAAGCATATGCTACCCCAACGTGCCAAGCAGGTGCTTCCCAATCTCCCATGGTCTTTATTCCTGAAACACATATAAAAAAATTCAGTGCAGTGAAAATCAAATGCGTCTTCAGAGAAAATTTCCAAATTGCCAATGCTTACCCTTTGTCCCTATATACATCCTTCAACTGCCAGGCTTTGAATTCCTCAATAGAAATCGCCAGAGATGGGCATGTCATCGAAGCTCCACAGGTTCATGTTGCTGACAACATCCTGAGATCCATCAAGGTTTAGAAGGCTATCGATCCACTCACCCTCACCACCATCCAAAATAAACCTCATGTAAGGTTCTAAATTGGTCAGCCCATCAGTGAGATCAACAGTATTGTTCTCCGTAACATGAGGCACCACTGAGGCGTGGGTATTACTCTTGACAAACGCAGATTCATCACCTTCAGCTATGGTAGAGATGGGAGCAATAGATGTTATATCTGGAGTCTTGGTATCATTCTCCCTGCCCAAGTCTGAGCAGCCAAAGGAGTTGCTTCCCTGGTCAGAGTACAAATTCATGATGGGATCCTCAATAGGGCAGCAGCAGCAGAGTTCATCGCTAGAACAAATGACATGTTATCAGGCTGAGCAGATGGCTTGTTTGAGGTGAAGTCAGCAGATGGGTACAAGAATGCATTTGTGTTGGCAAGGTTGTTGACTGCTGGTTTGACGGTAGGCTTATGTTCCACGCTTGACTTGGGTGCTTTAGCGACAGTGAGACCAGTACGGCGCTTCTGAGCAACTGTTGGTGACACTGGAAAGTTAACCTTTGCCTTCTTGCCACGAATCCTGCGTGCTTCAGCATCATAAGCTCTTGCAGCTTCTTCAGCACTGTTAAAAGTACCAAGCCAGACACGAACACCCTTGCGAGGATCTCTAATTTCAGCAGCCCACTTACCCCAAGGGCGCTGGCGGATACCCCTGTATTGGTTCTTTCTCTTCCTTTTGGCTGACCTTGCTGCAGGGCCATCAAAATCAGCAGCAGTCATGGTGCTGAAGCCATCTGCAATGGAAGGGCAATGTAAATGCTAAGAAAGGCCAACACATACAAACTTCCCTTACTAAAATTGTTTCTTTTAATCATAAACATGAATTTATATGTAAAAGATCACAACCAAAATGAACATTCAACTAATATAGCCCCTTCAAATTTTGGAGAAAGCGAAGGTCAAATCACAACTTAATAGAAAAATCCAGTATTCTTAAGAACAACCCTGGTGCTATGGACCTCATCATCATTCTGCAACCATATCTAGAAGTTTCATTATAGCCGATACAGCATCCAAGATATTCCTTTCTCACATCAAAATAATAGATGTAGTATCTAAATCCAGGCTAATTCAACATCAACACGAGTACACAACAATCTTAGCTGTAAACACTGGAACGAGAAATCTGAGTTGCTAAAACTTCATCAAGGACCTGCTATTTGACTCTCACAGCTTACCAAACAGTACCAATTTGGACAATTTACTCAGAGGCACCAACCCCGCAAGACTCGACTGCATCTATCGATAGGAGCCTCCTGAAACATCAGGTGCATGTAATCCATTGTTGTGAGATCAATACTTCGAAATGTTCTGTCATCTAAGTTTCATAAAACATAGATTTCGAATAACAGCAATGTTCTCATGAAGAAACAAATCAAATAATTGTCTGGTATAATCCAAGCAAAACAAGAACAACAAAAACTCTTGCACAAAGCATGACATATCGATTGAAAGAAACAACCCTACAGCAGTCACCCGGAAGACCAAACAATCTAGGAGCTACTATATGCTTAAGATTTATGTATGACTCAACAGTCAACACCATAATAATCCTTTAGACTTTAAGATATGGACCAAGTCTAGAAAAGTCCTCACGCAAATCTACAACCATCAACCATCTAATAAGGGGGTACATTCCATCTACAAGTAACAATTCAAAAGGCGGAGACCTCCAAGCAAAACGGAGAAAACTTGCCCCTTCTCTGCGGATTCAACTCGTTAGACTAACTCTGTGGATTCAACTCCTTGGACTAAAAAGTAATCATATGAATCACCACCCAAGCACATAAAAGGTAGAAATTTCCAGATCGAACAACCTAACAACCGAAATCGCTTCTCTAAATTCTAAAATCTCTGGGAATAGAGCCCCCCAAACATCCTACAAAGCTCATCATCTCAGAATCATAACGAAACATAGAAGAAAAGCCATAACCTTTATCCCAAATCAGACCACACCAACCCATCCAATCCGCCCCAAAATCCCAGACAGACAGGAATAGCACCCCATCCCCCTCCCTAAAATTTTCTCTTCCTCAGCAATCCAACCACCGAGCAGCCTCAAACCCGAATTCGCCTCCCAAACCCCCAAAATTTCCCAATCAACCACCACAAATTCCGATCTCCTACAGCAAATCGAGCACGACAAGTACAAACAAGCGTAAAAATTAAGTCACTCCCAGCGACGCCCATACCTCTGGAGAAGGCACACAGCACACATCCGTGGTTGGCCAGCGTGAGGATCATCACATTCCATGATGCGAGGTCCCGCGCGGGCATTCTGTCGAACACCTGCCGCGCGAGCTCCACCGCCCCGCACTTGCCGTACAGGTCCACGAGCGTGTTGTTATTCATCACGTCGCGGGACACTGCCGCGCCGTCGCCGTTGCCCCGAGCTCCCGGAGCAGCATCGCGTGCGCGTAGACGCCGAGCGAGAGCGTGCCCGCGCCTGCGCACGCGCCAAGGACACTCTGCACGGTGTATGCGTCCGGGGCAAGGCCGGTGTCGTGCTGCATCTCACGGAAGATGTCGAGGGCGTTGTGGTGGTCGCCGTTGCCGGCGAGCGCGTCGACGGCAGTGTTCCAGAAGACGAGCCTCAGCCCAATAATTGCCATAGTCCACGCCTCCATTCATCATCTTCCTCCCCAAAAAGGTCGAAAGCTCCGAGCTCTGCCCCTCCAATCCCATGCCAGCCACCGCCCGAGGAAACTCCTCTGGACTGGAGGAGGGGCCGCCGGGGAGGGGAGGTCTGGCCGGCGACGAAGCTCGGGCGGCCCCGAAGGATAGGTCCGCCCCTGTTGGGGTATGTGTGTGGATTAGGGGTAATTGCCTTGCGCTTGAGACCGTGGAGACGGGAGACGAGGGAGGTGAGGTGGTCGACGGCAGCGGCGCCGTTGTCGCCCGGGGCAGCGGCGGCTGAGGAGGCGGAGGAGAGGACAACAGCGATCTCCTTCTCGGCGAGGCGGTGGTTGGCGCGGGCGGTGGACTTGAGTGCCTCCAAGGGCACCCGCACCAGCTTGTGCTCCAGCCGTACCGACTCCGCCGCGCGCGTCTGCCGCCCCGCCGCTGAAGCCTCCCTGGCCTCCTCCCCCCAGTCATCTAGCCCGTCACCAGTCATGCCGTCACCGCAGTCATCATCGATCTCATTTGAATCCAATTAAATTCAGGAGCACCAATGACTGTATATCGTAGTACTACTACGTACTAACAAATGTATACAAGAAAAAACTAAAAAGTGTCATCTCAATAAGAATATCGCCGCAATTCCTCTCCACTCCACCAAAGAATCAACACCAAGGATTAACAATGAAGAATCTAACATCGACCGATCAAGAAGGATCATGGACACATCACAGAACCACGGCCATGGAATGGGAAGAATATAAGATGGATAAGACAAACTTTACAAGAGTCGTAAACTAACAACAGACATTGTCATCACAATTTCTCCTCCAATTATAAAATTTCTGCATCTCAAATTACAAATTCTCCTGTACTGAACCTCTCAGCATTGATATGTGAACTTAACATTTGTGTGCACTTCATGTGTTTGAGTTGGCAAGATTATTGTGGATAGGGTGACCTCGTGTCCAAGAAGAAGACATGGCTGGCAATGGTCTATTACCAATTGGAGAGAAAGGGAGGTGATGACAGGGAAGACAAGATCACTCCTTAGGAAAAAGACAAACTCAGGCCTGTTGGATCCAATCCATTAGCGCATGATCCCATGGATATGCTACACATTGCACCTAGCTACCCAGTTCATCAGAAATAAGGGAGAATTATTTTGTTCTAATAATCTCATGTAAATTAATATCATAATATGTTGGAACCTTCTGAGCACATGAGATATATACAATTTAGAATGTGTAGTACTTATGGACTCAATAAAAAGCTGAGCTTATTAGTATTGTGTCTGTGTCACTTTTTTGTGAAGCCAATTGGTTTTGGCCCGTTAATGATATGGGTCTCATTAAGCAGTAGGCACAACAATGCTGATCAAATGACTCAACACCCCTAATTAGTAATTACAAATGTTTCTGTGCTCTGATGGGCACCGAAATGGTTCCCTTATTAGATACAGTGAGAAGGATGATAAATGATCCAAAATAAACAGATTACCAATGGCGGACATGTATGCTTTATGTGCAGCTTCTATTGATAATATTTAGTGATAAAATTGGCAGGCTAGCTACAAACCTGAGTGCCACTTCTTTGCGTACAGCATAACGTATTTTCTTATCAAAATTTCTTTCCTTTCGTTTTTCGCGGAACCTTATGAGTGAAGCAACCCTTTTTGCAGGAATGTCTTTCCTCCGAAGTATATCATCATAACCCTGCAGAAGAATGCTAACATGATATCATAAAGGAAGAAATTATTGTTGATTGTCATATGTACTGCCAAATTAAAGAAAATATTATTGATTGTCATATGTACTGCCAAATAATTTCCACATACCCTATTTTCATGTTGGTTAGGTAAAACCATAGCAGCTAAACCAGGTGGCATTTCACCACTTCCTAACAGTAACAGGACAGCTTGAACCTGGAAAACAGACTTCAGCTTAGAAAAAACAGAACCACATCAAGGAGTTACCTATACCTAGATATAAATATGACTCGATGGTTGATACTCAAAACAAGTCTGATAACATATGTAAATATGGTCATAGTAAGTAGTAATTACAAATCCCTCTAAAAATAAGTGTTCATTACAAATCATCATGTAGTTTGCTTAACTTACTATTGACAGCAAGAAACACTATGACGGGTTGCAAATTACAGCAAATGATAAGGACTAAGGCTTGTTTCAGTTGAGCCACTGATGTTCCTTACTGTTACTGTAAGTGATAAGAACTATTGTAGGATAAGCAGTTGACAAGAATCCGGTTTGACTCTATTCACCTCAAATTCACCTCAAAGTGTGACTGTTTTGTATTGTATCTAAGAAAGTTTATGTCTTCATATTGTGACATTGCATGGTTATAACACCTATTTTCCAGGTCAAGATATGGAGAGATACCACACAAACATGACCAAGCAAAAATATTGGCGTAAGTGTAACCAATTGGTAATACTAAAAACACTGTACAAAATATGATGATAATGTATGCATCATAACTTTACAAGTAATCTTTCATGTATGTTGGTACAGTAGGTACGGTCTTTACAAAAAAAACCAGTTGGTGCAAGAGTTCCAGGTTCATTAAAGTCCTTCATGATGGCAGCAATCTCCTCGGGTTTGTACTACAACATCCATAACCATAAAACAAGAGAACTCAGTAATAGAGCACTCAAAATAAAAAACAGATACACACTGTGCAAAATAAAAAACATTAGGCGTCCATTGTAAATCCAGTCTCTGCTGAAACAACAGGACAGCTATACGGCCTATACCTGCATCAGGCAACGGTATGATATAGTCATGAGGGAACAATTGTCAAAGTAAACCTATGGTAATGCTAGATCATTTACTAATAATATAATTACCCCGGTGACAGTAACGCACTTAGGCCTCCAGTCGAACAACACAGGGCACAACTATGCAACATAAATAGCCATTTCACAGCTGAAAGCATATGATTGATACCATAAATCACGCAGAGAAGACACCAGAGCAGTATGGTATCGTCCAGTAAAAGCAAATGCTCCATGTAGTAATGTAATGTAACACCATTGACACTATGTTAACACAAACTTATCTCGTGCAATAATATGCTTTGGCGAAAGTTTAGCAGGTACTCCACCAACGAAATTTACATGTAACCCAACGCTAAGTGCTTGAGATAGCATGACTATTTCCATTTCTGAATTCTGATTCTAACATAATTTCTAAGACTATAAAGACTAAGAGGAATGGGCAGCCGGATCGCACCGGTAGGCCAATGAATCCGATCTCACTGGTGATTCCACCATTTACACATCGTTCAAAACACACCTCCTATTCACAGCATACTCCCACACGAATCGTATTGGCAGCACAATCCCGCAACGAATCCCCAGTAGCAACACTTGGCGCCTATGCACCCGAAGCTGAAAGATCGCCATCTCGCCTCATCGACCAAGATCCGAATCTCAACTCACCGCGATCCGGCCGCGGGGAGCTGATCGCGGCGGCTCCCCGCGGCCGGATCGCAGCGGGGGCAGATCTGCCCACGCGCGCGGATCTAGGGCAGCTCGAGAGGGTCAAACAGGAGCACGAAACGGAACGAAACAAGCAGACTGGTGTCGAGAGAGATAGGGAGAGAGGTGGGGGGTGACCTGGGGGAAGTTGGAGGACTGCGACCAGACGCTGCCGTCGTGGCCGACGATGGCGGCGGAGGTGAGGGTCTGGCCCTCTATCTCGCACATCAGGTGGTCGTCGACGTACGCCTGCCACGACATCTTGCTCCTCCCTTCTCCGGCGGCGGCTCGCTTCTTCTCCTCGGTTTCTCTCGGTCTGCTTGGATCGCACGCGGCCTCGGCTGCTTGCCTGCCCGGCGGCTGGGGTGGTGCGGGGTATATCGGTTGCGTGTGGGGGAGGCGGGCCAGTGGAATGGAGCCCTACTTTAATTTCCTTTTTTCTTTTTCGTTTACTTTGATGCGGCGGCGGCGCGGGGTGGGAGGGAGGGGAGGAGGCGGTGGCCCGGGGTGGGGAGGAGGAGACGGCGGCGCGGGGTGGGAGGGAGGGGAGGAGGCGGCGGCGCGAGGTGGGGGGAGGAGGAGGCGCGGGGTGGGGAGGAGGAGGCGAGGGCGGAGCGGAGGAGCGAGGAGGCGGCGGTGGAGCGGAGGAGCGAGGAGACGGCAGTGGACCGGAGAAGTTGGGGAGGAGGCAAGGGCCGAGCGGAGGAGCGGGGTGGAGGCGAGGGCGGAACGGAGGAGAGGGGGGAGGTGGAGGCGGCGGCGCGGGGTGGGGAGGAGGAGCCGAGGGCGGAGCGGCGGAGGTGGCCTCAACGCGGATAACGGGGGAGGGGAGGAGGCGTGGGGGGAGCGGCACGGATCCGAGGGAGGGGAGGAGGCGTGGGGGGAGCGGCGCGGATCCGAGGGAGGGAGTTGGTGGGGAGGAGAAGGTGTGCATGATCCGGATGATTTTGGCCGTAGGATCTTCAATGAGTAAGAGAATAAGGTTTGAGGAAAGATCCAGGCCATTCATTTTGTATGAAGTTGGATTACTTTGGTACACAAATTTGGGTGGACTTAGATTACGCATGACTGTGGGGGTGGTTGAGGGGGTGGATTTAGTAAAGAAAATTTTGGTGTATTATAGAGTAGGGTAGACTAGATTCAGTGGCAAGAAGAGATGCCATATTACAATGTAACAATGCAGCAGTTTGTGTGTAAATTAGTATATATCTCACTCGCCTCGATTGTGCTGGTATCGATTTCAGTATAAATTTGCCAACTACTCGCCGAATTTCCTGAGCACCGGCAGCGGCAACACCAGCTTTCTCGAGATCAACCAGCGGTACGACTACGCCTTCGGGCTCTTTTCCGGTGGCAAGGACAATGTAAGTTCAATTTTCCAATCCATGGTGGTCGATCCACAATGGTAATTATGCAGGAAAAATTAAGGCTAATTTGATGTGGCCTTATGTTTGTGAAGCCTAAACTCATCGCGGTCTCAAATAAGATCTCTTTCGCGAACCCGAAAGCTCCCGTTTTCCCACGTCTATCTCAGGGAAAAGAATGGAATGAGGTGAGGTAATGGCCCGTTCTTCTCATCTTTTCAGCCGATTTTTAGCTTTGGTTTCTTTCAACGACTATTTATTAGATTAATAAAACATTGCCAAAATTCATAAGCTGCGGCAAAAGAACAGACCCATTATACTGTGTGGATATTTTTTTGTGCATATATAATTGGGAGTGTCTATACAACATTCGACTATTTTTTAGGACAAAAATAGTCAGATTTTGAGCCGTTAGATGGAGATCCAACGCTCTAGATCATTTTTTTTGGAGGGGGGATTTTATGGGTGGATCCGTTGGATGGAGATCTAACGTCTCAGATCAATCTGACTGTTTTTGTCCTCAAAAACAGTCGAATGTTGTATAGACATACACTATATAATTATGTTTTAAATGTGATTATTGCATGAAGATGGCTGTGACCTGGACAAGCGGGTACAACATCGACGAGGCGTATCCCTTTGTGGAGTGGAGAATGAAGGGCGAGGAGAACTCCAAACGGACGCCGGCCGGTACCCTCACCTTTACGCAAGGGCATATGTGCGGTACAGTTCTAGAACAAATACTGCTTAAAAATTGTATTCATATCGTGTAAAAAAAACTCCGCGCACGGTAAAAACTCAGCTTACGTTTAGTTCTGAATTGTGCGGTGGTGATTTGACGCCATTTTACTGCAAATAATTGTTGCAGGTAAACCGGCTAGTGCAGAAGGTTACAGAGATCCGGGTTTCATCCACACAGTGTTCCTGAAGGACCTGTGGCCAAACAGGGAGTATGAACACGACGCACTGCAGAACATATATTTAACTTCTCGATCAGGGACTAATTTTCGTTTTCATACCCATAATTTTCATGCTGC
This sequence comes from Dendrocalamus latiflorus, assembly GCA_017311315.1. Classification (NCBI taxonomy): domain Eukaryota; kingdom Viridiplantae; phylum Streptophyta; class Magnoliopsida; order Poales; family Poaceae; genus Dendrocalamus; species Dendrocalamus latiflorus. Next base: position 23,557,634 of record CM029673.1, read on the forward strand.
TGTTTAGGTATGCTTATCAGATTGGGCAAGAGCTACAGGACGGAACCGTGGTGTGGGGCAAGTCCTCCACCTTCCGTGCATCACCTTTCCCGGGGCAAGCCTCACTCCAGCGAGTTGTCGTCTTCGGCGACATGGGACTTGTAAGAATTTAAACAAAATTTTGCAGATTTATCCCTTGTTGACAATATATAAGCTAGTCAGTCATCTGATCAGCTCTGGCATCTAGTCAGAGTTGCTTTGAAATGCCTGCTCAATTCCTGTCTAGAACATCATAGGTCGTTAATTGTGTGTGCTCAGAATCTTGACTTGTCGTAGGCCTGTACAGATGTAAATTTCCACTGTAGTAGCTGAGGTTTTCTTTCTGAGCAGGGGCAAAGTGATGGAAGCAATGAGCTCGCCGGGTTCCAGCCCGGGGCGCAAGCGACCACTGACCGGCTGATCAAGGACTTGCCCAACTACGACGCCGTGTTCCACATAGGAGACCTCTCCTACGCCAATGGCTTCCTCGCACAGTGGGACCAGTTCACCGCGCAGATCGAGCCGATCGCCTCGAAGGTGCCGTACATGGTCGCAAGGTTCGTTCGATGGATCAGTTCCCGCTGAATCTTTGAAGCTCGATCGCGTGAATCGCTAGACATTGTTCTCAGCTGTTTGTTCGGACCCGGCTATGCATGCAGTGGCAACCACGAGAGAACGTTCCAGGACACCGGGGGCTTCTACAACGGCAACGACTCCCACGGCGAGTGCGGCGTGCCGGCGGAGACCTACTTCTACGTGCCCGCGGAGAACAGGGGCAAGTTCTGGTACGCGGCGGACTACGACATGTTCCGGTTCTGCGTCGGCGACACGGAGCACGACTGGAGGCCGGGCTCGGAGCAGTACGCGTTCCTGGATAAATGCTTCGCGGCGGCGGACCGGAAGCACCAGCCGTGGCTGGTGTTCGTGGCGCACCGCCCGCTCGACTACTACGCGCACAAGGGCTCCTTCTCGGAGCCCATGGGGCGGAGCCTCCAGGGCCTGTGGCAGAAGCACCGAGTCGACGTCGCCATCTACGGCCACGTCCACAACTACGAGCGGACCTGCCCGGTCTACGAGAACACGTGCACCGACAAGGCCAAGGACCAGAGCTACTACTCCGGCACGGTGGGCGGGACGATCCACGTCGTGGCCGGCACCGGCGGCGCGAAGCTGAGGAGCTACGCTGGCGGGGCGTGGCCGCAGTGGAGCGTGGCACGGAACGAGAGCTTCGGGTACGTGAAGCTCACCGCGCACGACCACTCGACGCTGCGGTTCGAGTTCATCCACAGCGATGACGGCGCCGCGCACGACGCCTTCACCATCAGCAGGGACTACAAGGACGTCCTGGCATGCACCGTCGATAGCTGCGCGCCCCACACCTTGGCCAACTGATTAGTCATCATCCATCAGATGATCAATATATAGGAGTTTTTTTTTTGTTTTACAAGAATTTTTAGGTAACATCTTGCCAGATCATCTTGGTGTCTGACTTCTATAGGAGTTTTTTTTTTTTACAAGAATTTTTAGGTAACATCCTGGTGTCTATGACTTCTCATGAGTTCTGAGAGGTAAACTGTCCTGCGCGACTCTCTCGTGCAAATTTTTTAATGCGGACAAATTTCGTGTGCTATCATAGATGATGAACCAATTTTGTTAAAGAAAAAAATCCATAAACACCCCAATCATCTACTCTTTCAATTTACCTGTATATCATTTTCATTAAATTGCCGTGCAAATAACTCCCTACGACAAACATTAACGCATTTCTAATGGTTTTTTTATTTTTGGCATTTGTTTCACTGATTTCAATATAGGAAATGCTTGAGTGCTTGTAAGGGTGGGTGCTTGTGCTCTCTAGGTTGTAGTTGCTTTTAAATGGATCTATTCTGAAGTTGCAGCAAGTGAATCTAGCCCTAGACAAGATCTTTCATATCCTGCTTAAACCGAGTTTTTCTTGTCCTAGCTTCGGCATATTTGTTTTAGTTTACTTTCATCTCCTTGTAATCATTGCTTTAGTTGGTAGTAATGTATCCTAAAGTGGTAAATCAGTTTATCACTTCCCTATAGATTTTGATGCCTTACATGTTGGGAAAAACCTATAGACATCTCGTGCACCTACGGATATTAATTTTACACGTACCTCCCTTTCGAACAGAAGCCTTTCCCGCACGTCCTAATATATCTTTCTTTATGCCGGGGAGGATTATCTTCATACTACTCAAATACAACGATCTGAATCTATCGGGATGAACAAAAATACGAGAAAACATCGATCATGTCACCTTCACTCCTCTAGGGTCTGACGACACAATCAAAGATGGATTCCGGGCTGTGAAAAGACATTAGGTAGATGTTCTGACTTTCATTTCTAGCTTCGGTAGATTTGTTTTGAGAAATAGATCATTTGCTCCAAAGTTTATATGACATTGATAAAAGAGAGAATAGATTTTGTGCCACTGACAAGTGCTTGATTCGACAAAATGTCATCGGTGAAGGGTTTAACTATTGTATGCCACTGACCTTTTGACTATTGCCACTGAATGCTATTGCCGTCAGTTTCCGTTAGTCAAAGGCCGTTAAGTCGGTCACTTTTTCATAAATGGTGAAAATGCACTTGGGAAGTGCATTCTTTAGGTTTCCACCGAGTTCCATTCCTCATTCGACTGAGATTGATTTGTCTCTCCCCTCTCGAAGACTCCCCAAATCCCCATCCCTCCTATCCTCCCTTCGTCCCTCATTGAGCCCTAGCGGTGGCGCACAGATGGGACAGCGCGATGCGGGGGCTACGGGTGTAGCTGCAGCGGATGGGGAGGTGGATGTGAGTGCGGCGGCGGCGGATGCAAGGGCGGCAGTAGTAGCAGCTTTGGATGCCGGTGCTGCAGCGATGGCGCGACGGCTTGAGGAGGCGGCGCAACGGCTTGAGGATGCAATGGCAGCACGACGCGCTTGAGGAGGCAGCAGCGGCAACGCGGTGCGTAGAGGCAGCAACACCAACAACGCAAGTGGCAGACATGAACATGGTTGCTCCCTCGCCTTGGTTCTCCTCCGCGACGAAGTCAACGCCCCAATTTGAGGATGGCATTCCTCTCCGTGATGGGTATGTTTGACGTTCTCTGTGCAGTGCAATTCCTTGTCAACCAGTAGATTGTTGAATAGAATGTCAGCATTGTATGCATGTCCAGGATGGATCCATCCTCGGCATAGTTGCTTAAGGTTCAAATGTTGCGCAAGACTAGCAGGATTGAATTTGGTAGTGGTTTTTCGTTCAAATGGCAAGTTGATGCAGATACGATAAACTACAACAGCCTTATGGATGATGTTTGTGAGAAATACCCATGGGGTTTGGATGAAAGAGTGACTGGACAGTACGTCCATGCTCTACCAACAAACTTCTACCACTCAGTTCAGATCAATAATTGATGGAGATGTTTGCTAGTTGTGCGTAAAGTAAAACTACATAAATTGTGTTGACTATTTTGAACCTGTTAGATGATGTGCCATGTACTCCATCAATGTCAGCCCCCTCGCAAACATGCCCTTCACAACCTCTCACAGAGACTCAGCTATAAAATTAAAATTAAAAAAGTGACCCTTCTAGAGTTATAGCTCACTGCTGTGTTGAAGGTTGCAGATGGAGAATGCATGCTTCTACATTGCAGGATAATGTCACCGTGCAGGTTTGTAAACTTCATTTGTAGGTGCACAAGTTCTTGTTCTTTTGTTGTTTTTAAACTAATTTTCTAGTCTTTACCTGATTTTTCGGGTTAAAACACATGTTCCTGACCATGATTGCCCTAGTACTAGAATGAGTGGGAAGGTTAAGAGTGCAACTAAGTTCTAGATTTGTGAGAAAGTGATGGAGTGGTTGAGAAAGGTCCCTACTGTAGGCACTAAGGAATTACAAAGGAGGCTCTATGACAAATACAAGGTGTTGGTTAACTATGGTAGACTATGGACCAGTAGGGAACTAGCAATGAAGAAGATCTATGGAGATTGGGATGGGAGCTTCGATAAGCTGTATGCATGGAAGGCTGAGGTTGAGAGGAGATGCCCAGAGAGTTTAGTGTGCATTGACCACATCACTTTCAAGGAACAAAGGAGGTTTAATAGGATATTCGTGGCACTTAAACCATGCATCGGGGGTTCTTGGCTGGCTGCAGGCCATACTTAGCTATCGATAGCACCCACTTGACATGAAAGTATAGATGACAATTGGCGATGTCTTGTGCTATTGATGGGTACAACTGGTTATACCTTGTGGCTTATGGTGTCATTGATGTAGATATATCAGAGAACTGGGTGCGGTTTATGAAGAAGTTGCAATTTTCCCTTTTTTAATTCAGATAATTGTGTGTGCTGTATTCATGATCAATTGATGAAGCAATTTTGTGCAATCATTTCTGTCTAAAAAACATCTCATTCATTTCCAAAATGATCAACGAGTCAGAATTACACACAAAGGCATCATCCCATTCAGAAGCGACTTCACTGCATCATGTCGCCCATGTCGTCGGAGGGCAGCTATCCTTGATGCACGCCAGCACGTCCCGGTACTCCCTGTGCACGGTGAAGCTGTCGTACACCTTGCCGTCGCTGGACCGCTTGTACTCGTAGAGAAGGGACGTGTAGTTGAACGCCGTCAGCTTCACGAAGCCGTAGTCCATCTCCCTGTAGACGCTCCACGCCGGGGCCTCGGTGGTGAAGTTGCTCAGGTGGCTGCCGCCGCCCCCGACGACGACGTGGATGGTGCCGTTCATCGTGCCGGAGTAGTGAGACTTCTCGGAACTCACGCATTGTTTCTGCACAAGGTAACGCTAGCATGGTCACAAGAGAACACATTTCTCCAGATGCACCGAAAGAGCACGCAGATCATGCAGCTACCTCGTATACGGGACATGTCCTCTCGTAGTTGTGGACATGGCCGTAGAACGCAATGTCCACCCTGTACTTCTGCCACAGCTTCTGAAGGCTTTCCCGGGCCATCGGCTCGGCAAACGATCCTTCTTGGCCGTAGAAGAAACCGGAGGAGTAGCCAAGAACGCGATGCGCGATAAATATCAGCCACGGCTGCTTCTTCCGGTCAACAGTGGCGAGGCAGTTCTCGATGAACTTGTACTGCTCCGTGCCTTCCCTCCAATCGTGCTCGCTGTCCGCCACGCAGAACCGGAACATGCCGTAATCTGTTGTGTACCTGTTGAACAGTAGCCAGATTTTTTTTCTCAGGGGATGAACAATAGCTAGTTGAGGCACAAGTATATGCTTAGTAGTTAGTAAATAGTGGCCATCACTGATGATTTTACAGTGTACATAGATATTGTCCTTACCAATGTACACTGTCAAATTGTCAGTGATATTGTTCATTTGCCGTATCATATGGCAAATGAGCTAGATACTGCCACTTACCAGTAGTTTGCTCTGTTCTCTGTTGGGGTGTAGTACATGGTCTCAGCTAACACCCCACACTCCCCTCCAGAATCTGTACTATTGTAGAAAGACCCACTGTTGGGCCAATCCCGTTCATGATTTCCACTGCATCAAAGATAGCGAGTTTCAGAACGCTAACTTGTGAAAGGCTTCGAGATCTGGTTTAAACAGATGTTCAAACCTCGCAATCATATAGGGGACTCGAGAAGTAATTGGTTCGACTTGTTGTGTGAACTGATCCCACTGCGAAATATACCCATTGGCATAGGAGATATCACCGATGTGAAAGACTATGTCTATGTTGTCAAGGTCCTTGATTAGTGTATCGGTGGTGTTAAGTGATCCAGGCTGGTAGTTGCTATATTCATTGCTTCCATCCCTCTCAGCCTACAAATGAGAACACTATGTCAATTCAGAAAGGCTATAGCTTCGTCAAAGATAAAATGTGTAAAGCACAGTATTCATGTAACAAATGTATCTATATAGCTGCCTGCAGTTCTTAAAAAATCTTCGCTGAGTGATTCTGCAGCCACATGATAATTTTGATTTTAGAAGGACTGAGGTGGCTGTGAACTCTAATATTCAGAGTTAACAGCTGTGACACTACTAGAAATTATTTGTGGCATTTGTAATAATGCAAAGAGATCACTCAATTATTTTTCTTTTTTGAAGTCTTTCATTCTTTTACCACCCATGAAACCAATATTTTTTTTGGAGCTAAGTAAAAAAATGCTTACCAAACATTTGTCATATTGAGGCATTTTTTTGGAAGAACAGTAATTTGTCATTGGTTGAAAATAAAGAATGTGAAAAACATTCGTAGAAAAGTAGTCGACATGCACCTTTGTTATCGTGTCCTAACAAACATACAGGTATAAAGGTTGTGCTTATTTTTTTTTTTTAAAAAAAAGAGAGAAGTAAATGTTACTGTGTTCATGAATTTCTGCCATGCTCCATAATGTTATCAGTGAGTGGTAGTATAGCCTAAATAAGTGTTGGCATATATTTACCTTTCCCATATCACCGAAAATTACAACCCGCTGCAGTGACTTTTGTCCAGGATAAGGAGGTGCTCTGAAAGAGTAAAACTTGCCCCATACAACTGTTCCATCAGGTAGCATATGTCCAATTTTGTAGTAGTACCTAATAGGAAAAATAGCATAGTCAGAACAGCAATATTCACAATTGAGACAACTATTTGTAGGACCGAAGGCAAGAATTTACTCTTTGTTTGGCCATAGATTCGTCAGGAAAGCTGTGTGTATGTAACCTGGGTCTCTCCAACCAACAGTACGGGCAGGTTCTCCTGCACAAGTAAAAAGTACAGACGGACGTCTCAGTAAAAAAACTTCCTGTTTGGGTTTACATCAGGTTATATTGTTCTTAAAATAGATTTTCTCCACAACCTATGTTTGTTGCATACTGCATGCTCAATGTCCACAAAGATACGAAAGCTAAAAACATAAAAACCAATAATGGTGGTCATGTTCCAGTTCTTCAATTCTTTGTTACACTGGATACATATAAACATCAAGAACCATGGTACTTGTCATAGATATCAGGTAAAAAAAGTTGAAATTTACTAAATGGATCCAGTTCAAACCAAATCATGAGAGCTAGCTGACAAAATTAGGATTGCACAAGTTCAATCTATTTGCTGGATAATTCAAACTTCGCATTTCCCCTCACAGATAGTTTCTTCTACGCTACTATACTGAGCAAAAAGAATGCAAAAAGAATCTTTTATAGGAACCATACCGCAGATGCTTTCATGATCAAAAGTGACAGTTCCAGCTGCTGTGCGCACAGGAGGGCTCCATTTCATGCCCCATTCAACGAAGGGATATGCCTCATTGATGTCATAGCCACTTGTCCATGTGACAGTCATCTAGCATGACATAACAAAGAGAGTGAGATTTCAGTTTGACTTTTTAAGCTAGGATGCATCTGAGATCAGATTAGTATAACTAAAATTACGTTTCAAAAAAAAGCATAACTAGATTTGCCTGTGCAAGTCAGAGAGGAGAACCCACCTCATTCCAAGTTTTTCCCTGTGCTAGGCGTGGATAAACTGGAGCTTTTGGGTTCGCAAAGGCAATCTTATTAGACACTGCAATAAGTTTTGGCTGCAGAAGAATTAGATAAAGTCAGTGTTTTTCTTTTGTCGAATGGTGGAGATTGGATAGCATATGTCTTATGCAGTAACTCACATTTGAGAGTCCACCAGTGAACAATCCAAAGGAAAAATCTTGCCGTTGGTTGATCAATTGAAACTTCAGAGTCCCTTTCCCCAACTTGGCATAATCCAATGAATAATTTGCAAGCTGATACTGTAACAAAAATAAAAAAATCAAGTTAGTAGTCCATCTGAAGAGTACGAAGATCGCTCATTATGTCCACTAACCTTTATTGGTGCTGAGCATATCACAGGGCCTGGGCCTGATCCATGAGATCCAGGGCACGTGGACTCACTGCAGGAAAGTGCAGGAACTTAGTAGATCATGATTGTAAATTGTAATCATGATAATCTACAAATCAAATCTCATGGTATCACAGTTCAAAATCTTAACAATTCAGGGAACTGTACTAGTTCATACTTAAAATTCGAAGGAGAGAATACTCCAATCCAATCACCGTCACTTGCGTGGGGAACTGTGAAATCTACGCTCACCCAAGCAGTATCTTCCCCCTGTGTCGAGAACATCGTGTCAGATTTCAGCAAAAATCAACGACAAAGAAATAGCATTTCACAGTTACTAAGTGCAATTCATCAATTCCTGAAGTGCACGTATTAATCAGATCAAATTCTAAAAGGAGCAACGATATGATCAAACAAAACCGGAGTAAGCATGATTTTCCATTAAAAATATCAGTCGGACGGCAGACAATGCGTCATCACTGATGAACAGTGTGAAGCCGGAAAGATAAGATTAACGCACCATATAGTGGATCCCTTAGGTGCAGGGAACATCCCCATGTATGTGACAACACTAGGAAGAGTAAGGACTAAGAACGGGCAATGCAGTGATGCAGATCATTTTAGTCCATCCATCATTCAACTGATTTGGATATCCTCCATGATCTACCATTGAAATTTGTCCACTACAAACTTGGCACCATGTCCCCAATCCCCAACTAGGCCTAAAGCGATTGGGACGGAGGACGCACGGCGTACGCCGGAACGGCCGGCCAACTGCCAAGCATGCCAGGTCTGAGAATTTGGGATCTTGGACAGAGCAGAAACCAAGAAGGCACGCATGTACCTTAGCTCCGAGCAGCCGAGGCGACGCTCGGACCGAAGCGGCCTCGTCGATGTCAATCCGTGCTCGGTGGATGGCGATCAGCGACAGAGGCTGCACAGCGAGCCTGGCGGCGGCGGCGCCATCCGCTGTCGCCGCGGCGGCCCACGCGACAGAGAGAAGCACGGGGAGAATTCCGCTCGGCATCCTCCCGCATGCGTTGGTTTCTGCCGGAAAAGGAGAGGTTTTTGCCGCCTTTGGTGATGATTGTCTAGTGTCCGGTTGTAACTTGTAAATCATTTTATCTTTGTGTTCCTGAACTCTTAACTTATAAGCCAGGTAATTATTATTTATTAGATTAATAAGAGAATTTTGGTTAGATAAATAAAATCATTTTATCATTTTTATTTTTATTTGGTTCGGTGAATAAAACTATTCTCTCTTAGATGAGATGATTCCATCTAATTGATTTGATGGAGAATATTACTGTTTAAATCAAATGAACCATGTTATTTCAGATGGAATCATTTCATCTATCTTGGTATCATAAACCAAATATCCTCGTAGCTAAAATTTATAAATTAAAGTGGAAAAAATAGGCTAAATGAAAGGGAGATCTTTGACTGTATGGGAACGCTCGAAGAAGCCGTTTGGAGCTTTGGACTCAGGACGACGTGAAGCGATCGTTTCCGAATATTCGGCGACACTTGGGACGCAGGCTCTACGGGGTTCACACATGCATAGAGGAATAATCCGGGCCAAGCAGTTGACTCCTACGTAGTTTAGTTAACTATATTTGCTTCGTCCTGTTTTTTTTTAAGGAATTGCTTAGTCTTGTTTAATTCTGTTTCCATTTGAACCGTAGCCATGTTACATGATACAGCGTGGGAATCAAGTGGCATGGCACATCAACGCTTAGGACCACTCGTTGATTTACTAATTGGCTGTCATTAGGTGATTTCAGAGTTTTAGGGTGATTAGCGTGAAGTAAATTTTTAGGGAATTTCTCAAGGATTAGCCTAGTTGCCGTCTTAGTACGACTTCCAGAAGGATTACGGGCTGCAGCTAAAGCAGGCGTTAGCTGCCGCTCTGAAGCGTAACCCCTGGTACGATGGACGCAGCTAGAGTCGCGGTAAAAGTAGAAGACAGTCGAAAGAAGTGGAACTGTGAAAGAAACGGAGAGTTCGACCAGACGTATACGTACCCGCGATCCGAGCATCGACGGCGACGCACGAGCCGCCGCGGACGCGTCCAGCGCGACGCGCGCGCGGTGGATGGCGACCCGCGACAGCGGCTGCACGCCGTTCCCCGCGGCGCGGCCGGCCGTGCACGCGGCGACGAGGGCGAGCAGGAGCAAGCGCGACGCGAACGCGGCCCGAGCGCCGCCGCCGCCGCCTCCTCCCATGTTCGCAGCCGTAGGTAGGTAGCCAGCTAGCGTAGCTTCGTTCTGGGGCAGGGGACGGACGGAGACCGCTTTATATACGCGGCGTTTTTACGGACGTTCTGTGCTGCGGCGGTGCACGGGGCGAGACGGAAACAGAGTTGACACTGCGCGCGCATTTAGCCCTGTTTGTACTGGTTTCGACTTCTTACTTCTGCAAAAACCAAAAACCAATAATATAAATTGGGTATTGATAAATATCATCCGGATATTTTCTTTCTAACTATCATCTAGATTTGTGACCGTTGGATTAGAGATCCAAAGGCCACAAATTCTCTCCACCCCCTCCAAAAAAAATTCACCCCCCTCTAAAAAAATTCTCCCTCCTCCAAAAAAAGAGACCGTTGAATCTCTAATCCAACGATCCGAAATTTGGATGATTGTTGGGAAGAAAACATCCAGGTGATACCTATACACACCCATATAAATTAAAGGAGATGGTAATTTTTTTCTAGAGAGAATGGATTTCTGGCTGTTAGATCTTTAATCTAATGGTCAGAAATTTAGATAATTATTGGAAAGAAAATATCTAAGTAATATTTATCAACTCCCTATAAATATTTAGCCTCTTCACTCTTCTCGTTATCGTCTCACTTCGAAGATAAAATAGAGAGTCACAAGTACATCACGTGCCTCACTAGTATCTCTCTTATTTTTCCCACTGCACTTATCCTTATTTTTAAAGTCACTTTTTTAGTTATTATTATTTATTTTTAGTTAAAAATCTATAAAACATAGTTAAAAGCTAATATAAACGCTTTTGGATACGTGCTCGGGTTTGTTAGGACTTAGGATTCCCGATTGTATTAGTCAGAGGAGGCTTGCGTTATGCTTCGGATATGCCGGAATTTGGGTTGTTGGTGCGCAATTTCGCGTGAGGGAATTCCCATGAGTGTGTTGACTTCAAACATTATAGAGATTTGACCATGATTGCATCTGAATACCTTAGAGGGCATTGACTTCGAAAGGACGTGTCACCTCAGGAAGCAGTCAAGTTCACATACCTACCCTTAAGATAATATTCCTGGATTCTTACTTCACAAAACGCCATATGATTGCCATTTGTCATGCAAGGATCACATTACCAGGGTCTTCAATATTTTTCGTAGTAAATTGCACTTTGTATCAAGTAAGCTGTCCTATTTTACATAAAACACTAGGTTCAAGCAATATTTTCTCTTGAACACCAGTTTGAACATCAGTTTGTCGCAGAAAACACCTTGCTTGCTACAGTTCGAGCCCGTTAACTGGGTTTATTTGTAGACTTTACAGGTTCGCCGTCAATTTTTCTCTGTACGACGAAATTTCTTAGCGGTCAACACTAACAAAAATCGCTACAAGAATATTTCATTCATAAATGATCGGTACAGAGAACAAGGTGGCTTCATTACAAGAAGATTTCATTCGTTAAGCTGAAAACTCGGTTTCATCGCATTCTTCTTTTACTTGCAGACAAAGGGGCGATGCACTGGGCTATCCCGCTACATGACCAGGTCGCCCGCAGTGTGGTGGTGGTGCAGCGATGTGATGTGTTGGTCATATTTGGCTGAACTAAATATTTTCAATTGATTTGGTTAAGTTGTAGATGATGCTCATGAATTATGCAGAACAGTTTGGACGTACAGTTGATATAACTGAAATGGAAATGTGATCAAATCACTAGTGAGCTGCCACACCATCCACAGCTAAGAACAAGGGTCAAAATAACTTGAGCCACAGTGTGGTCTGTCTAATGCTATGTCTAATACTATGTTCCCTTGTTCTCTGATTCTTATTTCAATCTCTCGCTGAAGTAGTTGCACCTGCACCATTCTGAATATCTGCATAATCAGAACTTGTCTCTCCTCCCGCCATCTGCATCAAATGGCAACCTCCTCAGCTTCAACCTCCTGGTGCTCGTCAGTCGTCTCGCTGATCACTTTTGGCTTCTCCAGCACTTCAGCTCCCCGAGCCCTCTCCAAAGCCTCCTTAACCAAGGGCTTCAAGAGTGTCAGCTTTTCAGTCTTAACTCGACAGATATACACCACCTCTGCAGATTCTCAGGACAGTGCTCTTATCGATCCTATCTTCGTATTGATCTGGATCAGCCAGTATCTTTGATACTCATCAACAGAGTGCAAGCTCTTGGAATGCCCCTTTTCACGTAATCCAGTATGATACAAGAAGCTAGCCGTGTCCACAATACATTCATTAACATGGATAACAAGGAACATTGCTTCATTAGTCATCGTTGAAAGAAATAATTTTTCTAGAAGAACGGTAAAACAAATTGAGATTCTTAAAGAGTCAATTTAGGATACGGTAAGTCTAATGATTCAATTAAAGTAATGCCACGAAAACTTTGGTCACGGATAAAGTGAAAATTGTATCGCCCCCATTTCTGGGTCGTTAGTTTTATTTCGCAACTATCTAGAACTATTCAGCTGCGAGGTTCTGTAATTAAGGGTGCATCATGCCAACATAAACTCTTTCATAAAAACCAAATTTTATTACAGAATTATGGCTTAGCAGCCTGGTTTTACATAACGAGACGTATGGTCCAAAGTTATATTACATCATAAAAGAAATACCATAGGCGTGTCTGAGCGAGGATAAACCCTAAAACTAGATATCATTCATGTCATAGAAATTCTCGAAGTCTTCCTTGAGGGGCTCCTCGTTTTCTTCTTAAACTTCCCCTGTTGATATTTTAGCAAGTATGAGTATAACCAACCGTACTCCATAAGTCACATGGAGAATACTATTTAACTACTTGCCGAGCTTTTCAAGAGATGGATATATAGTGGTTTTATTAAGATATTTACGAATGCAATTTTATTTGTAAATATTTTTGAACATAAAAGAACAAACTTTAACTTCTTAAGGGAAATGGGTTGAAACAAATTAATTACCTGATTGAAATGTTATTAAAACTACTTATACCTCGCTATTGGATTCATCCATTAAACACAGTTTTATTTACCGGAAGTACGACATATTCAAGTACTATTCGAGATTTTAACTCTACAGAGTTGTCCAACTTTACCCATAATATTTCTCAAACCCTCTTGACTGAGTTGAAAAATAAGAATTTTCACTGCTCTCCTCTTTCTATAACCTCTACCTGGTAGGGCTAGGGCCACACACAGACGACATTCCACTGGCCAACGCGAAAAGCACCTCCTGACTCTGTGTGATCCTACCGTTGTTATGTATGGTTTTATCACTTCCATACCACCCCTTTATACGTGTGCCCAGGGCTGGACGAAAAACTCGAAGCTCGTTAGCTCGCTCGGCTCGTGGCTGGCTCGGCTCGGCTCGTTAGGATAACGAGTCGAGCCGAGCCAAGATTTTAGCTCGTTAGCTATAACGAGCCAACTCGAGCCAGCTCGCGAGCCGCTCACGAGCCAAACGAGCCATGCTTCCAGGAATTTAGATATGCATATGCTGCTTCCATGGACCTAATTTGTACTCTATTGCATGTGTTAATGTGTAAATTTGTACTCTATTGTACCCAAACGAGCCATGCATGTATTAATTTGTACTCTATTGTACCCAAACGAGCCAAACGAGCCTAACGAGCCAAACGAGCCTAACGAGCCAAACTTCCATGGATGAATATATGATGGAGATATTTTTTTGCCCTGGCTCACGAGCCAAACGAGCTAACTCGAGCTTTTTGTCGAGCCGAGCCGAGCTGGCTTTTTAGCTCGTTAGTTATAACGAGCCAGCTCGAGCCAGCTCGTTATCTACCGAGCCAGACCGAGCCGAGCCGAGCCGAGCCGAGCCAGCTCGTTATCCAGCCCTACGTGTGCCTTTTCACTTTTGAAATGCCAACGCCCTATAAATATTCAATTGATTCAAGCAATTACTAGATTTCAATGTGAAATGATATAATACATGCTATATTCTGGACATAATTTTCTGGAGAATTTTCCACTAACATCCATTACAAGCAATAAATACAAGAAGAAATAACCCTTAAATCTGAATTAGCGCAATATAAGGATTGATCTGAAAAAATTAAGTGCTTTGTTTAAAATCACTAAAATCTCCTGAAATGGTGTTGGGACCATGCTAAATTTGAACAAGTTTGGAAGAAAATAACCTTTTCTATTTTACCATCTGGAGGCGGGATGGCGCCAGGAGGGGGTGGGCCGAGAGCCGGGCGGCGCTGGCTGGGAGGCACCGAGGCAGGGCAACATCGGGAGGGAGCAGGCCGGGAGCCAAGCGGCGCTGCTTAGAAGGCGAGGCGGCGTTGAGAGGGGGGCGAGCCGGGAGGCGGGGCGGCGCCGGGAGCCAGGTGGCGTTGGCTCGGCTAAGATCCGAGATGAGGCGACGAGCAGTCGGGAGCAGTCAGGACGAGGGCGACGTCGCCTTTTGGTTTTTGTGGTGCGGTGTGCTTTGATTTGGAGTAGAGCTAGGGTTTGCAAATTGCAACTGAGACAGACGAGCACGCGAGCAACGGCTATATTGAAGTCATGGGCCGAGCGCGCGGAGCCACTGGCGGGCAGTAGAAATACGTTATGGGCTACTAGGCTACCTGGGCTGAATCCTAACAATATTATCTCAGATTGGGCTGAAAATATCTAGGCCATACACTATATATTTTTTCACACCCCAGACTCATCAGAGCTGTCGTCTGCCCATCAGACTATAAAAATAATATTTTTACAAATACAATCAGTATACCACAATTTTTATCAATACCACGCGTAACAGGCCAAATCTGCCTTCGGCTCGGAAGGGCCCAAACACGCACGCGAACGCCGGGAGCCGCCGCGGCAAACGAACGGCGCCGACCCGCGGGATGTCGCCGAAGCGGGCTAGCCCACCCACCGCCGGCTTCGAGTACTGCGAGCTGTGCCGCCACAACCACGACCAGGGCCGGCGCCACCGCTACTTCCCCGCCCACCGCGCCGCTCTCGCCGCCGCGCTCTCCCGCTTCCGCTCCAAGCTCTCCGAAATCCGCTGCGCCCTCCTCAACCGCTCCTCCCCGCCCCACCGTTCCCGCCTCTGGTGCCCCTTCTGCTCCTCCGACCTCGTCGACATCGACAGCCGCTTCGCTTGGTACTCACTACCCGTCCCCATACACCTAGGGCTTTGGATTTAGATATATGCTGGTTCTATTTACAGTTTGGATCGCCCGATAGGATATTGAACACTAGTGGGTTGGATCTTAGTACTTTAGGATTAGGGTGTTGTAGGAATTGTAGTAAGCTTTTCGAAATACTGCAGACATCCGAGTTTACGCTGAAAAATAAGCCCAATTTTATTCTATTGCAGTAGCAATGCGATTTACCATCTCGCAAGTGAGGAGCACCGGAAGGGCGTGAAGGATTTCCTGTGGAAGCATGGGGGCGGGATGGGTCAGGTGGATTCGTTTAGGATTTCAGAGGATGAGCTTGCTAAGGTGCGCTGCAGTCTGTTTTATGATTGCATCCTCTGTTCTAGGAATTACGTGCTGTACTTTATTCATCACTCTAATTATATCACAAGGTCTTAGTACCCAGGTACTATGTTGGCGGTGAATTTGTGCCCTGGAAATAAGTTGCCGTTTATGGTTCCTGCATATGTTGATCCATTATGTTTTTGCAATTTCAGTGGGAGAAGGGCTGTGAGTCCTTGAGTACTGAAGCAGAGACACAAGGGCCGATTGGACCATCTCTGGGGCCGCTGAAAGATATCCAAACTGAATCTACCTCTAAGAATTTGGATAGTTTTGCAGAAACTGATATCCCATCTTTTAGTAATACTTCATCTTATGTTGTTATGCCTTTACAAAATCCTACCAATGGGGTGTGTCATCCCTCTAGTACAACATGTTATGGATCTTCCGCTTCTGGAAGTGTTCCTTATTCTTCTCCATTTGGAACTTTTGGACTGCCCATCACACCTTGCGGATTGGTCGCAACACATGGACATCAGGGTATGCTGGGTACAAACATGTTCCATAGTGCTGATGCACAAATGAAAGGTGAGCACGAGTGTTAAAATTCTCCCAAGATCTTTCACTTCTTTATTTCTCTAGACTTTTATATTGTATTACTGTGCTGCTTGGTTGGTACTTGGCTAACTGTCTTTCCTTTACAGGTGCTCAATCTACTATCCTAGGAAATGGACCAAACCTGGCTTTTTGTTCTGTACATGTAAGTATGTAACAAGTGTGCACACATGTGCATGTGCATGTGCATGTGCATGTGACAAGCATGCAATAATTCTGTAAAAAAGATTGCAAACAATATTTTGTCTGTTCATTATTGTGGTTCTTCGCTAAGAAATTTGAAGTACTGATAACAGCAAAGAGAGTGTTTTCTGTTTACACAAAGAAAAAGTAGGCTTAGTCAATGTTGTTCGAATCAGGAGCCTGCAGCATTTGGGTATCTTGAATCTCAATGGCAGGAAGACATGGACCATTCAATTTATGCTCTGATCTGTTTCCTCAACCCATTGTGTTCCACTGTTCCTCCATTTCTCAAAACATGTTTGATGTTTTACCTTCGTAAGTAAAAGAATTACCATCTCAATTGGATCATATGAATCATCTATATGATGCATTGTTGGTCCAATATAATGATATATTCCACAGCCTGGATAAACTGTCCTATGTTAGCAAAACTTGCACACCATGTTTTTTTAGTTTCAAACAGAATGGTAACATTTTTTTCCTTTTGGTGATAAAATGCATTTGTTGTTAGTTTGACAAGTTCCTGTTTCTTAGAAGAAGCAAAATTGTGCACAAATCCTTAAGATACAACCATTCATATTGTCTAATGATTTGTTGTTATGATGGATGGCATGATTGGTTTTTGGCTCCTTTTTTCATGAAATACCCAAACATTGTCTTTGCAGGTTCAACAGAGCCACTCTGGAGGGAATTTCAATAAGGGTATTTGACGCACTTACAATTTCTCTAGTATATATTTTTATTGCACCGTTTTTTCTTGAAAACCTTTCACTAGTCTGAATGTGAAAAAATAAGTTGCAGCTTTAGAAAATGAAATAGATCTCTTTTGCATTCCTTCTTGATCCTTGCGTGAAATTTAACATAACATCATTGCTTTATGAAGGCTTGAAAGCAAACGTGCACACTGGTGCTCATCCTCCTTGGTTAGAAGCTAGCGAGCTTGATCCAGAGAATGTGTCACTCAGCAGCTATGCTCTTCAATCTTCTCGGAAAGGAAAATCGAAAAAACTTAACCCAAAACGTGTTGGTGCTGCATGGGCAGAGAGAAGGAGAGCTGAAATGGAAATGGAAAAGCGAGGTGAACTTGTTCCAGAAACATCTGACTCTAGTTGGCTCCCTAATTTTGGCAGTGTCTGGCAATCTGGTACGAGAAAGGAATCGAGGAAAGAGTTCGAGAAAAACCATAAGCTTCATGACAAGAAGAAGAATCATGAGTTATCCCCTGAGATAAAACCATATATCAGCAAACGGATGGTAAATGTGACATCTCACTTTTTTATCTTCTAACTAAATCACCTCAGCCTTTTTTATATGTTAAAAAATCACCTCAGCCTTTTTTATATGTTAACTTTGGTATTTGGGATTTTAGTGTGTTGTCAAATAATTTATGACTTTTTGTGTTATTCTTCAGTCTAATGTCTTATTTCATTGAGCTTATAATGTACAATGGGGTGTTCGACTGCCTAAAGTGTTATGTAAAAACTTAATTATCCTATTGACAGCTGGAAATAAGGTAATTTCCTCTATTTGGTGTTAAAAACTTAATTATCAGATCATAAAAACTTAATTATCAGATCAACCTAGTTTGCTCCAGTTACTTTGTTACTTGTTTGATTTCTCCTAATTCCTGATAGAAGCAACATGCGTGCCATAACTGCATAAGTTCATCCATGTCACCTATTGCTGTTTACTGAGGCTTATGACTACAATATCGGGTTAGATCGATGGTTCCACCTTGGTGCAGTTGTAAGGCAATTTGAAGTGGGGTTTCATTATGTGGTTGTAAGTTAGAAGGAAATATGGTGTGCGGAGAGAGAGGGAGGGAGGGAGGGAGGGAGAGAGAGACCTGTATCTATATTGATGAAATACAGAAATAGGTAGCAGTCTTAGTGGAGAAATCAAGATGGACGCTGAGAGAATTATTGTTCTCTTTGTATTTTCCTGTTACTATAGGGATGTGAAAATATGGTGTTAGATGATACTTATGCTATACTTATTAACTTTTCTTTATTTTTCGCCTTTGGTGCATGCATTTGAACGGTTATCTCATATGCTTGTTTGTCTTTTCTCTTGCAGCGTGTTGGTCCTAATAAAGACGAACATCCTGATAGCATTGTAAAACACTGAACAGATGTGCATTGTCTGGCTCGATGCTTTATGGTATGGATCTAATTAAACTTAATAAAGGATAATTGAAAGCTTTTTGAGTTGTATATCCAAGAGTAAAAAATGTGCAATCACTGAAAGTCTCTGAATTGTGTTCTTGAACTAGATTTGTTTGATGCCATCAACATAAGGCATTCTGTGGTTGATACTTTCCAATAACAGAAATGTCACAGTAACTTCCGCACATTAAATTCAATGTTCTCTGCAATCAATGTGATATTGGGTACTAGATGGGCCTTCTTTTCCCAAGTGCATTAGAACAACGAACTGTTCCTGACTTTCGTTCACTGTTTGGCGTTTGCAGATTGTGGTCACAGTTTGCTGTAGAGGTTCTGCTAGGGTGCAGCAGGCTGCCTTTTTGTCTCCAAAACTCTAAATTGCGCCGTGGTTGCCGGAAGGGTTGATGTTTTTGGCACATGCCTGAAAAGATAATTTGTAGGTTGACAACATGTGCAATGCCAAGCAAGGCTGATAGATGATGTTTTTGGCACATGCCTGAAAAGATAATTTGTAGGTTGACAACATGTGCAATGCCAAGCAAGGCTGAAAGAAAAAAGGCGATATTTATTTCCAAGATGAGTTGCTATGTAAAGCCTTCGCAGAATGATGGTTGCTGCGTTCAACTGTGAGGAGATTCATACCCAACTGCTGCTGCCACGTTCACACCTAATCCTTGGCTCAACGTGCATTTGCTCCTGATCAGATAACAGAGCAAGCCCTGGACATGGATAAGTGATACTCCTAGCTGATGGGATTGACTGATAGCCTCGTCCAATTTGCCTCTTGATTTGCCAGCATTGGGCGCAATTGGAGCGAGACGAGTGTATGTTCCTGGATTTACTTGCCCGATGACATGTAAAGGAAGGCCACACTTCGTCACGCAGTTTTAACTGTTTTCGCTGTTCGGTGACTGCGATTGGCCTCTAGTTTTTGACAGACCGAACGAAACAAATGCAAGTAACCCAAACGTGAGGGATCGCCAACACATATTGTTTGGAGCATGGAAATTCCAGTGGAATTTTGTAAGAAAAGAAGGAAGCAACCACCGTAAATCGAAAATTACTAAATTCACCAAGTCGCGTAACAGTGCTGTAAACGAAATCCATCTCAGGGAGGGAAGGCTGGCTGTCGGCAAGGTAAGGTAGATTCGACACTCCGTCGTTTTGCGTGTGCTGTCCATTTGCTACAGGAACTCGACTTGCAATCTCTGGCGCACAGTGGGACCTAAAACAACGCTACAGGAAATACATACCCTAGTAGCACAGGAGAACTAGTAACTCTTTTATCTTAGAAAATAAGAGAAACAGGCAGTAAGAGCAACTCCAGCAGTAGCTCTCAAAACAGGGCATTTGAGGGCTCTTCCTATTTTTGAGGGCTCTGTTTTTTAGGCTACACTCCAGCAGGAGCCCTCAAAACCCTCAAATTCATTCTTAGAGGGGATGATACATAGGACTCATCCTCATCCTATTTTTGAGGGTTGATGGGCAAAAAACTCACTCCAACAGGGTCCCTACTTGAGCCCTCAAAAGTAGGGGCTCCCTCCAGACCCCCCAAGAATGAGGGCTCGAGGGGGAGATTTGAGGGCCTCCTACTTTTGAGGGCTCAAGTAGGGGCCCTGCTGGAGTGAGTTTTTTGCCCCTCGACCCTCAAAAATAGGATGAGGGCTTAAGTAGAAGCCCTGCTAAAGTTGCTCTAAGAATACATCCAGAATGAATCATGCACACCAAATTTGTACCACACAATGTTTACAAAACCCCACTTCATACATATTTCGTTAAAACAAAATAGAATGAGTGCCATTTCTGTGCCGCAAACGATACCATTCCCACATGACTACGGCAAAATTGCTGCGTTTCGAGCAAGCCGGCCCTAAGGCAGTTGGCGCGTGGGCCCTCAGGCCATAAAAATTCCTCTTCCGACAGGCACCGGCATTTAACATCCATCACCAAGGCTGCCTTCAAAACCTTTTTCTTCTCAAACCCAACAAGAAAAAGAAAATCCATCGCCAAGGCAGGGCAGCAATCCAGCAAGCAAGGTCGTCCCTCGAATTAATGGTGGGTTTTTTTTTTTTGCTTGATGACTTACGATTTAAATATTTAAATTCTGACTGCTTGTGAGAGGCAGTACGTATGAAAAAAATAGTCACATGCGATTTTAGCCGGTACAGCTGAATTCAGTACGCTTTTTACTACAATCTTCTTATTAATCCCGTCTTGAAAAACGTATTGTTTAAAGGCTGTTACTGTAGACAGTATGAGCATAAGCCAGCTATAAGCTGGTTCGAACCCAGCCTGAGATCTTGTTCATATTGGCTTATACTTCTGTTTTCTGTTTAAAAAAAAGCTAAAAACCAGTTTGAGTATCCGGCTTCTTAAAACGGTTTATCTACTTCTCTCGCTACCTTCTCGCTCTGGAGATAAGACGGGAAGTCACAAGTACATCACCTACCTACTTTTCTTGCTCCCATACACATATTTCTCCCTCACTTTTTACACCTCGGTTTCTTCCTTCTAAAAAGTACTTTTTTCAATAACTACTACTTATTTCTGACCAAAAGATATTGACAAAAGTCAATACAAATACCCCTTAAAGTGCAACCAACCAAACAGTTTTCGGGCCATTGAACCGCGTCGTCTTCGGCCGCCCACGCAATTTCCAAGCGCGCATGTGCCCCGAGAGCGACTGAGCGAAGCCGTCGCTCCCCCGGCCACTACTTCGGGAATGGCCGGCACCGGAGGCTGCGTTTGCGTTGCGTTGCGTAGCATTCGCTTCGCTACACCAATGTGAAAGACGGCGACGCCGAGGCCGCTACGTGAGATGCCGCGACTTTACCAGTGGTCAGTTTGATCGCCATCACCTGAAATGGTGGCTGCTACACGTTTCCGAGCCCACCGGAGCACACGCCAGCGAGGGTGGTCAGTGACTTGTGAGAGTTTGGTTGACAGAAAAGTGTTGACTTGTGAGAGTTTGGTTGACAGAAAAGTGTAAGGCCATGGCGCCAGGAAAGACGCCATGTTTGCGACGCGCGCAGCAGGATCCAGCCTGTGTGGACTAGGAACCGCCTGCAGCGTTGTCGTGAGCGCGATGCGAAATACTTCACTAAAGTGAACACATACATTGCCCCCTTTCACATTTTCTTGCAGAAGACAGAGAGAGGGAGAAGGGTAGGGAAACGTTGGAGTCAAGTTGTAATGTCTCTCTCTCTCTCTCTCTCTCTCTCTCTCTCATACTTCGCAGCAGTGAACACATACATTGCCCCCTTCCTCATTTTCTTGTAGAAGACACAGAGGGAGAAGGGTAGGGAAACATTGGAGTCAAGTCGTAATCTCTCTCCCCCCGTGTGTGTGACTGTGTGTTGCAGTGGCGGATCCAGGAAAAATTTTAGGAGGGGCTCTCCTACCTTCAGCTCGACCTCAGCCCCTTCTACACCATACATCAATGGCTAAAAATTTATGGGGGGGCTCCAAGGGTCCGGTAGCGGTAGGGGGGGGCTCGAGCCCCCCCGCCCCACCGCTGGATCCGCCCCTGGTGTGTTGCACTACTAGAGCTAGTTTTTGTGGTTCTCTTGTCCATCACCGATCATGGGCGGACCCAGCTCAATTCATGGGTATTTAACCGAATAACTAAAAATTTTGACAAAAAACTATTATATACAAGATATAATACATATGTATACTAGTAGTTTGGTTAAATTCGTTCTGTTCACACCCAGTTAGCCCAAATTGACGCTATATCCTTTTAGCCCATTTCCCCTCTCATCGACACTAGCCTAGACCCACTGTCATCCTGTTCATACCCAATTGTGAGACCGTGTCTCACTCAGTCTCTCCTCTCTTCATCTAGCGTTTGATCGTCTCTCCATCTCTCGGCACTCAGCTAGCGCCTTGCAGCGATGGGTGTCCGTGCCCTTGGTTCTGGTCTTCTGGAGGTGGCATAGGTGGCTGGAGGTTGTGCAGGTGGCAGGAGCGCTGGAGGCCTGCAGCACTGGGGCAGGTTCGTCCTCTCCGACCCGGCGACTCTCATGCTATAGAATCTAGATGTGTAGATGGTAAATCTGCTATGCTTGTGTGCCCCTAGAGTTTGTAGTTTTGAACTTCTGAGTTAAGTGGATGATAGATCTGTGGATGACTGAATGGATGTCGATTTAGCATATGTTTCTTCTTTGTCACTTTCGGTGCTTAGATCTCGTTTAGATGTGGTGGATTACTGGATTTGGCTCAGTTATCTTTAAATTAGTGGTTATGCCTTATGAATTGAAATCCATGTTCTCCACATCTTTAAGTCTGAGTAGCCTATATCTATATGCCAAGTATTTCAGAGGTGTGAGCTACTGAGATTCATATCATGCCTTCATCTAAGCACTTTGCTGTGAATCTGTGAAATAAAATCCTTAGCAGCAGACAAATTATTGCTTATAAATTATTAAAATACATATTCTCCACCTCTTACCTGTGATTCTATGAACAAATAGTAAGTATTTCACAAGTGTGAACAAATAGTTTCAAGTCGATTTTCACTATCCTGATGTGAATAGTAAATATATATAGTTTCAGAAGAGACAATAGGGGCTAAATAGATTTGCATATTAGTGGAACTAATTGTAATATTTCAATCGGTTCCAAGGCACAAACAATCGTCGAGTTAATTTGTGATTTTTTAATTATTTTTTAATTTCTTTATATTATTTGAGACTTTGTCTCTAGTATGAACATTTGTACTTTAATTTTCGTTATTATGGATTTTTATGTTTTCTATTGGATAATATTTTTGTAACTTCGAATACCCATTTTGAAATTCCTGGGTCCGCCATTGTCACCGATGGGCACAGTAAAGAGGGGAAGTCGTCTGTCTCCCGCACAATGGGAAGTAACTCAACTGTCCATTGATGAGCTCCCATCCCACTTGCTCGCCATATTACTAGACGCATGCGGTTCCATTTCAATTTTTTAAATAATTTATATAAATATACATGATTAATAAATTATAGAAATAATCCTCTATCACCAATTCAAATGGCGATGTCTGTCACTATTTGAATCGGCAACTATCCTACGTAGAGTATTGCGTGGCAGTGTCCCGGACCTTGTCACCAACTGATGGCTGAGTTTATGTCGTCAGTTCAATTGGAGATAGAAACTCTGTCGCCAATTCAACATATCATGCGAGGGCCTCATTTTCCATTTGGAATAGCAATTGAAGCTATGAGGGCTTCTGTCGCCATTTCAATTAATGATTGGTCCCTCTGTCTCCAATTGAAATGATGACAGAACCCGTGGCGCCGACGTAGCACTCTATTGTGTATTGGTTCAACGTCAGAGCTTCCATCGCTATTTGAAATGGCGACAAAAGCTCTCACTACTACAAAAGCCAGATACTAGACGCCACATCACAAACGGTTACCTAAAACCGTCAATATTAAATATAATCATAGACAATTTTAGTTTAGAGATCGTCTGTATTACTGCCAATGCTAAAAACCATCTATGAAAGTGAAATATCACAAACGATTCATGGTTAAAACCATCTGTAATGTATCACAAATAGTTATTAACAGCAACCATCTATGATATTATCAAATATCACAGACAGTTCTTAGTTTGAACCGTCTGTAATAATTCATAGACAGTTTGTATTAAAAACCATCTGTGATAATTCCACTATATTAATTGCGCACAGATTCGTCGACCTCTGTCTTAAATTTCAGATCTACGCTGCTACTTCGAGCTGAAGGTAGGGCTTTGAGGCCATTCGATGAAAGGAGACTAATTGGCAAGAGTAATTATAGATCTACTAAGTTATTAGCTACCTATGGTTAGTAATTTGTTTCTAATTGCATTATAATTTAGATCTAGGTTTTGGTGAAAGGAAAATTAAAGATGGTTTAGATCTAGCTTGATGTAGAGAGAAGATTATTTACACCTAGTATAGTTTAGGGTTTAGTCAATTCATAGTATATTTCTACTTAGTTCAATGTAATTAATTATTCTTACTACATATAGCTACTTAATTTAGATCATACATATATAGTGTACTAATTAATCAATTCAATATGTAATACTAAAATTTTATATGCGTAATGTAGGACCGAAGCTGGATGTACGCTGGAAACCGTGTGAGTGAAGAATACATTAATAGCGTTTCTGCGTTTACAAGAGCTACCAAGGAGGATATATTGAATAAGAGGGTGGAATATATACACTGTTCATGTACTGATTGCGAGAGCCATCTGCACCGGTGCCAAGTGCACAAGAGTAATATGCACCAGTGCCAAGTCCACTCGAGCTATCTACACCGATGCCATGTCCACAAGAGCCATCTGCACCGGTGATTAGTCCATGGAGGCTATCCGCACCAGAGCTACCTGCACTGGCATAGCAAAGTCACGGTGCATCTATATCTCGTGCTTGGTCGACTACCGTAAAGTCGACCTACATCTGAGGCTGCAAGGGCAAACCGAAGAAGACCGATGATGACATCCCCTACTTACCGTTGACCCAGAAATTCATACTAGGTGAGCTATTGGTCATCCCAAAAGAGCACCTCCTAACTCTAGAACTGGCTTGCTAGAGATTGCATAAATATTACATAGAACAAGCCAACAAGCCGGAGGAACAACGACACTCGGGTGTCATCATCAAGTTTAGGCCGCATCATCTACAGCATGATATTCATGACTGTGTCTTCACAGTGACCTTCGAGGACTTATTCTTTCTTTTTACACTCGATGCCTTACTCATTCAATGCTAATACTGTAAGTATGTACAATCATGGTCTACGTTTATGTAATATCGATAAATGTCATGTATTGTCTATACACACACATACATGGTGACTGAAGCCAGATTAAAGAAATCATCGGTTGGTTTCTTTGACCCACGCTTGGTCTCCATGAATACCATCAAGAAGGATGCATTCTTCGTCTAAAATTATATGACGATGGCATTAGTGGCTCACCGCAATAAGGGATTGTACTTATACCTTACAATCAGGAGTAAGTGCTGTACTAGTAGCTATACTTGCTGATTTGTACTTTATAAGCAACACGAACTTAATAATCATGATGACATATCTATGTAGGTTCTACTAGATTCTAATTGTAATTATACCAAAATAGAACAAGATAATATATCTTGATTTCTAAGGAGGAACAGAACCGACTATACAGTTATCCAACGATTAATTGACAGGTAAACACATTTCCTCCATAGATAACTCCATTGTAGTCTTTCCTTCCTTTCCAATGACTGAGGCTAATGTTTTGGAATCACGTAGGTCGTTCAGCACATACGATGTAGAGATACGGAAATCTAAGGGAGGGATTGACGCCCTGTGACACGATCTAGATTTCCCAGTATTCGCTAGTACACATTAATTCTATATAACACTTCATGGTAATGTCTCTCGAACTAACAAATTTTATTTTTGCAGTACCACCAGTAGTTGCCGGGCAACACCTGTGTATTCTATGTTTGCCACAACATGCAACTACTCGTTGATTCCAAGAAGAACTATGATACTCAAATTTGTCAATCTTGCGATAATTATTTTATACTTATCAATTTATATATGTATGCACGATATTGATCTTCCTACCGACAGGTTGCGTCCATCCCTATAACTCCATTGAAACAGGCTGACCTCAAACATATTCGAGGATAGTGTGCATATTTCTTGATATCTAGTTATAAAAGAAGATGGAGAGTTCCACAATGTAGAATGAACTTCACTATGATAAGATTGAGCTTAATTATTCATGTGTGTATTGGTTCAAAGCTGGATAATTTATTTCAATTAATTGATTTATGAAATATATGTTCTTGTTTCTGAAATAAATGAATATGAATTGGATGTATGTATACTATGTTGATCTGCTTGTTTCGGAGGGCATGGTTAGCATTTTCTGAGGCTAGCCAACAAACAAATATAGGTTTAGGAGTAGAAAGGAATATCACATACGGTTATTAACTTATAACCATTTGTGATAATTGACAATCACAGATGGTTTTAGTACAAACTGTCTGTGATATGTGATATATCATAGATGATTTATACTGAAAATTGTCTGTGATTGTCAACTATCACAGCCGGTTTTTAGTAGAAACAATATGTGATAGTCTGCGTCACAGACGGTTCGAAAGCCTTCTGTGATGATCTTATGTTATTACTGACCCATAAATTCAGACGACTCACGAAACCGTCTGTGATAATGTTTTTGAGCCGTCCGTGATGATCTTTTTTACAGCAGTGTCTGTCCCAGATTGAAATGGCGATAGGGCCTTGTTGTCATTTCAAATGGAGATAGAGCCTGGCGATTTAGGATTATTTACGTAATTTTTAATGATAGTATATTTATGTAATATTAATAAAAATAGATTATTTTTTAAAAAATCGTCCCATTTCATCGTAGCACGTAGTCACGCTCCTACTGGTGCAATGTTGTTTAGTTACCGTCTCTCTCGTGCATGTAAGTAAAAATACTCTGGAATTCCGTGATATAGAATTAGGGATCCCCGAGGATATGGCACACCACATTTCGAGTGACATTTCGTAGAACGTCAACTTTTGAAGATGCGTTTTGTGAAATTTACCAATTAAACAAGATTGCGTCTTGTTGCCCAAAAAGTTCTACGCCTAGTCCCCAGTTCTCATCTCACAGCACGTAGCTTGACTAGACTCCAGATATTTTTATAGCTCATGCACACATCACAATTCTATTCTCAAGAAGAACACTCCGTTGTAATTTTTGTTTGGGTATTGATAAACATCATTCGGATATTTTCTTTCTAATTATCATCTAGATTTGTGACCGTTGAATTAGAGATCTAAGGGCTACAAATTCTCCCCACCCCCTCCAAAAAAATTCACCCCCTCCAAAAAATATTCTTCCCCCTCAAAAAAAAAGAGACCGTTGGATCTATAATCCAACGGTCCGAAATTTGGATGATTGTTGGGAAGAAAACATCTAGGTGATACCTATACACACCCTGTTTGTTTTTGTATTTCGCGTTTTCGCTTTTAATGGGACAAGAGAAAAACCTTTCACGGCCACAGGAGTCTGCAAATTAACCGCATATAGAAATACAAATTCTGAAATTCAATGAGTTGTAGGTGCATATTTGGAGCCTAATCCCAGATGGATCTACTTCTATTGAGAAGTGAGCGTTGCTCGGTTGGCTGGCGTACGTCCTAATCCGTCTGGTTCAACCCTGTCGATTCACACGTTTACCAATAATTTTCGTGGATGTACCATACGTGCGTGTTAAATGAGCAGTCCATTCCTGTGCTCTGGAGATCTTTACAGTCTCTAATTAATTTTTTAGTATGTATTAGATATACACAGTGTAATTGTGATATGCTGCACCATTATGCCCACTGCTTAACTAAGAGCAACTCCAGTAAAGCCCTCAAACAAGCCCCTAAACCAAAATTTAAGAGCTGAGGACAAAAACACAGATTCAGCAGGGCCCCTACCCAGGCCCTCAAATTCACCCATCAAGCCCTCATTCCTGGGGACCCTGGAGGAGGCCACTACTTTTGAGGGCATGAGTAGGGGCCCTGCTGGACCTGTGTTTTTGTCCAAAGCTCTCAAATTTTGGTTTAGGATGATGAATGAGTCCCACATGGCAGTGTCTATTAGGATGAATTTGAGGGCCCTGATTTGAGAGCTGCTGCTGGAGTAGATGCAAAAAAATCAAGCTCTCAAATGTTAGGAGAGCTCTCAAATCAAAAATATGGGCCTTGATTTGAGGGCTCCTGCTGAAGATGCTCTAAGATACCAAACTATGAAGTACATGTAGATTTCCATTTCGTGCAAGTTTAGTTGATTGTGCCCCATATGCGTCATGCCCTATCATCTAACGGAAATTATATGCCGTTAATTAGACTGTGTCTTGCCCAGTATCTATAGGGACCAAAGGCCATAGGTTGTGTAAGCCTGGTTACAAAAAACAGAGAGTTGACAATACAGAATTTACTCATCCCGTACTGTCCCAGTTGAGATATGAGACCACTGTGTATCACACGAGTTGTCAACAATGGATGACGCTGTGATCAATATGGCTTTTTTCGAGTGGTTTATGGCTGAAAAGTACTACAGCTGACTGAAAAAACACTGTAGCTAACAGAGACTTATTTAGCATAATTAAATTTAAAAAAATGTAAAAATAGAAAAACATATTAGCCCATCACGTATAATGCAAACAAATACGAGAAAAAAGAACCGGCAAAAAAGCTCAAAAAAGCCAAAAGTTTAGAAAAAGATGAAATTTATAAATAGTGAAAAATAAGTCAGAAGCTGAAGCCGAAACGAGCGGGGCTAGACGGGGTGGGCGACTTGGGTTTAGACACTGCAATCATCTCAAGATTCTAGTAAGTCCCATAACACGCATGCTACGGGTCGAAGTATCAATATAAACCCAACTGATCTGCGATTGTTGGGAATCAAAAATCTGATTCAGGGCATGTTCTTTTCAGCTTCTAAAAGCTGCTTTTCGGCTTTTCTACAGTAACTAGCTTTTAAATGGAGTATTTTTTCAAGATAGAGTCTACTATTTAATTGTAGTACATACTTTACTGACTTCATTTATATCGGCAAAAATCGCATGTGAGTTTCTGTTACTTTATAATCTCTCATATAAATAGCACAAAAGCCAAAAGCCGCAGCCAAAAGCCAAAAGCCGCAGCCAAAAGCAATAAGCCGCAGCCAAAAAGAACATGCCCTCAGTCATGCAACTTCTATAAGTGAGAAAACAACAATTCACTTGTCGATTGCGCGTAGTATTTGTAACGCCCCCGTTTCCAGGGGCGCGTACGGACACGGCATTTCGCAACTATTCACGCATGAACAGTTATGGAGTGTCGCGCAAGAGTATACCATTGCATGCTTACAACAAAAATCCAGCATATATTTTACATACGGATTATCATCCATTTTTCAACAGCGGGGCGTGCAAGCCCAAAGTATAATTACATTACAGAAGCTCCAAGATTCGCTTGAGCGCGGCCAAGACCTAAAGCCTCGGGTCCTCGTCAAAGAAGAGACCTTCCGGGACTTCCTCAACGGGGAGACAAACACCTTTGTCTTGATCCTCTAAAGAAGGGCAAAAGCAAGCCGTGAGCCAAACAACCGGCTCAGCAAGTCCCAAAGGGACTCTATTTTATTACATGCACGGATCATCAAAGGAAGGGAGTATATTTGGTTTATTACCTTTGAGTGGATGCAATTTTATTTGCAAACATTTTGATAAAACGGATCCAAAACTACTTCTTAAGAACTCAGGGAATTTTCATGAAGAGTTAATTAACCAACCTAAACAAGTTAAAGCATGTACAAAACTACTTAAGCTTCGCTGCTGGAATCACCCAAGTGACATAGCTCCTTTAACCGGGAGCACGGCGTATTCGAATACCATTTATTTGACTCTGCAGAGTTTGCTCAGCTTTACCCACACGATCCCTTAACTCCCGCGACAGAGTTAAGGAAGCCAGGTCGTTTCACTGCTCGACTCTTTATATAGGCTCTACCCGGTAGAATTCACTCGGGTCTGGCACAATAAACTCCCGTCCGCTTCGAGTGAACTCTACCGTTGTTAGGCACCCGCAGTACGGCCTACCTAACCTCGCTTTCTCAACACCAATCCTTTACAACACATGTAGAGTTTCAATTGAGTTGAGCAGTTACTAGACCAGTGTTGACAAGTCAACTCCTGTGGTTGAGCGATCACTATGTCATTTGCTCAGCATAAGAGTCTAGTTCTATATTCTCGCCTGGTCCGCAACCTTGCCAGGCCCGTGACCCAACCTAGGGTAAGTGGTGGGCGAAAGCCGTCTCACGGCGCCCCACAACACCCTCACCCTAACTTCGTTCCTAGGGTAAGAGATGGGCGAAGACTAACTCGCCAGCTCTTCCCCAACCCTTACCCTACCTTGTGCACGCCGGCACTCTCCGCTCTAGGGCACGGTGTCCCATACCACCCTACCCTAGAGTCGGGTTTGCAAATTCTATTGGCCCGCAGCCACAACCTTATCAGTATAAGACTTTGCATGATAATAATAACCTACAGTTATCTAGATTAACAGATAATTAATTCTAGGGTTTCAATGGCATGGCTACGAATTAAACATGGCATTTATCGGTGGTAGGTCTAACTATATCACATGTCATTCTAAACATTTTGTTTTACTTTAAACTAACATTTCACAACTAGCATAATGCAAATAGCATAATAATATAATTAAATAACATGGGTTGCAACACGATCAAAGGATTTGGGACTTGCCGGCAATTTGGACGAACTCGGCTAGCTTGAACGTAGAAGCTCCTGGATCCTGCAACTGCACTTGAACTTCCGGGATCTCCAAAACTAGCGCAAACACACAAAATAATTAAATCCAGCTTGAGCCTAATCAAGCGAGGGAAAATAAACTATTCAAAAAGGAGTAAAATGCATAAATCCTTCAAATGGGAAATTTTTGGGAATTTAATTGGGAACAATCTGTGGGAATGGAGGCCAACAATGGGTCCAGAATATTGTTTGGAGCAAAGTGGTGAAATTTGGGAATTTTTGAAATTTTCTGTGATTTTCTAGGATTTATTTGGATTTTTCTGATTTTTGGAAATTGAGAAATTACTGGAAAATCGCTTTGCACAGTAGAAGGCCGGCCCATGGCTACAGTGCGGCCCGGCCGGGGAAACGGCCCGCGCGGCCGAAGGCCAGCGCGGCCCGATTGCGCGCGCGGGGGGGAACCGAGCGGGCCGAGGGAGGCGACCCAGCAGCGCGCGCGCCCGAGCGGGCTAGATGGCCACCACGTGGGTGGCGCGAGCGGCGGGGATGTGGGGCGAACCGAGGGCTCGGATGAAACGGGCGGGGATCGGACAGTGGCGAAGTGGGGACGCGGGCGAAGCGGTACGGGCGAGCGGGCGGACGTGGTTAGAAGGCATCGGGGAGATGGACGGCGGAGAGGAGGCCACGTCGCGGGGAAGGAGTCGTCTTCCTCCTCCAGCCGCTACAGTACCCCGCGGCGAGGTTACGGTGGCGACGGCGGCCTGGGCGCCAGGGGGCTCGTCGGCGACCACCGAGGGCACCAGCTGGTGGAGAGAGCAACGGGGAACCCATTTTGGGCAGTGGGGAGGCAAGGGGTTTAGCGGAGAAGGCGGGGACAGAAGGGGGAGGTTCGGGTCCAAGGCGGTGAGAGAAGCCACCGGCGGCGAGATAGCCCAAACGGTGGCGGCTACACGATCAGTGGAGCTAGGAGCTCACATTGGTGTCGGTGGTTTTGGCGTAGGAGCTTCGGAGAGGGCTGGCCACAGGGAGGGTGGTTCGGCCGGCGGTGAGCAACGGGACTGGAGCTCCTCGGGCGATCACCCGCCAAATGGATGTTACCAAGATGATCAGTGAAGGGAGGAGATGCTCTCGACGGAAGTAATTGAGAAATGGGAGAGGGGAGGGGGAGATTGGCTCCCGGGGGCCACCGGCGCAGGGGACGGCGAAGGCGGAGCCATGGGCGGCGGGGCTCCAATCGGCGGCTTGGGGCGACTCTCTGGAGTGGTGGGAAGGGAATGGAGGAGGTGAAGTAGCTCGGGAAGCAAAGGAGAGGGAGGGAGCCGGAAGGGGGTTTTATACCCGTGCGGAGGGGGAGCGGGGCGTGGAGGAGAAGCCAACGGGCGGGGCTCCGGGGTCAACAGGGATGGACGGGAGTCGGTGGGGAGTCTCTCCGCGGGATGGGGAGGGTGACGGGGCTCTGCACAGTGGTAATGGCGACAGGACGGGAGAGGGAGCAGGTGAGCTGCGGCAGAGCGGGGGGGCGTCCGCGCACGGGAGAAGGGGGAGGCGGGGACTGCCAGGTGGGGTCGGGTGCAAGAGAGCGGCGACGCGTGGCGCGGAGACGCCCACGGTTTCGGACCGAGGCGGTCGGAACGGCGCGGCGCGAGGGAAGGATCCAAGGGCGGCGCTGTCTGCGGGCGCAGCGCGCAGCGCAAGCGCGTGCGCAGTGAGAAGGCGGGGACGGAGGGAGGCGCCAGCGGGGAGAAGGAGGGGGAAGGCGCTGGGGCGCGGGAGAAGCGGAAAGGGGGCGGGGCGCCAGAGAGAGAGGGGAAGGCGCCCGCGGGAGGGGAGCTGGGCAGCGGGGAAAGCGGGAGGGGAGGCGGCGCCAAAGAGAAGGAGAGGCACCTGCCCCAGAAGGAAAGCGGGAAGGCGGGGAACTTTCTAAAAAGAGAAAGTTCCCAGAATTCACTCAAGAATGCAGCAAAAATCACGAAATTTTTGGATTTTGAATTTTTGGGGCTTTTCAGTATTTGTGTTATGTACTGTAGTAATTTTGTTGCTTCTTGGCTAGTACTATCCCTTCTGACTTTTGAAATACGTTATGCTTCAACCCAAGGGGAAAAAAATAAGTTTGTTACTCCCTGTTTCAGCCAAAATAAAACAAATAAAGTTCGTTGGATACTCCGGGAGCTTTACAGTGACATGCCTTGACAACTGACATAACTTCGGCCCGTGCGTCTTGGACGTTTGTGTCAGTGCATTTGTGGGCATGGC
The DNA here is from genome assembly GCA_017311315.1 of Dendrocalamus latiflorus. Classification (NCBI taxonomy): domain Eukaryota; kingdom Viridiplantae; phylum Streptophyta; class Magnoliopsida; order Poales; family Poaceae; genus Dendrocalamus; species Dendrocalamus latiflorus. Next base: position 23,590,625 of record CM029673.1, read on the forward strand.
TTGTTCGCATTCAGCCGATCTGCATCGTCTTTTACTACTTCTGCCACTCGTTTCAAAGGTGTAAAAATAACACCTGTATCCATCAAAACGTGTCAAAATCCAAAAGAAACTCAGGAGAAAAGTCAGAAGCACTGGTCATTTGGAAGCGACGTTTGTCAATGCCAAAAGAGTTGTGCAAAACATGCCATCGTTTTTCAATTGTTGGAAACTGATAACTCACATTGTCGTCTTGGCGAAATTCAAGTTTCAGATCTTAAGCCGGTTAATTTAGGGTTTTAAAAAACAACCTTTGAAAATAACTCGAAGCGCCCATGGATCGTAAGTAACTAGATACTGCGGGTTTCCATAAACAACCTTATAAATCAACTCGAAGCGTTTCCACCCATTGTAATTTACTACCAAACGTTCCAAGAACACACTATTATATTTACCCTCTTAGTTAGTCCTTGAAACTCCCATGATTTTTATCATTTATATTTTTGGATATTACTGTTAGTGATATGCCCTAGAGGCAATCATGAAGATGATTGTATCACTTCTATATTTATGAACATTTGAATAAAATGTTATTTTGTCTCTTGAATAAATATCTTTCGTATTGATCAACAAGTATGTGACTTATTCGTGGAACTCTTTATTCATATTTTGATGTTATTCTAAATTATCCCTGATCTTATATCATTATGTGGGACGATTATGATTTATAGATCAGCACATGTATTGATTGATGATCATGTTTCACGGATCATGGATATAAGATATCAAATCAATAATGTGGACACGTGTTAGAGAACATGATGTTGGATTGACCCACATGAGATACTGCGAGAATTGTTATATTCTTAAGTGTCGTCAGTTGGTCCCATACATAGTGTATGTAGGATCCTTAGACCTGAAGTCGTCATTGTTTCCTACATGTGTAATAGTTTTCTTAGGGGTTACCAAACACTACTCCGTAACTAGGTGGTAATAAAGATAGCTTTTGAGTTTGCTATGAAACATGCGGAGGAATATGAGTAATCAAGATGGAATTTACCCCTCTTGTATAACAGGAGAGATATCTCTGGGTCCCTCGATGTGGTTGGATTAAGAAAATGCATGGCCATGCTAAATGTGGTTGAGAAGTCAATCATAACTGAGTAATCCACTACAGGTTCGAGTGAAGGATCGAGTTATCATAGGATGGCACGTTTCTCGCCTTGAGTTCGATCTGGTATCATGAGGCAAAGGGATTGGTACATAAGCACTATATAGATTCGTCCGATATGATCTTTATGTGTGTTTGGGAGTCATTATGTCCTGCTAGGGACCGCTACTGACTTATGGGCCGGAAAGGAGTTTTCGGCCCATGGCCAAATATACATGAACCTATAGGGTCACACACTTAATGGGTTGAAACGATAAGGGATCGGATGATAGTTTTCGAGTGGGATTCGATCTCTACTCATATCGGATATGGATCCGATTGGAGGCTTTATAAGGAGAGGTGCGGGGGCTGAGGGAGGTATCCCAAAAACACACCCGTCGAAACCCTAGCTGCCACCTCTCGTATCTCTTGTCGTGCATGTTGGTGCTAGCACATCGACGCACAGTGCTCCATCCCTAGATGTGTGAACTTCGGTAGAGACGCTGCTGTGACTGCGGCGTTGATCGGGATGATCACGAGGAGACGTTTGGACGGAAGACGTTTGACTACTACCGCTACACCGACACGCTCTTCGTTAAATCTGCTGCTTCAACCCTACTTCCGCTGCACTGCGTGTCTAGTGGTAATGATCCATGATTTCTTACTCGAATGGCTTCCTAATTTACGCGATAGAAATTTTTTAATCTATGCTAGTGTAGCCCACCCGTATCCCAACAATTACTCCAATCCTATGTTGTAGATGTGAGTTATTGAAATAAAAATATAAAGCGGCAAAGGAGGAAACATCATATAGCCAATCATTCCACCCCAGTGTTTTTTGCAAAACAAAGGCTACACGCAAGGTGGCCTATCATGATAGTGCAATCTTCCTTAGTTCCATCTACCATCTGTATGTTTTTCTAGAGCCCCCTCCTTAACCCATATCTTTCTACAGGAAGTCAGAGCACCTGAAAGGAGAGGAGCCAACAAACGAACCGGCCCCATGTCCTCGAGAGCCAGAGGTCAGGTTTCCACAGGCTCCCTTCCAAACAAGCAACCCAAAAACAAATTCTTTTCGTGTATAAAACCACCAAAAAAATTTCAAGTTGGTGTGCTGCTGCATGTGGCGACAGCGTATAAACAAATGATATATATAATTAATAAATAATGTACCTGTGATGGAGAAATGGACCAGGCCCACTGTTTTTTAGATCAAATGGACCAGGGGCCTGGAGGTGCGGTTGGAACGTATACTTGAGTTGGCCATTTTCGTATAGTATTTTAAAAACTGTTTTTTTCTTAAAAAAACTAGTTTTTTTATAGTATCTACCATTTAAATGGAGTATCTTTTTAAGATAGAGTCTATTAGTCGATTGTAATACACACTGCAGTGACTTCATTTATATTGGCCAAAATTGTACACGAGTACCTCTCTATAAACTGTTACAATTCATAAATTAAAACCAAAAGCCAATATAAAAGGACACTAAATTATTAAACTATCGTGTGCAAGTGCTAGTTTGTTCAGAGAGATTTTTATTTGCAGGATCGAATACCGCAATCAGAGGGGGTGAATGATTGCCTCCGCTTTTTAAAACCGCAATAGTGAAGGTGGTCTGATAGGTGTTGTGTAGTATGATCACTATGTAGTTAGTGACGGTCAAGTGGATGACTCAGCGAGCGATCAAAAAAGGTGAAGTCGACGGAGGAACGCTATCTTGTCACGCACTGCTCTGCTTGGAACGAGAATGAGTCAAAGACGACACCTAGAAAACACGCTGCCAGCGCTGACTAACTTTTCCAGAATAAATCTGATCTTTTATTTCTGAATCATGTTATGTGGCTACAAAGTGCCCTCACGACACCCTTCAAACCCTAGCACAAAAGTTCCAAAAGCTTTAACCCTAAAAGTTGTCTCTCGTTCCCGATAAACTCTTAGTCTCTCCCTCCTTTTATATGCTAGAGTCATAAACCATATCCTCATCAACACGGACACGAAATCCTATCTGATTCTGAAAATCAAGAAACTCAAAACCCTTCCAAACACAGGTTTTTCAAAATCTCTAATCTTCCAGTTATAAACACCTTCCACAACACCTTCCAACTCATTACGTGTCGAAGCGTCCAGAACTGCACCTCCCGTAGCTTCTCCACACATCACCCACTTTTGATCTCCATGTGCTTCAGCGTGAGCCCGACCACCTTGTGACATACTCGACCGCCTGAATCTCAAATTTCTCTATTCTAGTCTCAGTCCTCCTCGTCATCGACCATCACTATCTTCACGTCCAACCTGTATATGCAAAGACCAAAGAATGTTTTCTCAGCACATGTTCTCTCCAACTTGCCCAACATCAGTCCACAAACGCATATCATACCTTCACAACAATAAACACGAACCAAATGGACCATGAACTCAATTTTCACTCTTTCCAAAAAAAATCAACCTTATACCACCCTGTAAGATCGATCTGACCCTCATGCACAAGCTGGTTAGGCCGTTGGCCCAACATGCGTACTCGAAGACTATGAGTACTCAGGGTACTCGAAGGTCATAAGATTTTTAGCACTCGAAGCCTATGACAACCGACCATCGACTAGTCACTGTAGCTACGACCATCGACCAAGCACTATAACTATGACTATCGGCTAGTATTGTAGCTACGACCACCGACCAGGTGTTGTAGTTACACCCACCGATTAGGTGTGTTGTAGCTACGCCCACCAACCAGGTACTGTAGCTACGACCACCGACTAGTCACTATAGCTTCGACAATCCAGGTTGAAGCCTACGACTATCAACTACCGATCGAGGTCGAAGCTTACCGATCAGACCGCCCAACACAAGGCCGATCGAACCGTCTAACCTGAATATTCTAGCAATTCCAGTTTTACAATAGTGCATCGATCGAAACTTTCACAAACGTAAATTATTCATTATCACTAAATTTACGATCTATCTACATGGTCTAACATTAAGGAATGGACATATTCTTTTGGGTTATGGCTGACGGTTTTCTGCTGCAATTTTTAAGATGGTAGCGGACGGCAGAGACGCCATACGCAGCACGCAGCGGTGAGCTCAGGAAGCAGTTTGGAGAAACGGCTTCGAGAAACCGTTTAGAAAGTTATTTTATTTGTTTTGGCTTCTAAAGAAGTTAAAGCTAAAAACCACCTCAAAAGCCAAAAAAAAGGGTGAATGTGTAGGTTACTCTACACGCCTGGAATTAAATAAACACGATTAGTTTAGGAGTATGTCAAGAAGAGTTTATTTGCTGTCCTTTTCTCTGACAAAGGGGAGGCAATTGAATATATCTCTTACTGTTAACACACATTGAATATTCCTTAATAAATATTAGTATATGAGATCATGCCGTTTAGATATAAAATTCTGTCTTAAAATGAATGACATCAAAGTAGTAATTTATTATATCACAAGATTAACCTAACAAGCACCGAACAAGCCCCGCTTCAAATAGTTTCAGTTTTTGGTTTATTTTGATTTTCAGCTTATTTAAATTAGAAGTCTATTGAAACACGTTGATTTTTAATTTTAGTTTATTTTGGGTTTTTTGTCTTTTTTATTCTTTTGTATTGTCTACAATGATATAACGGGTTTTTTTTCTATTTTTAAAAAAGCTAACAGCTGTTATATTATAATTTTAGCTATAAATTAAACAGCTACAGATAGAAACTTAAATCATAAGCTCATTGGAGCACCTATAGTAGCGTAAAGCTTTAGCTAGACTGAAATCGACATCTACAAAGCTGTTAGGTAGGCAGGTAGTAACTTGTTTTGGCGGAGATGCTGCACGGTAAAAAGTTGAGAGAGCTTGGCACGATTTCAGTGCGATTCAACCCAGTTTAGAAATCAACTTGTAGGACCGATGCCATGGTCTCTCACATGTTCCTGTATGTTTGCAAGACGCCATCTCTTTGAAAAATAACGAGATGCCATTCCGTTTGAAACCTGAAAAAGCGTCATATTATTTGTTTGCTTGCAATTAGTAAGGCCATGTTCTGTCTTTTAGCTTTTAAAAACTGACTTTTGAATTGTTTGATTTCTATAAACTGTTTGTAGAAGTTACTATAGGAGCTGATTTGAACAGAGTAATTTCTCAACGCGAGTGTCTCTTACTCCCTCAATTTCTCTTGTAATCAGTCAAAAGGCATAACACCTTTGAACAATGCCTAAACCAGCTATCCGGAAGTTCGACATGCGAGAGAAACTTAGGCATATGCTAAGCTCAGTCGCAATCCAAAAACCACGTGACCAATTCTTTGAAGAAAAACCAGCTTCACTACTTTTTAAATCCAAATCTTATGGACTGTTCAGGACAGTGAAGCCATATAATTATTTCGGTGACCATAATTATGCTCCACAACAGTAGAGTATCTAACGAAGATTTAGATTCTCAATCAGACAATAATCACAATATATACTAGTACTACATCACAACCCCTTAGAACAGTAAAACCTTTGGTTAAGCAAAGATACTAATACTTAGATGAGCTGCTCATACACTAATACCGCCTCTTTCTCCGGTTGTTCTTTCCAAGAGCCAAGAAAAGTATTGGTTCCCCCTCACCACCCCAGGCGCCTGAAGGCCAACCAAACCAACCCCTCCCCAATAATTGCAGGCAGCACAAGGATTCCATGCGGGTGTTAAAGGATGAACATGGCCCTCGGGCTGCTGGGGGCCCTTCCCCATTTATTGTTCCTTCTTTTAGAATCCCTGTCAGGGATTGGTGAGATGAATGGCTGCGAGCAATGCATTGCTACATAACAAAAGCCAACCAAGAAAATTCTATTAATTTACATAGTTTTTCTTACTTCTAATTTATAGCTTATAGTTTTAAATAGAACGATTTTTTTTTTGTTGTCGTTTGACTTATTATTAAGATAACTTTTCTTAAGAATTTATCAATATTTGATGCTAAGGCTAGAAACCACCGAAGCTATATATATACCGTCTCCCCCCCTCTTTTCCTAGGGAGAGAGCCCGCACTCGCCTCCCCACTTGCACAGACCTGCACTTGTCTCTGCAAGCAAGCACTGACTACTCCCCAGTTCCCGGCCTGGCCTCCTTGCTAATGTTGTTGTATTTGTGTGTGTGGATTCTTCCTTGTTCCTGTAGCCACTGCTAGCAAGCAAGCACATCATCCATTCCTCTTGTTCATCATCTGAGAGAAAGAGGGGTAGTTTCTCTCTCCTCCTATCAGGATAAGCTCCTGCTGCTCGAGCTCCCTGCTGGTCTGTGGCATTTGCCCTGTTCTTGTGCTTGATTTGTTCGTTTGTGCGTGCTGTGGTGACCATGCAATAATTCTTGGTTGCTAGTTGCCGCCCTCCTCGCGGCAGCCTATAGAGCGAGAGGGACGGGAGAAGAGAACAAACCGGCCAAACCAGTGACCTGACCGTGAGAGAGAGAGAGAGAGAGAGAGCACAGGCACAGGCACGGACGAGTAGCTAGCTAGCAGCTAGCGTGGGGAGCAGTAGAGCTTCTTGAGCTGCTGAACTCCATGGATTGGGATCTCAAGATGCCGGTTTCTTGGGACCTGGTCGAGCTGGAGCACGATGCCGTGCCCGCCATCGCCGTCGCGGCGGCTGCGTCGGGCATTGCTGCCGCGGCGGCGGTGGCGTCGGCGCGGGGGCCGCCGAGCCGGCCGGAGTGCTCGGTCGACCTCAAGCTCGGCGGGCTGGGCGACTTCGGCGCGCCGGACGTGCTGAAGGAGCCGGCGGCGAAGGGCCCGGTGGTGTCGGTGTCAACAGCGGCGGTAGTGCCGTCGGCGAGCCCGCTGAAGCGGCCGCGCGAGGGGCCTGGCGGCGCCAGCGGGGGGCAGTGCGCGGTGGACGGCTGCAAGGCCGACCTGAGCAAGTGCCGCGACTACCACCGGCGGCACAAGGTCTGCGAGGCGCACTCCAAGACGCCCGTCGTCGTCGTCTCCGGCCGCGAGATGCGCTTCTGCCAGCAGTGCAGCAGGTATATAACCCGTCAAAATAGCAAAATTTCGCAATTTTCAGTTTATACCACTTCTAACCATACTCAATTCAGCTCATTCACGACATCGCTTTTAAATTTGCGAATCGACGCTGCAGTCTCGTCAACTTGATTGTGATTTGTGAAAAGATCATTGCTTGAATTGTTGCGATCGAAAATTGGCGGCATCAAGGAACTGACTGATTAGCCTCAATCATTTCTTTTGCATCCTTTTCTTTTTACTGCCGATTATTCCCTTTGTTAAAAGTGAATAGGCCAAATCAGTTCTTTCTTTGGTCATGGGCTCATGGCTTTCCCTTTCTTTGGCACAATTGTATCATTCCAAGCACAGCTGGTGGAATCAGTAGGGGTGAGATGAGCTCATGAGCATATATCTGCCTGTCTTGTTTCAAGGATGCACAGCTTTACCTTTCCTGGCACCTCCTTTTCAGCCTTTTCATATGAATGTACCCCAAGTTTTTCCCTGCTACCCTTTATCTTGGCAACCTGTATACCTGAATTATAACCCTCCTCTTTTCCTACTTTTGCACTACTAACTTTCTAACCCATCAATGAGAATTATTATCAGTAAAAAGTGACAGTTGCATTTCATGTGCCAAAGATCAGGTGTAGTAGTCCTTTTTGTTTATGATTAGCAGCTACATCACCTTATCCCTGTATAACCCTTCTTTTTTATTGTTTGGTTTAAAAACGAAGAATGAACTGGAATTTGTGTTTTTCCTTAATATTGACAAACAAATTCCTTTGTTATGGTTCCTACAAATAAAAGTGATTATGTGCTATACAGTGAAAACAAAAAGGCACAGATTTGAAGCAAATATGGAGTTGAGAAGCCCATCTGTGCAACCTATTGTTAACTATCGGTACTTTAGGATCTATGCATTTTTTGCTTTAAGGGGGGTGTAGAAAGCACTCGTCGTTAAGTAATACCCTGAATGATAAGCCCCATCTCTGACATGATTGCCTATCTCCTTTTTCGGTGAGGACCTTTCCTTGATGAATTAGTAACCAGATCCGTATGAGTTCTTGCGCTTTTCTCGTGCATTCTTGTATGCAACAGTATTTGTTGTGTGTGGGACTATTGATACTTAAAGATGTTGTTGAACATACAACCTGCTTTATTTAATTTTTGGCAGAAACTGCCCTACCACATCTGCTTGCTTGCTCCAGGCTATTGGCAATGCTTTTTGTATGAGATGACAGGACCTAGAATGTCGCTATTTGAAAGACCACTGTAAATGTATTCGTGGAGCCATTTTGTCTTAGTAACCAACCAGATAACCTCTACAAGTTTCAAATGTTTGTCTATATTCATCAATTAGCTAAACTATCATAGTAGCTTGCACTTAAGGTTGGCACACAAGCCCTCAATAAAAGCTTTGTTTAACTATCAGAGAACTGTAACAAGGACCTTGTTGTTCGATTATTGAACTGAAACAAAATAGTTGTTCCGAGTATGATCCTTCCTTTGCAGAAGAATGATTTTTTTTCTTGGTTTTTTGGCCCATAACAAACATTTTATTCTGCTTTTTCTAAACTAGTCGTAAATCATAATGCTTATCTTACATCTAAATGATCTACTCTGTTATAATTTGAGTCCACTAAATATGCCATATAGGGTTTGTTCTTTTGGACTGCGGCTTTTGGCTTTTGACTGTTCGCGAGAGAGAGTACAGGGAGGTAGAGACTCGCGTATAATTTTAGCTGATATAAATAAAGTCACTACAGTATGTACTACGATTGACTTGTAGACACTGTCTTGAAAAGATATTCCGTTTAAAGCTAGTTACCGTAAAAAAAACATTTCACTGTAGAAGCTAAAAAGAAGAGGGTCATATATTCGACTGATGTGAGACTTCATACCCTCTGGAGCAAATGTGGTGCCTCCAATTTGACATGTTTTTATTTTTGCAATAATACAAAACAAGCTGAAATCTTTTCTTAGATTCAACTCTAATCCAGTTGTGGTGGTGTATTTTATATTGTTGAGCTATAGTGAGCAACTACTCTGCGTCGTGTGCCTTTAAACCATATAAATATTTTCCTTCAATCATTTGTTCTCTTTTCTCCTGGAAATTTTATATCCAGTGGGGACCATTTCCAATGATTGATTACCTCTCCCGGACACCCAGTGGAGCAAAATTAGGTCACCATACTGCTTGGAGACTTTATCAAGAGGTCCTCAGTGTCCCAACAGGCTGGTACTGTGGTCCAAATGTCCAACAGGAGTTGCACTATTTTTTCTGTGCTTGACATGTCCAACAAAACTTTTATCTAAAATGAAGTTACGTGCACTCAAATTGTTAACTGACACATTGAAATCTGAGTGGTCCAGCTGTGTGCTATTATTGAATATTGAGCGAACAAATATGTGGATCATTATTTTTGGTTGAGTAGCATGTATGTCCCATGTAGCTGTGAATTATTCATGTGCCTTAATTATATTAGAGCATAACATTTGTTCAGTAAACAAGTACATCAAAATCTATGGTGATGGTCCTGAGAGGCTAATCTACTTTCATTCTCATCGAAATTCACACCATATTTTAAGCATAAAGGTTGCTCACTTGCACGGAAATTCTCTCTTTTACCGTGAATGCCATACCTCCTAGTTCCTTGTTGACTTCTTGTTCCACGATATCATGGCATTATAGTAGTACCTGTATTATGAGAGTAACAAGCAAGAGTAACTTTTATTTGATATGTCAACTAAGACTGTTATGCAAGGTTTTATATCCAATGGTCTTCAATCGTGCTTCTGATTTTTTTCACATCCTGCTATAGCAGTCAGATGTTGTTCCTTTTTACATTAAAAGTGTCGGATGTCAATAAAGATGGTAGTAATAAGTACACATTCTTAAAAGGGTAGCTCTTCCTTCATATATGTTTGTATTACATCTCCTTTCCACTTATCGTTTGGGTTTCTTATCATGAGTTTTTGCTTCTTTAGGTTTCACTTACTTGCGGAATTTGATGAGGCTAAGCGTAGTTGTAGAAAGCGCCTTGACGGGCACAACCGACGCCGCAGGAAGCCACAGCCAGATAACATGAATTCTGGGAGCTTTATGACAAGTCAACAAGGTATTTTTTTTAAAGACTGTCGATTGCTACCTTGACATAAATGAAATATGCAAATTATATCGTAACATCTCTTGCTAGAAGCAGAAATTTCAACTATATAGTACATTAATGCATATCTAAACCCCTGCCAAAATGCTGCTGGAAATTTTGCCTCTAGTTGTTTTGATAAAATCTAGCTTGTAAAACTGAGGTTTTGTAACTTACTTGGTACTTACATATTACATATGTTCACCTTATTTTCTCCTGTGGAACTTTGTATTTTACATGGAGCTAAGACAGCACAATGTATTGCCTATAAATGATACCAATGCATGAAACTCGACATAATGTCCATACATATATACTGCTTTGTGTCTGATTCTATGTGACGACATATCCTTCATCCCCTAGATCAGGCACAGGTAATAGCTTTACCTTTCTGATACTATATATTATCAGATTCAGTATATATGGATGATGTTGAGTTACATTGTGTTTTCTTCACTAGAATTCGAATCATGTTTGAAAATGGAATATCAGAGGTACCATTCTTCAGTAGCCACATGCGCACAATGCAGCTTCACCTTTCCTGGATATTCAAATCCTGACTAATCACACAATGCTGCAATTTCTATCTTTTACATGGATAAATTTCAGTCGCAGTCCCGTGCTTGTTTCATGACGGCCATTTAGGTTTGTTTTCAAATTCAGGGACAAGGTTCGCGTCGTTCGCTCTTCCAAGACCAGAGGTGAGTTGGTCTGGGATTATCAAATCGGAAGACAGTCCATATTACAGCCATCAGGTACTGAGCAGCAGGCAGCATTTTGTCGGCTCTACATCAACTTACTCCAAAGACGGCCGGCGCTTTCCCTTTCTCCAGGAAGGAGATCAAGTAAGTTTCAGCACAAGCGCGGCCCTCGAGATATCAGTGTGCCAACCTCTCAAGACCGTCGCTCTGCCGCCTGAGAGCAGCAGCAGCAACAAGATGTTCTCCGATGGACTGACTCAAGTGCTCGACTCAGATTGTGCTCTCTCTCTTCTGTCATCCTCCTCCAGCGTCGATGTCAGCCAGATGGTCCAGCCAACCGAGCACATCACCATGGCCCAGCGCCTTGTCCCCAACCTGCAGTTCGGCAGCTCTTCCTGGTTAGCTTGCTCCCAGGGCTCCAGTGGCGTCTCCACGGCAGGGTTCACCTGCCCCAGCATGGAGAGTGAGCAGCTGAACACCGTCCTGGTCCCGAGCTCGAACGACAGCGAGATGAACTACCACGGGATATTCCATGTTGGCACTGAAGGCTCCTCGGACGGGACATCTTCGTCTCTCCCATTCGCGTGGCAGTAGTTTTCAGTAATCAGTACCTGCTGTTCTTGTGCTCTTTCAGTAGCTAGCTGTACCCCTAGTGATCAGTGTTTCTGTTCTTTCTGTGTTTATTCCCTCCCCTTTTTTTGCCTGTCTGTCTTTCTTCATTTTTTACTATCAGCATTAGAATGAACAACTTTGCATAAATTAGCCGTAAATTCCCTTCAGGGCTGGTCCGGGGGCAAAGTAAAAACCCTTTATTAGTTTATTTACCACAAACTATAAAATATTTTAGCTTAAGAAATTTTATACGTGCTATAAATTTATAATTATATAAAAAATCACAATTTGTACGTAGCTGAAAGAAAATTAAATCTTTTTGAAGAAAAAATGCAATAGTGATTGTATGCTAATTTGTGGATTATAATGCCATGCCGTCAAATTTTCATTACTAAAAAGATACGTGAATATATAGATTTAAAATTAAAAGGTCGTTGATTTGTAAACCAATGGTATACTTTGCATAACTTATGGAAATTATGTACCTATAAAAACTCTTCAAGAAATGGTTGATTATTAAAAGGCGATGTAGACTCGATTGCTCCCTTTAAAACCATTGCAAAGTTCCAAATTATATATAAAAATTGAAGAAATCATAACTAGATATCTCTATGTATGACCTTGTATGATAATAATAAATACTCTTGTTTAATTAACGGCTAAAATGAACAGCATGATTTATAATAATAAACAAAATATTGCAAAAAAAATAAGGACCCTTGTTGCCGTGAGGCCCTGGGCGGACGCTCCTGCAGCCCTGCCTCAAGAACGGCTCTGATTCCCTTGACATCCGGTTTAACTTCACTGGTGTAGGCAGCTGGTTGCTTGTGTCCTCGTGTTCATGGCTTCATGCTTGAGGTGCAGGTGTTTTTTCTGAACTTGCATGCTCGGTTTAGTGCCATGGCCTATGGGCAGAAATGCATTGCATCACGCCTTTCTCAGTAAATCTGGCCTAGTATTGACGCACGCATTTCTGCCTTTCTCAGACTACATGAATCTGGCCCAGAATTGATGCGGCCATGTCTGCCGAAAGAGATGTTCAGGATGGTCTGGGACGAAGAAAATTAACTATTGCTCGTAGTGCCGTCTACTTGATCAGAGAACCGGCCGGGAGCTGGCAATTCAACGCCAACTGTATAGAGATGAAAACTGCCTGTGAAGTCGAGTTAAAACAGCTTAAATGGCATATATCATCTTGAAGTTGAACGATGCTATCATTGTGAACGGCGTCCCTCCTGAGATTGTTGTTTTTCTCGAAAACGTAAGAGCAATATGTTTCATTCATCAAGATAGAGGAGTTAAAAGTATGACATGAAAGTCATGAGAATTTTTGTTAAAGACTAGATTACAAGCTCGTACACCACCTAAAAAGAAAGAAGAGGGGACGATAGAAGAGTCTAAAGAGTGCAAGGAATAGGAGGCGCCGGGACAGAGTCGAGGCAACAACAGATGTCTCTCAGCTTCGAACTCGCAGCGGCGGACCATGAAGTAAACTCATGCTGAACTCGCTGGAGGAAATCCTCAGTTCTAAGCCTCCGCTGACCATGGTGCAAGAAATTTCTTTTCTTCCCTATCATCCATATAACTAAAATCAGGTGCGGAGCTACATCCCAGATAAGATAGGCTTTAACCCGAGATGTGGAAAAATATCTAGTGTACAGCCTAGGTAAATTCAGTCCAGCCTGGATAATATTTTCATGATCTAGCCTAGATAGTCTAGATCATTTCACCACTGAACCCGAGACGTAATTAAATTCTAACTCCGTCACTGACTAAAATGATGAAGGTGTCCATTCTTTTTCTTTTGGAGCAAGGAGCCAAACTCCTGACGACTAACCGGTGGTCCGGAGATTGTTGCACGAGCACGACAGTGACGCACAAGTAGGCGTCATTAAGGGGTGGAAGCCATGGAATTGATGGGCAGGCTGGGCTGGCAGCGTCATTGACTGTTCGTAATATTTCTGTAAGATTGTGCACCTGTAAGTCCTGTACTGTACATACGCTCTCTCCTACAATAATAATTCGTGATTTAAAACAGCCCCGTAGACTGTGATTTTCTGTCCTCAATCATTCCAAGTCGGCGAGAAAAAAAGAACTATCATCTTGTAGCAAAAGAAGGTCGCCATTCCTTTTTCAGTTTATTATAATTTACGGCTTCTGACTTTTTGCGAACAAATAAATAAAACAGTTTTTTCATTGTTGTTTCGAAGCGACTTATTAGGATAACTTTTCGAAACAGCTTATCGGTTTATCATTATCTGATTCGTTCACAAAAGCACTCGTATTAGTATCAAAAGTTATAGGTCACAGTTATAAATCATAAGCCGTAGTTGAAAAAAATATACCCAAATGATGCTAAGGAGAGTTGGTAGATCATGCGTGTGTATATATGCCTTATGCCTCTCCTACACATTGGTGCTGATGATGGCCCAAAATAATTTTCTTGAACTAGCAAAGAATATATGTGCCTGAACTGGTGCGGCATGTGGGACTTACAGTCTATTTATATTGGCTTTGGTTTCTGCTTTCAGATTTTATAAGTCGTTTCTATCAGTCACTACTTTACGCTTTTATATATTATAATATATTTTGTATTTTATTATACACTGCTACAGACAGCCCTATCACAGACGGTTCGGAACCGTCATCACAGACGGTTCCTGAACCGTCAGTGTCTAGGTGTCAGTGATACTTGTGGTTATCACAGACGGTTCCCAAGCCGTCTGTGATAACAACATTACAGACGGTCTTTATTACTAACCGTCTATGATATTCGAGTATCACAGACGGTTTTTTTATAAAAAAACCGTCGGTGATAGTCTTGTATCACAGACGGTTTTAAAAAAACCGTCTGTGATACGAGACTATCACAGACGGTTTTTTATAAAAAAACCGTCTGTGATACTCGAATATCACAGACGGTTAGTAATAAAGACCGTCTGTGATATATACAATATCACAGACGGTTTTTATTACTAACCGTTTGTGATATTTTGTATATCACAGACGGTTTTAATTACTAACCGTCTGTGATATTTGTGTATCACAGACGGTCAGTAGTAAAGGCCGTCTGTGATATCATTCACACCACAGACGGCACTCTTTGAAACCGTCTGTGATATTGTATCACAGACGGATTTTAACAACGAACCGTCTGTGATACCAAGTGCATCATCCATTTTATTTGATATTTTTTGGCTAGCCTCAGGATATGCTAGCCATGCCCTCTGAACGCAAGCAAGCAAGCAGATTACAGATAAATGACAGATATAAGTTAATTGCAACTCATAGTAAATTACAACAAAATTCGTACACAGCAGATCACATACATATATATATAGAATGAAAATCGTTACACAAAATCTGACAAATGAATTCATTTGAAGGAATTGTTTGATTTGTACAGTTGAATCCAATGTTTCAACATCTAATTATCACCATTGCCGGCGTAGAACTCTCCCTTCCTACTTATGACCTCTCCTAGCAAGAATTGGGAGATGATTGCACGAATCTCCATGAGATTGTCAAGATCATATGCACTTTCGTCGAAGTGCACCCGCTGTCGCTAGGAGCAATGTTAAGTCATTAATTAGCATGTGTGTGTAATACAAATACATATATATAATCAGAAAGTAATAATTATTGGAAGGACCTGACAAACCTCTGGATCATTGATCTTAGTAGCAATGATTTCCTTCATATGGCGGCAAACGTAGAATCCACATACGTTGCCCTGTAGCTGCTGGTGGCACTGCAAAAATAGAATTACATACATCGGTATTGTCAATTCTAGAGGTATTATAACAAAGTATGATATAGGATTGTTGTGTTGTAGCGGGTACCGGAAATCGCGTTTTGTGTCGTAGCGTGTCACTGGATTTGTCGTGTCTTCCTCCTTGAGCAACATAATCGGCAAACGCCCTACGTGATTCAAAAAACTTATCCTCGGTCGTGGCAAACAAAAGAAATATTACAATAGAGTTATGTATGGAGGAAATGAGTTTACCTGTTAAGTACTTCTTGCACAAGACTGAAGTCGTGGTTGCTCCTAAGGAGGGAATCAAGGTATATTACCTTGCTCCACTTTGGTACAATCACAAGCAAAATCCAGTGATGCCTAGTCATGTGTGTCGCCATAGTGATTAATCCTAAGTTCATGCCGCATGTAATGTACAAATGAAACATATGTGTGGCAACTAGTGAAGCACTTACCCTTGGTTGAAGGGTACCATGATGTATTCCTTGTCGGTGTGAGCAATCAATCCCCTCGTTATGTAACCTTGCACGAAGGATGCATCTGCATTGATACATTGCTCGGAGACCAAGTGAGGGTCGAGGAAACCCACCGGTCGTCGCGATCGCCGGACTTCTTGGATCATGTATCTATACATAAAGAAAGAGTAATGACATTTATCTGTATAACGTGAATGTAGAACTTCATTGTGCAGTACACTTACAGTGTCCAGCATCGTAGAAGTGAGGCGTCAAGTTCGTCGAGATTGAATAGTAAGAATAAATCATCGAATGTCACGACGATGTAGCCCAAGTCGTTGAGGAAATGCGTGTCGTTATATTTCAGAGTCAATGCACTCTGCCGGTTTGGCTTCATGTTGGACTTCTCCATGTACCAGGCATGCAATCTATTGCAAATCATACCAACCTGGCGTAATTGTGAATCGGGCAATAACGACACTCCTAGAACAAACTTCCATGGCACGGGACGCGGCTTAACTTTCGTCACATGAGCCTTGGAGGCCTTGGAGCCTCGCTTATGATATGTTCTCGGTGGCGTCTCGGCAGGAGCCGATGCAACAGACTTTACTGGATTTGGAGGTGGAGGTGAAGCCACCGGAGCCGATGTGCCAGGTCCAGGGCGACGTCCCTCTTGGGCCACTGGATGTGAAGATTGTGGCACAGACATGTCGAGGACGATGTCCCTCTTGGGCCACTGAATGAATGTGTGGACGGCATCCCCGTATGTCTTAATCTCTTCGTTTGGGGGCTTCTCAAGAGGGACGGGCTTAAAAATATCATTAATCATGTCCACCTGGACCTTCATGAAACCGGTGTCTACTTGTACACCGTGCACGAGCGTCCCTGGTAGCAATGGATACACCATGCCGCGCCCAGCATCAACGGGAATAGAGCCAACAAGCCTGACTGTGAGGGTGCAAGGCATGGGCTCCTACATAACGATACAAGATGAGTTAAGGCGTCCACCAGAGAGATCTATGTACCATTCTAAAGAGGTACATTACCTGAATGTCATCAATACGTAAGTGGTCGTCGCTATGTTCAGAAATTGGTGTGGACGCGCAGCTACTGCGACGTTGAGGGGGACTGGGTACCGCAGTACTAGGAGTGGGTTGCGATTGGTTGCGGACTTGTCTCAGTTCTTCCCGCAACGAATCTATCTCTCCTCGAAGTGAGGCAGTCTGCTCTTGAAGTGAGGCAGATAGTTGTTCCTCAAGTTGAGCACGAAGCTCCTGTTTTATTTGTTCGCTGCGGTACGCCTTGGATCTCTTCCTACTCCTATATGTCTCGGAGTAATCTGGAAATCCGTGCCTCCAAGGTACATAAACCCCCATGCCTCGTGTGCGACCTGGGTGCTCCTTGTTTCCCAAGGCCTGTGATAGTAAATCTATCTCCCTATATTCTTCAAAGGAGCCACGAGAAGATTCGGTAGTCAATGATTGCTGCAAGAGGCAATTAATCATGTTATTTTTGAACCCATGAAGTTCAAGAGGTGTTAACAAGTATGTTGTTTAACATATTTTACCATGCGTTGGGACACTTCCTCATCTGCGGGGTTTTTGAAAGAGACACCCGAAGATGTGGTTGATGACCTCGCTCTTAACCAGTTTCGAGCGCGCTCGTTTGCGATCCCGGCAAATGGCGGAGAGGCCTCCGATCGGATTGCGACCTCATCCTGCATCCTCCATTGCGGGATTTTACCCGCGTACCCAGCAGTGCCGAGTCTGTGAGGGTGCGTGTTTTGTGACTGGAGATCCTTGTGCGCCGCACTTTGTTGTACAAATTCGGGCGTCGTCTTCATCTGCACAAAGGCCTCCCATGTTTCCGGCGACACGAAAGGATACTTCGTGAAGGGCGTGACATCCTCGGCCACGTACTTCGTCACAAGAGTGCTCTTAAAATTCTTCCATGCTTTTCCCATCGCGAGGAGCGCTTGCCGTTGCACGAGTCCCTGTGCTTCTGCTGGGAACTCGAACGAATTTGTAAGTTCCTCCCATAGCTGATTTTTGTGATCCTTTGTCAAATCTTTCCAGCTTGCTATGGTGATGGGGACCCGTTGCCTTCCAATTATTCCGCAGGTAGTCCGAAATGATGACGCTGCTTTCGACGGTTCCAGAGGGACCCCATCCGGAGAGACCACCGTGATGGTCATTCGGCCCTCTGGCCATTTCGATACTCCTCGGCCACGTTTAGATTTCGCAGTCTTGGGAGCGTGAGACCCAGATGACGACGACGAAGACTGTGTGGACACCATCTCTCTTCTAAGAAAAAACTAACTGAAGTGAGCTATGGACCCAGCTTGTCAAAGTTCTATGAATCAAGTGACACAAACCAGTGCATCAAGTTCATTGAACAAGATACACTGGAGTGTGTCACTTGCTTTATGCCCTTTGACAAAGTTCTAACGATTAGCTAATTGCAGTGAGCTATGAGCCTTCCAAATAGACCTTGCGAAGCATATAACATGTGAAGCATATATATATATATATACATACATGTGAAGCATATACATGTGAAGCATATATATATCATGTGAAGCATATAACATGTGAAGCATATATATATATATATATATATATACATGTGAAGCATATATATATATATATATATATATATATATATATATATATATATATACATGTGAAGCATATAACATGTGAATCATATATACATATATATATACATACATATATATATATATATATATATATATATATATATATATATATATATATACATGTGAAGCATATAACATGTGAAGCATATATATATATATACATGTGAAGCATATACATGTGAATCATATATATATATACATGTGAAGCATATACATGTGAAGCATATAACATGTGAAGCATATATATATATATATATATATATATATATATATATATATATATATATATATATATATATATATATATATATATATATATATATATACACATGTGAAGCATATAACATGTGAAGCATATATATATCATAAAGCTAACATGTGAAGCACAGGGAGGGACCGGCGTCGGGGGGGACCGCCGGCTTCGGGAGGGAGCGGCGTCGGGAGGGAGCGGCGGCGTCGGGAGCGGCGGCGTCGGGAGGGAGGGACCGGCGTCGGGGGGGACCGCCGGCTTCGGGAGGGAGCGGCGTCGGGAGGGAGCGGCGGCGTCGGGAGGGAGGGACCGGCGTCGGGGGGGACCGCCGGCTTCGGGAGGGGGCGGCGTAGGGAGGGAGCGGCGGCGTCGGGAGGGAGGGACCGGCGTCGGGGGGGGACCGCCGGCTTCGGGAGGGAGCGGCGTCGGGAGGGAGCGGCGGCGTCGGGAGGGAGCGGCGGTGTCGGGAGGGGGGGACCGTCGGCTTCGGGAGGGGGCGGCGTAGGGAGGGAGCGGCGGCGTCGGGAGGGAGGGACCGGCGTCGGGGGGGACCGCCGGCTTCGGGAGGGAGCGGCGGCGTCGGGAGCGGTGGCGTCGGGAGGGAGGGAGCAAAACCTAGCTAGCAGGGGCGCTGCAGAGTGGAGACAAGAGACTGCGGCAGAGCGGACTCCGCAGACCTAGCTGCGGGTATTTAAAGATGATCTATCACAGACGGTTCTATCAATATAACCGTCTGTGATATGCATTATCACAGACGGTGCTATCAATATAACCGTCTGTGATATCATTATCACAGACGGTTCTATATATAGAACCGTCTGTGATAAGGAATATCACAGACGGTTATGCCGATAGAACCGTCTGTGATGTGTTATCACAGACGGTTTCTTTTGATAAACCGCCTGTGATAGTTCACTATAAATACCCGCAGCTAGCTAGGTTCCTATGTCATTTTACAATTACAATATGGAACATAGATACATTTATGAAAAACGCAAGCATAACCATAAATATAACTATTTCATATAGTTCCTTAGTCATTTTACAATTACAATGCATGGGTTCCTTAGTCATTTTACAATTACAATGGAACATACATACATTTATGAAAAACACATGCATAACCTATATCATTTATTACACTTTGGCTATATCATTTTAAATAAAGTCCTTCACGATGATCGATACGCATATAGCTTGCTTCATCGCCTTGTTCTTCATCGAGCCTGATGCCGTCTCCGAATGGAGGCAAATCATCAAATTGATTGTACTCTTCCTCATCCACAACATTCTCAACCCCGACAATCCTTCTTTTTCCCTGAAGAACTACATGGCGCTTCTTATTTGCCGGGTCGGTTACATAAAATACTTGAACAACTTGCCTCGCGAGTACGAATGGTTCGTCTTTGTATCCTACACATTCGAGGTCCACGGTAGTGACGCCGTACTTGTCAACCTTTACACCCCGTGGGAGTTGGACCCAACGGCACCGAAATAGAGGAATTTTGAAAATTACGTAGTCAAGCTCCCAAATCTCCTCTACAAGCCCGTAGTACGAGCTTCGGCCAGCGGTACTGCCGTGCGAATCATAGGCATCTATGCGGACACCTGAGTTCTGCACTGTGCTCTTTCTATCTTGATCTGTTGTATAAAATGTGTAGCCATTAATGTCGTATCCTTGTCATGTCACAATTGTAAATTTTGGCCCTTTTGCCAACCATTGTAGTGTTTCATTTGACGACCTCCTAGTCAATTGCGCCTTCAACCATTCGTTGAACTGACGGTTGTGTTGTCTCGTGATCCAAACTTCTGATCGGCCTGCATTCTCCTGACGTAGCATGTCCTTGTGCTCTTCAATATATGGGGTCACTTCAGTCATGTGTTGTAAAACCATGAAATGGGCTTGAGCATACGTATTTTGATCCGGAGTTATTGCTTTCCTCCCGATAGTCCCTATACCCTCTAACCTCCCCTCGTGACGAGATAGAGGTACACCTATCGGCTCTACCTGAGAAATGTAGCCGATGCAGAATTCAATGACCTCTTCTGTTGTATAACCTTCGATGATGCTACCCTCCGGTCGAGATCGATTGCGTACATAGGACTTCAGAATTCACATGTACCTCTCG
Source organism: Dendrocalamus latiflorus (assembly GCA_017311315.1). Taxonomy (NCBI): domain Eukaryota; kingdom Viridiplantae; phylum Streptophyta; class Magnoliopsida; order Poales; family Poaceae; genus Dendrocalamus; species Dendrocalamus latiflorus. The sequence continues at coordinate 23,611,421 of CM029673.1, forward strand.
AAAGGGTACATATGACGTAGAAATACGGGGCCACATATTTTTATCTCTTTCACAAGGTGGACAATGAGATGGACCATGATATCAAAAAATGATGGAGGGAAATACATCTCTAGATGACATAGAGTTGTCACCACCTCGGTTTGCAGAGCATCTAGTCCATCCGGATCAATGACCTTCTGAGCAATTGCGTTGAAGAAATAACATAGCCTTATGATTGTCACTCGAACCTTGTTCGGCAAAATACTTCTAATTGCAACAGGTAGCATTTGAGTCATTAGCACATGACAGTCGTGAGACTTCATGCCAATTAATTTCAAATGTTCCATGGAAACAAGTTTCTTCATGCTTGTGGAGTGACCGGATGGAACTTTCACACCATTTAAGGACTGGCACAATTCAGTTCTCTCGGACTTAGACAGAGTGTAACATGCTGGGGGAAGGTACGTCCGGCCTTTATCGGTCTCTATCGGTGCTAACTCGGTCCTGATGTTCATAGCGACCAAGTCACGCCTTGCGTTAACACCATCCTTTGTTTTATCAGGAATGTTCAGTAAGAGACCAATCAAACTGTCACATACATTCTTCTCTACGTGCATGACATCGATGCAATTGCGAACTTCTAAGTGCTCCCAATAAGGCAAGTCCCAAAATATTGACCTCTTTTTCCACATGTTCTTCCTCAATTTACGTCCCTTTCCAAACACAACATTTATATCCTTGACCATATCATACACCTCTTTCCCGCTAAAAGGTCTTGGTACTGAGTCATCCTCTTTTTTTCCGTCAAATTGTTTCTTCATCTTGCGGTATGGGTGATACTTTGGAAGGAACCTACGGTGACGCATGTACACAGTTTTTCGCGAGTTGTTCAACCACACACTCTCGGTATAATCTAAGCAGTGCGGACACGCTTTGGCTCCTTTTATACTCAACCCTGACAGGTTACCAAGGGCAGGAAAATCATTAATGGTGCAGAACAACATGGCGTGTAGAGTGAAGTTCTCTCGTTTGTCCGCATCCCATACATGTACCCCTTCATTCCACAGTATTGCAAGATCTTCCACCAATGGGGCTAGGAACACATCAATATCGTTGCCAGGTTGCTTCGGCCCTTGGATAAGTAGTGACATCAAAATATATTTCCGCTTCATACACAGCCAAGGAGGAAGGTTGTACATGCACAGAGTCACGGGCCAGGTGCTATGTCGGCTGCTCATGTTACCAAAAGGATTCATTCCATCTGTACTCAACCCAAACCTTATATTTCTCGGTTCCACACCGAAATCTACAAACATCCTATCGATGTTCCTCCACTGGGCAGAATCAGCAACATGTCTTATCATTCCGTCTTTCTTACGCTGCTCGTAGTGCCAACGCATCAATCTTGCATCCTTGCGGTTTGCAAATAAACGCTTCAAACGGGGGATTACAGGAAGATACCACATCACCTTAGCAGGAGGTCCTTGCTTCACCTCGATGCCCTTCCCATCATCAGAGTCATTTTTACGCTTGTATCGGGATGCTTTGCACACCGGACAAACATGTAAGCTAGCATACTCTTTACGGTACAGGATACAATCATTCCGACATGCATGTATTCTTTCTACTTCCATTCCTAATGGACAAAGAATCTTCTTGGCTTGGTAGGTGGTTCTCGGCAACACATTTCCTGTTGGAAGCATGTCCACTAGGAGACCTAATAATGCCGTGAAACTCTTGTCGGACCAACCATTGCTTGCCTTCAATTTTAGCAGTTCTAGAACTGATGACAACCTCGTGTATTGCGGCTTGCAGCCCGGGAACAAAGGTTTCTCCGAGTCCTCCATCAAGCCCTCGAATTTACCAAACTCTCTCTCACTATAGTTCCCTTCTGCATCACGTAACATCTGATCCAGATTGTCATCCTGCGACCTATCCTCATGATCGAAAGAACAGTCCACATCTGGTATATCGTTGCCTCCCTCGACTATGTCATAACTACCTTCTTGTGTACTTTTTTCTTCACCGTGACTGGTCCAACATTTGTACCCTTTTCTGAAACCCCTTCGAATCAAGTGAGCTTCAATCTGCGCTGAGTTGCTAAACATCTTGAGATTATCACAATCAATACATGGGCAATACATATATTTCATCCCCTTCTTCAACATATCCAGCTCGGCCGCCCTTCTAAAAGCAGACACGCCAGTAATGTACTCTTCACACACACGGTTCTCAATATACATCCAGCTTCGGTCCATCTACGCTACACAAGTGACAAATGGGTGTCAAAAATGATTATTACCCCTACTACTAACCTCTGATCAGATCACAAAGAATGTTATGTAATTGAGTACTAATCTCTGATCAGATCACTAAGAATGTTAAGTATACTAACCTCTGATCAGATCACTAAGAAGACGGTGATATTTTTTCGCCCCCAACTCCCTAAAGCCGGCCGCCTTGCTCCACCGATGAAGCGCAATGAAGACAGATCGGTGTCGACATCCTTCAAGCAAGTACGCCAAGCAATTAATACTACGCAGAATATCACAGACGGTTCCAACCACAAACGGTCTGTGAAAATTATACATCACAGACGGTTCGTATTAATAACCGTCTGTGAATTATCACCGACGGTTACTAATATGAACCGTTTGTGATACAAGCAATATCACAGACGGTTCAACTTAATAACCGTCGGTGATTGTTGCCTATCATAGACGGTTCACATAAATAACCGTCTGTGATAGTTTACATTATCACAGACGGTTCTTAACACGAACCGTCTGTGATGCATACTATCACAGACGGTTCGTGTTAATAACCGTCTGTGATTGTTTTATCACAGACGGTTCGTTAATAGAACCGTCTGTGATACCCAAATGCCGACCTCGCTGAGCGACTATCCATCTGCTTCTTCCCACTTCTTTTCTTCATCCGAGGCTTGCTGCTGTGTCTTGAGGAATGCCACATCTGAAGACCAGTTCTTGACCAGCTCTTGGGTCTTCAGATGTGGCATTCCTCAAGACACAGCTGCAGGCCTCGGATGAAGAAAAGAAGTGGGAAAAAGCAGATGGATAGTCGCTCAGAGAAGAAGTCGGCAACGTCGGCTGCTGAAAAATCTGGAAATGTCTTTTTTTGAACTTTTGTAATAAAATTGCCTTGAATTTTGCAGGAAAAAGAAGGATTGTCGGAGTGGACATCACATCTCGACAATAGTCGGCATCGTCGAGGAACATGCAAATACAGAGGCAAGCACAAAAACTCAACAACACATTCAGATCGATCTATTACAGGATAACAAGCTAACAAACCCTTCGCGGCACGACGGTCCACACTAAACAAGACACACTTACGACACTTACGGCAAGAGTGTGTTGTTTAGTATGAACCGAACGTGCCGCGATATGGAGGTGCTAGCTCACAGCGGAGGGGAGATGCATGCAGGAAGCTAGCTTCAGGCAACATCTCGACAGTAGTCGGCATCGTCGAGGAACATGCAAATACAGAGGCAAGCACAAAAACTCAACAACACATTCAGATCGATCTATTACAGGATATCAAGCTAACAAACCCTTCGCGGCACGACCGGTCACACTAAACAAGACACACTTACGACACTTACGGCAAGAGTGTGTTGTTTAGTATGAACCGGACCTGCCGCGATGGAGGTGCTAGCTCACAGCGGAGGGGAGATGCATGCAGGAAGCTAGCTAGTGGATGAACTCACGCGTGACTAGTACCGGTGGAAAGGTTGATGGGGAGTTATTAATAAGGGCCTGGCCGTGGGAGGAACTGGTGCCAGCCATTCGATGTGGAGAGAATGGACGGGTGAGATCGAATCCTGGGTATACGCCAATTATTGGTGACACGTGATATCACACGCCAATTATTGGTGACACGTGATATCACACGCCAATTATTGGTGGTATGTAATTATCACAGACGGTTATTAACGCAAACCGTGTGTGATAATAAATATCACAGACGGTTCTTAATACGAGCCGTCTGTGATGTTTAGTTATCACAGACGGTTCGTAATACGAGCCGTCTGTGATGTTTAGTTATCACAAACGGTTATTAATATGAGCCGTCTGTGATGTTTAGTTATCACAGACGGCTCGTATTAATAACGGTCTGTGATATTAATATCAGACGAACGGTTTCATATCAGAACTGCTTCGCGCGTGTTTCGATGCCAGAACGCTTCGTGTTTCGATCGTCTAATTAACGTCTCTCGATCGTTATACGAAGCGTCTATATCATTAATGTTTGGGTATACGAACCGTTTGTGCTAAAGGTTAAATATGCGCTCCTAATCCAGGTCTTCTACGTACGTACAATACAATATACAATACAACATGGCTTCTACTACTGTTCTTGTGATCATCTCCTTCCTCTCATCTGTTCATCACGAATTGTTCGGCCGGAACCTTACACAGGCGGCCAGCAATTTGCATCTGGAGCAGCTTCTCCGCACCCGCCCTGCTCTCCTTCCCCGACTTTCTTGCATCCGTCAGCTTGACCTGATCCTCCGCCGTCGACGGAGGCGTCTCGCTGCCGCTCAAGAAAGGGAAACGGCCCTCACCCTAGTTCTTCTCCACAATGTGCGCAATGCGGAAGAAGCTCTACACGCATTGCAGAGACTGATGGATAGCCTTGCCGATCAAGCAGAAACGGCAGATTCTGAGGAATCTTTTCATGCTATCCTCTACGACATTATGGATGCTGCTGATCATTTGCCCAGGCTGCACGAGGAAGTGCTAAGGACAAGGGCAATCTTAACGGCGTTCGAGAATTTAGCGGCTGATCCTCCAAGTCCCCAAGTTGAAGAAGAAGCTTACGAAGCCCAAAAGAATACAATCTGGGAAACTCTGTACCTGTGCGACTTTTGTAATAAATTTGCCTCTAATTGAAATTAATAAATTTGCCTTTAATTTGTGATCTCTTGTCTCAGTAGTTCTGTAGTTAAGTTATTAGAAGCAATGTGTACTTATATATTAACCTCTGATCTAGAATGTGACAGAGAAAGGGACATCACAGCCGGTTCTTGTGAAAAACCGTCTGTGAACATTCCCAGACGGTTCTTAACAACAACCGGCTGTGATAGTCGACACAACACAGACGGTTTTTAATAAAAAATCGTCTGTGATAATCCCAGATTATCACAGACGGTTTTTAATAAAAACCGTCTGTGATATTCCAGTATCACAGACGGTTCAGCGGTAAGAACCGTCTGTGATACTCCTTTTTCCTGCCACAAATACCACAGACGGCCTTCAAATTAAACCCGTCTGTAATAGTTTACATTACAGACGGTTTCACAAAACCGTCTGTGATTTGCCGTCTACTATTAGCCTTTCTGTAGTAGTGATATCACAATTTCATAAGTCGCATGACGGTTTGAATGTTGTAGTACATTTTATTGCATCGTCTTTCTTATATAATATTCTACTATTTATCCGTCATCACTATTTATCATCCATTTCTATCAACTACTTCTATCAGTAACTAATATTTATAAGTCATATCTAAAAATCTTCAGTAAAAACTAATAAAAACATGCCCTATTAACTATTAAGCTAACAACAGTGGCGCGGCGCCCGCAACCACGCCGGCCGCACGCGCTACGTACACCACGTCGCACGGCACGTTCGCATCGCGTCTAACCAGCCCAGGCCCAGCGCAGGACGGGAGGAGGTGTGGGTGTGTTGGAAATCAGGCCCGGTTTACACGCACCTTACCGTAGACACACCCAAGAGAGATCGGTGTAAACCTTAGAGCAACTCCAGCAGTAGCCCTCAAAACAGAGCCCCTATTTTTCATTTGAGGGCTCCCCCTACTTTTGAAGGCCCTGTTGTCTGGGCTGCACTCCAGCAGGAGCCCTCAAAACAGGGCCCCTACTTCTCAATTCCCTCTATTTCCTCACACACTATATGCATATGTATGGGACAAAAGCACAATACACAATAAAATATTTATGATTTCACAATGAGGAACAATATTTAAATATATGAATTCAAATACGAATATTCAAATTTAAATTCAAATTTGTTCCGAATTTAAATTGAAAACACAAAGTTCATCACATAACATTCAAATTTGTTCCGAATTTAAATTGAAAACACAAAGTTCATCACATAACATTCAAATTTGTTCCGAATTCAAATATGAATTCAAATACGAATATTCAAATTTATTCCGAATTTAAATTGAAAGCACAAATATGAATTCAAATACGAATATTCAAATTTAAATTCAAATTTGTTTCGAATTTAAATTGAAAGCACAAAGTTCATCACATAACATTCAAATTTAAATTCAAATTTGTTCCGAATTTAAATACGAATTCAAATACGAATATTCAAATTTAAATTCAAATTTGTTCCGAATTTAAATTGCACAAAGTTCATCACATAACATTCAAATTTAAATTTAAATTTGTTCCGAATTCAAATATGAATTCAAATACGAATATTCAAATTTAAATTCAAATCTGTTCCGAATTTAAATTGAAAGCACAAATGTTCCACAAAAAACGAGGAAAGCTGAACAATGAGAGCCGGAGTAGGGGCCCCTAGGAATGAGGGCTTGGAGACCTCATTTGAGAGGCCTCCTATTTTTGAGAGCCAAGTAGGGGCCCTGCTGGAGTTCAGTTTTTTGCTCTGGCTCTCAAATATGAGGTTTGAGGGCTCAAGTAGGGGCCCTGCTGGAGTTGCTCTTACATAGTTACATTACGAGAGAGAAATTTGCGCTGCACAACACAGCTGCTCCTTTTCATCTTCTTCTTCCTCCTCTTATTGGCATCTAGAGATTACATTTAGATTAGCCTACACTTACGCCTACAGTTACGCCATTGGTGAGGTTGGGTTACGATCGCATCGAGCCTGCAGGTCTCCACGAGAGGGTACGGGCGCTGGGTGCAGTCGCTCGAGTGGACTGATTGATTGCAAGGCAACAAAAGCGACGCGCTAGCTTAGCTAGCTAGCTGCCTCCTCCCCCGCGAGCGGGCCCCGCCACCACCTAGCCGGCACCGGAACAGATGGGACGCGCTGCAAAAGCTCGTGCATTGCACTGCACTACACTAACTTGCAGCACACCCTCTTCCGCCTGTCGGACCATCCAAAGCTACCCTCTCTCTCTCTCGGTCACAGTGTGCGGTTCCGTGAATGGAATGGATACCGATGGGAGCAGCCAATCGGCGGAGTCCAAGGTAAGGTCACGCTCACGCACACCGCCACCATGTACGCCACGCGACGGACGTACGGGGCAGCGTCCTCGGCCGTCGGATCGCCGTAGACAGCCGCGCCGGCGGTCGACACGTGGGAGGGGAGGGAGGGCATGATAATGGCGCGCCGGCCCACCGGCCAGATCGGCCGGGGCACGTCGCCCCACCACCACACCACTCGCGCGAGCCAAATATCTGCCGGCTCGGGCGGGCGGCCCCGTACGTCAGCGCGGTGTTCCTGGCCAGGAGCGCCCCATCCGGACCGCCGGTTTGGAGGGTAGGCAGCGCGGCGTGGTTGTGCGGGCGGTGGCAGGGTTGCTCTTGCACCGGTGTGCGCAGGGGTAGGTTGGCGTGCGGTGCTATTTTGCCGTTTAGCCCCCTGGTTACTGAGGTATTCGGTCGAGGCTTGGCCACTATCAAGTAGTAAACCGGTGCTCTGATGCCTAGGAATTAGCTTTGGAAAACATTCTGTGTGTAATTTACTGTGTGCATTATTATTCACTTGAACTGCAGGTTGTAACTAATTATAATGCTAAGCAAAAAAAAAAGTGCGTGTGCATGCATCTTTTGATAATGTTAAACTGTACGTTTTAGTGGACGGGCCTATTGGCTGCGATCATTGTGGCTGATGCTACAGTGGTGGAGCTTATTTGGCACTATTCACAAGTTTCGTCTTTTTCTGAAATTTTGGCTTTTTGTTGAGCTTTTTTGCCGGTTCTTTTTTCACGTATTCGTTTGTATTATACGTAATGGGCTAACATATTTTTTTATTTTTAATTTTTTTTAAATTTAATTATGCAAAATAAGCCTCTGTCAGCTACAGTGCTTTTTTCAGCCAGCTACAGTGTTTTCAGCCATAAGCCACAGGCTTTTCAGCCATGTTGATCACAACCATATACTTTGTCTAGATATTATCCGAATATTTTCTTTATAACTATCATTCAAATTTGTAACCCTTAGATTAGATATCAAGGGGCGTCTTGTTTTTTAAGGGGAAGATTTTTTTCAAAGGAGATGAAGAGAATTTATGGTCATTGAATCTCTAATCCAACAGTCTAAAATCTGGATGATAGTTAAGAACAAAACATCTGGATAATGTTTAACAAAACCCTATACTTATTATGTGTCTTGTTTTTGGCTCGTTGGAGTTGAATATGGGAAAATGGATGATGCAAGAGATTGATGTGCGCCTCCGCTTCTTGAATTCTAGAATTTCTCTAGTGCTAAAAACGCAACTGAATTATGCTTTGAACGCGCGCATGCAATAGGTGAAACACTAACTAACATGGCAATTATAAACCCTTGTTATAAGATTTAGAAACTCCTTACTAGCTTTTTCCCTGTTCGCTGTACATAGTTATCTTGCATTGCTATATTTTTTTTTCACAAATATCAAAGTCCCGAAGAGAGCTCGACTCTCCAAAATAAACACCAAAATATATACTTGCTGCGAGCTTGTCTGTGAACCCTATTTTGTACAAGGAATCAACAACATATAGAGAAATGATCATACTGAGACATGTATTTGCAATTAAGCTCCTCCTCCAGTGCATTAAACCCACTATGTTCCAACATTTCACGGTACGATCGATGCTTTCACTTTGCTATTTATTAGCGGGATGTTCAGTTATCCCATGCCTATAAAGTATAAAACATCACATGAATTTATTCATTCCATAAGCTAGACAATTGCCTACAAATGACGGAAAACTGTATTTTTTATTCTTTTAGTTTCCTTTGTTTCAAATTTTTTCGCCCTGAGCATGGAGACTCATTCGACCAATATAATTAATTAGCTAGCCAGCGCTAGCTTGCACTTAACAACTAACCAGTGATCCATTGGTTACTTGAATAGGCAGTGCTTTTATGATATGTTACCAAAGCAAAGTGAATATGCATGCATGGTTCCTATCCAGGTAGATCAAGTTAGTTGACCCGAAATTAGATCTTTTTAGAATGGATCACGCAACTAAACGGGAAGTATAGACCAACATGCATGCAACTCTGAGCTTACGCACAAAGTGTACATTCTACATAGATATACACATCGGCGATCGATTCTCTAGGCAAAATTAACATGCTCTCAGCCTATACCCGAATCAAAAGAGCTCCATCTTGTCTACGCAAACTGTGGTAACGTTCTGCATATATATCATCATCCTGCATGGAAGCTTCCAGGTAGCTAGGCTTGTCGCCTGTTGGAACTGAAGGCAAGGAGGCCCTTGCCCAAAAACACAACACCCGGAGGTTTCCACCGAAAAAGCGCACGACTTTTCTACGCCCTTTCCGCTGTCTTTCTCGACCTGTCGAATCCTAACTCGTCGAACGAATCACAGGGAGAGACAGAGCTAAAACCAGAGCAATTATGGCCCAATTCTTTTAGGCCGTGATCAATATCGTTTAGCTACAGACAACAGTTTTTGTTTATGCATTTTAAGAGGCAATAAATAGTGAAGACGCTGACGATTGAAACAACCTAAAATTTTCAAATTTATTTCTTGAATTTCGGCCGAATTTGAATTTCTTGCCCAATTCGGAAAATTCCCAAACCAATCGGTTTTTCTTTTTGGTCTTCCTGCATTCTACCTTTTCTTGGCACCTTCCAGCCAGCCACCTTCTCCCCTGTGCCTCATTGCCACCCACTTGCACGCCCTTCGTTGCCGCTACCGGCGCGCCTCGCCAGCTTGCCGCCCCTCACCACTGCCAAGCCATCAATGCTAGAGCAGTGCTTCAGCGCCACCTCTCCAACCATGCCTTGAATGCCCAACACCTCGCCTCTTGGCGACACACCATGCCCTGCCATTACTGACTTCACCGCCGCCCATCTCTCCATCGCTCGACTGACATGCACCTGAGCTCATACCACGCCCCACCATCATGTCCCAGAATGCCAGTGAGACGTAGCACACGTGAGATGCCAACACCGCTACCAGCAACATTGGCGAAGCTCCCCATCTGCCAACACCAGCGCACATGGGCAACGGTAGATGACCACGGTAGGTCAACAACTGCAGGCTTTGACTTTGGCAGAACGACCACAGCATATCAATCATGACAGACTTCGACCACAGCATTTCGACCATGATATTTCGATCACGGAAGAACGATCGTTGTTGGTAATCGGTAGGCTTCGACCTCGAGCAGTGAACCAGTCGTAAGCTACTGTGAACCGGTCATAGCTACAGTATACCGATCGTATGCTACAGTGAACCAGTCTTATGCAACAGCGAACCAGTCATGAGCTATAGTAACTGGTCGGTGGTCATAGCTATAGTGCTTTGTCGTCGTAGTAGTCGGCGGCGTGTTTTCTGAGAATTGTATTTCGGTTTGTTGTCATTACGAGTATTGCGTGGCGAGATTGCTTTTTCTCCATTGACTTGATTACTCATCAAGTTGTCCACTCGATCGTTGTCAAAGGCACATGTGATCAACAGGATTTGCTCCCTCTGTCAAAGGCTATGATTACATACAAAGGGGACAAGCAAGTGGTCGAAACCTTCATCGAACACATACAAGTAGTATCAGAGCCAGTTCCAATGGAATCAGAGAGGTATGTGAACCATTCCCCCATGCTAGATAGTACTGATTTTGCTTTTTGGAAGTGTTGTATGCAAGCTTATATTGAGACTCATGGTAGTGATGTTTGGAATAGAGTTTCTCAACCTTATGTGGTTCCTGTTACTGTCACTACAAAGAATAAAACAGATGTTGATTTATATGCTCGAGCTCATAAATTGTTGTTTCAAGGAATTTCTCGCAAAGAATTTGATCGAGTAGCTCATATTAATTCTGCCCGATGGGGGTTACTAGAGACTTGATATCTCACTCATCGTGCGGCGGGTTTTAGCCAGGGTGAAGTTAAGTGCACTTATTCCAGAGAATAAATACTCTCGCCAAACACATTGCCATACAGCCCACGAAGTAATGAGTTGTCATAAACAAGACAGTCGGAGCTTGGCTTAGTCATAGGGGGTCTAAGACCACGAGGTGGTCGCAGGATAACTTACAACTATGCCAAGGTCATAAAAGAACTAACAACTATAAAGTTGTCGTAGAAGAGTTTACGACTAGCAGGCTATCGTAGCAAAGCTTACGACTAGCGAGTAGTCGTAAAAGAGCTTACGACTAGTGGGTTGTCGTATAGGAGCTTATGACTAAGGGGTAGTCGTAAAAGAGCTTATGACTAGCAGGTTGTCATAGAAGAGCTTACGACTAAGGGGTAGTCGTAGAAGAGCTTACGACTAACTTGCGAATCTCTCCCTCACAAATAAGGGGTATACTTGAGGAGCATAATGACATCACCATATTATTTACAGAAAATAATAATTTGAGGATTGGCCATGTCCTCATCAACAGTCTTAATAATAATAAACTACTGTATAATTAATCATTAGTAGACCAGACAATCAAATTTTCACACTACTATGTTGTTTCGGTATTTTGCCGATAGATTTTAAAATGGTACTAGGTTTAAGGATGACTCATAAAAAACCACTAGATGGTTGAAGTCCACGACCTTACCCTACGGTAGAGGCTTTGGTAAGAATTGGTGGTAGTTACTGGGTTTGTGATTGGTTGCCTCACTTGTGAAAAAGTAAGGATTAGAACTTTATGCTGAGTAAAGAATACATAAATTGCTCAACCACAAGTTTTGACTTGTCAAACTTGATTTAGTAGCTGCTCGATTTGATTGAATATCTACAGAAGGGTTAGCTTTTCCATTGTGATAGAATGGTCCGTATACAAATTGGGTGGTGCGAAAATAGGACTGGAAAGTCACTTGTCATATTTCACAACAGTAGGTCCACTCAACGTTGGTTCGTGATTTTTGTATTGGCCAATAGATTACCGACAATGTGTAGCCATGAGCTTACCAGGTAAAATCTAGAAAGAGGAAAGTAGTGAAAGACCTTATTATCTTAACTCAGTTGCACACTATCTGGTTGCGTGTCTATTACATGACATTAAGAGTCTAAGACATCTTGTAGGTAAAGCTAGGTAACTCTACAGAGTAAAACTTATAGTATTCAGATACGTTGTGCTTCCGGTAAATGAAGTTACGTTTAATGGGTAAATCCAATAACAAGACATAAGTAGTTTTGTTAAGATTTCTAATTTGGTAATTAAATTGGTGAAACCCTTTTTCTCTTAAGAAGGTAATGTCTTGTCATTTCATATAGAAAAACATTTACAAATAAACTTGCATATATTCTTATTGTGGTATAACCCTTAAGTCTATCCAGCTGAACACCTTGCAGGATAGTTAAATAGCCTTCCCATGTGGCTTGCTGAGTACCTAGTTTCAATCTTGCTTATTTTCATCAGATCAGACATTAGAAGCAGAAAGGATGCATCAGTTACCGTACTAGGGTTACAACAGCACTCAAGCGTTCCTGTGGGATTTATTTAGTCTTTCTAAATATAAGTTAAGCTTTGGACTTGCCTGCCCATAAAACTGTTGTAATTTGGCCATTAGATCTTATTTTAATCAAGCTAATTATTTTTAAATATACGTAAGCAGGTATGATATTTTTCTGTCTTCAACTGAATTCCTGAGTTGTTAGGAGAAACACGACGGTTCTATTCTTAAAAATGGGGTCATTACAGTGACATATACGGTTTTGAATTTAGAAAACTGTTTAAAGAATCTGTTTCTAAAAATCGTCTTATTTATTTCAAATTTTAGGGAGTATTAGAGGCAAAAGCCAAAAAACAAGATTAGCTAGAGAAGGATGGGCCCTATACCCTGCGTATACGGCCGAACGCATTGAATTTGATTAATGAAAAGCTAGCTAGCGTGTACGTACGAGCTGACAACGACGGGGAGAGAGGAGGGGTGGGGCGTTTGGCTTTGCCCACTAGCTCTAGGGTTACGCGCCTTGCACCTTGCCGAAAATGGAAAGGAGTGGAGCACCCTAATCACTCCCCACGTCTCTCGCTTTGCTTTTTAACCTACCTCTCCTCTCCCCCCACCACTCCCATCTCGCCTCGAGCTCTCCTCCTCCCTTTCCCCTTCCGCTTTCGCTCGGCGATCGATCGAGCCGGAGGAGCGGAGCGGAGCTAGCTTGCTGGTGGCGAGCTGGTAGCAATCGTCCAGTAGCTAGTGGCAGGCTCTCGAGGAAGCGAACGCCATGGGGAGGGGGCGGGTGGAGCTGAAGCGGATCGAGAACAAGATCAACCGGCAGGTGACCTTCGCCAAGCGCCGCAACGGCCTGCTCAAGAAGGCGTATGAGCTCTCCGTCCTCTGCGACGCCGAGGTCGCGCTCATCGTCTTCTCTAACCGCGGCAAGCTCTACGAGTTCTGCAGCGGCCAGAGGTATACATAGGCACGCACGCGTCGATCTGCGCGTACACGTACGCCTGCGCGCGTGAGCAGTGGCCGGAGGGTCTAGATCTTTCCGGATCTGGCCTCGGGGGAGAGCGGGGTGGTGGAGGCTTGGGGTTTTCTGTGCTTTGAGGGGTGGTTTCGCCGGGGATCTGGGTGAGGCATGGTGGATCTGTGAGAGGGGAAGCTCGGGGTTCGAGCTGGTCATGGGGTTGATGCAAATTCGAGGGGGCTGGGAGTAGAAGTTATTGATTTCCTCGGGAACTAGGGTTTTGGCTCGTTCGGGAGCTTGTAGGACGTGGTGATCTTCGTAGATCTGCGGGTCTTTTGCTCTCGAGGTCGTAGTGAATCCATTGGTCTGAGATGGCGCACTTCCTAGGTAGTTGAATTTTGCAAAACTGCATGCATGGGAGCTAGAGAATTTAAGCGGTGGTTACGTTAATTATTAGGAAGGAAAAAGGTTCAGGACCGCGGCTGCGAGTGATCTCCGTGTCGATCTAATTAACGGAGAGCGTTTTTATTTGGGGATCTGGTTAATCGTTTGCTCAAAAGATTTGCCTTTTGGTCTCACTATGAATTTGACATGATTAATTTGCTGGGGTACGAAAGAGCTTAAGGCATCGCATCAGCTAGATATCGGATGCGTGGTGACTGATGGGTTCTTAGCATCCCCTGGCTAGTTTGTTTTATGCATGGCGATCCAAACAACATTTATTGCATGGACGTCGTGTGTTCAGTTGCTGGTTGGCTGCGGTTTTGGGGGGAGAGTGTCCTTCGGAATAATTTGGGCTTTCATGTGAGTTGTGATTGCCTCAATTGAACTATCGAAGCTATATCAACGCCGGCTAAAGGTTTCCTGTCAATAAATACTACTGCGTTCTGTCACTTGAGAGATAGATAGCTGGGCAAACTCAACAATGACCTTGTTGGAGTCTCAAAATATGCCAAGCGTTTCTAACCATCAGATTTCTTTCAAATCTCGTTCGTATTTAGCTGTGAGATAAGTCTAGGTAAAATCAAAATTTCCCTGTTAATAAAACAGAACACATGTTTGGCTAAGTGAAGATTGACAAGTTGCACACACATAAGTTAGCAGAATTGATTTTGACACAAAAAATATATTTGTTATTGCGATTAGAGAAAGCTTCTAGCTAGAGTTGTTCCATAAAAATTGCAGAAAAATTGATACTACAAAATTTTGCAAACACAATTTTCTTGATTCTTACATGAAAAAAGGGAATGCATTATTAGTTAGAATGATGCAACGCAATAAGCAAGCTAATATACCGGCCGGTATCTAGCTTAGATCTAGTACGTAAGCCCATTACCAAATTATAGATAACCTTTTTATGTTCTTGAGTCCAAAAATGTGCACTTATATTTCAAAACAGGAATTTATCAAGATAAAAATATATGGATGGTGTACTGATGGAAATATGATTTAAGATGAATATGAGTCCATCAATATTGGCTTACATATATATTTAGATCGACCCCGTTTGGAACATGAGAATTTCACAAGAAAAATTATTCCTCACAAGAATCATGAAAATTTTCTGCATTCCAAATAGGGCCTTAGGGTTGTGGAATCCTGATGATATGGAATTTGGCAATCATGTAATATTTTGCATCTTTTTTCACAACTCGTTAGTCTTACAGTGAATTCCTAGCTGTGAAGGTAGTCTTGAACCGTGCATTCGTCTGTTTTAAAATTTTCACAACCTCCCTAGGAAAACTTTTTTATTTTCACTAGGGATTTCTCCTACTATTAACTGAAAAAAGGGAAAACTTTTCTGGATAAACAGCATATATCGGTGCTTCCCCAATCACACAAAAAACTTTATGGATGCCAAAAGAATCTACAGCTGTTCCCAGATCTGGAAAAATTAGAGTTTGGTTCCAGATTCAACAAAAACCAAATTATGCGCATTTTCTAGATCTAATTTTGCTACGTAACTAAGCAGGGTAGTATCTCTTCTATTTCCACTATTCTACAATGTGAACAAAAATGCTCGTTCTGTACTCGCAAATTTTTATATGCACAATCAAAAGATTTTTGGTTTTGTTGAACCTGCATAAGTTTAAAGTGATTCACCTATATATAAAGGTTAATTGTCCATTAAATATATTTACATGCCTAACTTCACAGAAAAGGAAAACCAGTATGGTCTTGGGTATGCATTATTGAACTGAATTGGTTTCAAAAAAGTATTCAAGTGTATAGCCAAACACCCCCTCGGCTCCTCGAACACGGTCCAGGGCAAGGAAAAGGCATACATAAGATTCCTAGGACTGACCTGGAGGTATATGTAGGGTACAATTAGTGACAGCTTTCAATTGTCATTTATTTTGTCACCTCAGCTCTCATGACCGAGTAGTGCCCTACATTATCGGATGTCCTTTCAGAAGACTAGCTATACAATTGCTCCAGTATTTTATGCTGGCTGATATGTACATCTTCAGCGTGTACTGTAGATTCTGTTCAGGAAACTGAATTCGCGTCTTGTTCCTCTGAAGTCTGAAACATGGCAGTACTAACAGCTGACATTCCCGTTGTATAGGGGAGAACTTAAATGGGTGAAGTTATAAAATATCTTTCCTCTTGTTTTGCTTGTTTGGCTGTCTCTTAAACTTCAGGGTAATTTTAGAATTATGGAGACAATATTTACATGAGTTACCAAGATAAAAATTCCTGCAAAATTGTTGCCTGCCAAGTATTACCTGCATTCAGCTAATTAATATGCAACCAAAATTCTTTGTTTTAGTTCAATGTTAATGCTTTTGCATTTATTTCTCCCTTCTCCAAGCACCGTGTTTTATGCCTTTATCCTGGACCGTATCTCTTCCAATGATGCCGCTATCTAGTGTTAATCATGAATGCATAACAGGATGCTTACATGAGAATGCATAGTGCCTTTTATGTATTTTCAAATACTTTTCACGAAGACAATTTTGGGGGGGGGGGGGGGGGGGGGTACATATATAACTTCTATATGGTCCCCGATAAGTATAAAACTTGATGGTTTGTGAACTATTATATTCCTTTAGTCTTTTTCCTAAAAAAATCGTGTTTTTGAACTTGCAGCATGACCAAAACACTGGAGAGGTACCAAAAATGCAGTTATGGTGGGCCAGCAGATACTGCAATACAGAACAAGGAGAATGAGGTAAGTTTCGTTTATTTATTTGATCAATCAATTATTTGTATGTGTCATATCATTGCATGCGTGTTCTGACGAGTGCATCAAATTAGCTTGTGTTCTAATCTCCCTCTTGTCAAAAGATACTAGTGATTAACCGATTTTAATTTCTGAATTATGATATATGCTTCTATTCTGTATTATAAATCAATATATCATTAACAACAGACGTGGTTGGGTCGTCAGAATGCCAGTGATGTGTACTACTTTACTAACTAATAAATACCTACATATATAATGTAAGTATTAAAAATGTTTACCGCACTACTTAACTTTAAGAAACTGCTGCCAAAATGTCTTGAAGTTTTCTGTAAAATGAGAGCATTGCAAAAACTATATATATTGTATAACACCAAAACTTCTTCCACTTGAAACAATTTACCTTTATCTTTAGTCAATTAGCTTCATGAGCAAACACATATAGTGGTTTTGATAATTCGAAACATACAGTAATTAAACAAGCTCAATACATAGTGTTCCAGTGGACTTCTATATTTTCAAATAATTTAATTCCGAGTTCTGAAGATGAATTACAGTCATTGACAGAACAAAATATAAAAGTGGTGGCCTTTGAGTTGTTGTGAAAGATGAAATCATGGTCATTTATTTGTTTCTCCGATAGTATTGCATGTAAAATAAGCTTAATTTGTCTCCCGATGGAGGATATTTTCCTCTTCTGCAATTTGGCTAAAAATATTTAAGATTTGATTCCTTAAAGTTCTTTGTATTGAAGTAGCGCTTATCTTTCAGTTAGTACAGAGCAGTCGCAATGAGTATCTCAAACTGAAAGCACGGGTGGAGAATTTACAGAGGACTCAAAGGTAAATTGTCGACTTCTTATTTTAATTTTTACAAGATGAAGCTACCTCTAGTTCAAACCTAATTTGGGCAGTTTTCTGTTGAAAAATGGTAACTAAAGGATAATCTAGTTAGGTACCTTCATTTTCAGAGAAAATATTATTCCAGGTTTTTTCCTTTTTTTGGGGGGGGGGGGGGGGGGGGGGCAGAAAAAATATGCATGCAATTGGTTTAAGTTAGCAATATTAAAATAAGATAATCATCCACACCTGTAACCTCTGAAAACGAGTTTCACAAATCACAACCCCTTGAGGGTAGACATCAATTTATGGAGGCTAAAGGAAGCCATCTGAAGTCATAAAACTCCACATACATCATGCACCGCAATAAATTTAACTAGACGCAAGTAGCTTCATTTGTGATCATAAGTTAATGTGCAGGACTACTTATAGCAGTCTTGTAATTTCTTAACAATTACAGGAATTTGCTTGGTGAAGATCTCGGATCACTCGGCATCAAAGAGCTTGAGCAGCTTGAAAAGCAACTTGATTCATCCTTAAGGCACATAAGATCCACAAGGGTAATTAATTGATTTTTCTCGTGTGTGTGTGTGTGTGTGTGTGTGTGTGTGTGTGTGTGTGTGTGTGTGTGTGTGTGTGTGTGTGTGTGTGTGTGTGTGTGTGATCAAATTCGATATGGTAGTAGCAGCTAGACCGTTTCCTCATTCATCAAAAAAATAGTTGGATCAAGTCATTGAGGGCTACTTGTACAGTTCCTCATATTTATTAAACATAGTTCTCTGGATCTCTTTGAATGGTGATCGTTTTGCTGGGACTGCGAAGTGCTACATTAGGACCTTCCTATCCAGTTAATTTATGCTAGATATATTTACATGCTGCATGCACAACTGCAGTAGTATACTATATGTTTACGAAAATGACGATCAAAATTCCAATCTTGCAGACACAGCATATGGTTGATCAGCTCACTGATCTCCAGAGGAGGGTATGTTTTTAAAATAATAAAATTGATCATGATTTCTATTATTAATTGAAATATTCTTAGTTAACCTCAGGTCAGATAAGAGAATCGACTATTCCCAGCTAATGATATCGCTAAATAATTTTTCCAGGAACAAATGCTGTGTGAAGCAAATAAGTGCCTTAGAAGAAAAGTAAGTTCACTTGCCCGTATAAATTAAATTAACTGGATTTTCGTAGTGGTTGCATACGTTTATCGGATCTTAATTAGACAGACTCCAAAGCATCTGGTTTTCTTGTTTTGAAGTTGAAGTCATTTGTACTTAGTTTTGAATGTACTTGCATTGAAGCTCTATGTACTTAATGTTGTACCAAGTGCACATCTGAAGAATTCAGTTTTTCAGGTTGACATTTTTATCTGGCACTTGCTCCTTCTACATATGATTGCAAACACAGGCACATCAAGTAATTGGGTTTCAAGAGCATATACATATATATAACACACACCAATGTTTCAAAGTCCAAACTTAACACGTTCTTAGTACATTAATTTGTTGAATTCTGCAGTCCGAAAAAATCTGCATCATAACTTGGTCATTTTCGTATGATGAACACTGTAGTTTCTAAAACAGTCTATTTTCGTATGATGAACACTATTGTTTCTTTAACATTCTTTTGATAGTACAGAATAAAATAATAACCTCTTATCAGTGACGATGTAAATTGCATGCCCATCATCCGACTATTGTCACCTTGATCCTTACTAACTGAAAAAAAATGAAAGGGACCAAACGGAAAAAAGAAAATAAATGAATTGCAATATTAGTCACCTTTTTAATTGTTTTGCGAGGAAAAGCTCGAGGAGAGCCAGGTGCATGGGCAAGTGTGGGAGCACGGTGCCAACCTACTTGCTGGTTACGATCAGCGGGAGTCCCCACAGCAGGCGCCACCGCATGCTGGCAACGGATTCTTTCATCCCCTGGACGCTGCCGCCGAGCCTACACTGCAGATTGGGTATGTAAGAAACGCCTTTTAGTTATACAGCTCTGTGTGTGCTTTCTTCATGCATGGTCTTCTCTCTTTTAGTCTTTTGACGATCTTGGGCGCTTAGGCATGAAATCCAACTTGTAATGCTAACATACCATCTAATATTTCGATACCCTAATTTTGTCCGTAATCCATACCCCAGCGGGAGGAAGCAGATCACCCATACTCTCTCCAATCATAAATATATGACATCAACACGGTCTCTAAAATATAACTTTGACCACTAATTTATATTATAATAAATTTGTAAAACCCAATAATATTATAATATTGTTACTCTCTAGAAAAATGTATGGTGAGGTTTGACTTAATGCGATCTCCAAGGTTAAGTTTTGACCGTTAATTTCTTTTATAATATTTTAATCATGTATACAAAATCATAGCCATAAGAGATTGCTTTTAAATACGAATCTAACGTAACACTTCTGTGTCATAATACACACACGCTCACGGTAGTGCATGCGCGTGTGTATTCTGCGCGCAGTTTTGTGCCCCGGTAAGTTATTACCGTTTGTGCGAAAAGTTATCATCGACTGTGAAGAAAGTTATCGCCAATTATATTGTTTGCGTTCGATAGTAACTTCACTCGTTACCGATGTTAACTTCATGTAGAACCAATGATAACTTTTTGGCACTATGAAGGTTTGGCAATAATTTTATTTAGAACCGATGATAACTTCATTCAGAAATGTTAGTAACTTTTTCGGGTATTTTACACCACCCACTGGTTAGTGTGTGTGTATTGTTGGAGTAGTTGTTAGTCAAAATTTATAAACTTTGAATCTCGAAATAGTGGGAGCCCTATATTTTTTTGTACAGGGGGAGTATTATGTGAGAGATGGCGACAAGATATTCAACTTCCACTGCGTTATATGCGAGAATATAAAAAGGCATTAGCTCTAGTTCACTAGAAACAAACTCTGATAGGTTTCAAAAGAAAAAAGGAAAAAAAAACGAAACTGCGAATCTGTGATCAGTGATCAATATGTACAGTTCTTTTGGAGGAGAAACTATGTACATATATTTGAAACTGTCTATTTGTTGTTTGTTTTTAGGTTTACTCCTGAGCAGATCAATAGCCCGTTCGTGACCGCCTTCATGCCTACATGGCTACCTTGAAGACGGATGTGAACCAATAAAAATGCGACCACTGCACTGACCACGCATAGCCGCATTTCTACTCCAGGAGTGACTATTTCACTCATCTGCTCGTAATTCTGTGTGGTCAGCGTGTGAAAAAACTTTTGTGATGTGTTGCACGCACGTCAAGCGTGCAAGAGACTAGTTGTTTGATGTCCAAATGTATCTGGTATAAAGGCCGTACGTGACAACTCTGCATAAAACTACGTACGGTACTGCAATGCCTGTACATTTCGTAATTTGTAGTACGACAAGTTTAACTGTGGTGTGCTGTATGTTATTGAATGCGACTATATATAGACAAAGTTGAAGTTTAATGCACGTACTTACGTATACCCTAGATGCCTAGCAAGTAGAAACTGTTCGTAGAAATTAAGCATATGCATGTATTCTAGGCGTTTTTGTAAGGAAAGGTAGTAGCTATGTGTAACCATTTGTTCCTTTTGCGTTGGCGTGAAAAAATGAGACAAATAAAGGCATACACATACGATGTACGGCCATATGCTAATTTCATTAATTGTAGTTAGTTAACCGATTGACAGATGACAATACGTAAACTTGCAGGTAGGTTCCTTTTCTTGCACTTCATGCCTTTGATATTTGACACAAGTCAAAGTAAACAGTTTGTTAGTAGTAGTACTAAGGGGCTGTTTGGTTGCTAGCCACACTTTGCCATCATTTGCCAACAAAAATTGCCACACTTGCCTAAGTTGAGGTGCTCAAATTCTTTGCCACACCTTAGCAAGTCTAAGGGAATCTTGCCACACTTTTTTGAGTCACTGACGCGTGGGACCTAGTTTGCTGGAAGGGAATCTTGCCACAACTGTGGCTGCAACCAAACAGCTTCCAAGTTGGTCAAACTTGCCTAACCTTAGGCGTGGCAACCTGTGGCAAAGTGTGGCTGGCAACCAAACACCCCCTAAGTGCGTTTTAATTTGGTGGTAATTTTATTAATATCAATTGCAGTGTGAATTTCAGCAAAATCTTTATGTGTCAGAATTAAACAAAACGGTGATTTTGTTAACCTAGACTGCGAAAAAGAAAACAAAATGAAGATATATCATGCGCTGCCGCCTGCCGTGCAAATCTGACCGGATCCCGTCTCCAGCGCACGCGGTTCCACCACGGACCGATTCTAAAACGGCCAAGCAGGCAGCGCGACCGCACGAGGCTTGAGGTTTTGGATTTTGACTTCTAATTTTTAATTTCATTCTTTTCTGATTTTTTATTTTGTAGAACTTTTTCTTTTCTTTTTCTTGTATTCTTTTGTATTGTCCATATTGGATAATCTTTTTTCATTTTACAATATATAAATTTAATTACGTTTAAAAAGCTATCAGCAAATACAAGGCAAAAAAAACCTCGTAACAGTGTTGCACAGTGAAAATAAACCAAAATGAGCATAGTCAAATATGCATGTACGACGAAGGTAGTGCTCCAACAAGTTGTAGGCTTCTAACTTTTTGACTTTTTTTGCACTATAGCGACTGAAATTGCACTGTAACATCTGTTAACTTTTTCTAAATAACTAAGTTTAAAAAATAAAAAGTTTTATCGGATAACGCAAAGGAATAAAAGAAAAACAAAAAAAATCCTAAAACACGAAATTAAGAAGCTGACATGTTTTAAAAGTCAAAAGTAGGAGCTGTTTGGAGTGGGGAAATATGTGACTAATTTATTTTACGCCTTGACATATTTCTACTTTCTCCACTACCCCACTAGCACCTTTTTTTCAAGCGCTTCAATTATAAACATGTCTCTTATTTTATCGTCACGCTGCCAAAACTAATTAAAAAGATCACCTACCGTCGTCTCCGCGTGCATGTGTCTGACCGCCTCACATGCATGATACAGAACGATTCAAAGCAGCACCGGCACATCGACTAGCGTGCACAATCGCCTCATCGACTAGCTAGTATGCACAATCTGACATCTATAAAACCTCGTAGTGGTCACTTGGCTTTCGACACACCACCAACTGCTCGGCCATCACCGAGCTCTCCGACCAAACGACTGAAACAGTTAGCTTCCTCTCTGCTTCCACTCGCAGCCGGACAGCGCTCGTGCAATCGAAAGTTGCTTGTTGCCATTGATCGGCACGATGCTGCCCCCGTCGCCGAGGCCACTTGTGGCCGCGCTCTGCGTCTGCCTCTGCTCGCTGGCGTTCGTCGGCGAAGCCAAAGTGCACCACCACACATGGGACATCTCGTACCGGTACAAGTCCCCGGACTGCTTCGAGAAGCTCGCCGTGACCATCAACGGCGAGGCGCCCGGCCCGACCATCCGCGCCACGCAGGGCGACACCGTCGTCGTCACCGTCCGCAACCATCTCGAGACCGAGAACACCGCCATCCACTGGCACGGCATCCGCCAGGTACGTACCTACCCATCAAACATTGCCCGTCAGTGTCAGCTGTTGTTCTTCTAATATATCATCCAGCAGCATCTGCTGGCTTTAAAAAAAAGTGTCAACTCTTGTTTCCATGTCAATTATTGCAATGTAATGACGGCCGGATGCAATGTACGTTGTGTTGCAGATTGGCACGCCATGGGCTGACGGCACCGCCGGCGTCACGCAGTGCCCCATCCTGCCCGGCGAGACGTTCACCTACAGATTCGTCGTCGACAGGGTAAGAAAGAAAGAAACTGCCATACACGGGCATAATTAGCATGGCGTATAAATTTGCTTCCTTGGGCAATGCATGATCTCTTGGCGTGTGTGTGTGTGTACGTGATTTCAGCCGGGCACGTACCTATACCATGCGCACTACGGGATGCAGCGCGTAGCCGGGCTCGACGGCATGATAGTCGTCTCCGTGCCGGACGGCGTCGTCGAGCCCTTCGCCTACGACGAGGAGCACACCGTCCTCCTCGGCGACTGGTGGCACAAGAGCGTGTACGAGCAGGCCACGGGGCTCTCCTCCAATCCGTTCGTCTTCGTCACCGAGCCGCAGGTACTTGTCAACACAACTACACAAGACAATGTACAAATGGTCTGCAACTTGATACTAGACTAACCCGACGCGCATGTGTTGCTTCTTTGGTTCACCAAGTCTCTTCTAATCAACGGGCGAGGAATGTTCAACTGCTCGCTGGCTCCCGGCGGAGCTTGCAACGCCTCCCGCCCCGATTGCGCATTGCCGCCGCTGTTCACCGCCGTGCCGGGCAAGACCTACCTCCTCCGAATTGGAAGCCTCACGTCACTCTCGTCGCTCAACTTCGAAATCGAGGTGACGTTCATGGATATGTCGAGACCATTTTGTCCTTGCTACCACCAATACTATAATTAACCAGCTTCGTTGAAAGACAACCTTGGAACGTGCCAGTTCGACTAATCTCTCTCTAATTGTTTTGCAGGGCCATTCGATGACGGTGGTGGAGGCCGACGGGTACTACGTGAAGCCGCTCGTCGTGAAGAACCTCTTCATCTACTCCGGTCAGACGTACTCGGTCCTGGTCAAGGCCGACCAGGACCCGTCGCGGAACTACTGGGCCGCGTCCCATGTCGTCGGCCGCAACCCCAGCAAGACGCCGAGCGGCAAGGCCATCCTGAGCTACGCCGGCAACGGCCCACGGACGCCGCCGCCCACCGTGCCACCGGTCGGCCCGGTGTGGAACGACACTGCGAGCAGGGTTGAGCAGAGCAGGGCCATCGTCGCGCACCCCGACCACGTCGAGCACCCGCCGGCGAGGGCCGACCGCACGCTCCTCCTCCTCAACACGCAGAACCTGATCGACAACCACGTCAAGTGGACCATCAACGGCGTGTCCCTCAGGTTCCCCGACACGCCGTACCTCGTGGCGATGAAGCACGGGCTGCGGGGCGCGTACGACCAGCGCCCCCCGCCGGACACGTACGACCACAAGAACTACGACATCGCCGCGCCGTCGCCGGCGAACGGGACGGTGGGCAGCGCGGTGTACCGGCTGGCGCTGGGCTCCGTCGTCGACGTGGTGCTGCAGAACTCGAACATGCTCAACAACCGTAGTGAGACGCACCCGTGGCACCTCCACGGGCACGACTTCTGGGTGCTCGGCTACGGCGACGGCAAGTTCAACCCGGAGGCGGACGCCGGGAAGTTCAACGTGAGGGACCCGATCATGAGGAACACGGTGGCGCTGCACCCGCTCGGGTGGACCGCGGTGCGGTTCCGCGCGGACAACCCGGGGGTGTGGCTGTTCCACTGCCACGTGGAGGCGCACGTCTACATGGGCATGGGTGTGGTGTTCGAGGAGGGCGTCCAGAGGGTTGGTCGGCTGCCCAAGTCCATCATGGGATGCGGACGATCCAAGGGCCTGCACTGAGCTGCGCTGGGGTGTTGGCTCTGCACGATTAGCATTTGCCCAGTTTTTCTTTATTTCATCATTTGTTTGTTTTTTTAAAGAATAAATTAAGGTAGAGGGGAAGTACTCTCTTCTATCTAGTTGTGAAAAACATAAGATCGAATTGTTTGTAATCAATCACATATGTATTCAATTATGTGTATGGATTCTATTATAGATTGATTTCGACCATGCGATGAAGACGAAACCCGAGTTGACAGTGTCAATCGATGGCACGGTGGGACTTAGGCAGGCTCGATCAGAGGGGCATAAGTTTCCTCGCCGCGCGACTCAACCGACAGCCACGTGCTAACCCAAGTGCACCGCCCGCGGCCCAAGCTCGTTCGGCCCGTTTTCTCCTCTCAGCCGCCGCGGCATTCGTCCAACCCAATCCGCAAGGACCTGGCCTCTTGAAAACCGCACTGGGCCGAATGACCCATCGTGGACGGCCCGCTCTACGTGCGCGTGCTTTCCACTGGGTCGATCTCCCGTAGCCAGCCCGCGTCTCGCTCAGTGGCCGAGACAAACAAAACTGCCACGGCGCCTTCAATTCCTCACGGGCTCACGGTCAAACCTCTCGGCCACGAGGCCCAACTACCGGCCGTAGCCCGTACGTAACGTCGGTCCGCGCGCTCGCTCTGCCGCCGCTGCCACACCTGCGCCGTCCACCGATCAGCCAACGGCCTGGGCGAGCTGACTCCGCGGCGCGGTCGAAACTGGTCATTTCGCCTGCCTCCGCCCCGCTATTCCGGGGTTCCTGCGCCATCGCTCCGCCGGAGGCCGACGTCGTCGTGGCCGTCTCGCCCGTCGGGCTCCGCCGACGAGCCGGCGGCACCCGCCCGTGCGCCCCCACACGTAGCACGCTCAACAGGACACGTCGCGCCCGAACACGGAGCGGTCGCTGTAGAATCGCACTGACTGTCACGCTCAACACGTTGCCTTCGGCGATAGACGAGCAGGAGAAAATCCGAAACATCCCAACTGTTGAGAAATCGTCGCTGGCGACCAGTCCGAACGATTTCTCTGCTTAGAACAAGAACGAATCAATCACAGAATCACAGAAGAATAGATTGAACACACAAAGAGATAGAGAGAACTCCCGATCTTTCTTTATTGCTTTTCTTTCATGCGTACATAATGAGGGGGTATGGCTCTCTATTTATAGTCTATGGTGGGGTGCCCAAATATGTCAGGACTCTTGGTCATGGGAAAAATTTGGAGAAAGAGTACATGATACATGTGATGTTGTGATGCACGAATTGCCTCATTAAAAACCTTGGTCGAGAAACTTCATGGAAAACTCGTCAAGGGAAAAAGAGTACAATTCACCCAAATTCATTTGATCTGCAGGACTTTATCTTTGGGTACTTAATCTTCATGATCAAGATTTAATAACGGGCTTGAGAGAATTCTCCCCCTGAATTCTGCACTTCTCTAAGTCTCATCATTCCAATCCCTCACACGCACCTTTCAAAGCTAGATGCGGGGAGTGACTTGGTGAATAAGTCTTCATGACTTAGTGTGCAGTACTTCAATTTTGTCCATCTTTGCAATTCATGAGCATAGAGGGGACTTGGGGTTGATATGCTTACATAGCCCGTCTGCATTTGTGCAACGCAAGCTGCATTATCTTCTTGGATAATTGTGGGGGTTTGCACAATGTTCATTCCAAATGACTGCTGGATGTGGTGATCCGTTCAGCGGAACCAAGCGCACTCCCGTGCGACTTCATACAGTGCTATAATTTCTGAGTGGTTCGTCGAATTAGCTACAAGGCTTTGCTTAGACGATTTTCATGAAATTGCAGTTTCACCACACAGAAATACATAACCTGTTTGTGGCTTAGCGGTATGCGGATCTGACAAAATCCAGCATCTGCATAGCCAATCAAGTTCAGATCTTGATTCTTTATGTAGAACAATCCGAGGTCCTTGCTACCTTGGAGGTATCGGAAAATGTTCTTTATGCCCTGCCAATGCCTTTTGGTGGGCTTTACACTGTACCTTGCTAACAGGTTCCCGGCAAATGCAATATCCGGTCTAGTGCAGTTTGCTAAGTACATGAGTGCTCCCACTGCACTCAAGTATGGGAATTCCGGTCCCAGAACTTCCTCCCCCTCTTCCCTAGGTCGGAAAGGATCTTTTTCTTACTGTAAAGATCTACCGATCATCGGTACTTTCGAGGGAAATGCCTTCTCAAAGCCAAACCTTTCGAGCACCTTCTGGGTGTAGGTCGACTGATGTACCAAGACTCCTTCAGGGACATGCTCAAGCTGCAGGCCTAAGCAAAACTTGGTCTTGCCCAAATCTTTCATTTCAAATTCTGACTCCAAGTAGGAGCTTGCTTTTTTTATGTCTTCGGCTGTCCCGATGATATTCAGATCATCTACATACACAGAGATTATACAGAATCCATTCTGGGATCGCCGTATAAATACACAAGGACAATCTTCATTGTTCGTGTAGCCTTTCTTGTAGAGAAAGTCGCTTAAGCGATTATACCACATTCTTCCAGATTGTTTCAGTCCATACAGTGACTTTCTGAGTTTCACACTGTACAGATTTCTATTTGCTCTGTCTTGGTTCGGGAGAGGGATTCCTTCAGGGACTTTCATGTAAATCTCCGAATCCAAATTACCGTAAAGGTATGCAGTCACAACATCCATCAATTTTATTTCCAAATTCAAGTTCACTGCCATTGAGATCAAGTATCTAAAGGTAATTCCACTCATGACTGGGGAGCAGGTTTCTTCATAATCAACTCCAGGACGTTGAGTGAAACCTTGGGCTACCAGCCTTGCTTTGTATCTTACTACTTCATTTCTTTCATTTCTCTTTCGAACAAATACCCACTTGTGCCCAACGGGGTGTATGTGGGGAGGTGTGCGGCATACGGGCCCAACACCTCTCTTTTATTCAGAGATAACAATTCAGTTGCTATTGCCTTCTTCCAATCTTCCCAATCTGATCTTTTCTTTCATTCAGCGAGCGATGCAGGCTCAGGATCAAGATCAATGATGGTGGCAATTTTCTTTGCGAAGTAGATATCGATATTAGCTGTTGTCCTATTTAGGGACTCTCCCGTGTGCACATAATTTATAGCTATTTCTTCATGAGTTGCTTCTTCTAGAGCGATTGCTTCTGCTGGAGCTTCACCTTGCGCATCGCTTCTTTCAATTGCGGTGGCAAGTCCCTTTAGTTTTTCAGCTCCAATGTGTGCGCACACATCCATGCCGATGGGGATATTCAGATCCGGTATGCCTTTTTCTGAAGGTGTCATACTCGTGCCAGGTCTCAACTGGCTCCCCTTCTCATTCTGGGGGACTTCAATGATTGGCTATGGTAAATCCCTCTTATCCTTCTTCACCAGGCGTCCCCGGTTACTAAGGATTCGAGGAACCGGCGTTCTCGTCCTCTTTTTTATTTTTCTGAGGCCTCTGAACGAGATTAGGGATACCTTTAATTTTCTTTGGTATTTTAACCCTTTCCGGTGCAGTGCGTTCAGGCACATGCGACTTAGTCACGCTCTTCAAATCACTAAAGTGATCAGGCAGTTGATTTGCTAATACTTGCAAATCTATTGTCTTTTAGACTTCTCTTGTCTTCCAGATTTCTCTTATCTTCTAGACTTCTCTTGTCTTCTAGACTTCTCTTGTCTTCTAGACTTCTCTATTCGCTTCACTAGTGCGCGGGTCATCTGCATGGATTATCGTGGCTTGCCACGTAATTTTCCCGATATTCTTCTTCAAAGGGTTGATTTCCTCCCCCTAATGTTGGGAAATTTTCGGTAATGACCCTTGCGCTAGTTGCATAGGTGAGTGGATGTTGTCGGCCGAAGGTCTAAGGTTAATGAGATTTGCTGCATGGAGGACTGTGTGTCCCCAACATGTAGCTGGCAAATTACAATTATGCAAGAGGGGTCGGGCAATAAATTTAATTCTCTTAATTAAAGCCTCTGCCAAACCATTCTGGGTATGGACATGCGGTACCGAGTGCTCAACTGCAATTCCCATCGCCATGCAATAATCATCAAATGCCTTCGAAGTAAATTCTCCGGCGTTGTCCATTCGGATGGACTTGATATGATGATCTGGAAACACATTTCTGATGCGAATGATCTGCGAGATCAATTTTGCAAAGGCGTGGTTTCTTGTGGGCAACAAACCCACATATGACCACTTCGAAGAAGTGTCAATGAGCACCATGAAATACTTAAACGGCCCTGGGACGGGCTGAATGGAACCGCAAATATCTCCCTGGATGCGTTCCAGGAATGTAGGGACTTCATCCTTCACTTTCAGAGTGGAGGGTCTAGTAATTAGTTTCCCGGTGGCACATGCAGGGCACACAAAATCTTCATGATTCGGGAAATTCTTCTTATTAATATTATGCCCATGCGAGTTATTGATTATGCTACTCATCATTCAAAGACCTGGGTGGCCTAATCTGTCATGCCAGAGACAGAAGAGTTCAGAGCTTCTAAACACTGTTTTCAGAACAGTGTACGCTGCAGGCGCTTTAATGTTGGTATAATATAGCCCAGTGAAGGAAGTTTTTCTAATATTCTTTTGCCATTCTCTTCACGTTTCGTGATGAGCAGGTATTTCTTACCGTACTCTTCTTTAGTCTCAACGTGGAAACCGTTGGCGCAAAAATTCTTAAAACTTAGGAGAGTTCTACTCGATTTTGGGTACAATAAGGCTTCTTCAATGACCAAAATTGTGCCCATTATGGCTCTTCCCGATCCAATTATACATGCATCGCTTCTGGCGATTGTCGTAAGGCTGCCAGTGCTCTTACGAATCGACTGAAAATATTCAATCTCTCTTAAGATGATATGTGTTGTGCCGCTGCTGGCTAAGCACACTTCCTTCATAGGGCGCTACACATGTTCTAATATAGGGTATTTATTACATGTATGAGAAGACAATCAACACATAAATAAGATACTCCAATATCAGAACATATCATGCCATTATAAACTGAATAAATGAATGAATTCTTCAAATATCATCCAACCATCACGAGAAAAACAATTCTTAAGTACCATCCATGCAAATTCTAAAATATTCTTCCACACAAAACAAATGACAATTAAAGTCTAAATGCATTCAGTGCACAAGACTTCTTCTGCTATTTTCTCGGGGTTGACATTCTCTTCAACAGAAATCAGGACGGTGGCTGCTTCTAGGTCGAGAGGGGTGCTGCTGTCGTAATGGTCTCAAACACCATCAGCGCAGGCAGCTGCTCAGAACGCTCCCCCTCAACCGATGCAGAGTGGGTTTCATGTGCCCTTTGCCATCCGTTTTGGCTTGCTAGCCTTATTCTCACGTGGAGCATTTAATTTGCCTTTCTGGGCTGCGGTCTTACCCTTCTTTCCCCTTTACTCTATCAAGGGCTTTCGCACCTTGTTGCTCCCAACGTTGGCTTCACGGCCAGTGGAGCTCCCAGATGGCTGAGTGACTTAGTTCTTGCAGAGAACTTCGTCCTGAGCCTCCGCAACTTGCATCATATCAATCAATTCGGCATATTCCTCATAGCCGTCTTGACGATAATTGCGTGCGGACTGTGCTACATTGGGGTTGAAGGATTTTCTCAATTTTCTGTATTGAGGTACAAATCTTGTGCAAGACAAAATTGTATTCCTCGACCGTCTTAAAGTCAGCAAACCTCAGTCTGATCCACTCTTGCTCTGCTTGGGAAAGAATGGTTTACTTTAGCCTCTCAAACCGCTTCTGCAGTGCGGTCCAAAATGCTAGCGCGCTCTTCTCTGCCATATACTCATTCTTGAGAGTGAGGTAGAGGTGGTGCCTGAGAAAATGAAGTGCCTGATCATTCTCCTCAGGTGTGGATTGAGCGTCTTTCTGTCCGCTAATCCCAATAGCAGCGCGGAGCTTCCTGGCTCCAAGCACAATCTCGACATCGGATGCCTACGTCAGTTAGTTTTGGCCATGCTAGGCCAGCTCCTCGAACTCCCAGTTCGTGATGCTAGTCATCTAAATGTGTATAAGTCTACTGCTGGTAGACATGCACGGAATAATTCACTGCGGGTAAATAAATGGTACAATAGATTCTCGTAATGTTTCAGAATTTTCTATGCATTTTCTATAATTTTACTGCTAATTTCGGTGATTAAAAGCAATTTAAACAATTACAATTAACCAAAAACAGTAAATAAATACAGAAAATATAGAGAATAATAATGGCAGAAATAAATATGCTTCAAATGCTAAAAATAATGCAAAATTTGGATTCCCGAGGCCCTTTTATGCTAAAATATGAAATTTCAGCAAATTCTGCAATTTCTAGGGGTTTTTACGCAAAATTTCAGTTCAGAGAAAAATTTACGTAATTTTCTGATTTACAGAGGGGTTTTCTGCAAAATTCTGGGCCCACTCGTAAATCCGAGGACCTATCGGTAATTTTCAGAACTACCGAGGCCCTTGTGCAAAATTTCGGGACACCAATGCAAGTTTTAGGGCCTTTCTGGTAATATACAAGACTTCGGGGCTTTGTCTGTAATTTTTTCGCCTCCCTTCCACCCGTTCAGGCCTTCCCCCTTTTTTTCATCCGCTTGGCCCATGCTATTTGGCCTGCTTCGGCCAGTCGGCCCATTTGGCCTGGCCGGCCCGTCCGGCCTCCTCATTCACTCAGCCAGGGATTAGGGTTTCCCCTATTCACCCAATCGGGTGGCGGCGGCGGCATCCGGTGCTTTGGCTCGGGCGGCGCAAGGCGGAGCGAGCAGCCGGCGGCGTGGTGCGCCGTGCGGGGCGAGCGGCCGGCGGCGGGCGGCGCCTTGCGGGGCGAGAGGCCGGCAGCGGGCGGCGCCTTGCGGGGCGAGCGGCCGGCGGCGGGGAGCGCCGTGCGGGGCGAGCGGCCGGCGGCGGGGAGCGCCGTGCGGGGCGAGCGGGCGCGGCTGCTGGCGAGCCGAGGCGGGAGGGCGGCGGTCCAAGCGAGCGCGGCTACTGGCCGGCGAGCCGAGGCCGGGGGGCGCAGCGCAACTGGCATCGGGCGGCGGCGGACCGCACGGGGTGGAGGCGGCTTTGGACGCTGGGCGTAGAGTGGCCAAGCGGCGGTGGGCCTCCGGCGCCGGTGACGCTGCTTCGGGGAGCGCCAGCGGAGCTCGGGCGGCTATGGCCCCTCGTCTTCTAGCCGGGAGGTGGCCGGTGCGGGGAAAGCCGGCGAGCGGGCGGCTGCGGGCCGGAGCTCGGAGGTTGCGGCGGCCGCTCATGCGGGAGCGGCGCGGGATTTGGGAGCGCATGCGGGCGGAGCGCCAAGGCCGGTTAGACCGAGGCGGCGCACGGGAGCAACGGCATGCTGGGCGCGGCGGAGGGACCGCAAGGCCGGTGCGGGGCTGGCGGAAGCGCGGAGGTGGCCAGGGCGCCGTGCGGCGGCATGGGGCACCGGCGGCCATGCGGGACCGCGGGGTTGGGCGGAGCCCATGCGGGGGCTGCGACGGCCGGCGGCGGCGCTTTGCGGGGCAGCGGCGCTAGCGATGAGGATGCGGCGTAGTGGCCGGTCGTGAGCTGATGGCAGGCCGGTGACCGGCAGAATCGGCCTTGCGGGGCCGATGCACCATCTCCGGGATATGCCGGCGGCAAGCTGCGACGTTGCCCTGTGCAGAGGGGTAGAATCGACGGCGGCTCCCCCCTTTTATTTTTTTTGTGGAACGACAAACAGATAAAACAACGCCAATATTCTTCATGCAGTGATCATGCAGGATCAAGCAAAACCATGCAAAATTTTGTTTCTAATCTACGATGCAATCAACATCTACCCCGTTTTCGAAATCTACCGATCGACATTGTGTCGGCGACTTCAAGTCTGCTCGCGGTAGATTAGGGCGGATTTGCATCGTTTCTAATCTACAGTGCAATCAACATCTACCCCGTTTCACAATCTACCGATCGGCATTGTGCCGGCGACTTCAAGTCTGCTCGCGGTAGATTAGGGCGGATTTGCACCGTAGAATTTCAATCTAGAACGCGAAAAAAAATACAGATTCAAAGCGATCTAGAAAATTCAATCTGTGCTTCGATGATTACCTCGTTCACCGGAGCGAAGTCGTGCTGATAACGTGTTGAGAAACCGTCGCTGGCGACCAGTCCGAACGATTTCTCTGCTTAGAACAAGAACGAATCAATCACAGAATCACAGAAGAATAGATTGAACACACAGAGAGATAGAGAGAACTCCCGGTCTTTCTTTATTGTTTTTCTTTCATGCGTACATAATGAGGGGGTATGGCTCTCTATTTATAGTCTACGGTGATGGCTCTCTATTTATAGTCTACAGTGAGGTGCCCAAATATATCAGGACTCTTGGCCATGGGCCCAGTTTCCTAACACCAACAAGGTACCACTAGACCGACACGATCAGCTTTGTAGGATAGGAACACTACGCGGTAGTGCAATTTGGATAAACCAATACGGGGTACACATGTTTCGAGCACTGAGCTAGCTGGACGTTGTGATCGCCAAGCTGCTCGTACGTGGGGTCTAAGCTGAACGCGGCTTCTCTACACCTTTTCTTTCTGTCTTCTCGTGTTTTCGTCGATGTGATAAAAATCCAAAATATTAGAAGAAAATAAGAGCTGAGCAGCAAAAAGAGCATGGACGGAAGAAAATAAGCTGCTCGTAAAGGAAGGGCATGGACGGGGCAAAAAGAGCTGAGCAGAAACTGTGAAGCGACACGTTTATGAAAAAGGCTGCTACTGCCATGTCCTACGCCTAATCAGCTCACCATTTTTCAGATATTTTTTACCTTGTTGATATCGACGGGTAACCTCGTGTTGCACGCTGGTATTTATCCTTCTCTTGTTGGGTTGATTTCAGCTAACCATTTCGAGATTTTAAAGAGACACACCTCCACTCACGCGCCCTTATCAGGGGCGCTACCTACTGATTTGGTTTCAGTCCCGGTTACCTAGAGCATATAAAAACTTAGGATTTCGGCAGGATTTGTAACACACATGTTGTTTAAACCTCGAAAAGCCCGCACAGATCCGATCTCTCAGCGTGCTACGGTGAACGAAGGCCAGACCTCTCCGTCCCTATACACGACGACAACCGCAGCCCCGGCAACCTCGGCTTCACCGACGTCGGCTACCTCTACATCAACGCGCGGCCAACCACAACCCCTATGGCCTCTTCGACTTCAGATACGTCAATCACGCTTTCACTCTAAAGTTTTTAGATAGGTGTTCATGTTTAGATCTAAGGTTAAGACTTATTGATTATGCTTAGGTTAAGATGCGGTTAATATTTCTATTCCAAGCCTTTCTTTCCCGGGTACTCCATAGGCCATATATAGTGTTTACCATGTACTACGTGAATGAGCTGCCGTTTTCAATGCTCGAGAACCAGTGATCCGTCTAAAAAAAACAGCGATTGACTGCCTGCAATTAGGATTTATTAGAACGTGAAGGCAACGTTGTCTCATGGGCATCCAAGGATTTCCTCGTGCATCATGTTTTCATTACTATTATAAAAAAACAAGTTGTTGATTGTACGTCTATTCTTTTCCAACCATTCTATTATCTCAACTTCTCACTATTCTCTGTTTTCCAACATCAGAGCAACTCTTTTCTATAGCACGATTCTCTATATATTTAATGAATTCTGTTGCAATTGCAATATACAGGTATGTAACTAATAACTTGAGAAAAATAGTCCAACGACGTGCCTCCATTAGACTAGTTAGCGTCTAACCCGGAAAGAAGATCACGTAGATCCGGGAAAATTGCTTTCGTGCTACTTCTCGCTCCTCTCCCCCACTTCTCTCTTTCAATTGAAGTTCTTCCCCCACACCTGCTCACCAACTACTCTTTTTTCCCCTAAAATAGCACAAATTAAATATTTCTATGAACAATCAAGGAATAGAAATGCTAAATCTATCCATAACGTGTGGGAACTCCTAAGACCTGGCAAATAAGACATTGCTTCTGAATATTTTTCTCATAATATAAGAACTCAGTAAAAACCAAATAACATGTGCGTCCAAAACTGCAGCGTGTAACTCAAACCATCGTGACATCAAATGTGTAGCTCAGTCGTTAAAAACAATACATGATTAGAAGATACATCATATGGAATTCGTGAGTTCCAAACAGCTTTTAAAGTTTTTTTCTCGAGAAGAAACATAGGTAGGGCAGATGCATGTTGAAGGGGGCATAGGTTTGCGTTGATTTTAATTTTTATTGCTTAAAGTCTAAATTTACACAATATATGTCTTCACATACTAAGAACTAATGCTCTTATATACCAAGAACTACATATATCTAAAAGAAAGAAAGCTTAAATACGTTGACAAACAGAAAGAGAAAAGAATCATATCGACATGCATAAAGCATGAGGCCCCCACATTATTTTTGTTTTAGATTCATCACTGAACATAGGTTGGTGGTAAACTTGA
Source organism: Dendrocalamus latiflorus (assembly GCA_017311315.1). Taxonomy (NCBI): domain Eukaryota; kingdom Viridiplantae; phylum Streptophyta; class Magnoliopsida; order Poales; family Poaceae; genus Dendrocalamus; species Dendrocalamus latiflorus. The sequence continues at coordinate 23,646,853 of CM029673.1, forward strand.
AGATTAACCAATCAATTGCAATCCTTCAAAGAGGGGAAAAAAGGTGTTTATATACAATTTTAAAGGTATAATAAATGGTATATATATATATGTTACTTATCTATTCACGTGCTTTGAGATTAGAGTGTACTTATTTAGGCTTAAATTTGTGGCTTTTGATTTTTTTTCACTGTTTGAGGTTTTTTTGCACTGTAACTGACGATAGCTTTTCATCATAATTAAATTTATAAAAAATTTAAAATAGAAAAACTAAATTATCCCATCACAGACAATACAAAGAAATATAAAAAACAAAAAAGACTAAAAGGCTAGAAAAAATAAATTTTAAAATTTTAAAAAGGTAAAAACTAAAACCCAAACGAACAAGACCTTAGGGCATCTCCAATGGTTATAGCTAGCAACTAACTATAAGACTTCCACATCATTTATATAGTACACACTAAAGCTAACATTCTAAAGAACTATCTATAAGGATAGCTATTTGATGCTTACATGCACACACAGAATTTATAGAGGCTGTCTCGTTTGGCGTTATAGACTAGTGTTTAAGGAAGAGCTGGCTCGATTTTTTTTGCATACTCTCTTTCCTCCACATAGGATATATGTTGATATGTATATGCATATAGCTAGCTGACTCAGGTCATTAGAGATGCCCTACCAGAGGAAAGCACAAACTCACTCTAAAAATCAGTTGCACAGTTATGGACGTCACGCCGGGAATGACCAACCAATAAAGAATAGCTTGTCCATGACCATAGCCAAAGGCAGCCTGGAATGATCCCCTTATTTCAACAGGGCCCATGTTGCCATCTCATCTCTCCCCTGGTTTGCCTTCCAAGTTTCAACAACACGAAAGGGAACAGCAAACCCAACCAAAAAGTGAAAGAGAACCGCCAGGCGAGGCAAAACCATTTCGGTGTTCCCATCTCCAGATCTCCTCCTCTTCCTCTTCCTCTCTGCCGTCTCCTCCTCTCCACGTCCTAGATTCCAGGGCCGGCGTTCCACGGCGGCGGTGGCGCCATGAGGCCGCCGGCGGAGGCCCACCAGTCGCGCCTGCTCTACGAGCTCTGCGCGTGCCTGCTCACCATACTCCGGCCGCCGGAGGAGGGGGCCCTGGCGCGGCCGTGGCAGGTGTCGGCGGCGGGGGTGGCGTCCATGCTGCTGGGCGCGTCCATGGCGCTCATGCTCTGCGGGTCGGTGACCTTCATGCTGGGTTTCTTCCTCATGCCCTGTGTCATCGGTCTCGCCTGTGTGTTCCTCTTCGTCGGCTTCGTCAACAACCTCTCCGGGATCGGGAGGGCCATCCTCTGGCCCGCCGCCGCGTGCTCGTCCTCGCCGAAGGGGGCCTCCACATGTACGTGATTCGGCCGTTTAACTTCAGGTTCACATGCTTGGGGAAAAGAAAGGCTCGTCTTTTGTATGTTTAGGTTGGTCAATATTATGACTCAGTGTGAATTTTGGCGTAATTGGGATTGAAAACGAGAATTGGTGGGGTTTCCTGGCCCGATCGGGGTTAAATGCGCCAAATTGAGTGCCTTCGCATATTTCTGCCCAAGTTTAAAAGCATCGATTGTCTTTGGGCACCTTAAATTGTTCTGAATGCCGAAATTTACTTAGTATCTGGATGCAAGTAGTGATTTTCGGGTTGGCCTGTTATTAAGTTCAGGAGGACACCATATGCACGCTTAATTGTTTTCCAAACAATGTGAACAGCCTGCGGGAGTTAACTTGGCACGAAGATGCCCTACGTTTTAGAAGTTCTATTGCCTGAGCAATGAAATTAACTTAGTATTTAAGCGTTGGGCACCACCACCCCATCCCTCAAGAAATGGGAACGGGAAAAGGAATCGGTGTCTGTCGGTGCAAGCTGGTGCAAGTTCATTCCCCCTATGTTTTAGCTCTGTAGGTTAGGTCAAGACAGAAAATTGGGAACTGCTGGTTGATGAATTATGTTAATGGAAAAGAGGATAACTGTGTCACCGACCGTATGAAATTAAGGGGGGAAAGGACAGCGAACATATAAAGTCAAAAAGAGCATGTAACAGTGAAATGGGAATTTAGTTGCCTAGTTGCTTTAGTGCTTGTTTAGTAGGAGACCAGAAAAAACAAACTTGGTATCTTGGTTCATGTTGGTGGGAGACAGGTGGAGTTTCTTAGGAAAAAAGTTTGGAAGGGAGAAAATGTAAGGAGTGATGATTTTGCTGAAGAATAGCTTTCTTAGTCTCTTAGCTAAAAATGAAGGAAAGAAAGAGAGAGTAGACAACTAGAGCTTGAAGCTTGACCTAGCATATGCCTTTTAGCACTTCGCTATCACTCTTACATGCCAATAGGAATAGAAATTTTGAGAGAGATAATTAAATATTGCAATTAGGGGCTGCTTTTGAGGGAGCAATAGTTGTGAACCTGAACCTCAATTCCTCCACTAACCTCGATTTGTTCTAGAGAAGTTTTGGTTAGACATGAAAATCTATACTGTAATTTTTCTGTGATAAACGACGCTGATTGGTTTTAAGTACACCCTCAAGATCCGGTATTACATTCTAAACCCACTAACACAGTTCAGATGATCATATCAATGCAATTCCTTGTGTTTCTCAATTTTCATTGCTCGTAAATAATGCTATGCATATGTCATTATCATGCTGCCAAGACTTTTTGCCTATATTGCTTAACTATCCACGTAACAGTATAACATGACCTTTTGATTGTCCTCTTCTGGCAGGGCATATATTTTCCAAGCCTCCATTCATGCAGATGTGAAGTCGAATACGAAATAGGCTCCCCACAGTGGTGTATACTGTATAGAAGCAGACAGTTGGGCAGGGCTGTCGTTGCTGCGACCTATATTTTCCTTCCTGGACAACTTTTTACCATGTAACACTGCAACAAGTTTAAAAGGTTTTATAATACTATATCTAGGAGGATACTTCTTGACAGCAAACTTTGTACATACGGGAAGAATGTTCTGGTTTGATTATTGCGTGGGGCTTATAATTGTTTCAGAAATGGAGAGTCTGTTTCTTGGCAGAATTACTGGAAATCCCGTGTTTCTCAATAAGTTTGTATCTTCTTGTTGTTTCATTGGCATTGTCTCCCGATTGTGCTGTCTGGCGCTACCTTTGCTACTGTTTGAGAGGAATGAATAATTTTTGTTCAATAGAACTATACACTAGAAATTTTGAGCCTGATGCTGCGGATCATAAATGGAAAATGAGAAGGGGTGCTTTTTTGTCCATTTTCACAGTACTGTCTCTTTTTTTTTGTTTATATAAACATTGCCTCCTCCACTTGAACTTCAATCCTTGTCCAAGCGATCAAGCCTAACAGACCTTCGTGAAAGTGCTGCTGCTCCTGCACACCAAAAAGCTATGAGATTGCTGCAGATAACCGTCCATACTGGGATCGTTAAGTAGGCCCGACGTTAGCTCGTCCTCTGGAACTGGAAACGTAGGTGCCGTTCGGTTGAGTTGAAATAAGCTGATTTATGGTTAAAATTATACTATAGTTAATTAAAATTACACTGTAGCTGATGGTGACTTATTTGGTATAACTAAATTAAAAAATTAAAAATAGTAAAAACATGTTAGTTCATCACGGACAATACAAACGAATACGAAAAAAAAGAACCGACAAAAAAACTTAAAAGTTAAAAAGTTAAAAAAAAGATAAAATTTAAAAATAGTGAAAAATAAACTAGAAGTAAGAACGCCAAATTAAAACGAGTGGTGCAGAAGAGTACTAGAGTTCCGCAAGAAAACGGGTGCCTTGAGACCCCACGGGATGAAAAGTTAGGTGATCAGGTCGACAGTGGGGCCATGAAAGCTAGAGGACAGCAGCCTCAAGAAGCAAAGCCTCTGCGGGTGTATTCTAAGAGCATGCTTAGAGAGGTGTTTAGCAATAAAAAACTAGTTTTTCTTGCTAATATATATGGTGTTTATTTTGTAGTATGGATGCTAAAATAGGCATGAATGCTTAACAGTGTTTATTTGTATAACTATATCTAATTAATAGATAATATAACGTCTAAGCATCTATAAAAGAGATGCTTACATTAAAGGACATAATAATGTTTGATAACGTGGTTATATTATTCTTTTAAGAACTCATATATAAGCATCCTGCATTGAATATGGCCTAAAACCTAGCTCTATTTGCAAGCAACTACCAACATTAAAATCAAAGATCGTCGGTATAATATGCGCATCGGTTCTATGTTGTTTTGGCTTGATTCTTTTCAGCTTATGACCTCTTTTGAATAAATAAACTTCTCTACCGCTCTTTTAAAACAGCTTATCAAGATAAGTTTTTTTAAAACGACTTATCGACATTCGATTCATTCGTACAAATACTCGTACTAGAATCGAAAGACATCGCCTGAAAAAAAAACACCCATCACCGCCGGCAGCAATAAGCCCTGGCTATGGTCTGGAGTGACGAAACGCAAGGTAAAAGGAAATGGAGCCCTGGCTATGGGTCTGGAGCAAAGAAACGCAAGGTAAAAAGAAAGAGACGGCAGACGAGCACAAAACATAGAGGATTTGGTAGTCTGCAAAATGTCAATTGTCAAATATTTTCGAAGTTTCGCAGACAACAAGATAGAAAGGCCTTAACGCAAGTCAGGAATGCACCAACACGAATAGACCAGTAAAATTTTCTCCACATCCTACTTAAGATATCATAGCTAGTATATAAGTCAAGGAATATAGTAAATCCTAGAGTACAGATCCATATAGGGAGTCACAATTCCTCGCAACAAATCACATGAAGTGCTGAGAACAAAGCACCATAAAGCTTTCATCATTCAACACAAAAACCGCAACCAGATTGTTTCTGGAAAACATTCTCTGCGACTTCCATGAGGGAGAGCAATCTCTATGAAATCTTGGGGAAGGTTCTTAGCCGTAGTTCAGGCAGAACATGTCGTTCTGCAGGTAGAAGTTCCCTGGTCCCACTGGCATCAACTGGAACATCTACACCAACAGCAGGTTGCATTACCGAAGAGACCATCGAGCATGTCAACCAAAAACTTTCCAGTAAATTTAGGAAGACCTTAGCAATCAGATGCCAACAAATACATAACAGAAAAATTAAGGTAGTCTAGCCCCCTTAGGGATTCAGATAAATTATCTGAAAAAAACACAACATAAATGCCACAGCTCATAGAAAGACACCACACAGCTACCAGAAGCACAACCAACTGGGCATGCACATAGTAGTGCTGCAATGAAGGTTTAAAGCACAAACATGTGTGATATTTTCTTGCAAAAAACCATACAGACAACAGAGGTGATCCAGGAACATTTAATTAAAGTCTAGAATATTGCAGCGGAAATGCATAACTAGCAAATAGCAATGCTATGTATATGTCATTATCATGCTGCCAAGACTTTTTGCCTATATTGCTTAACTATCCACGTAACAGTATAACATGACCTTTTGATTGTCTTCTTCTGGCAGGGCATGTATTTTCCAAGCCTCCATTCATGCAGATGTGAAGTCGAATACGAAATACGCTCCCCACAGTGGTGTATAGAAGCAGATAGTTGGGCAGGGCTGTCGTTGTTGCGACCTATATTTTCCTTCCGGGACAACTTTTTACCATGTAACACCGCAACAAGTTTCAATGGTTTTATAATACTATATTATATCTTGACAGCAAACTTTGTACATACGGGAAGAATGTTCTGGTTTGATTACTGCGTGGGGCTTATAATTGTTTCAGAAATGGAGAGTCTCTGTTTCTTGGCAGAATTACTGGAAATCCCGTGTTTCTCAATAAGTTTGTATCTTGTTGTTTCATTGGCATTGTCTCTCCCGTTCCATTGTGCTGTCTGGCGCTACCTTCGCTACTGTTTGAGAGGAATGAATGATTTTTGTTCAGTAATCCTTGTCCAAGCGATCAAGCCTAACAAACCTTCGTGAAAGTGCCGCTTCTCCTGCACCGCCAAAAAGCTATGAGATTGCTACAGATAACCGTCCATACTGGCATTGTTAAATAAGCCTGACGTTAGCTTGTCCTCTGGAACTGGAAACGTTGGAGTTCCGCAAGAAAACGGGTGCCCTGAGAGTCTGAGACCCCACGAAATGTTAGGTGATCAAGTCAAAAGTAAGGCCATGAGAGCTAGAGGAGAGCAACCTCAGGAAGCAAAAGCCTCCGCGGGTGTATTGTAAGAGCGTGCTTAGAGAGGTGTTTAACAATAAAAAACTAATTTTTCTTGCCAATAGCTAGGGTGGTTATTTTGTAGCACCCATGCTTCAGTAGACATAGATGCTTAACAGTGCTTATATGCATATAACTATATCTAATTAATAGATAATATAACATTTAAATATCCATAAAAAGATACTTAGATTGGAAAGAATAATGATGTTTGATAACGTAGTTATATTATTCTTCCTGTTTAAACATTCACATATAAGCACCTTGTATTGTATATGGCCTAAATCTTAACTCTACCGGCAAACAACTACCAACATCAAAATCAAAGGCCGCCAGTATAATTTGCGCACTAGCTCTCTGTTGCTTTGGCCCTATTCTTTTCAACTTATAACTTCTCTTGAACAAATAAACGTGGTAAAAACTGCCATTTTAAAGCAACTTATCTTGATAACCTTTTCAAAACGATTTATCGGTATTCGTTTTGTTCATACAAATACTCACACTAGAACCATAAGCCATCAACCGAAAAAAACACTCTTTTATCACCGTCGGCAACAGTAAGCCTGGCTATGAGTCTGGAGCAAAGAAACGCAAGGCAAAAGGAAATGGAGATGGCAGACGAGTACAAAACATGAAATAAGTGGCTAGTTTGCCAGTATAAATCAGTATCAACCAGACATCATTGCATATTTGCATTCCCTGTGACATACCCTTTCCTTCTTGTCTTCATGCTCTACAGATTCAGTAAGGAATAGAGGATTTGGTAGTCTGCAAAATGTCAATATCAGATATTTTCTAAGTTCGCAGACACCAAGATAGAAAGGCATTAACGCAAGTCAGGAATGCACCAACACAAATAGACCAATAAAATTTTCTCCACAGCCTTCATAAGATAACAGAGCTAGTATATAAGACAAGGAAAATAGTAAGTCCTAGAGAACAGATCCATATAGGGAGTCACAATTCCTCGCAACAAATCACATGAAAGGCTGAGAACAAAGCACCATAAAGCTTTCATCATTCACCACAAAAACCACAACCAGATTGTTTCTGGAAAACATTCTCTGTGACTTCCATGAGGGAGAACAATCCCTATGAAATCTTGAAGAAGGTTCTTAGCCATAGTTCAGGCGGAACATGTCATTCTGCACGTAGAAGTTCCCTGGTCCAACTGGCATCAACTGGAACATCTACACCAACAGCAGGTTGCAATCAGCAAAGAGACCATCGAGCATGTCAACCAAAAACTTTCCAGTAAATTTAGGAAGACCTTAGCAATCAGATGCCAACAAATACATAACAGAAATTTTGAGGTAGTCTAGCCCCCTTAGGGATTCAGATAAATTATCTGAAAAAAATACAAACATAAATGCTACAGCTCATAGAAAGACACCACGCAGCTGCCAGAAGCACAAATCCAACTGGGCATGCACATAGTAGTGCTGCAATGAAGGTTTGAAGCACAAACATGTGTGATATTTTCTTGCAAAAAACCATATAGACAACAAAGGTGATCCAGGAACATTTAATTAAAATCTAGAATATTGCAGCGGAAATGCATAACTAGCAAATATCAAGGTTATTTGATTCACTGTGGATGAATGAAAGCCAACTGCATGAATTTGATCCAATCCATCTGATCAGAATATCTGTACCGGCCATTTTTGGTTAACAAGTAATAAGATATGACCTAAGTAAAGGTTGTACTGTATGGTAGTAAGTAGTAATTACCCTAATGAGTGAAAATATCAACAGGAAACAGTGCAGAGATCAACTTAGGAACTAAACTAACTAGAAAAAAATAGAGAAAAGTGGTGTACAACTCTACAAGATTCCATGATATGCAAGTCAGAAGAAAAAACATGAAACAAAGAAGTTTTGGTATTCCCAGACATATAGAACTGCCAAACAGATTGGTCCAGTTGAAAGTGAATCCACCTTGTCACCGAATATGCAGCATGCCATATTTGTGTTCACAAGCTTATGCTCAATGATGCACACGAGGAAATCAAGAATACAAGATGAGCCGATGCTAGTATAAAGTGCATATAAATGCAATATAAAAGGTTCAAGATGACAATTCAGAGTTAAGAACCTAAAAGTCAAACCAAGATCTGTGAAATTTGACACATCTACAATACCCTTAACTACAGCAGGAATACAACAACAACAAAGCCTTTTGTCCCAAACAAGTTAGGGTAGACTAGGAATAAAACCTTCTCAAGATCAAAGAGATGAGAGCCTTGAAACAAAACATACAATGCTAAAACCCTAAACCGTACAATCTGCTATCTGAGCCAAGAGCCTAAAACACTGCTCCTAACTTTTTTCTTATGATTCTGGTACGTGGATTGCTAACTTCTATGCGCTCCTATCCAAAGCTAATTCTTTAGATATATTCCAATCCCTTAAGTCTCTTTTAAATGCTTCCTCCCACGGCAGGAACCTATTACAAAAATGGAACACAACTCCTTACTACTGATACCTACTCCTATCTAATAGTGTATTACCCAGACAACACAATGAACACACAGAAAAAAAAAAACCAACTCCACATAAACCAATAACAACGAACCAGATTGAGTGACCAAGCACTACAGCATTACATAAATCTCAAATCCCTACAGCATAGAAAGATGTCACGGGCCAGCATAGATAACAAGAATAAACATAAACTAAGGTCAACACACATGCAGCGTGTCATCACAACGAGTAAGCAACATTTGCAGACCATATGTCCAATCCTAACATGTATAGAATCCTAGAGGCTATCTGAAAGCCAACACAAAGACTAGTACAGCATCTAATAATGACCAATAGTAAATCAAAAGAGCAGTACAGTCCCAGGACCTAACATTAGATCCTTAGCTCATCGGACCATAGATCGGCAACCATTCGATCTCCACTCTCCAGGGCAATAACCATTAACCAGAGCTCAAATCAAGCAAACCCACTAGTCAGCAAGTTATAATGCAGTCAAACTACTTAAAGAAGGCAAATCAGATAGCAATAACTAACAATTGTTAATCAAACCACTACAATCTAACGCACTCACAAAACATCCCTGATGGCGATATAAAAATCCATCACAGCAGCAGCAAGCCAGCAACAACAGTAACATGACGAATCACGACGACTTAACACCTTCCTAAAACATTCCAGGCTGGAGATCTAAGCGCAGCAACTGCAATTGGACACCCGATCGCAACAATAGATCCTAACACGCTTCTAGAACATTCCAGCACGGAGATCTAGCCCCGATCCAATCACCGCAAAATATTCCAGCAACCACGAATCAGATCAGGCCAAAGGATCGGTTCCCACCTGTGAGAACTTGATGTGGTGCTCCCCGCCGTCGGGCTGGAGGGAGCCGGAGACGAAGACGAGCATGCCGCCCGTCGGGCCGGACGGCTGGCAGTCGACGGTGGTGATGCGGTGGGTGCAGGTCGCGAAGGGGAGGGAGGTGAGCTTCCCGACGATGGCGGCGGAGCCCATGAACTTATCGCCCTCGAAGGTGAGCATGGAGCCCTCCTGGTACAGCCCCGCCAGCGCCGCCCGGTTGGTGTCGAACGTGCGGTAGTAGTGCTCCACGAACGCCTTCGCCACTCCGTCTGGGTCCATCTCCGCCGCCGCCGGTGAGCTTAGGGTTGTGGAGGGCTTGGGTTTGGTCCGGTCGCGTTTGGATCGGAAGGGTAGAGTTTTGCGTGGGAAGGACGCGACGTATTAAAGTGGGAGGCGGATGAAATTGGGATGGAAGGGTCTAGAAGGCGAGACCTTTTCTTTTCTTCTTTTTTTTTTTTTTTGCGAGACCCTGGAGAGTGACGGGCCAAGAGGATTGCTAGATTGGGCTAGTTAGGCTGCCATGTGGCCCACAACGAGGCCCATTGTCTGTCACCCAGCATGAAACGTGGCGTTGTGTAAGTGGTTGCAAGGGCAATCTCGCGGATCGGCACGCCGCGCTGGCAAAATCTGGAGCGTCGAATGGGTCACGAAAATTTGCCGCGGATCGCTCTCCATTTCGAATTTTTCGTGCCACAACGGGGCTACGGCGGCTTGCCGTCGGTGGCCTCACCACATACTCCCGCTCGATCTCCCCATCGCCACCATGAGCAGTGTTCATTCCGTCGACGGCGCCCACTACTTCGTCATGTTCAACTGGTGGCGCCACGGGCTAACGGTGACAGTACCTCGCGTCGACTCCATCCGCCGAGCTCAGGAGATGCTCCTCATATTCAAGCGCTTTGTCCAGCTCCGTTCTTGGAATGTCATCAACGCCAACCGCCTCCGCCTCCTGGCCTGGATAGACCACGTCCTCATCGTTGCTCTGCCGTGCCAGGGGAGTGAGGTCAACCGCATCGACGGCGAGGCTGAGGAGCAGGCAACCAGGCTTAGCAGCCGGATGCTCGGCTTCGTTGAGCTCGACGTCCACCCCACCCGTCCACGCTCGAGGCTGCGCAAGAGGCTCCGTCGGATCCGCACCCACCTGAACGGCTGAACCACTTCGCCAACCTTAGCCTTCGGGACACGTCTAAAGTGCTACACTGTCACCATGAAGCGATTGCGCTATCACCCTCGTTGTCTGATGAGGATATAATAATCCTTAAATTATTATGTCATTATATTATTTAAGTATATCCTTTATCAATTAGAGAGATGTTTCACAAGATGGTCGTAAATTCTTCCACGATCACTTCTTAGTCATAAGCTTTTCTATGACCACATAGTCGAAAGTCCTTCTACAATCACAGTCATAAGTTGCCCTGTGACTACCTTGTGGTTATGGACCTTCTTATGACTAGTCTATCTCCGACTGGCTTGTTTACGACGACTTACTATATCGTGGGTCCAATTAATAAGTCAGTTAGAACATACGTTTATTCTTAATAATTATGCACGACCTCTCTCTGACAACAACCACCGCACGACGAACGTGCCATTACATCTCTCTAGCAATAACTCCCGCGGGACGGTTACCACCCGAAGCGTTAAGCCGTCTTTTGGCATGGGATAATGGTCGTCGCTTCACCAACTATATAAAGGTTAATGTCAAAGAGAAGAGAGATCTGATCGGATCCAGTCCAAGCTAAACATAGTGCAAGGCATTTCATATCACTCTCTCAGTTGTAATCAATCCTCTGAGCAATAGCCACATAGGAAATAAGGTTGTTATTATTTCAGAGAAGGCCCGAATCTGTATAAAAATTTATGTGTCTCTTCTCTGCATGATTGTAGTCCAGGCCTTCAAGAGTTTCCCCCGAATCCAAGATAGTTAACCTAGGGAATAATAGCCGAATTCAAGAGCACCACCGATATCATCTGAGCTTTTCTACGTCCAGACAGTTAACCTAGGGAATAATAGCCGAATCAAAGAAGCATAAATAATTCAAAATGAATAATTTCTCATCATAGAAAAAGATGGTTTGTGACTGCCATACAAAGTGTAGCAGGTTTGGCTGACAGTGCTCCTTTTAGTCCAGCCCTTCTTTTCAGGAAACAACCATATCATGAGTTAAGTTTTGGTGTCCTTGTTTACTAAAAAAAATCTCGCTTCAATTTTTTCTAAGGCTACCAAGCAATCTTGTGCTTTGATGCCTTACAAGATTTTAAGATTGTACCATGGTAGCACTTATCACCCAGTATGCAAATGCAAATGAATATCGTAACTGAAATGAAACAAATGAAGCCAAAAAGATCACAGAAGGCAAGTTAATGCTGCACAGTACTGTATCCATTGAATTACAAAATTCTGGAACAAAAAATGAATGAATGCTTGAACAGGATGTAGCAAATCTGGCAACCATACACGATGCAGTATCGAAATCCAGTTGAGTTGGTGAGTATAAGAAGAGCTACTAGCAGAGAATTAGACCCTAGATGTCCCCAGCTTACGCTCGAAGAGGCGACGCAATAGGTAGACCTGCACAACACTGGCTGCAATAAGGGCAGCTGATTCGAAGAGTGCCTTGTGAACTGCCCTCCTGCTCATGTTCTCGTTTACTGCATCACAATAGGGAAGGAAAGCATTTGCACTTTTAGCAACAATTTACGTAAAGCTGGTAGTGTCAAATTGGCACTCGAAGATTAATAGCTGAAAAGTCATGGAAAATAGTAAGTACAAAGTCCTGACATGGCAGCAGCAATGGGTTCGTCAGGGCAAAAGACTATGCAGTGGAAGGACTCTGACAAAACATGAGGTTTACACCAAATATAACTTGGCATGTGCTCTCACGTTGCTAATTAGTGGAGTACATGATAGTTCTCAAAATTCAAAACCATCCATCCCTTCCCAAGTTGGTAATGGAAGTGAATCTAGCTGAAGATGGTTATGTTGGCACATTCGGCCTAAATGCTTAAATAACAGGCTGGAGCTCCAAGGCAGGGCAAATTGTTGGCAGTAAAGCAACAGGAAAGTCCCACATGGGCTACACCTCAGAAGTAGTATTTAGAGAAGAGAGAGTCTCTCTTTTGAATCTCTCTCTCTCTGTGAGAGAGAGTGGGCACCAGGAGAGCCTTACATATTACAACTCACTGGTATTTATGAGAGAGCATGACAGGAGCAGCTTACATATTGCTTGGCGGTCCGTTTGGGCCTCTAGCCAGTGCTGTTCGAACTGAATGTTGTAGAGGGCTTCATCCAACTTCGCAATTTGTTCAAACAAAGGACCAAAATGCTCTACAATTTTCCAGAAGAAAGGTATCAATGGCATGTTGCTTGTTAGACAAGTTAAAGGAAACTACAGAGTACAGAATCTCTTACCATCTTTGGCATGCTGGTCAAAATACGAAAAATGACCAACATGAACATCAAAGTCTACAGTTTCATGATAAGGGGACTTATTTGTGAAGCAGAAGCGATGGACACCTCTCTTCTGAACTATGAATTCGAATTTATCACTAGTCTTGTCACGAGAATCATGGATTTGATTGCCATTTGGATGTTTAACCTGCCATAAATCAAGATTGAATCAGCTTTGCAGTATGTGACTCATAATAAATAGCTTAAGTAGTACACAAATAACAAAATGCTGCTGGGATGTTCTCAAAAAGCTATATGTGCAGATTATTATTAAACATCAGAAATTAAATAAATAAAAGCAGGCATAGCTCAGCATGCATCAGCTGATTGATGCTGCTACAATCTACATCATGATGTAGACTAGAATCATTAAATATACATGGGCGTTAATATATGATATAACAGTAATTCATTTGTTGGACATCAATCCTTATTACAAAGTAAGACTAATAACCAACCAAACCCAATTGATTAAATGATTCCATCCATGAAAGAAGCGGTAGATTTCTACGGAAAACTTCTAAATACTAGACCTATTTAGCAAGAATACAATTACTCTATCTAAAAAAGAAAGGTCAAAATTAAGAAGCTAAAAGTATCATTTAGCAACCAACACATCGAAAATGTTGAACTGTCATAGCAATATTTTGCTGCCAATGCATAGAAATCCAAAGCACAGCATGATGCTACACGCTACACCAAGCAAGATGGAGCGACATGACTTCAGAGTTTTCAAGGGTTCATACAAACATCAAATCAAGAGCTGGAGTTTAAATACTTTGTATGGTCTCCTTGTTCTTTCTAATTTATGTTTGATATTTCCATTGTCAAACTACAAACATGAAGGTAGTTCGCCAGTTATTGTTCCTTACCAACAATGCAACCATGAACCAGCAATTTCAACACTATGTACAGTTGGGGTATGCACACATGCAGACAAGGAATGGGGAATGAAAAGAGAAAAAAGGTCATACCACAAGATCCACACCATCCTCGGTATAATGCCATGGGGTGTCAGCCTTGATGACAACAAAGGATACATGAACTGTATCCCCTTGATACTCAACATTGTAAGAGAAGCACTCTTCCCTATCAATCACAAAGCGAATAGCCACAGCAGGGCACAAGAAAGGCACAAGACATAGAACCAAGAAATACCCCAATCTCAATCTCCTCCCCTCCATCGTCCTACTGACAGAAACAAAAAAGCAATGAAATTAGACTCTGTCCAACTGGAATTCAAGCATTACCAAACTACTGCAACTATTGATGGCATTCAAGAAAGTTGGACTAAAGGTTTCAACTCAAAACACTGATGATCAAGGACATTAACGTGAAGGCGAACATACAGCAACTGCCTCCCAAAGTCACATGACTATGGTTCAAGATTATACTAGCTATTGTGGTATTCAAGACATGATCCACTATTCCACTCACTATGGTAATGCACCATGAACAAGTTTTTTGACTAAGTTTTTTTACTAAGCATCATGAACAAATTAACAAGTGGATCAGCATACCAGCTTCGGACAATTGTTTAATACACAGATAAGAGGTACAAGTAATTACATCACTGAAAAATACGAACTTGCGGTGATGGCTCACACACTAACTGCACCAAGCTGCAAATACACAGAAGTAGAACTTAGCCTAGGGTAAGAGTTAAAAGTAAAACCTCCCTTCAAAACTGTGGCACAAGGGCAATAGCCATGCAACGAACCAAGCATGCCCGCTAGATCTAGACGGCTTTCCAAAAAGATCGGCGCTCATTGCCCTTGTCCATCAATTGGGGCAGCGAATTGAGAAGCCAAGATGCAAAAGGCGCATCATAATTCAGGGACAGAATAACAACCAGAAAACGCGGAGCAGCCCGAGCCGTTCCAAGAGACACAAATCTTGCTAAAAAAACAGAGATATAGATAGAAAATTTTCCTTAGAAAAAAAAGAGAGATTTGATGATTTGCCCCACTTTTCATGTGAGTTTGATAAAATACTGCGATGTGTCACTTACATGCGGCCCTGGACGAGATATCACATGGTATTTTATCAAACTCACATGAAAGGTGGGGCATATCATCAAATATTTCAAAAAAGAAAAGCTAATTCGAGCTGTTCCGCACGACTGATTCATTGACAGGAGGAGGGAATCCAAACTAGTGATAACAAAATTGAAACGCGAATTGGGGGAGATGGATCGAGCTGACCTTTGGGCACGGTCCGGGAAACAAAAATCTTCTCCCGGAGTTTCTTGCGCGCAAGATCGGGAAATCGGAGGAGTTGGCTTCGTAGGAGGGATTTTGAGAGCATATTGTCGCTTTCCGTTGGTTTAACGCCTTGTTCATGTGGGCTTCGGCCGTTGCGCTACCCAAGCGTGAGGAGCACGTGAGGCTGTGGCACATGGGTCCCGCTTGCCTTGCCGGTGACAACGTGAATACGTGATGCACGAAATGTGTCCGGAATCGGGCCCCAATGCAAGCCCGGCCTGGTTAATATTTGGGCCAAATTGGGCCAGACAAATTGCTTTGCTAACGGTAAAATACTCCGCTTCGTGCGTTCAGCCATAGTCATCGGCGAACTTGAAGATCGTGTAAGTTGATATTGTGTCAAAAAGTGCCGTGATTGTGTGAGAGATTGGAAAAATAACAGACACTCATGTTAAAAAACTACTTGTACAAAAATCAGCTTGCTTCTACAAGCAAAATACCAGAAGCTCTTTAAAACAGGTACTTAAGACCAGAAGCCCTTTGAAACAGGGACTAAGATCGCCTAAGTTGATATTGTTATTGTACCACTTAACATGAAGTTCTGAAAAATCGTAATATTAATTGCAGCAAGAACGCTTAACTACATCAATCTGGTAAGAGTATATATATAACCTTTACGAAAACGAGATCGGCAGAGAAAAACGAGGTCTGGAAAGCATGCAGTCGCAAATGTACCATAAGACTCGTGTGGCTCCAAGACACAGCATAAACTATATAGAAACCAAACAACGTAGACTTCTGATCTTGCGAAGTTTCTAACACGGTCTGGTGATCGAAAAGATACGAAACTAGATTCAGAAAACCAGAGTACGATTGCACAGTGCTCAATGAGTTCCTCGTCAAAATCAGGACACTAAAAACGGAACCACAGCACAGACTCAAAATTTAGGTCATCCGCTGAGCAGCCTCCTTGGCGAGCAGCTTTTCCCTTGCCTTGGTCTTCGCCTGCGACTTGGAGCCCATGACACCTCCTCCCCACTTCTTCCTGATCTCGTCAAACTTGTCGTTGAAGTTAGCCTGGGGAATGCAAGCCGCAGCGTTAGTCAAGATGAACAACGGCACAGCATTTGAGATCAAGAATGAGGGATTTCGTGGTTTCTTACCTTGATAGCCTCCAAGATCTTGCTGAACTCAAGCTTGTCCTCGTTCTTGACAGTGGTCAGGCATAGAACGGATGCAGTCTTCTTGTGAACAATCTATGGATGATTATTTGCAAAGAATGAGACTTTGTTCCTACTAGCCTTTACACATTCAACAAGTAAAACAAAGAGCAATCAGGAAATATACCGATCCAAGGCGAGCTTTTCCTTTCACAATGCAGTAAGGGACCTCCATCTTCCTGCACAGGGCTGGAAGCCACACAACCAGCTCAATTGGATCAACATCATGGGCGATGACAACCAGCTGGGCCTTGCTCTGCGGGGAAACATTCAATTGTCACAACATTGTTGCCTGTTGCCATGAAAGCTACCTCTTGTTTAACGACTAATTAGGTGACACGAAGAGGTGAAAAAAAGCCTTTAGTACCTGCTCAATGAGGTATGTCACATGGTTAAGGCCATACTTCACAACTATTGGTTTCTTTGCCTCAACAGTTTTCCCCTCAGTCTCAGCCTGGGCCCTTTTCAAAAGCCTCTCCTTCTTGGCGGCCTTGTCCTCAGGGCGGTACTTGAGAAGCATCTTAAACAGGTTGGTGGCTGCAACCAAAGATTTACATCAGAGATTTTAGACAGCACAAGTTTCGAAGACTAAACAGATGACATATACAGAGCTATTCAAGGTTCATACAAAAAGTTTAGTGCTTTCACTTTTACAGTGGTATATGACGGCATACTTAAATCACTTAACTAAAGAAACAACCACCAACAAAGACAAAAAAAAAAAGCAGCAGCAGCAACCAAACAACCTACATACAAATGGCACGAAAGTAGAGAAGGCATAAATCCAAGTCCAAACATAACAACCATAGTCAATTAAAACAGAGCATGATCGTTTCTTCTATTGATGGCATCCCCAGGGAAAGAAGCTGAAGCCAGCCACACTATAGTTCTTAAGTAACTTCTATGAGCAAATAGCCACTCGTATATATTAACAACATGATACTGCAAGAAGGGTTAAACATTCCATAATCCATTCGTAAGTTGTGAACCCAAATCCTGCAAAACATTAGCAAAAAAAGTATAGGCAAACACTAAGGAAAGGCTCAAGAACTGCTTCCAATGCTAATCAAGAACAGATATTAAACACAGCCTACCATATATTGCCAAAATCATGTAAACCACAACGCCAAAGTCATCGTAAACTTTACAACGCATAGATCGACTCTATTCATTATCATTATTAACCTATTACGCAAAAGACATTTGTTAGGACAGGTTCCCTCAACTATTCCAGAGTTGCAACAAAAGAGCAGGTACATCTCCCAAACTCCTAACAATCTCAACCATTGTAATTTCCAAGAGCAGTGCCAACTCTATAAATCGAGAGGATGAATGAATCAATAAATCTGTACATGCCTAGGTTCTTATCGAGAGTGCGGGTGAACTGGTTGAGCGCCGGGGGCACCTTGAGGCGCTGCTTGAGGATGCGGCGCTGGCGCTGGATGCGCACGACCTTGGGCCACTTCACGAACCGGTGCAGGTCCTTCTTGGGCGGCAGCGCGCCGCCAATGCCGAACTGCTTCGGCCTCTTCTCGAACAGCGGGTTCGTCACCTTCTCCTGCACCCAGACCAACGCAACCACAATGACACACTCTCCAACCAAGAAAACCTAAAGATTTCAAAACAAGAACAGAGTGTAGAGTGCAGCACCGCCTTCTTCTTCGCCGGTACTGGCGCCCTGCCACCTCGCTTCGGGGCCTGCGATATTTGAGATTCAAACTCTTAGCACATTCCAAGATTCACACATGAATCCCATGCAAAGTCTACAAAGATAACCTATAACGCATCGACACTACAACCGCAAGAATCTAAAGCCAGCACTCCCAAGATACACGAGACTAGATTAAAAAAAACATCACCATAAAGACCACCAAAACTCCAGTTTTTTAACCGAAAGGAGATTGCAAAAGCGGCAATCAACCTACTAGTACTAAAGAGGAATCGGCGGCGAGAGCGCACCATTTCGCCGGTGGGGAGCCTGGGGTTCCGAACGGGAGACGGCGATGTGGAGGCGGCGGCGGCGGCGAGCGGAGTTTCGAAGCGGAGAAGTGCTTTATCGAGGAAGCGTGGGGGCGACGTGGACGCTTACTGAGCGTCGGATGCGGTGTGTGGGGAGGAGCTGGGTGGTCTCGGCCGTCCAGTGCCGGGATTAGGGTTTAGGAGGTGGCACTTGGGCCGCGACGGCAGAAAAGAGGCTGGGCCGCTTGCTCCAGTGGTTGTGTAATTTTTGTTCTAGCCCATTTGTTTGGTACCTTTCCGTAAACCCCTCGTCATTTGAGTATTACATATTTACCCTCCACTAGCGTTAAGGCGTGACGAAGAGCTGAAGAGCTCACATAGTTAAATCCCGTTGTTCGAACTCGCCTTCAACCTTTCTCATTTTTTTTATGCTATACTTGAGCTCATCATCTTACCCGACATTCTTGATTGTCCTAGGTCTCAAATCCTTCATAAGCCTAGCCTCGATCATCGTTATTGACCACAGCTGACTCCAAGCGATTTTGCACATCCAAAGACAAAGAAATCATTTTCAACCATAAGTTTTTCACAACTTAACTTGCATTAGTCAATACATAATCATACAACCTTAATATAGTGACCCAAGTCATCCTAACTTAATCCATGACTCAAATCCTAAAAACCTGTTTTTTTGGAAAGATCGGTAGTACCGCACTTAACATACCAGTACTACCGTATTGCGGTACTACTATTGCCTAAAGCGGTACTTTTGTACCCTGTAAATCCGAACTGGATCTCTCTGGAAAAAACGTTCCGTTGCTCAGACCGAAACTACCGATTGAGCAGAATTACCGCGGTCACAACGTTGATACTACCGCTCAACGGTATTACCATATAAATACCTATGGTATTTCCGATTTTCCTGATACTTTCAGAAAACAGACTAAATCAAATGTAATCTTTGCAAAACTAATTGACCACTCTACAAATATTACAATGATTTATTACAACATTATCGTGAATCTTCACATGGTCCTTCAGTCTTACTTAGTCGACTGGGGTTCGAGCCCTTATCAACTAAAAGTCAGAAGGAAAATCATGGGACGTCTCCCCTGGTCCCCTTCGTAATAGTGTAGGTTCTTCCATTTCTTATTCTGTTTCTAAAAAACTTACACTGCATATTGTGTCAGAAATACTGAATTGAGAGCTTCACCATTTTTTTAGTTAGACTTATTGCATAACTGTGCTCAGTTTCAAAAGGACTAGTGTACTTGTATCCTTTTGGGTAGCCATCATAGATTTCGACGTCAGTGCATCTAAAATTGCAAAGTCTGCAAAGAGTAGAACCCGCACAATTCGAGTCTTGCAATGCTACAATCTGCAATTGCTGTATCAATTTGCATTTTTTAAATCTTCTTGATTGATTTTTTTTCCCTTCAAGTATCTTCGGCTTGCTACCAGGCTGAGTCATTAAGTCTCTAGCTACACTTTTCCCCTCCAAAACATGCTCCTCAAAAGTTCAATCCAGTTTACATACCACAACATCTTGCTGCTAGATTTTATTTACTGGGTGTTTCGACGAGCTCTTGCCTTCAGCTTTTCAGATGAAGTTGGAGCTAGCAATAACAAGGCGGCTCCAACTTTTGACTCAAGAGGAGTCAAGAGAAGTTGGAGCCCAACTCATTCTTTAAGTTGACGCTCTCTTGTTGGTGTTTCAAATGCTCCAAAAGTTAACGTTGGACTACTTAGCCAATGAATTACGGCAATATTTTATCAAGATTTCCACATCTGCGAAACATTCCTATTTTTTTGGCCCTCCTGGACTCTTTCATAACATTTCAAAAATGCTGTGTGGTTACAAGAGGCTGGCATTCTGCAGAGCAATTTCTTCCTACCATTACAAGCTGTTGACACCAGTTAATAGCCGGATCCGGGGGCTGTCCCTTGGGTGCGCGTGAGGCCCAGAGCTTGAGGTGATCACTGAAGAGCCGGATGGTAGCATTGGTTCCTCGTTTCCGAAGGTCTTCCGATGATTGTGTCTCTTCCAGGCTATCCAGAGCGATAGAAGAAGAATGGTGTTTGTTCTTCCAGTATCAAGTGAGGTGAGGGAGAGAGCCGACTAGGGCATCGCATCTTTGTTCGAGATTTCCTTGGCACACAATGTTCCTATTTGTTCATGGAGTCACACAATGTTAATACTTATTTGGATACATAGTATTTTTTGGAGTTTTTGAAGAATACTATGGTTTCTTGAATATACTATAGTATCGAAAACTTTGAGGCATTCAGGTGAAATAAAAACTGCGGTTTTATATTTCACTAGGAAGGTGCTCGTGCGTTGCAACGGTCTTCCCAAAAAAGGTAATAGATATAATCAAACGTGAGGTTGCGTATTTATCCCATGCCTTATGCTACATGAAAGTTTTTCTCAATAGGATGTTTTGTAAAATTCAAGACAATTTACCTTGTACTAAGTGATTTAGTAAAAAAATTTGGAACTAACGCTTCTTTTAGATTTTCTAATTTCTGCAACAGTATTTGAACTATTTCTTATGGCACTACTATGTTCAAAGCAAACTTTAGAATTTTTCACTGAAAAAACAGTTGACATGCCTGATCTATACTATTCGTGGGTTACATCTCATTCTCATGCGAGGGTGAAGGGAAGGAAGTGGTGAACGTACTACTCCCCTTTTACATTAAAAGATAGTATCCCTACTGCCATGGTATTTTTGGAGTTTCAAAAAACCTACCCCTACTTCTCTTTTTTTCTAAACCGATACTGGGGACTTCCACGCTCCTCTCCTGTTCTGCATCTGACGTTGAGATGGTGTAAAAAGAAAAGACATTTTGTGCGTCATCCAGTATGTGATAGACATACATGATGCAGTTCAACCTGAATAATGGACTTGCCTAGATGGCACTTAGTCACCCATATGTAAGATCGGGATAATGGACTTGCCTAGATATAGGTATCATGTATTTCAGTATGTAGTACATGTAAAAGCTTATTACAATAAAAAAAATGTTGAAGAATGAAGATTGGTTTCTGTAGATGCGTCTAGCTTCTTTATTTTTTCCTACTAATGGGTAGTTAGTCTAACAGCTATTGTTTAAAACGAAATACTGCAAATGCCAAACACGTCATGGTTTTTCTCAAAACTGTAAAATACAGTAGTATTTCATGCCTGGTGCTTTAAAAACGTTTTCAAATACTATTGTTTTCCTTGGAGACAAATCTAACGACTCTAGCTTCTCCATGTGGAGCCAGAGATTTGACAAACTGGCCTGTGATGCATGTAGTAAAGGCTGTAAAGACTGTTTCTCAAGATGGCAAATATATATGCTTTCTTGTCTTGTCTGTGAATGTTCAAAGAATACCAACTATGTTTTTCTAATCATGTCGACATGGTAACTGTAACTGGGTTCAACTGATTGGTTGCAAGTTCAAACTATAGTAAAAACCAAGATCAACCAGTTTTATTTTATTATTTTTATTATTATTATTATTATTATTATTATTATTATTATTATTATTATTATTATTATTATTGGAGAATAATCAGCTAACACTAAGCAGTGACTTTTCCCCCCTTAAGATCAATAAACTGTTCATCTCAGGCTTTGCTGTTCTTCAGGATTCTGAAGGAATCAAAGAAAACGGAATCCAGCTCATTGGTCAGCATCCTGAATCAAAGGAGGCTGCTCGTTAACTGGCTCTGGAGTTACAATTCTTCTTCAAAACGCCCCTTGCAAGCCTCAAATGCTGGTTAAGATGATAGCCCAGATGCTGCCTCAGTGGATGCTGAATACTAGGAGGCCTTCTGCCAATCCAACCTTAACCATTGCGAGACCAAGTAATTCTTTGTATCACTTCCACTGCGAAATAGGGTGTGGCATGGGCTATTAGCACCAGGAGGTATGCGCGGCAATGCTATAGTTTTGTCTTGAATCAAATTTTCTGTGCATATTTAAGAGTTCTATTCAACCTAATGTGTTAATTAGTATTGGCCATTTTTTATTGTTGAGATATATCAATCATTATAGATGGCAAATCATCCTTTTATTCGATCAATCGATATTAATACTAGCAATTGTGAAAGCTCATCAGCTGTTCGATACTGCAGTCTTACTGTACACTTTGTTCAGTTCTCCTAGCGAGGCTATCTATTTGGTAATTTCAAGTCTTGAAATCTGGTTGAGGAACAAGGTACGGTTGTGCTGTTTGTTGAGTGGTTCCCATGGAACAACTGTGGTTGGTTGTTATATATATTCTCAATTACATAATCTAGCTCAACACTTCACAAGTGTGCTACTCAGTCGCAATATGGGACCAAGGACATGGTCATCTGGCGGTGGACCTCCGATGGCCAGTACACATTAAAATCAACTTACCTCGCCTTATGCCAAGATACAGTGCTTCTACCTTGCGCCAAGTAGCTGTGGAAAAGCTCAGCATCCCTAAAAGCCAAAATGTTCACCTGGTTAGATCTCAAACAAAGGGTTTGGACGCTTGGGAGGCTTCGAAAACACAACATTCAAGCGCCTGTAGCTTGTCTTTCATGCGACCAAGAGACCGAGACGATTAGCCACCTGCTCGTTGGCTGTCCAGTGGCTAAACATATTTGGTTTCCTACCAATTCTCGGATCCAACCTTCTTGTGATTGTTGGTTAGCTATCGGGACGATGGCGCCCAAGGTTCTTCGCAAAGTTGTTGATTCCCTTGTCGTCCTCATTGTTTGGATGATTTAGAAAGAAAGGAACATGCTTCGGCATGAACAGGGCAGATTAAACATTCACGAGTGCGTTCTCTAGATTAAGTAGGGATTCTTCGCTTGGTTCTCGACTGACAATTCAAAGTTGAGAATTCTTAGCGATAGGCTAGGTTCTTTCCAAAACTAGCTCGGGTCACCTTCCAGTCGTTTTTTCTCTTTGTAACGTTTGGTTCCTAATTCGGCCTTTAGGCCACCTTTGTACCGCTTTTTTAACTCTCCTCAATGAAAGAAATGTAAATCTCCTGTGTTTTCGAGGGAAAAAACCACTATACTTGAGGAATGCTTACAGTAATTACCATAAACAACACATAAGCTATTGTGTATCTATAACTCTTGTATCAACGGTTACTTACAACTTAAGAGAGGAGCACACATCAACACCAAAAATTTGCCCAACATACAGGATAATTTGAGAACTATGAGCTCAACAAAAAAATCGAGCTCAAGAACTCATGAACCACTTAGACGCACTAACCACTTGTTGCCATCCAAATTATTTGCACACAGGTTAATTAAGTACTTTATCAGTAGTACAAACACAGAGCTCTATGAGCAAGAACAGCCCACGGCATCCAACCTACGACCGGCCGACGAGGACTGGGCGGCCGGGGACGAGCAACCGGTAGGCGGAGTTTCCCCTGACGAGGCCGCACCTCGCCGCCGCTGTCTCGCCGGCCGCCTTCTCCTCCTCGATCTGCTCCAGCACCCTGACGAACGCCTCGGCGTCGCACGGCAGCTCGAGCGGCCCCACGGCCGCGTACCCGAACGCCTCCTCGGCCTCCTCCAGCAGCGCCCGGAAGAGCGGGTGGTTCAGGCACTCCGTCCGGACGACGAACCGCTGCCTCCCCGCGCCGACATACACCGAGAAGCACCCCTCCGCCGGCTTCTTATTCGCCGCCGGCCCGCGGCCGCAGGTCGTCCGGCACCGGCCCAGCGTCTTCTTGATCAGTCCCTTCCTACCTCTCTCCATTGTCAACCTCTTCTGAACCATGCACACGGTAACACGTATAAGTACAAAACTTTGCTTGCTAGCTAGCTAGTTATGGTGTATGAACAAATGGTCATAGTCCCATTGGTGAGATCAAGATTAGTGTACATGTGGAGTGTAAGGATTAGTCAATAATGGGAAGGTGAGACGGAGAGGGATCGGTGATTTATAGTGGGGTGGGGGGCTTGGGAGGCCATTTTTTTTAGATTGGGAGCAGATGAGAGAGATACTAAAGTTTTCAAGCACAATGATTACATATATAGAATTAAGTAGGCTGTTTGTATCGATTAGTAGGAATTGTAGGAGTGCATACATATATTACTACCATTAGGGTACGATTTGGCAGCATCGGAAGGTTAACTGAAGAAAGAGTAGCAGCTACCGTGCAAGGGTGACATCATGGTCGACTTGGAGGAACCAATGTCGTCATGGCAATAATGCACTAGATTTAGCTACAAATACTCTCTGACTTGTGTGCATGATTGTAGTTAGTTTAGAGGTGTCAAAACTCCCCAACCACAAGGGTTGTTTAGCTTACCAACATTCTTCTTTTTTCCCCCTCCGTAATGCAATGCTCCAAATCGTCGGTTTTCATGGAGATTTGCTTTATGGACTCGGCTTGCGTGTCTACAACACTCAAGAATTTGACACCTGGACCTAAGAATGTACGAGTCAAATGTTATTAGTCGAGAATATTTGTGTAGATTTAAGAGAGCTATATGTGTATGTAGCGAGCTGGTTTCTTGAATCCAGTTGAACTTTGAATTGCCAATGCTAAGAGTTTTCAGGGAATCAAATCTCCTTTGAACACGTCATTTGACATGAGAAAGACCTCATGTCGTATCTTGTGTTTGCTTCCCTTATATCCTTTCTCTGTCAAACTGCGTTTCCACTTTCACTAAAACACTCCATTTGAGCTTGACAAACACCTATCATGTCGGTAGGATCCAAGAGAGAAGGACAGGGCAACGATTCTGATAAAACTCTATTTCCGGCAATCAGTTACAGACATCTGTACCTATTCCTTCGTGTCACATGCAAATTGGGTAACTCCTTTTTTGGTACAAGTAGAAGAAGCAACCTTTCCATGATTTATGATAGTGCTCTAAATGGCCTACAGCTTAAGCTTCATGTTGTGTTTTTTTTACTTATGACTAAAATTGCATTGTACCGGTTGTTAGTTTTGTAGGATCGGACAAACAACTAGGGGGGGGGGTAAATAGTGCCTTTCAAATTCTCTCTCAAGTATTCACTTATCCTTTTTCTCCAATAGCTACAGAATTATAAACATTAGGGTTGAAATCCTACTTGAAAACCGGAGCAACAGAGCGAACACAGTAGGAAAAACACTGTGGTGGAAAACTAACAATATGGTCGTAAACTCGACAATGTGGTCGAGAGCTGACAACGTGTTCATAAACTCGACTACCAGACATAAGTACAACATGGTCGGAAATCGACTACCGAATGGACATCGCCGTAGTCGAGAACTGACAGTACGTTGGAAATCCGTATAGTCGGAAGTTCAACGTGGTCGAAAATCGACTACCGAGCAAGAATCACTGTAGTCGATAAACACTAAGACCAAAACCAATGTGATCTAAAATGGATGTAGTCGAAACCAATGTGGTTATAAACAATATGGTCGGATGCCAATGAATGGTTGAACAACCAACAAGGTCGTAACCAGTCAACAACCAAAGTGATCAACGTGGTCATAACCAACGTGGTCGTAAGCCAACGAGTGGTCAAACAACCAACATAATCGGAACCAGTCAGTAACCGAAGTGATCAACGTGATCGTAAACCAACAAGTTGTCGAACAACCAGCGTGGTTGAAGGCCAACGAGTGATCTGATTCAGTTCAGCCTGTGAGATCGAGCAACTATGAGTGGTCAAGAATCTCACGTGGTCAGAAAAACAGAAAGCGATTGAAAAGACTGAATTTGGTCGAAACTTGATGCGATGCAGTCTGGAATTTGACCATGGTCAAAACCAACGTGGTCATAAAACCAATCGACGTTCCAGACCGAGATTTCACCAACTGCTTCAGTTCAGCTTCAAAACAAGAGCAGAAGAACGCGAAGTGCTCGGAAGACTGAACATGGTCGAAAACGACGCGATGCAATCTGAAACTTGACTGTGGTCAAAACCAACGTAGTCGTAAAGCCGATTGATGTTTCAGACAAAGCAACGCCGACTATTTTTAGTTCAGACTCCAAAACGAAAACTGACGGAACTTTCGATACAAAGATCCAAGCGATGTGAAACTTTAAAGAGATCACCTTTTGAGTATTGTGAACCTATTCCAATAAACTATCATTAAAATCATAGCCAAAGATGAGACCTTTTTCAGTTTGTTGGGAGGTTACATCAAAACCGAGTCAAAATCAAAATCAGTGAGTATAGCTAGCTCGTGGGTGGATGATGACCAGGATGAGTTTAGATGTATTCCCACATGTCACAGTAAGTTAGAACACCAACAAAATTAACTCAAAAACCATTGGATCAAGAAATCACACTTTGAGACCAAATCAAGAGCAAAACAACCAAATCAAGAAAGATCCAAAGAAGTATGCAAAGATTGATGTATTGCTCACTTGAGAAGGTTGAGTTTGCAGCCACTCCACCTAGGAGAACAAAGAGCACACCATGTGCTCCACTCTTAAAACCCTAACCCTAAACAAAAAGGCACATGAGAGATGGTTAACCCTACATATCTCCATTCCTTCCTCTTTTATAGATGAGCAACCAGCCACCTACTCAAAATGGATCCTATTCACTATTACAATAGGAAAAATCTGTTAACCCCACACACATGGGTTTTACTCATTCAAGTCCACTTATGCATGCTTTTCAAAGCGTATATTATGCATAAGTATGCATCCGCTAAATCCTTAGCCTTGATCCGCCTTGATCAAACCAGTTCTATCTTGACCTAACCCACTCTTCAACGCATCGCTCATGCGCCGCGATTTTGATCTAAGATGATTTTCGATATTTTGGTCAAAGTACAAAAAATATCCCTTGTTGACCCGATCATCACCTTCCTTTACAAGCAATCACCATACTTGCCACGTATAGGTATACCATTAGTTTGTCACGTGCTGCCAAGTCTCTCCCATCCCGGTTCCATCGAACCATGGCTCACTTGGCTCGTGCAAGTCACCTAGTGTCGTCCCGCTGTTCGAACTCACCTTCAACATTCATGCCTTTCTCGTGCCATGCTTGAGCTCACCATCTCACCCAGTATCCTTGATCATTCTGGGCCTCAACTCCTCCATGAGTCTAGCCCCGATCACCACTGTTGACCACAGTTGACTTCAAACGATCCTGCACATCCAAAGATAAAAATTCATTTCCAGACATAAGTTCTTCACAATTTGACCTACATCAGCCAATACATGCATCATGCAACCTTAACCAAATGTCTCAGGTCAACCTACATAAATCCATGACTCAAATCCCAAAACCTCAATTTTCGCCCAACCAATCCTGATAGAGAGCAATTTTTGCAAAGTCAATTGACCACTCCACAAACATTGTAATGGTTCATCACAATCTTAATCTGGACCAACTCACATGGTCCATCAAGTTTTTTCTAAGAAAAAATAAAGAAAAATAGATAAAGGGGGGACCCGTTATATTGTCACGAGCAATGTAAAGGAATAAGGGGGAAAACGAAAAGGCAAAAAAGGAAAAAAAGCCCCCCAAAACCAAAATAAGTCGAAATTAGAAACCGACGTGTCCCAAGTGGCTTCTGACTTAAATAAACTGAAAGCCAAAATAAATCAGAAGCTAAAGCCTTTTGGAGCGGGACCATAAGTCTAAATTGGACCAGACCTACAATATTGACTCTACACATGGGTAGATCCAACACCAACATTGTTGTGTACAAACACACTCGTGCCATTGTTGGGCCTTTTGGGAATTTCATTGAATTTGTGGTCAAAGAAAATGAAGAAAAGGGAAAATCTTCAGTGGGGCCCATTTGTAAGAGATGGAGGGACGAGATAAGGGCAATGTGAGCCGAAGTCTCAAGTGATCTCCTATTTGCTCACTCTCTCATCTCCCCTTGTGCAAGTCGTGCGGCACCCGTTCGGCCTCGCTGTTTTCCTCATCTCCTATCGCCATTTCTCCTTTAAACCAAGTGATGGAGAGCCAGTGGAGGAGTAGTTTAGAGAGCTCACTACGATATCCAAAAGGTAGCAGTGGTGATTTGTGTCTTCATCACTGATTCGGAGTACTCGACGGCTTAGCTTCAGCTACCCTGTCGGTCCTTGGTGATCTTGATCTCTGCTACCGAGACCCGAGCTCTGAGCTATGATCTTGCTTGATCTTGCTAGCTGTGTGGCTTTCCCTCTGATTTCTAGGGAAGTGCGGCGTCTGGTTGTATGATTTGTGTGCTTGGCGAGCTCATGAACTCTTTACTGGCTTTGTGCGACGTCAACCTGCATCTTTGGCTTCTTGATTTGGTAAGTACTGAATTAAGAAGTTAGGCATTGTATCTCTGTTAACCTCTCTGATGATATTCGAGCATACGGCGGTGATTAGTTTTCTGGGACATCGTCCTTGAGACGAGCTTTGCTCTGTTGGCCTTCTCGATGGCTTGGATTGCCATCGCACAACGAGCTTTACTTTACATTCTTAATTTCTATTGTGCATTAGTTTGTTGTGCTAGTTTGATATCAGTTTATATCTCTGAAATTTGTGAGAAATACTAGCACTAGGAGGACTGTTGCTTGGTAAAATGTGGGCTTTGTAATAGCTTGATGAGGAAACTTGTCAAAGTCTGAGATCACTGTGACTATCTAGAAGTATTATGCTAGTTGTGATTTGTTGATTGCTAGTTACATACTTTTGTCAAAATCTGTGATCATCGAGACTGTCTCTACTTAGTATTGTTTACTACTATACCTATTTTCATTATTGCCAAAAACTACTAATACTGTAGTAGCATATCTCTGTCATCTATAATCTGATTATAGTATGGGCTGGTCACTATCATTACTCTAAGGTAACTTGTTAAATTAACAAACTAGTAGAATAAAGAAGAGTTAATCACATGGTAGATAATTTGTTGACAA
This sequence comes from Dendrocalamus latiflorus, assembly GCA_017311315.1. Classification (NCBI taxonomy): domain Eukaryota; kingdom Viridiplantae; phylum Streptophyta; class Magnoliopsida; order Poales; family Poaceae; genus Dendrocalamus; species Dendrocalamus latiflorus. The sequence continues at coordinate 23,676,042 of CM029673.1, forward strand.
GAGTTGAGAAGGCCAAGATTAAATCTTGAGCAACTCCTTAGCTGAGAGCTAAATAATACATTAAAATATGTGCATTATGCAGATTACAAATGCTCATTTTCTTCAGTTCAACATGCTGTCATGGTTCTGGTAAAATGACTTGAATTCAATATCCGTGTTGAGAGATAATTGCATAGTATTCATGTCATTTCATGTCTTTGGATATATGCTTTAATATTTATGCTCAAATTTGGAATTAATCTAGGCAATTTGGCAAAACCGCTTAATTTCCAATAGCCATATCAAGTACCATGCATTAATCCACTCATAAGGGCCTCTTTGGAATATAGAAATTTAAAAATGCAAGAATAGAAAAAACGTAGGATTAGGCTCGGTTCTTTTGGGTTTATGGCTTATGGTTTTTGGTTTATACTACAGTAACTAACTTTGCAAATGGTGTGGCTGTTTACTATATTGGTCAAAATCACACATGAGCTGTGGTTTATGGTTTTTGGGTTGTTCGTGCGAAACATTACAGAGTAACAGAAACTTACATGTGGTTTTTGTCGATATAAATGAAGTCGGTACAGTATGTACTACAATTAACTAATAGACCTTATCTTGAAAAGATACTCTATTTAAAAGCTAGTTACTGCAGAAAAGCAAAAAAACAGCATTTAGAAAGCTGAAAAGAACAAGGCCAAAACCACATGAAGGAAAGAGGCGTTTGGATGTCTTACAAGAAAAATGCAGAAATTTTGAAATCAGATGTTACTTGATTAGAGAGAGAGTAGAGAGAGAATGCATTAGACTTCTCAAAGGAAAAGATAAAATGAGGTTTGAGCTTATGTTTATATTCCTATGGAACTAGGGGTATAGAAATGCATCCTATAGGAATTTGGAAACTGCATCCCTATGTTTCAAACAACCTTTATAGGAAAAATGTCATAAAGATTGAAATCCTTCAAAATTCCTTTGAAAATACTTCAATCCAAATAGCCCTAAACTTAGGCTCAGTTTGAAATACGTGATTTTTTTTCCAGTTCTTACGAAAATTGAACTATTTCCTATTAACATTCTACGAAATTCTCGTGATATTCCTGCTTTTCGAAAAGGGCCTATGTTGAGGAAGCGTACTCATCTTTTGCCGAACTAACGTGAGAACACTGATAACCATCACTGCAAATTACCACATTCATACATTCATCAGCTCAATGAACACCATGGCAACACAAGGACTAGCTACCTCCAATTACACGACGCAGAGGCCGCCTAACATGACAAGCAGAATCTAAGATTAATCTTGGCAAGAAGGCTTAAAATCTCATGTCTTGACAAGCTTCTTCTGAAACCGACCGGTTCAAGGCCGAGAAGTCGCCCCTTGGGAAGGCGGGAATCGGTAGAACGGGGGAGGCGCCGACGACTCCGGCGCCGGCTGGTACAGCGGGAACGGCAAGACCGGCGGCCGCAGGAACGGCACCAGCCAGTCTGGCACGGGGAACGGCCATGGGAACGACACCGTCCCGGTGCGGCCCTGCGCGGGGAACGGGAACCGGAACGGCGGCCAGAAGAGCGGTAAGAACGGCCAGAAGAAGAGGGACGAGCCGAACGCACCGCCATTGGCGCCGCCGCCGTGGCAGAGGGTGCCATCCTGCTTAGCGGGGCGGAAGTTGAGCGCGTTGAGGTTGAGGAAGCAGGCGTTGGTGGCGCGGGAGCGGAGCGCGATGTGCTGCGTGGAGCCCCGGAGGCCCGGGACATTGCAGGCGGCGAAGGAGCTCCGGACGAGCGTGGCGCGGCACGCCGACCGGAGCTCGTGGCCCTCCCGGCAGTCGAAGCCGTCGACGGAGGGCACGTCCAGCTTGTACACACCGTTTTGGTCGGTGGTGCGCTCCGCCTCCAGTGAGAGCTCCTCGGTCATGGTGGAGTTCACCTTGAAGCTACACTGGATCAGCACCCTGGCTCCTGCACAGCATCAGCAATTCAGCATATGGCCATTAGTGGTGGATTCAGCATCTGAGCTCTTGGCAAAGATGGAAACAGTAGAATCTGGATAACTGGTAAGTTACTAAGTCCAGATTTCAATGCAGAAGCAATGGTGAAAGGCTGAAAGCCATGGAAGCTATTGTGCTCGTGAAAGCGAAGCTCTAGTTTCAGTAGCAATGTAGCTAGAATGCCTGAGTGAGAGAGCAGGGAATGGATTTCATTTCAGAGTGAGGCAATGGCAGGTCTAGATTGCAGTGCGTGGCATGATGAGATTCAGGCACTTGCTGCTCAAGATAACTGAAGAGAAACTGTTTTGAACAATAGCATTTGCCATTACGCAGAAACAACTCTGAATTAGAACTCGAGTTTCTCTAGCACATTTTTCAGACAATTAAAATTTTTTTACTTGCACGCCAAATGAAGTAGGCACTGGGCAATAATACATTTATGCAGTTGAAGCCACTTGGGAATTCGACAGTTCGTCGGTTCGTTTGAAACACATGTATGCCAAGCTCTAAGTGGGCCTAAGAAAACTTCAGTTAGGGAGACAAGCATGAGTCAAAGCTAAACTATAATTACAATTTTGGGAGAAACAAAATGGACCAAACCAACTATAGATCCAGAACAAGCCACAGCCACATTTATGTATGTATGTCAACTATGTTTGTCTTCATTAGCTTCATAGCAAATTAATGTCAAAAAAAAGTCTGCCTCGTCATTTCATATCAAATATAACCTTCTGGTGGCAATGTTCATACTTGAGACTACAGAGTACTTTAACTCCGGAACAGCTTGTCATACTTGCTTGTAAGTTTTCAGTACATCTCTAGAAACTAAACAAAAAGAATGGGCGTACAAGCAATTAGTCCATCTAAGACATCTGACATGCAGCACTGTAGATCGAGCAAGATATTCACACATCTTGGAAATCTATTACAAAGAGCAGCAAAGAACAATTCGATGTAAAAAATACTTCTTTCTCAAGCACATTTCATTTCAGAGCGAATTAGCCTTGCACTGCAACGCAGAACGAGATCAAAATCGATGGTAATGCTGAACTATTGGTCGCATGTCTATTCACCTTTCAGGAAGAAGCTATGCTTGGAGAAGGTATTGTTGGAGCAGGCATCACAGTAGACAGAACCGACCACAGTGATGTTGTTGGACAGGAACTTGGCCTCACTGCCACTGAACACCAGCACCAGTGCCAAGAACACAGCAGTGGGGGCTTTCAAGCTCGCCATTGTGGCTGTGGGATCAGCTTAGCTGGTAGCTTGGAAGGAAGGGGAGCAATGGAGATCAGATTGGAGAGAGAGGGATGTGGAGGTGAGGAGAGGAGAGGAGAGGAGAGGAGAGGAAGCCTACATGCAACAGAACAAATGCATGTGAATCGGCTTGGACTGGGGTGGAGACATGGAGAAGCTGGTCAAGCACTAGCCGCTGATGTGTGGTCTCCTCTTTCCCCTTTTCCCCTTTTCTTTTTTACTCAGTGAAAATTGATAGATAGATAGACCGGAACAATTTCGTTTTGTGGCCCCTTGTGCCTTTTATTTGCAAATATAGCTCCCTTAGCATTTTATTTGTAAATTTGCCCCCCTAGCGTGGATAAATGGACGCCCGAAATCTGACACATGTCACCCCGAGTGCAGAAGCACGGCGCGGACCGTGGCTAGGCTCCGAGCGCGAAAGCACATGACCGGCCGTGCGTCCACCGAGCTTCCGCGCCACCGGAGCGCAGCAAGTTGATCCCATTTCCCGCGCCACCCGAGCGGCAGAAGCTGCATGTGCGGTTTGGGGCCTGTTTGATATGGCTGCGACTTATGGTTTTTAGTTGAAAATTTTGAATTTTGGCTATTTGCGACAGAGATTATGAAAAGAGATGCTCTCTTGTGATTTTAGTTGATACATATAATAGGCTTTTAATGTGTACTACAATTAACTTGTAGATCCCGTCTTAAAAAAATACTCCGTTTAAAAGTTAGGTACTATAACAAAAGTCAAAAGCCGTTTTTAAAAGCCATAAAGATCAGGCCCTTGATTTGCTCGGTGATGGCAATGCTAGCGACCTAATATGATGAAGTACGTACTTAATTAGTGAACTAGTGATGTACTGGTACATACTTCATTACGAGCATTCCTTCCTGGTCTTGTACATGGCGGTATTGCACGGGCAGCTTCCGCGCTCCGATGGCACGGGAAACGGGGGCGACTTGCTGCGCTCCCACCGGCCATATGCTCCCATGCTCAAAGCCCAGCCGCGGTCGGCGCCGTGCTTTCGTGCTCTGCGGCGCGGCGAGTGCCAGATATCGCACGTTCATTCATCCAAGCTCAGTAGGAGGGCTAAATCCACAAATAAAATACCAAGAGGGTCATATTTGCAAATGAAAGGTACAAGGGGGCCACAAAACGAAATAATTCGATGGACCGTGCATGTGATTGGGTTTCTGGGGCCTCGTAGGATTCTCCAATATGCAATCATAGAATCACCATGCTTCAATGCAAGATCACTGGAGTGCAATCTTGTCTGTGATTGATGGTCCAATATTTTAGTGCTTGGAGAGGGAAAATGTAACTAGGGTATGACGTGCTTATCAAACATAAGTCGGTTTTTGACCTTCCAGATCAAATATAACAAGCCAGACGTACATTTGTGTCACTGGTTCACATGAGTATATTCACTCACACCTGAATACCTGATGAAGGCATGGACACAGAAGAAGGTGTGCAAGTGTCACCAAAAACCGTGAACAGGTCGTAGGGGAAGTGTGCCGATGGGCTGAATGGGCTTCTGGTCAGGCCTGCGGATTCTCGATGGGCCGCGAATTCACACGGAGCAGTGCGTACGCACGCAGCTGCTGAGCCGCGGCGTCGGGCCCCGCGCGCTCGTGGAGGTGGCAAAGGAAAACCAACGTACGAGATCAAAGGATGCAGGAGGCGGGAGGACAATAGCGCAAAGTTGTTAGTACCGTTCTGGTACCAACCGGTATACATCGTATCATCACTTAAATCGGTACAAAATAACCTTACTTATCAATATCGATACCAGTCGATACCGACCAATACCAGCTATACCAATTTTGATATCTGTTAATACTATCTATACCAGCGGAATTGATAATACTATCTATTAAACTATATGCTATATTTGATATTACTCCTATGTATTTCAAATAATATTACAAGTAATATTTGATATGCATATAATTAAACAAATATATATATATATATACTCGTATTATTATATTAAATTTGAAACGACATGTCGGTATTAATCGGTACTGAAACATACAATTTTAGAAACATACAATTTTAAAAACCAAATCAGGATAAGCATGGATATGATATTGACAAGTATGCATTAGGGTCGTGCTCCCGTGCGTGCAGGCGGGCGGCGGGTGGGGAAGAGGTTGATTGGACCGGTGCCCGGTGCCGCGCGACGCGGGTGGGGGAGGGAGCCGATCGAGCAGGTGCCGGACGTTCGGTCGGTTCGGGGGAACCAGCGCGCGCGGACGTACGGTGCTTGGGCAGTTGGGCGCACGGCCACACCTCGCAGCTCGCCCTCGACACGTCTGACACTGAACGGGATCGAGAGTTCCATGTCAACTGGATCCCAATTAGTCCCTGTTTTTCAGGCTTCGTCTTTTGGTGACCGATCGAAAGAACCTGCGATGCTTTAGTTCGTCTTACGATCTTCCGGCTGGCGTAATTGCGCTGCACAAGCAAGGACATATTTTTGTGACTGCAACTGTACACGTACTGAAACGGGATACAATCAATGCGTGCATGCTTCTTTTTATCGCCCAGACTAGATTGCGTAATACAAACTTAAGTTAAAAACACACGAATGCAACGTCACAAACAAAGAAGCTGGCAGTACTACGTACGTACGTATTTCTGTTGGCGGCCGGTTTGCCACTAGTAATTAATTTGCATCAACCAAGCAAAGCAAGCGATTGAGTCTGCATGCATGCGAGCGTTGTCCCCGGTTCAGCCGTGGTCAAACGGTCTTGATGTCCCGCTTGCGTGGCGTCCCGATCTCCTGCTCCATCTTGTGCAGCTCGGCCAGCACCGGCAGCACGGCCACCGCGTGGGCATCCTCCGCCTGCGTCACGGGCGCCACCACCACGGTGTCGGTCGTCGTCGGCAGGACCACGGCCGACTTGGGCTTCCGGTAGCAGAAGTTGAGCGCCATCTGGACGCAGCCGAAGAAGAAGCCGCCCACGTTGGGGAGCTGCATGCAGAAGCAGATCAACATCCACGGTTGCAGGAGTCATGTAACATCGGTCGTTGGAATCATGGGTTAATGAAGAGATTGATGTTTTACCGTGACGTAGAGGTCCTTGGTGAAGAGGCCGTAGAAGAACCAGGCGACGGCGCTCAGGGTGAGGAAGAAGGACAGGGAGAAGGGCATGAACTCCGCGCTCTTCGTCTTGATCACGACAAACTGCATATATACGCACGTATTGAAGCAATGTACGTACTATTTAGACTCCATGCATGCAGGATATATTCATCACATCGATGGGTAGTGTGTGTGTATATCTTGCTTACTATGACGCTCATGGGAGCGACGAAGACGGCCATGGAGAAGGCGAGGCAGATGCTGCCGAGCACCTTGATCCGGTGGGGCTCCGCGACGAGCATGACGCTGACGACGACGACGAGTGAGAAGGCGGCCACGTTGAGCACGAAGAAGGAAGCGAGGGTCCTCAGCCTCGCGGTCCTGGGTGCGTAGATGAGGTAGAGGAGGATGTAGGCGGCCTCGACGACGCAGCCGAAGGCGTTGATGGTGAGCAGCGGGCTGGAGTTGGTCTTGACGAGCGCGTACAGGATCCACAGCATGCAGCTGAAGAGCGCCACCACGTACGGCACCGAGCTGAACCCCTCCGTCGACTTCTTCCGGTACACGCGCAGGAACGTCGGCCTGCACACATGCATTCTCGTCAGAAAACAAACGAAATCCATGCTCGCAACAGCTTCAGATCGACGATTTGTCGTTGCGGTGTAATGAACACCGGGAACATGCAAAGAATATGGCACTTTCGTTGGTGCGAGGAACACCAGGAAGGATATGATGTTTCCTGTAGAAAAGGAAAGGGAAATGACACTGTGTGTCAGTAAGATTGATGTGACCAATAATCTTTTGGAAATATGTCGTGTCGCCATGCATATACATGGTGAGCATGCATGTGACAGCATGCATGCATGCTGAGTTACCCACCTACGATGCCAAAAGCAGAGGCCCATGGGTGAGCCATGGAGAAGAGAGGAGGAATGGAGGATCAGATATCTGTTCTTCTCCTTCCCAAAGAAGAGTAGAGGCCAAATTTAACACCTAAATATGCTAATATAACTCCCTGCTTGACTTGTTAAATGAGTACTACTACAGCCAATGCTTGTGTGCTTTGGCATTGGGGAAGGAGTCATGTATATATAGTGGCCATATATCCTCCTCTTAACAGATAAGGTAAGTGGCCCTCTAGGGCATATTGGCCGGAGATACAGAGATACTACTTGCGAAGGCATTTTTTCTAATCTAAACAGTCCGAACTAAAAGTTTGATCTATCAGTAATCTCGATCTCCATTCAATTCAGAACGTGTACATGTCTGTACACAGGCGTGACGAGAGTATAAGATCAATCATCTAATCAAGTCCCCACTTTGCTATGGAAATGATCGCAAATAAGTTGTCTTGTTGTTCCCGCATTTTTCAAGTTAACTGCATCTTAGGACTCAAGTTTGTCAGATATATCAGCATTTGGACATTGCCGACCGGGTCCCAAAACCATTGGAAGAAAAAGGGCTTATTAGTAGTAACTACTACTCCAGAGACATGCATGTGATAGAATTGAAAATACGCACATGTGTACACATCTAGCCGACTGACAGTGCTTATTGATAGATTAATTACTTTGAGGTACAGATCGAGAGCCAGTGTATCTTAAGCAGCTAAGAGCCTAAAAATCCTAAGCATTTATAGCAGCTAATTATTCATGGAAAAATCTGCAGAAGAACAAGCCAGGACCGAACCATCACACCGCATGATGCAGACTTCGATCGACTAGATAGCAACTAATGCTGGTGTTGTTGAACCTCTCTGTCCGTCCATCAATATTGCATCACTTGTGCATCCATTCACCAACGAGATACGGTAATCTCACTGATAAAGTGATAAGAGCAAGTATAATAAGAGACTGTTAGTAGGCTGTATGCTGAGATGGAGGAGAGAGAAGAGAGGTTGGCTGTAAGTTTACGCCAGCTGAAGCATAAGAACCAAGAAACTTTGTGGGAGAAAAAGGTGAGTTATACAGTCTTCAGCTAGCTGTAAATTACTATATAAATGGACTGATAAGTGAGCTGTAAGTGTCCATACAGCCAGTTGAAAGCTGTATTATTAGCCTCGCTCTAAGAAAGATGCGTGCACGAACGCATGCATGCAGCTGTAGCTAGCTTAGTGGTGCATGCATCGATCGATCATGCATTCATGCATGCGCCGAACCAGAAACCTGCGGTGAACGGCGAAGTGGCCGGTGCTGTCAGGATTAGGCATTTTCCCTTTCGGTAACCCATCTTTATGCTGACCTGACCCATCATCACAAGTTCACAAGCTAGCCAGCACTCATGCAGGTGTGTGTGGATTGGATGTATGACTCACCCCACACACACACACTGACACAAACAAGTTGCATAGGTGCATGGCCAAAGTTATTACCAGCCTCGGTAAGTTACACATCGCCATCGATCGATCTCGCACTCTCTTTTATATCTCGCGTTTAATCTTCTTCCACTGCTACGAAAAGAGTCATCACATATGATTCCAAACTATCATTACAAGTGATTTTCTGTACCGTCTGAATTTATGCGTTAGTGATAATCGAAGGTTATCACAGATAGTTTGCGAGCCGTCTGTGATAAATACAACACAGATGGTTTGTAGCTAGAACCATCTATGAAGAACACTATCATAGACGGTTCGAACAAAAAACCGCCTATGATGCTCACACGTCAAAGACGGTTGGTATATAGAATCATCTGTGATACTTTCCCATTACAGACAGTTGGTAGATAAAACCGTCTATAATGTGCGAGTATCACAGACAGTTTTTGATTCGAGCCGTCTGTGATAGTCTTTCATAAATGATTTATACTATAAAACTGTCTGTGATAGTTTATTCTATACCTAAAGTTTTTTTGTTTTTTGGTTAGCCTCAAGAAATATTAGCTATACCCTTTGAAAACAAGCAAATACACTAGCAAACACAAAGCACATTCTATTTCTATTAAGATTAGAATCCACCATTTCAGCATAACACAAGAGGACACTTACAATTTTATAAATATAAGCTTCACGGTTACAAGTTCATAAAGTGCTTAACACCACGAGAAATTTCAGGCTAATGTAAGCTAGACGTACACATACTTCATTAAACTACAATCTAAAATAAATGGAGCTAAAAAAGTTTCAAGTAGCAGAAATAAAAGGACAACGAACACTATTTTCAGTTTCTATGCCAAAATCAACAAAAATGACACATTTTTAGGATGTAATAAGCAGAAGCCCCCTGCCGATGACGGCGACTTGGAATAGTACAAATGTACCATTGCTTTCTTCTGTTCCATCTTGCTTCAAGTGAATATTCAGCTGCCCTTACCGAACTCCTTCCCACTCTTGCCACGCACAAACGAGTTGGAGTAATACTGGAGGTATTAGTTCTTGGAGTAGAGAGAGGGGATTAATAAGAGACGAGAGGTAGGGAGGAGACCGGTGCCTGTCGTTTGATGTGGAAAGAATGAACGGGTGAGATCAGGGTTCTGAGGGAGATGCCGCGGATCGGTGACATGGCGGGGAATTATCACAGACAGTTTAGATTACAAACCATCTGTGATAGAGACATCACAAGCGGTTTTTAATAAAAACTATTTATGGTAATGGCCAGATGGTAGGTCACAATTCAAAGACAATATATCGGGGACAAAGATAGCCGATTTTCGGAATCTTAGAGGGCGACTAGCGCAAGCTGGTCATTTTTTGGATAGAGCTTGTTTTTAGCACGACTATAAGAACGTTGAAAACGGACACCGTATGCAAAAGTTATGCCTGTTTTACTAAAGGTGTCTTGGAACGGAATTCTACTCAGACTCATGTGAGAGATTATGAAAATTTGAAGATTGCGAGGCGGGAAAATATCACAGATGGCTTTTAATATAAATTGTCTGTGAATTATTACAGACAGTTTAAATAAAAAAACATTTGTCATAGGCAATATCACAGACGGTTCTTCATCTGTGATACTTCACAGATAGTTTTCACCATGAATCGTCTGTGATATTTCTCTTTACATACGATTTGTACTAAAATGGTCTGTGATTATACTTAATACTGACGATTTTAGTTAATCATCTGTGATAAAACGTTTAGTATGACTTATTTTATAGTAAAGTTCTTCCTTTTGCTACTTTACAGCTGCATTGCATTGCTCGATCTCGATCAAGGCGCGATGGAGAGGCAGTTTTCTGTAGTATACGCAGCAACGGGGGCTTTTCTGCCTACTGGCACTAGATAGGCGACGAAATGGAAATGTTTCGGTGCTTGTTTCACTGGCATCGACAGTACTTCGACCACGACTATGACTGATCCAGCTGCCGGTGAATAATGCAGCTGCCAAACTGTGCTTTGTCCGAGACTGGAGAAAAAAAAGATGACGATGACACAAAGTGCCTGCAATGCCTGCATCCATGGCTCCATGCATTATTGTCGAAGTGGAGTCATGTAGGGCTGATGCCGCGGAGAGGGTAAATTATTTCTGATTTTTTTTCTCTTTTAACAGATACGTATATGTTAATATGTTATAGTATGTTATTTTCTATACATGCATGTATACATCTTCCATTTCTTGGACACTCTATCTTCGTATTCAATGTGTGTCGCTTCTGACAAATTTGTCCATGTTAGGCCATGTGGATAGTCGTAAATAAAGAGATGATGAATAATTGATATTTGGTTTACTTTGGATTTTGCGTTCGTGAAAGACTTGGTCGTTTGCAGTGGAAGACTTTGCCTTTGAGTGGTTTTGCGCAGTTGCGAGTGATTTCAGACCACAGACTTTAGACTACGACCACGGCACTTCGAACACTCTTACGAGCACAGCAACTTTCGACTACGGCAGACTTCAACCACAGCATGAACATGACTACGACAGACTTCGACTACGGCTGGCTTCGACTATGGCAGTTTTCGACCACGTCCAGCTTTCGACCACGGCAATCTTCGATCACGTCTGGCTTACGACCACGACAACTTTTGACTATATCTAGCTTTGACCACGGCAATACGACTTCGACCTTACGATCACGGCAACTTTCGACCATGTCTGGCTTCTACCACAGCAGTACGACTTTCACCTTTCGACCATGGCAGGTGTTCGTAGCTACAATATTCGAGGGCTTTGCGGTCGGTGGTTTTTGCGGACTGTTTTCATGGTTATAGCTACAGTACTCGATAGTCGTAGACTTTACCGGTCATTCTCCATAGTCGAAGGTTTTTCTGGTCGATAGTCAAGGGCTTTGCCATCAGTGGTCGTAGGTTTTGCGGACTACTTTTATGGTCGTAGATTTGGCAGTCTTGTCAATACTCGTAAACTTCACAGTCTGTTGTTCTGTTTTCGGTAGTCGGAGGCTTAGTGATCAGTTGCCGTAGGCTTCACGGTCGGTACTCGTAGACTTCATGGTCGATACGAGTGCTTCACTCTTATGATCATTGAGTACGTCAAGTACTCATGTTGGGCCAGTGGTTGACTGGTCGGTGTGTGGTGGTCGTTGATGAATGGTCTTTGCTGCAGTACCAGGTGGGTACTTGAGGATTAAGGTACTCGTAGTCGGAGGACTCAGTACTCGATAAAAGTGATCTCACGATCACGGTAAGCGATTGGGTGTTGGAATGTTGTCTGTACTCATAGGTGTCGAGTACGTGTTGCGGCTGTGATTTCTGATCGATACTCGATAGTCAGTATTGTTTTCGAGTACTTGTGGATTACGAGTACTCTGAGTTAGCAGTCATATTGGTTGGTCTGAAGGTTGTTCCAGTTAGTGATAGTCGTAAACGATCTGGAAGATGATCGTAGATGGGTTGGTTCTTGTTTGGGGATAGACAAGGGTGTGTTTTGCTAATGTGTGTTGATTATGGACAAGTTAAGGAGAACTTGTACCGAGAGATGGTTTCTTTGGTTTTGCATATGCAGGTGGGCATGAAGGCGGCCATGGTCGGTGACAAGGAGGACCGGGACTAGAAGGGGGTAATCTGAGGTGTAGGCGGTCAGGATGTCATGCAAGGTAGTCGAGCTCATGCTGGAGCACGTGGAGGTCAAAAGTGGATGCTGCGTGGAGGTGTGGAGACGGTTACGGTCGATGATGAGGAGGACCGGGACTAAGGGGGGTAATCTGAGGTCCAGGCGGTCGAGATGTCACGCGAGGTGATCGGGCTCACGCGAGAGCACGTGTTGATAGTGCGCGATGGAGATATAGGTGGGGATATCCTGAAGGCTTCGTCGCATGTGAAGTATAGAGTCGTGGATGGAGTCCATGACTTGTATGAGGTGGTTAAAATTCGTGTTAGGAAGGGTTTCGGATCCCTTAATTTGAGGAAGAGATAGATTTCGTGTCCAGGTGGATAGGGACATGGTTTGAGGTGTTCGAGTTGAACACGCTTTGTGCGTTGGCCTATAAAAGCAGGGGATGTTGTAGCTTAGTGCATGAGGTTTTAGGGCTTTCATGGAGAAGATTTTTAGGGATGCTATGAGGGCGCTTTGTGACCAAGAACTTGATGATAAAACAATAGATCAGATCCTTTCCAGAAAAAGATCTCCAACGATAACCAGAGCATCGCTCCTTTTCCCCTATTTTTCATGCTTTGAGTTTTCTTCGGCTCGTACTCGTTCGGTCGGTGGTCAAATGGCTGGGGACTTCAGGTGGAAAGAGGTTACAACTACGTGTGTCTTTGTCATACCGAGTGATCGGAACAAGCAGGTGATCGATCCGAGCAATTGGGAGTGAGCAGTCGGAAACAAGCGATCGTAAGCGAGCGGTCATAAGCAAGCGGTCAGAGCGAGCGTTCGCGACGAGTGGTCGTAACAAGCAGTCGGGCGATAGAGGCTCTTCGAGCACGTACGAGCAAGCAGCTGCGGTCGTTACTTTCATTCGGTGATATAGATTGATTTTCTTTTGTTCCTCTGCGCTGTGTTTTGATTTCATGTGGTAAAAGCGAAGACAATCATTTACCCCTTCTCTGATTGTGCCATACGATCCTACAATTTAAAACTTAATCTAAAAGAAGACAGAATTAACAAATTTTCATCAATAAAACTAACATGGAAAAGTTGGAAACCCCCATGTATGATAACTTGCATGCACAAGTCTCTGCTTGAAAGTTGGTTCTGCTCGAAACATATAAGAAATTAACTTGTGCCATGAGAAAAGACATTCTTACTGATCATCCATAGGATCGATTTTCTCGAACTTGTTCAGCTATTGTATTAGTTTCATTTGTGCTACCATGGATATGTTCGGTGTTTACGTGGACCACAGACCGGCATATGCCACAGTATGACGAGCAATGAAGGAGTCACCTATACCTAGGCCTGATAAGGGACCCGCTTTGCATTGTGTAGTAATAATATTGTGAATCAGTGATGAATTTTGTTATCTCGTCTTTGATTAAGTCGTGGATATCATGTGGGTAAAGCTGGTCATCCTCTGCAGCGTTAAATCAAATTATTCAAATATATTGTGCTTTTGGTTAATGGAGTTGTGTCAAAAGGGTGATTCCAAAATCAAGGCATAAGGAATGTTGATAGTTAAAATTGTGGTAATTTAAAAGTGAGATAACTTGTTGATATGCAACCCCTTTAACAAAATCTTCTTTATAAACTTGTTTTGATTTTAAGTTAAATGTTTACAAATAAAAGCCTATGAGTACTAGTGATGATAGGTTCAAGACAAACCCTCCTCGATAGATATTTTCCTTGAAACTCTTTGTTGCATTATTAAATGTTACCGCCATGGCTTGTTGAGAATGAATGTACTCATTCTTGTATATTTTGGTTCAGATAATGAACAATATAAAGAGGACATGCTAGCAGATGACAAGTACTACGATAGTGAATCACCTAAGAACATTCCAGTGATATATGCCCAATTTTCTCATAGAAGAAAGGGGGAAGCGAAAGGTTAGACCAATCTGCTACAAAAGAGGCGGTTTTTCTCCCTTCACCTTGTCATTTCTCCTTTGGCGTTTCAAGTTTCAACAAACACAGACGAAGACTCGAACCAATCTCTTATTTGACACACATTTATTGATCGGTTGCTTATAATTTGCTCAGGGCTTGTTTGAATGAGCAAGAATTAGACTTAGGGTCTGTTTTTTCAGCTTCTAAAAGCTATTTTTTAGCTTTTCTACAATAATTAGCTTTTAAACGGATTATCTTTTCAAGATAGTATCTCCTAGTTAATTGTAGTACATATTATGCTGACTTTATTTATATCAGTAAAAACTGCACGTGAGTTTCTGTTACTCTGTAATTTTTCACACGAACAGTCTAAAAACCACAAGGCATAACTAAAAGTCATAAGTTTCAGCAAAAAAAATAGACCCCCAGTTCCTTCGGACTGACAGGAATTTTAGTTTAATTTCCCTGGCATGATCCCATCTATCCAAATAAGGCCTCAACGAGTTGAACTCATCGAATGAGCTGGGTCAGTGCACTTTCACGCGTAGGACTTCAAAGAAGAGCGATAGGTTAACAACATTTTCAGCGTACGTAGTTCACCTCACGCCATGCATGCAGGTACTTGGGTAGAACAAGGGCTTGATCGAGACAATATGATCTTAATTGTAAGCAAACGCAGCAATTAATAAAACTAATGGCGACAAGCACCTATCGTTGTTTACAGCAGGGGCGTAGCAGGGAGGGTCTGGGCCTCGGGCCAAGTCCATAGATAGCTCAGAAGATTACATTTTAGCCTGTTAGCTATAGTATAATATAGTGAGAAATTTTTGTCTAGACCTCGGGCCATTGCCTCGACGGTCCAAAGCCCAGTTCTGCCACTAGTTTACAGAACAATACAATGATTGGTGAACCCACTCGTTTCAGGTTTAGCTTCTAGCTTTTAAGTCATTATTCTTTTATTTCGTATTTTTTTTGGCTTTTTGGCTTTTCTTTTTTTCCCGTATTCCTTCGCATAATCTGTAATGGGTTAATATGTTTTTTATTTTTAATTATTTTTTAAATTTAATTATACTAAATAAATCACCGGCAGGTATAGTAAAAAATAAACCAGCAACAACAAAAAAAATGTATAAACCATTACTAAACTGAGCACCACTGTACTCTATAGTATCAATCACCTAACTAAACTAAAACTAGTACTGCTATCTTGAGGAAAGCGTCGTGTGCCATGTAGAAATGTTTTATTAGCAGTACTTAACCCTTGCTGTTTTACTTGGTTTCTTGTATGATATTGATTTTTTTTAATTTGAAGCGTGCTATTTTTTTTTGTGACAGCCTCATCACCGATTTCTAGTTGTTTGAGTCACTACCATGTGGACCCAGCAGTGGAGCCAAGGCCCAGCGACTCAGGGTTGCTGCTCAGGTTCACTGACGAGCACGCTTAACACCTCAGTGATTCCAAAAAGAACTATCAGTGATTTCTAGACCAGCCAGCTATCAGCCCAGGCTCCCAAGGGCCTAGCTGTTGCAACTTACCGGTCAATGATTTTCAACATGTATTTTTTTGGGCTCTTCAGTGAGCGTAGCCGTATGCGTACCGTATTTGTAAAAATGGCATTCTACCATCCGGTGGACGGACGGCAGCACCGGCGAGGCAACATGTGGCGAGACCGACGGCGACAGGTGCCTGCCGCCCCATCAGCAGACGGCAGACAGCTTGCCACCCGGTTGGGGACGGTAAATATACCAAATGAGCTCAAAAAATACAAAAATTTATGTACAACCTCCCGACACAACGTACCTCACAGTGTAATTTTTAGATAATTTTATCCATTGTGAATGTTGCATAAAATTCATAAAATTTTGATCATTTGATATACTTAAAAACTCAAACAAATACTAAGCGAAAAAAATTAGACCAGATAATTAAACCAGCTAATTAGCCAACTTAATCACCTACTGCCTAGTGAGGAGACGGCAGGTGATTAAGCGAACTGATTAACCGGCTTAATTACCTACCTTAATTTTTTATTCAATGATTGTTTGAATTTTTAAATGTATCAAATAATCCCAAAAAATTATTGAAATTTATGTATAGCCTTCTAACAAACGTACTTGATAGTATTTTTGGGTAATTTTATCCATTGTGAATATTGCTCAAAATTCATATAATTTTGATATTTATATGAGTTTTTACAAATAGCAAATGAGCTTCAAAAATTACCAAATTTTATGTGAAGCCTTCTGACATTAGTCATAGTTATTTTGTATTTTTTTTGGGAATTTTATGTAGTCCGAATTTATCACGTTTGTTTGGGTTAATTACGATTAAATTATCACAAATTGACATGATAAATTCTGAGTACATAAAATTCGCAAAATAATATACAATTAGGTCGACTATGTTGGGAGACTTCACATAAAATTTTATAATTTTTGACCTCGTTTGCTATATGTAACAATTTTTACAAATATTGAAATCTTACGAATTGTTTAGCAATATTTAGAAGGGATAAAATTGTAAAAAATACACAATAAAGTATGTTATGTCAGGAATCTGGGCATAAATATTCATAATTTTTTGACTTCATTTGCTATATTTAAAATTCAAATAATTATGATGTAAAATCACAAATTTAGGTAGTGATTAAGCTAGCTAATTAGCCAGCTTAATCACCTGATGTCCTGTGGGCAGCCGACAAGCACCTGCCATCTAGAGGGCGGGCCGCAGACACCTGCCGTTTGCTCACAGGGCGGCAGGTGCTACGTGTCGCCTCGCCGGCGCTGCCACCCACCCCACCTGACGGCAGAAGTGTCATTTTTGTAAATACGTTATGCATACGGTTAATTTTGGAAATACTGTATGTAATAGTACCAAATCCGGTTTTGTCTCACGGTAGCACCACCACCAAACCTATACCATCAGTCCGTCACGGTGTATGTGATGATCCGTCGACGCTAAGTGGGTCCTCTGGTGTAGTCGTAAAATTTCTGCGTTCTACATTGACTCTAAGCTAACTTAAATATGAATATGACCTCGGCTGTTTGATCGTATGATCAAAGTCCGAGATAATTACCCTAATTGTTTTTAGAATAAAATAGAAGAGATGGATATCCTTTGTTGGCCAATGGTGGTTGATCTCGAGCGTTGATATGCAGAGATCGGGTGTGAGATGTGATTGTGATGTGCTACACACTTTGCTATTACTTACATCCGTATGCATGTGGTGGAGGTGGACTAGGGATGGTAATCGGGCGCGGCGGGTATGGGTAATGCTCGCTCATATCTGTACCCGCGACCACGATTTACACCCGCGGGTATACCCGCAAAGGATGACAGGTGAAAAACCTCGTCCATACCCATCGCCCACGGGTACCCATCGCCCGTGGACATACCCTTTTACCCGCAAACTGAGAGTCACCATCTGAGAGTTGAACTAATGACAGATACATATAAGCAATAGTTGTTGCTAGAAAATATAATAGCTATCAAAAATGTTTATACCAATCAATAGCAATTAAAGATATGCAAAATTTTATAACAATCAATAGTCATTAGAGATATTGCTATGACTGCGTCACCTGTCAATCTATATCATGGGTAAACGGGCGAGGCGGGTATGGGTGGAGCTTACCCATACCCGTTCCCGTTTACCCGATGGGTAGAGTGTTTTCCCCATTTTCATATCTGTGGGTAAAGAAAATATCTCATACCCGACTCCATTAGAGTATTTACCCACGAGTATATGGGTAAATAGATACAATAGCCATCTCTATTGTGGACTGGTGGGGGTAGAGATCGGAGGGTGGGGAAGCCTGTGGAGGATTGTATTTGCTGCGTTTTTCATTCAAAATAAGTAATAATAATTTTTAGAAGACGATATAAGTAATTTAAAAAATAATGGAGAGATATATATAAGATAAAAATAAGAGAAATAGAGTGTACGTACACCTGTCATTCTTACCATTCCAGGAGATGTATGGAATACTTGAAGCGATGCAAGCTAGAAACCTCGAGCCTGCCCTCAGTTGGGCTGCCAAGAACCATGATCAACTGTTGCAGAATGGGTCAATGCTTGAGTTGAAGCTTCATCAGCTTCAGTTCGTCGAGATACTCACTAAAGGAAGTAGAGACGAGGCTTTAAAGTATGCAAGGGCCCACTTGGTTCCAGTACCACTCTGTCTTTGTATGCCCAGTGCTCAGAGAGCAGTCAAGTGATGAGAACCCTCCCATGCTGATGCCTTGCGGCCATGTTGTATCGAAGCAATCGGTAATGAAGCTATCAAAGAGCAGCTCCAGACCTTTCAAGTGCCCATATTGCCCCTCGGAGGCTGCTGCTTCACAGTGCAATCAGCTCCACATTTATCTGGCCATGGCACAAGTTACCACTATTGGCTTAGCTTCTTAATTCATGTGGTTAGTTTATCAAATACCTAAAAGACTCTTGAAGGGAATCAGAAAAAGAAACAAGAAAGGGTTGTGATTGCTCATGTATTAATTTTTAGATGTGTCAATACTAACATGACAATGTAGATTGAGTCCAGGTATCCTACATTGATTTTGTTACTCTTGAGAGAGCGCATGAACGTGTTGAATCCCTATGTAAGACAATTTTTGGTGGGGTGGATAACAGTGTTAGACAGTGTACCTGATATTGACATGCTTGGCTTCCTTCCTGATTTTCTCGATGGTAATGCCTCTCTTTTCCCTCAGTGTATTACTTGTATTGACAGTTCAACAACCTTGTGTTTGCTGCCCCCTGCAGGTTTATTTAATATGCTGAGTGATTCCAGTCATGAGATAAGGCAGCAAGTAGATGCAGCACTTTCTGAGTTTATGCAGGAAATCAAGAATTCACCAGTAAGGCTATCCCCCATAAAATTGCTTGTACATCTGTATCAGTGTCAATCTTGTCATGCTGAAGTGACTGGAATGAAAGATTAGTCCATAGGCTTATGTCCTTGAAGACTGAATTGCCACGCTCTGATACTAAACTCTGTTTTTCTTGATATCCGGATACACAAGTTGTCATATTTGGTAAGGTAAAAATCATGTGGCAGGCACAAAAACCCCGTTGTCTTATCACTTTATGCTACGTTCCACAATGTGAAAATGGCTGGGTACCACTAACTATTTGGAGCCGCAATGTTGCTTTAGTGCATTGACTAATAATGGATGAGGACTTGGAGACATGGGAGGTCATGGCTTTAAACATTGCATCTTGAGCATGTGCTTCAGAAACTAATCTTATTTTTACGCCTACTCTTTCTCTTTGTGGAGCTGGTATGCAACCGTGGTTCTGAAATGTTTTCATTGATGTATCGTTTTTCCATGTTTGAAAGTCTACATGATTAACGATGGGTTTCCAGTTTGTTTGGATTCTTTTAATATATAATACATTGATAGTTTCTGATATACATTTTGTTTTGTATTGACACGAGTATACTTAATAATTTGAAAAGAGAAGAGTTCCCTCATGCTTTCTAATTGGTGATTGGCTCCTTTCTGCAGGACGCGAAAAACAAAATGTTCATCCTGTTTTATTTCAGGAAAAAGGTCGGTCACACTATTTCCTACCTTAACTACCCCTCACAATTAACGATTGGATCACTTGCAGTTTATATTTGAGCTATATTTTCCCACTGAATACCGTGGTTTGGCATGTCTCTGCAGGAAAAGAGTAAGGTGGTGAAAAACATTGATTGGCCCCAGTTGAAACCTTGCTTATACAAACGGCGATGATCTCATACCCACCGATAGCTGTTGTTGCACTAGACCTCTTCCAAATTTTTGTTAAATTAGTTTATCCGCGTACCAAATTAGGTTTCTGTATGCCATGCTTTTCTGTTTATATTTCTTTTACATTTTACGCAGTTGTATGCTTTTTATGTACTAGCTTTCGACCACAGTGGTCGTAATACTTTTTACTTTGGTGTTTGCGGTATTTACGACCACGTTGGCATTTACGACCACCTCGATATTTACGACTTTGGTGGCATTTACGACCACCTTGGTGTTTATGACTTCGGTGGCATTTACGACCACTTTGGTGTTTACGGTATTTACGACCACGTTGGCATTTACGACCACCTTGGCGTTTACGACTTCGGTGGCAATTACGATACCTTTGGTTGCATTTATATTCCTTAAGATGTATCGCCTGATACAGTTATTGTTTTGGTTCCAGTTTTGACTTCCACCTGAGAGTCTCTTTCAAAGGGTGGGGATCGATTAGGTATGAAGAAACTTTCGGATTCGGTTGCCTAATTCAGATGGTTGTTTAGCTACGTATGTTGTTTACGAAATCATCATCCTGCAAGTAGCGTTGATTTACATTGCTTTTGTTTTAGGCACAGCTCTGTTTCCATATATGGTGTCCAACAAGAAGTGATGATGATCTTGTTCTTGTGGGACGCCAACTGCCATGTCGACGGTGTTGCTGCTGTCGTACTGCGGCTGCATCGTCCACAGTAGTGATGCAGCAATGTCGTCATTGTTATGATGATATAACTGATGATGATGATACATGATGTTATTGTTGTTCTCCATCGGCGGCGGCGGCAGCGCCTGGGCAATGTTGCGGCCTGTGCGGCAGGTGTGGAGGCGGGCGTTGAGCTGGTGGAGCTGGGCCTCGTCCCGGTGGAGCTGGTGCAGGAGCACGGCGATGATGGCGACGCAGCCGTGGGCGGGGTACATGTCCCAGGCGTCGGCCTCGAAGGCGATGGCGCGCATGGCGTCGTTGCTGCGGTCGGGGCTGACGCGGTCGAGCGTCTTGGGGATGTTGCTGACGCCGAAGAGGCGGTGCGTGTTGCGGAACAGCCGCGGCCGGTCGTGCGGGAAGTAGCGCGCCAGCGGGCAGCCCGCCGTGCAGCGTCGCCGCTGGTACTTGCACGCCGCGCACGCCTGACCAGTGCTCCCGCCGCCCTGCTGCCTCGCCGGCATCCCTCTCTCCGGCTCTCCTCGGCCAGTTACTAATGAACAATCGGTAGTAGCTAGCCTGTACGTACGGCGGCCGGTGTTGAGGAGCAATCAGTAATGGCGGAATTAACTGATGTAGAAATTGACGAATTGGCCCTAGATCTATTGCTTGATAATAGGATCCATCGTTAACACCCTGATTTGATTTGTTTTGTTTTGTTACGGTCGATGAGCAGACACTGTCATGTGAATATATATTTATGTGATGTATTAGACTCACTCGCGGTTGAAGCCTCATCGACCATTCCCAACGTGGTCGTAGCGCCTTATGACCACGTTCACCCCCGCACAACGTGGTCGAAGCACTCTCCGACCGCCGACCACGTTCACCTGCAGATCACCTTCGACTTCTCACCAATCTGGTCGTATTGCTTCCTGACCTCACGATCAATCGATTTTGCCGCAATCGATCGCCTTTCGACCGCGTCAGTGATTTTACCACGTGGTCGTAAAATCACACTGTTCCTCTGCCGTGGTGGTAGGCGCCTCTCAATCCCGCCTGCTGGGATTTTGCCGTGGTCGAACACCTTTTGACCACGCCTGCCGATATTTGCCGTGGTCGTAAGTCCCTCCTACCACGTAATCGTTTACGGCCGACGGTTGAACTCACAGCCATGCGGTCGATTTTCGACCACGTAATCTCCACGACCATGCTGTCGTCTTGCCTTCGGCTGAGGGTCCCGCCTGTTAGACTTTCATCTTTTTCCTAATTTATTCCAACAGAGGATTTCAGCCGACCATAACTAATTCATTTTAACTCCGAATTGAATGAAACAAATTTCTAAATTTTTCTAAAATCAAAATCTAACCAATGTTTTGATTGCTTTGCTGATTTTTATCCGAATTTTTATCTTGTTTTGCATTTTATCGTAACGTTAGCACGGACACTATACTAGTTTACTTTTAACTTGTGAGAGCACAAGCCAATCGCAGGCAAGCGTGACCCAGGATGCTTACAAACACCATAAATGCCCCATTAATACCAGAAGGTGTCTCTGCTCCTCTCCGGCTCCCCCCACCCAACCCCATCTCTCTCTCCTCTCCCCCCGAGAGGCATTTGCTCCGATGCTAGCCGCTGCTGTTCCAATACAAGTAGCTAGAGAGAGAAACAGAGGGAGCTAGAGAGAGAAACAGGGCATCGTCTTTTTAAAAAGTTCATTACCGGTCCTTTAAATTTTTTTATGCTGTGTCATTCTGGTCCATAGACTTTTAAAGTATGTTATCCTGGTCCTTAAACTTTCAAAGTGTGGCAATATCTTATGTACTTGTAGCAGTGAACTTTTTATGCTGTGTCATCCCGGTCCATAGACTTTCAAAAGATATTGCCACACTTTGAAAGTTTAAGAACCGGAATGACATACTTTAAAAGTCTATAGAACAGAATATCACAGCATAAAAAGTTTAAAGACCGATAATGAACTTTACTCTTAAGGAAAACAGTGCACCATTTGATTTGGGAACTCTGCACTGCACCCTCAAATACTCTCACCCTCCCCCTTCTTCCTCCTCTCACCCCAAGCAGCAAAGCACAAAACCTCATCAAAACACCACCACAACAACCTCTCTCTCTACACATCTTCCGTGCGCAGCAGCAGCAGCAGTGGCGACCTGGACGCCATGATCCCATGAAGGACAAGAGGAGGAGGAGGAGGAGATAGGTTGGTAGGGTAGGAGCTAGCGGTGGTAGCTGTAGAAGGGATGTACAAGAACCAGCTGCAGGAGCTGGCGCAGAGGAGCTGCTTCAGCCTGCCGTCGTACGTGTGCACGCGGGAGGGCCCCGACCATGGGCCGCGCTTCAAGGCCACCGTCACCTTCAACGGCGAGACCTTCGAGGGCCCCAGCAACTGCACCACTCTCCGCCAGGCCGAGCACGCCGCCGCCGAGGTCGCCCTCTCCCGCCTCTCCCTGCGCGGCCCCTCCACCTCCCTCACCGCCAGAGTCCTCGTAACCATCCATCCACCTTGCACCTTCTCCTTCCTCCTCTTCTCCTCGATGTGCTCCTCTGTTTCTTGCTGTCGTCGCTGATGCGAGCTGTTCGTGTGTAGGATGAGACGGGGGTGTACAAGAACCTGTTGCAGGAGACTGCGCACCGGGCGGGGCTGAAGCTGCCGGTGTACACCACAGTGCGATCTGGCCCGGGCCACTCGCCGGTGTTCGGCTCCACGGTGGAGCTCGCCGGCATGAGCTTCGCGGGGGAGCCCGCCAAGACCAAGAAGCAGGCCGAGAAGAACGCCGCCATGGCTGCCTGGTCCTCGCTGAAGCAGAGTAAACAACTGACCTCAACCCTCGCAATATAGAAGCCATCCCTTCCAATTCTACTCAGATCTTTACGAGTCACAGCGAACGCTACGTTTCTTGCAGTGCCGGAGGTGTGCAAGGAGCCCGGCACCGGCTGCGGCGGCGAGGAGCAGGAGCAGGTGGTCGTCGCCAGAGTGCTCTCCGCCCTGAAGCCGCGAGACGATTGCAGCGACGGCAAGGCGGCGCCTTTGCTGAAGCATTGCACCGCCGCCTCTTCTTCCCCTGCTCTGAACCCATCGCTGTACAGACACCAGTGGCGGCCTCTCAACTCCCCTGCCGCTCAGCCGAGGACACGCTCCGTCCAGCCGCCGCCGCAGCCGGCCGGCCCCAAGATTCTGCCTCCCCTGCACCTGCTGCAGCAAGCGGCGTCCACCCCCAGAGGTGCCGCAGCCGCCGAGCCGGAGCAAGAGAGGAGGAAGGCGGCCGAGCTGGTGCAGATGCTGGAGAGGGCCGTGCTGAGGGACAGGGCGGAGGCAATGCCGTTGCCGTGCTACTACGCGCATGCCTCGACATACCACCACGGGGGCGCACCAAGATCCTTCGCCGCGGGCGGGTTCCACTCGTCGGCAATGGCCGTGGCGCCGGCTGTGAGCGTGCGGTCAGTGATCCCGGTCTGCGCCGCGCCTCCGTCACCGCCACAGCCGGCGGCCAAGGATGACGAGCAGAAGGGCGCACCACCACCAGCAGCAGGCAAGAGGGTGTGAGCTCGTAGTCTGCTTTTGAGGATCAAGAAGAGAAGAAATCAGTAGCTATATACGAGTCTGGTTCTTGCAGGGGAATTGTGATCACAAGTTTCTCTGTATCTAAATTATGTAAGTGATCAGCTTTTGCTCTCTCTCTCTCTCTCTCTCTCACACACACACCCTACTGTGGTTTGACCATGCGCTCTGGAAGGTGAAATTGACCATGCTCTCTGGACGGTGAAGTCTTAAGAAATGCAGCCATTAAGGGTTTTAGATGGAATGGACATACGAATATAGTTCTAGGGCTTCAGTAGGAGCCGTGCTCCTGTGTTAACTAGATTATCATCACTTTGGCTCTCGCTATATATATGTCATGTTATGTAAGTTTAGCTCATGCATATATAGGTGTTGCTCGGTTGGACTAAAATAAACTGATTTATGGTTAAAATTACACTGTATCTGATGGAAACTTATTTGACGTAACTAAATTAAAAAAATTAAAATAAAAAAAATAGGTTAACCTATTATGGATAATGCAAATAAATACAGGAAAAACCGGTAAAAAAGCTAAAGAGCCAAAAAAAGATAATATTTAGAAATAGTAAAAAATAAATCAAAAATTAGAAGCTAGATCGAAATAAGTGGAGCCATAGCTTCCCTCCTCGCGGAACCTTTTTCCATAGCTTCCCCATATCTTCCTAAACTATTTCAGCACCATTCAAGAATCAAAATCATCATATGCAGATAATAACAAAACAAAATGCTCCGGCCATTAACATATTGCAATCAGATATAACCATGGTGATGATGCAACAATCAACAAGACATTCCATGCTCCTTGTTTGAGTCTTCATGGACATACGTGAGATCACAACTACACATAAGCACAAACTAGTTAGAGCCAATATATCCTATACAATTAAGTTTAGAGTGGTTTGTTAGAATTTTTTATAACCTTTTTAAGTTAAAGAGTACGATAAGTGCACCATAACCCGAAGGAACACGGCTTTTCTGTTCCCTTCTTTCTGTCTCTATCTATTCCTGTTGACGTGACGTTCATCAGGATCACTTGTGGATCCAGACATGACCGGAATAAATGAATCGGCTGTAACATCATCCTCAAGAATTACGCAGTAGCCCTGATCAACTCGGCTTCGGCTTCTGGCTTATTTTTCACTATTCATAAGTTTCGTCTTTTTATGAACTTTTGGCTTTTTGTTGAGCTTTTTTGCCGGTTTTTTCCCGTATTTGTTTGTATTATACGTAATGGGCTAACATATTTTTTATATTTTTAAATTTTTTTAAATTTAATTATGCTAAATAAGTCTCTGTCAGCTACAGTGCTTTTTTCAGCCAGCTACAGTGTTTTCAGCCTAAGTCATGAGCTTTTCAGCCGAACCGATCACCACCGATGCTTTGCAATCGGCTTCCGGATTGCAGTACGTGAGGAAACATTCAAGGAAGAGAAAAAGGTTACCACATTTCATTTGCGGAGATCTTGACTGTTGAACACACCAGCACGACACCAAAGGGAGACGACTAAATCGTCGAGAACCATGTCGTTAGCATCCATCAAATGAAGCTTCGAAAACACCTCCAATTTATCTTGCTTTCTTTCCCTGCTTCTTTCCCCCATAGCATCTGCGGTGGATTCAAGATTTTCGAGATAGATATTCAAAGTTAATAAAATATTATTTTAGTGAAGAAAGTAAAGATCAATTTATAGTAGCAAAAATTAAAAGATACTAGAGATAACATCTCAAATAATGAGTTCAAAATTGAAACGAGTCAATTCTAAGTAAAAAACATTAATAGGCTCGACTCTATAGAGACTCATTAGTTCAAATTTAAAACAACCACTTAAAAGATAAATAAAATGATTTGGAGTCACACTATGCTATTTTTGAACGAAGTTTGATAATAGATTTGTTCTTTGCAGCTTCTAAAAGCGGTTTTAGCTTTTGTTATAGTACATAACTTTCAAACGAAGTATTTTTCTCAAGATGTGGTCTGCAAGTTAATTATTGTATACGTTAAAAGCCCAATATATGTATCAGCCAAAATCGCAAGCGAGTATCTCTCTCTGTAATCTCTGTCGCGAACAGCCCAAAATTCAAAAAAAATTAGCCAAAAGTCATAAGCCACAGTCATAAGCCAAAAAAAGAATAGGCCCAATAGCTCGTTAAACTCGATAGCCAGCCTAACCTCCTTGAACCTTCAGCTAGGTTGCAGCTTTTGAGACGAATTAGGAAGAAAGGTGTAGGAGTTACAATATATTAGAGATATAACTATAAAGTATTTAGACTTTGAATATATTAGAGATATAAATATAAAGTATTTAGACCAATTTATTAGTATATATAACTAATATATCTATTAAATATAAGGTATTCTCTAAAAAAATTAGATGTTTAACTCAACACCTATAAACCAAATTAGGTCCGCCCCCACATAGCATGACATTTAGGAGTAGAAGGAGACAGCAATGTAAGAACAGATGACGCTGCAATGGCAAGGCAAAGGGAGGGAGGAGAGAGAGGCAATATATTCTATGTATTTAAGTTTATGGTATGTTTATGGTGTATTATAAATTTAATTTAACTATGCATAGAATTTCAAGTTCAAGTTCTTTATATGTTAGTGGTAACAAAAAAGAGAAAAATCTAATAAATGTTGAAGAGTTCAGATTTGTCAGAGTTTTCTCTTTTTTTGCTACTCTTAACACAGAATAGATTTAAACTTAAAATTATATAGAGAGAGAGAGTAAATCATAAAATACATGTAAATTTTTTAGAATTTTTATAACTTTTTAGTTGATATACATTATAAAATACATGTACAAGTATATTGCTAAGAAAGAAGTTGGAGATAAAGAGAGGGATGGATGTGTCGTCTCTCTCCATCTCTAGACATTAATGGGCATTGCACAGACAATTATTACCTTCCCAGGGGAGGCAGAGGGAGGGGGGGGGGGGGGGGGGGGGGAGAAGGGCGAGATAGCAGGCATGCTTTAATGGAGGCCAGTGGCCATTAGTGGGCACTGTCTTCCTCCATCAATGCTCCCATCAGTATGGTAGTCCACCCTTAAAACAGAGAAACAAATACTCTCCATTGAAGAAGAAAGAGCCATCCCCTGTTTTAAAAGAGAGAAACATATCCTCTCTATTTCCGGCTTTTTTGTTTTTCAATTTATTTTAGTTAGAAGTCGTATCAACTTTTAATTTTAGTTTTTTATTTTATTTTTAGCTTTTTTTGTCTTCTTTTCTTATTCATTTGTATTGTTTGTGACGATATAACATTTTTTCTTTTTTTAATATTTATAATTAAATAACTCAGAAAAAACAAACAACCGCTATAATATAATTTTAATCAACAGCTAAAACCATAAATTAGAAACATAAATTCTTTGGAGCAGGCTCTTAGAGCTATCCCAGACTCAGAACCATTCTCTGTTTCAAATGGTTGTGAATGTAAATTGAAACAACAAGGCAATTTATGATTTAACAGATGTCATACGGTTGGTTCCCATCAAATTTGGTTGGTTTTAGATATATTTTGTGCGTTCGCTACCCTCGAGAGAACTGTTCAGAACACATAAACGTTGTATAATTTGATAGAAACAATACAATTCCTACCAAAATTTATCAGAGATTTAGGCTCTATTCTAAAACGACGTGGCTTTTAACTTTTGACAGAAAAAAATATTGTAGTTGCTATTAGCTTTTTAGAGTTATTTATTAAAGAAAAACAAAAAATATCATTATATATCTGGATAATATAAAAGAAAAAGAAAAAACCATATTGGAGAAGTTAACGCTCCAAATAGCTTTTGACTTCTGAAAGCACAAAGTCAAAAGCCATCTGTTTGAAACAGGATGTGAAGCTGGATATAGACCACTCGGCCTTGCTCCAACTGGCTTACAGCTTAACCTTCTAGCTGCACCTTTTGGCTTATAGCTGAAATTACATTGTAGTAGATGTTAACTTTTTTTGAGAAAAAATATAGAAAAAAAACAAAAAAAACTACTATATCATCACAGACAATGCAAAAAGGAATAAGACGGAAAAGAAAAGGGAAAAAATCAAAAAGCTAAAATAAGCTAAAATTAGAAATTGACACGTTTCAACTGGCTTCTAGATTAAATAAGTCAAAAACCAAAATAAGTCAGTAACTGAAACCATTTAGAACAGAGAAAAACCAGCACAAGACCTTGCCGAAACCATATACCCCGCCCTCAACGTACACGGGGCTACAAACATGTAGATTATCCTGATTGACGCATATACCTAGACAAAATAATCTGCGGTACTACACTTGTTGTATATCAGTAGCAGAAACCAGGGGCAGAACCAACCAAGTATACCTGGTGTCACAGGACACCGGGTCCAAAATTATTTTTAGCAAGGATTAGTATTTCCAACCTATGTATGAACCCCCTCAGCCGAAACTCGGTGCACCTGGTCCTTTCTTTGAAGCCTAACGAAAAGAACATTGACTGCCCAAATTTCCAGTAGCTAGCAGTCCACAAAGAGTATCCGCTTTTCTCAGCACATGAGGCAACTATAGCAGGCCGAGCCAGCCCTTGAGCCAGTCCAAAAGGAAGGACCGTAACAGACCACGACATTTATTTGATCGATCTCAAAGTGTGTCACCTCGCAATAGCCATCGACACCTATTTATCTGGCACGATCGGCCAAGAGATGTGCACCACGCCCGCCGCACGGTTGTATCTAGCCATGCAGCGACCGCTCGCAGGAGAGCGAGAGAAATCGGCGCCACCAGCTGCCCTCATCTGCCATCTTGCCGTGGGCCGTCTGGTCCCTACTGCCTAGTGCCCACGCCGTCCCACGTCGACCGAAAGAAGTTTCGATATACCTAATCAATGTGTACTTTACTCTAAATTTATTTTAATTTTTCCAATTTGTTTCAATAACAGGTATTAAATTTGTAAGTTAGGGTTTCAATATGATGATTACTGATTTATTTTTGTTAAATTGTAGGATTAAGACTTAGGGTTTGAATTCTGATTTTTAGAATATCGGTCTAGCTGGTTGCAAGTCGGAGACAAAATTGTAGTATTTAACTATAAAATCAAGTAAGTCACTAGACGTATTTTCTAGTATATTTTTCTTAAATTGTTGAACATACAAATGATTTCATAAATAATATGCTTATTTGCTATGTGGAGAAACAAAAATTACCATTAATATTATTGTTCGTTGTTTTATAAATTTGAAAGAACGTAAATACTAAAAGGTAATGCATTATTTTTTACTTGAAAACTTTAAGTATTTTTGTCTTCTTTCAACAAGGCGTTGAGGTCGGATGATATATTTTACTAATATCGATCAACTTTTGCCTGTGATTTCGCTCTTAGTTCATTTTGTTTGCTACAACTAACTAATATTATTATCATGCTTCATTATTTTGGTAAGCATTCCGATCACTATTTCTTTATTGTCATATATTGTCATCGGTTATGTTGAAATATTTATGCATAATATTATTTAAAAATTATATTTAGGGCATCTCCAATGGTTATAGCTAGCAACTAACTATAAGACTTCCAAATCTTCTATATAGTACACACTAAAGTTAGCATTCTAAAGAACTATCTATAAGGGCGTCTCCAACAGCTGGCTATTTAGTTAGCTAGATCTGATGTGGCAAGGAAAAAGTAGGAGAAAGAGTAGTCACTAGCGACGAGCAAATAGCTGATCTATTTCACGTAGTCCAAGAACATGAGAGAGGAGCATGTGGGTCCAACAGTATAAAATAGTCTTTGCTTTTGTCTCTCACCTCCACGTCAGCTGACTATATAGCTAGTACTAGCTATTACCATTGCGGACGCCCTAAGGATAGTTATTTGATGCTTACATACACACAGAATTTGTAGAGGCTGCCTCGTTTGGCGTTATAGACTAGTGCTTTCCTCCATATAGGATATATGTTGATGTGTACATACATATAGCTAGCTGACTCAGATCATTAGAGATGTCTGAGACCATTTTTGTTCTGGCCCACCACTGGCGAAACACCGGTAGGGGAACGCATCAACCACCCCCAAGATCTGGTCTCGCGCGCGACGCACTCGCGCGAAGCCAGCCACGACGGCGCTTCGATATTCGCGCGCGCTCGCTCGCGAGCGAGCTCTGTTCCGTCTCCTCTTCTACTCGTGCGTGCATTAATTAGCTCCGCGTTAGCGAGGCTTCCTCCTCGTCCTCGTAGAGCAAAAACACACACTAGAATACTGTACACATAAACACATTTCCAGTGCTAATGCACACAGCAGCACACTGTAGTATACAAGAGACGGGTAGATACGCACACATCGACGCTACGAATGGGCGTGCCATTTTAAGCTTTGTTAATGCATGGATCCATGCACGCTTAGTCGGCCGCGCCGGCCATTTATAGCTTGGTCTCCTTCGGTTTCGGGGCAGGAGTAGTTGTGTAGGCGCGCGGTGTAATCGCCGTATCTGGCGCTTTGACTTGCCCCGTCGTGCGACCGGATCGACGGGCGCCGACGGCGACGGGCGACGCGCGCGCGAGCGCGGCCGGTGGCCGACAGGTCCGTCGTTCTTCGTGCGATCGAGGGTAAAGACGGCATTTTCTCACCTCAGTGACTTACCCGGGCGCGCGCGTTGGTAGGTCGGTTCTCGACTTCGGCTGAATTGCCACGAAACTTTCACCACGTGCGTACGTCAACGTCATATAGCCTTGCCTTGTTTAACTAACGGTTAGGCCGAAAATAATGACTTAAGGCCGAAATTGTATTATACCTGTTTGAAATTACACTATAACTGAAGATGACCTATTTGTCGTAACTAAATATAAAAAATTTTAAAAATAGGAAAAATATGTTAACTCAACACAAACAACGCAAGTGAATATGAAAAAAACACCGAAAAAACCTCAAAAAACCAAAAATTCAGAAAAAAAAAACGAAATTTATGAATAGTAAAAAAATAAGATAAAAGCTCAAACCGAAATAAACGGGATGTAAGGCTAGATTGTCAACCCTTCAAAAAAAAAGAGAGAGAATAGATTGTCATGTAGCAGTAGCTACTTTGTACCGATTTATATAAATACAAATAATTGATTATATTAAATACATTTTTGTTCTGAGAGTGAGAAATTTCATAATAATCCTAAAAAGAAAAAAGAAATTCGCTCGTTAATCGAGAAAAAAGAGAATAATCTACACCACTCATTTTGATAGGCCAGATTATAACGGTGCAGATTGGTAATACAAAGATATTTGATTTGTATAACAAATACAGTTGTACTTTCAATCATGGAAACTAGAGTTGTATAATAAATATAATAGTATCTTAGTATCTAGCCACGCAATTGCACAGGTAATTTCTCTAGTATTGTAAAAAAACAAGTTTATATTTATAACATGAGCAACTATTGGGCAATTTTTTCAAGGAAATCTCCCTCTCTCTCTCTCTTAAACGAATATTTTATATCTCTTTATAACTTTCGGTATACTTAAATATTAATTCTAAGATACTCCAATGTGACTTAAGACATCTGTAGTGTATGAAAATAGAGAGTCATAAGCCACCTTAAGGTCGACCTTATACATTACAGGGGTGACCTTAAGCAGGCCATAAGCAAAAAAGGTTTGAGGCTGGTCCTCAAGCTAAAGATCTGGCCACAAGCATTAAAATACAATTTTCTTTATATCTATTGCTCTCTCCCCCCAACTACCAATTACCACATCCCCCTTCTTTACAGCCGACGGTGGCCTCAAACGTTGCAGCGTCGGTCTTAAGAATGATGCGGGGCCCACCTTAAGAGCCAGCAAGCTATATACACTACAGATGCCCTTAGTTGAAAAAGTTTCATCGAAACCCTTATTTTTGCTATATACACTTAGCTAGTTGTTACAAATTTCGAGTACGTTATGTATTGAAGAGACCGGTGAAGTTCACATAGACTTGGTTGTGAGTTCTATGTAGTCCATAGTAATTTTGTGAAATTTTGGTTGACAGCCATGAGTCGTGAGGGGAGCCACGGGCGTTGGGGTTGGGCAGACCGATAGTACCGACCATGAACTGTTCCCAACCACTTCTCGGCGTTGCAACTTGCATGGAAACGCCATGAAATGCAACGGATAGAGCAGGCGCCCAATAGCCAACGTCAATGGGGAGGGAAAACCATGCGGTAAATTCGATCCCTCTTTTATGATTTTTTTTTATAAAGAAACTAGCATCATCTAGCGATGTAACCAATCCCTGCAACAGAATGAGAACAAACATTATAGTTAGCAATAGTAAATAGCGAAAGTAGATGAACAAGAGACAATTATATGAGAGAGGGTAATCTGGTAATCTTCTTTATTCCAATGATTTCTTGGGTATAAAATACATAGCATATCCCATATATTTATAGTCAACTAATCTAACGATTTTTGGTATAAACCCACCTCTCCTTCTTGGAGAAGAATTAGAAACCCCATGGAGCCCACCAGGGCTGGTTGAAGCCTCCCTTCACGGGAATATGTTTCCTAACAGTCCCCTTATGTGAATACCTCGGCATGCAAATGTTTCGTTAAAACCCCAATAGAAAAAAAGAAATGGAAAAAAAGTACATTGTATATAGAAATTGTATTGCACTAGTTGCCTCACTAAAAACCTTTATGAGAAAATTTATAGTAAAAACTCAATAAGGGGAAAGAGTACAACCTTTTCGATCTTCTTTGATCATTGACTTACGCTTCCTGTGCAATACTCACACTTCCTACGTAAGGGTATAGGCTATTGTTCAGAGTAATGCCCTCCTGAATTCTTCACATCTCTAAGTCATCACATTCTAATGCCATGAACACATCTTTCAAAATTAGATGTTAGCAGGGACTTAGTAAATAATTTGCAAGATTTTTACAAGACTTGTGTGGAATACCTTTACTTCATCCTTCTTCTAGAGTTCATAAGTAAAGAATACTTTAAGTAATAATCATCAAATTTTCATTCTAGGTAAATCAAAGTTAAAACTTTCATAGTCTAAAATATGATTTATTCTCGAATAAATAAATGAGATAGCTTCTCTACTGCTATTTCGAATCGGTTTATCAAGACAACATTTTCGACACGACTTATCAGTATTCAGTTCATTCATATAAACACTCGTGCTAGGACCAAAATTCATCAAGCATAGCAGAAAAGGCTCACCCTCAAACACTGACATGGACATCCTTTGGGCGCGGCTGGGGCCCCACCGGTCGGGACACCGAGTCAGGTTTGATTGATCAATGGCAAGGCCACGCTGGAAATAAATCTGCCGTGCCAGAGACAGGAAGCCCTTTTCCAAAACCATTTTATATTTTTCTCCTCGTCTCTTTCTTCTCGATCAGAGCCTTCTTTCATTGTCTCCCACTTGCTGGTGTCGTCCACCCTTAATGGTGCATCCGCTTCCTTTCCAAAAGGCTGCGTTCGTGGACATGATATATGATCTGCTCTGCTTTTTTCTGCTACCAGAGCAAGAAACTTGTTGGTGCTCTCAAGCCGTGAGAATGTTCCACTTCAAAGCAATGCTTGGAACTTTGAAACAAATTGTAAGAATCTGAATTCAAAATCCATATAATTTCTTCGTCGTCCCTCGGCGGTTGCGTATGAAATTTCGGTGGTACCAAACAACATTTTGACTTAGGTTTTTAGCTTCTGATTTATTTTTCACTATTTCTAAATTTCGTCTTTTTTTTACTTTTTAGCTTTTTTTGCTGGTTCTTTTTTCCCGTATTCGTTTGCGTTGTCCATGATGGGCTAACCTGTTTTTCTATTTTTAAATTTTTTAAATTAGTTATGCCAAATAAGTCACCATCAGATACAGTGTAATTTTAGCCAGCTATAATGCAATTTCAGCCATAAGCCAGCTTATTTCAGCTCAACCGAGCGGCATCCTAATACTGAAAGCAATGTGAGTGTGCCTACAAAGAGGAAGGGATATACATTCGATGGTTCTGTACGCTGTATTTGTGAGACTTATGGCTTACGGTTTATCTACAGTAACTAGATTTTCGGCTTATAGCTTTTAGTTTATCTACATTAAGTAGCTTTTAACGGTGTCTTTTTAAAGTAGAATCTACAAGTTGATTGAGTAGATACTGTACCAACCTCATCTATATCGGCCAAAATTGTACGGGAGTGTCTCTTTCCATACTCTCGCGCACAAATAAGCAGAATTCAAAAATTTAAACTAAAAGCTATAAGTTACAGTTCAAAAAAAAATCCACCCTAACTCTATGACGTTGCAGATTTCTTCCTACAAGTAACACAAGTATTTTTTTATTTTAAAAATAAACCACGGAAGTGCAGCAGGTGGCCACCTGATTGGCCCTAGACAAAACTCACACCATGGGAGGATTGCCCTTAATGGGCATTAGAGCAAGTTTAATAGAAGATGTGGCTGCCACCTCTAGGACTAGCCAAATAAGCAAAAAGAGTACATATGGCTCATGTGGAGGTAGCTAATACAATAGGTTGAGTAGAGGTTACCTCTACTAAAGCACTCAAACATTTAATATTTCGCTAGAGGCGATCATAACCCTTATTGTACTTGCTCTAAGAATTAGCATCGCCTCTAAGTCCTCATATGATGTGCTAGAGGTCACATCTTGCATGAGGGGCAGCTTGCCTCTCTCTCCTCTTGTCTCTCTCTTCCACATAGGATTGTGTTGACGTGAATTACGCTAGAGGCGACCTAGTCAGCATCATTGTACTTGCTCTTACCTGCGCTGCCTCTCCTTTGCCGTATAAACTAGCAACCAAAGCAATTATATATCTCTTTTATGTACCATCACCTCAACTGGTGTAATGTTCCTGGCCCCTCCTCTTCTTTCTAACCAGGAGGCCTTCACTTCTTGGTTTGAAAAGGAAGGCAAGATTGCAATTTTTTTCTTTTTCTTTTTTTTTGCTTGCATGTTGCATCTATGGATGTGCTAGCCAGTACTCTTTCAGTTATAAATACATATTGTTTTAAACATAGATATAGTTAAACTTTTAAAATTTTCGCTATTAATATCTTTTAAGTATTTAAATTGGATACATAAAAGGTAATATATGTATATTTGTCTAAAAAGCATTTTATAATATTATAATTTTGTTAGATTTTACAAATATATTACAATATAAATTGGTAATTAAATTTATGCTTTAGAGACTATATCAATATCTAAAACTATATATATTTATGACCGGAGAGAGTAATATTAATGGAACTGGCACACCATCTCTGCGCTTCGAATTTTCTCCCCCGCTGCTGTACTAACGTCACCGTTTTAAAGGCAGGCTTTGACTGGGAGGAGTAGAAGAGAAGATCGAGAGGATTGTTCAAGGTTCTACGCCGTTTTGCCCCCTACCTTAATTCTCCAGTCATATCTGGTGCAGGCGATCGATCCATGAATTGATGATGCCCCGTGTGATGCAGTATACGGCCATGGCAGCACTACAAATTCCATCTGTACATTTGCCAGCCAGAAAGAGGTGCTTTTATGACCTTGTGACAGAAAAAAGGTGTATACAATCTTCACCTTTTCATTTCTGCTCAGCTCAAGGTTCTCTACATTATATCGGATGTAAGATTGCATTATTAGATATAAGACTAACAATCAAATGACACATGACTGAACAATTGTTGATTTGTTTTTACCAAGCAGGGGAGCCACTCATACAATCTTTAAAGCAACTGCTACTATGCTAAGTGACAACGAGAGGCTGATTGCACCCCCCTTAAGTGGCAACAAACACTACACGCATTAGGACATGCGTTGTTCATCATCAGTCATCGCCAACAACAGTTCGGCAGTGCAACCAACTTCAGAAATTTTGTAGCGTGCATGACAGGCGATCACTTCTAAACCTGACCCACAATTTGTTACGCAGTGGGATTTCATTTCAGATTGGCAATCAATCAAGAGGGGCCTTTTGACCGGGCAGTGGCGAGAAGCCGCTGCGATCGCATGCCTCCTACCTGCATCGTCCTCTCCTCCCAACCACATGAACATGGAGATCGATGCAGACGACCCAGCTGCACAGGAATTGAATTGAATTCCTTGCGAGAGGACGACGAGCTTCAGAGACGTGTTCAGAGTTTCAGACCCTGGACACCAGACCCACCATGTGTTAATTGTTACGTAGTGGATTACATTTCAGATTGGCAATCAATTGGGAGGAGCCTTTTGACCGGGCAGTGGCGAGAAGCCGCTGCGATCGCATGCCTCCTGCCTGCATCCTCCTGTTCACCCAACCACGCGAACATGGAGATAGATATGCACGCCGATGCAGACGGCCCAGCTGCCCAGGAGGCCAGGAACTCGCGAGAGGACGACGGGCTTCAGAGATGGTTATATATGCAGAGCTTCAGAGTTCAGATGGCATCATCAGTCAGACCTGATCTTGTACTGTTTCAGTCTCGCTGTAGTAGACTAGTTCACTAGGAGCATCAAGCCACCATCGATGCCTCCTTCGCAATCTGTCAATCTGCCTGCCAAGAAATGAAATGGAAACCAACCCGACCGATCGATCTGCAAGATGTTGATGCTAGCAACGTTGATCTGCGTGTGCATCGGGATTCGGAACGTGGCGAGGCAAGCATGGATGATGAGGTGCGCAAGTGTGCAACCGACGAGACAGGGATGTTTGGCACAGTAGATGTCAGGTGCGGATGAGCGTGCTGGTGGTGTTTTGGTATGTGTGTGGCAGCCCGGCGAAGCCGCGCCACAGAAGCGAGAGAGAGCACTACCCAACCAACGAGGCATTGATGGCACAGTGACTGCAGACAGCAATGTTGATCTACTCCTGGAAAGGCCGTGCAGAGCAGGAGTGGACGATTTGACTCTTGGATTCAGGCTGGTTTGCCACTTGGCCCAGCGCTGGTGCAAAGTCTTGCTCAGAGATGCAGATTTATTTATTTTTGAACATTCCTACAAAGTCTACAAAATATGGGCTGAATCTCCCAATATTTGCTTACAAATAAGCTGCAGCATCATGAATTACACTACAACAATTCATATAATACAGTTTCACACGATGGAGAAGTGACCACAACAGACGACACAACGCTCAAAAGGATCCATAAGAACGTCACAATCCAACGGGAGCGGTACAAAGAACAGAGAACTTGCTATCACAATACAGCAAGAATTAACAAAGCTCAGTTCACTACGAAAAACATAGCAAGCAGTGTACTTATTTGGACAAGAAGCACTAGTTACCCAAACTGGTAATGCTAGAAGAAGTGTAACCAAGCGCGGCCAACGACCGCCAGTTTCAGACACATCGACATACTCAAATCGACACGTTCGAAACTGAGTTCTCAAAACACCATTAAGGATAGAGAATATATGCGTAGACTGGATGAAAACAACAGATAGCAACTAGAGCTGAGCTCGTACTAACTTCTACACGTCGTCTCTTCTATCAGTGTTCTACTGGTAACTCCTCCCTGGCCCGTCTCTCCCATCGTAGTAGTTATTGCCGCCTTGTTCATAGCTTGGGTTGCCTCCTTGGCCTTGGTGGCCCGGTGCACCACCACCACCACCAGCATAGCTAGGACTGCCACCTTGGTAAGGTGATGGGTTGCCACCTTGGTAAGGAGGTGGGTTGCCACCTCGGAAAGGAGGTGGGTTGCCACCTTGGTATGGAGGTGGGCTGCCACCCTGGTAACCTGGCCCTCCGCCCTGGAATCCAGGGTTGTTGCTCTGGTAAGCAGGGCCCAGCCCACTGTGCATGCTGCCACCAGGGTTACCTTGGTAACCTTGGGTGCCAGCTTGATAGTCAGGCGGTCCACCTTGGTAGCCAGGCACACCACCTTGCTGATAGTTTGGTCCTCCGCCCGGAGTATACCCTGCTTGTGGGTTTAGTGCATGGGGCTGGTAACTTGGTGGAGCACCCGCATTTGGCGGTGGAGGTGGTGGCATGTTGCCCTGCACATGATGCATCGGAGGAGCACCAGCATTTGGCGGTGGAGGTGGTGGCATGTTGCCCTGCACATGATGCATCGGAGGAGCATCACGGGATGGCATTTGGTTCTGGCCTGGTGGGGGAGGACTGTTGCTGAATCCCTGCCCAGGAGGCACATCTCTGTTCTGGAAATTCTGCATGTTCTCCCTTCTCCTCTCAAAGTTCCTTGACCTGTCAAAGTTGCGAGGCCTGTCGTTGCGACGGGATCTTTCATTGGCACGTGCATTGTTTCTCACCCACTCCTCATGGTACTTAGGGTCGTAAGGAACAGCTTCTCCATTTATAAAAGGTTCTCCTGCAATATAAGAAAAGGCATCAGATACATATACCCAGATCTCTTTTATCACATGGACACAGATGAAAAGTATGCATGAACTCAACTCATCAGCTTCCTTAGGCATATTCACCTAGAGTTAGGATCCAAGAATTACCTCTGCCTAAACAGAGTACAGACATCAGTAAGCTCTAAAGATGGTATTGGCATCCGTGGTTGCCATAGGATGGGACAACATATAAAATGTTAAAACTGCTATCTCAAGGGGCTCAGAAGCCCAGGACAGAAAGGACATAGGTTATAGCCTACATGACTAGATCAATTTTTTGTTCACCTACACGCTAAACACTAGTCGGTCGCCAGACCGGCGCCTAGCGCCTAATTGCCGCCTAGGCAGGCGCCTAGGGGATCAGTGTATACAAAGTGCTGATTATGGTAAATCATCTCGCCCAAACTCGTGATAGGCTAGGGAGTCATGCATATTTGCAATTTGTTTTGAGATTATACTGAATACCTTGATAAAAAAGAATGCAAAAAACCACAGCAGCAAAAACAAACACACCATTAGAAAGAACAATATATATATATATATATATATATATATATATATATATATATATATATATATATATATATATATATATATATATATATATATATATATATATATATATATATATATATATATATATATATATATATATATGGGAACATATCTAGTGCTAATGGGCATTTGGGTGCTAACATGCTAATACCTACCAGGATCGTTAGATCTGCCCCCTACGGCCTGGATCCTTGAAGGTGGAAGCACTCAATCCACTTATGCAATTTTGCGAAAAACCCCTCGCCGCCTCCCAATCTTTTTTTCTTCCACCGCCTCAACTCCCAGTTTGTCTTCTCCGCATCGTGACTTAACAAACCTCATCCTTTTCTTTCTGTTGTTGTTGATCATCTCATAGCTAGTGTTTACTTGGTGGACGCTTGCAAATTAGATCAACTTAAGTCACAAATTGTTTGACATTGTGGAATCAATTATTCGCGGATCAATGATGTGTACTCTGCTCAGAGTCACAGGCGGCAGAGGCTTCATCGTATGCAAGCAAACCGGAGGCACAGCTCGTCCTATCCAAGAGTGCCTGCGAGGTCGTCCAACACACGGCCTCTGCTGTCCGTGCAGTCCGAGGGTTCCAACATGATGAACAGAAAAGCTGCTCCTGCTCCACCGGCGCTTGTTACCGCGGCAGCAGCAGGCCGGCGGCGGAAGGCGATAGAGGAAGGCGACAACTCGAGTAATGAGTTCGCAGGGGAAGAAGTCATTGTCAGAGTCGACTCTCCCAGCATGCTCTCTTTCCGCCACTCGTCCGGCGCAGTTGATTCACCGCAAGGCAAGTGATTGGGAGCTCAAACGGCGCGGGGAAACAAACTGGGAGCAGAGGCGGTGGAAGAAAAAAGATTAGGAGGCGGTGGGGGTTTTTCAT
The DNA here is from genome assembly GCA_017311315.1 of Dendrocalamus latiflorus. Classification (NCBI taxonomy): domain Eukaryota; kingdom Viridiplantae; phylum Streptophyta; class Magnoliopsida; order Poales; family Poaceae; genus Dendrocalamus; species Dendrocalamus latiflorus. Next base: position 23,715,909 of record CM029673.1, read on the forward strand.
AAAATTGCATAGGTAGATTGGATGCTTCCACCTTGAAGGATCCAGGCCGTAGGGGGCAGATCTAACGATCCTGGTGGGTATTAGCATGTTAGCACCCAAATGCCCATTAGCACTAGATACGTTCCCTATATATATATATATATATATATATATATATATATATATATTAGCAACCATACAAGTGGATAGCTGCCATATAGCTCTCAAATCAATTACACAGGCAATTTGTGATATTCCAATTTTTTATCATAAAACAGAAGTTTGCAATTACTAACATTACCAAAGTTACAGCAGCCAGCATAAGCTCCAAGTTAGTATTCACAATTAATCAAGTTGCCAGCATTTACGTCATAGTTCAATAGGTTATCTGACATTGGTGAGATTCTTCAATCCGTGATGTAAAATTTACATAGTACATTCAAGATGTACTTAAGACTACGGAAGATATTCATTTCTCAACAGTTTGGTGCTACGCTAGAATTCAGAAGGGTACAGAAGTAATCAGCAGCAGAAACAGCATACAAACAATAATCAGTAAGTAAGAATATTCTAACAGGTGAAATATGTGCCTAAGCCTTTAAGTAGAAATGCAGTTCCTAAAAACAAGAGCTATAAGAAATTTCAACCTCAAACACTAATATTATATGGGAATATCAGAACTCCTCGATCTGGACCATTCAATTAGCAGTTTAATCATAGACAGCAAGCACCAAGGAGTGTTAAATCTATAACCAACCAGGAAAAAAAGCAACAACCATTGCAAGATATTAGTGAATGGCCCTTAGTCAGATGGTACACATCATCATTACCTCCATAGTCCTTATTTTTGACATCCAAGTACGAATCAGGAAGAACCCATCGGACCTTGGGCAAATCTGCAAATAATTTAATGGCACAAGGTTAAAGCAAGAACTTCTGAAGTCACCTTCATAAAAGATCACCTCCAAGAATTTCTTCCAGCCATCAATACCTTTGATTTTGTAGGAGAGTTCCTCCGATACAAGGGCTCCAAAAGCAAAGTAATGCCGAGTTGACACTGAGTAGATCTTCTGCCTTGCTTCCTCTTCACTGGAACAATAGAATAGATTTGAGAAACAAGTTCTGAACAACATATATAATGTCTAATGCATGTTACATGTCAAGACAACCAAAACATAGGTTATAACTGTGTTCTACTGTCATCAAACCCAAGTACTATTATGGTTCTAAGAGATAAACAAAGAACACTAACACATGCTAAAATTGCAAACAGATGTCTGAGTAGGTGAATTCATGGTTGTCTATATTCAAAAAATAAAACTCAGAATGGTCATCGAATAAGAATCACCACCAGCACAAGTGACAGATAGAATTTTTTGAATGATCTTGCATAGGAAGCACGATGCAAATGATAATTAACATGATACAAAAGCAGGTGGGTAGCACACATTTATCGCACTTCTGCAATTCCAAATCATCACCCATCAAATTGATAAGAGCACCTCCATAATCTAGAGAACAATCCAACTCCATCTAACCCACCTCAACTCGCTGCCCCACTCGCTAATTTCCAAACACACTCAAATATAAGCAATAAATCCCTGTATGGCTGTATAAACATAGTTATCTGTCATAATAAACCTAAAATGGTTATTACAGAATCAAATCATTACCTCTATACAACAGACACAGAAATTGCAATCATTCATTTGTCACGGATACTGGTCTACTGAACAAACATAACAAATTCCGATCACACAAACGGGTAGTTCTCATCATATCCACCACAAAGGAAGGTGATTATCAAATCACGCCATAGCACAACATTTACCACACCACCTAATCAATCCCCCCATCCCAGCCCCAAGCCCCTCCGCATCAACCATCAACCACGAAATCAAAACAAGTGATTCATAAATCCTCGCGGGTGTGAGTCGCCGCGTGCGTGTGAGGGGGGAAAGGTGGCATACGGCATACCTTCCCACGACCTGGGCGAGGGTTTTGATGAAGCCGTCGATGATCTCCTCGCGGGTGACGTCGGGGTTGCCGGGATTGCCGGGGGGCGGCTCCATGACGACCAGCCAGTGCTCGAAGTCGCACCCGTCGAGGAGGATCGTCTCCTTGGGTGGCCGGTTGCTCCAGTTCGGCGACGAGTCCCGCAGCGACGAGGTCGCCGGCTGCGTCGCGAAGCACCTGGCCAACCCGGACGCTGCGGCCGGGGGGGACCACAAGGCCGCCGGGAGGAGGCTCCCCGCGGCGGCGAGCGGGCGGAGGAGGCGGGAGGCGGCAGCGGGGAGGGGCGAGAGCTTGGAGAGGAGCAGGGCGCGCGACGCCGACGCCATGGGGAAAACCCTAGGGGAGGTGGGGGATGGGAGAGCCGAGACAGGTTTAAGGCTTAACCGTGTGTGCGCGCTTTATAGAGTCGTATTCTCGTCGAAGAAATATCTCGATCTACCAGGCTCGGCCTGGCCAGCGTGGAGATGGGCCTGATTTTAAAGCTATCATCCACATGCTGGCAACGTCTGGGCTGGGCCTGCTTTAAAAATGTGTGAGATGGGCCTGCTTTAAAAATGTGTGGGCTGGGCTTATGGGCTCCCACCATTTCTCTGTGTGAATGATGCTGGAGCATTGCACAGATATGAACACAAGGGAAGATCACAATAAACTTTTGGCAAAAGTTCTGTCTTGGAATCCCTCGAGCAAAATAAGAAGATCACCCCAAAGGCCGAATAATGCTCTCTTGAAGCTGCATTTGAATAGACCTAGAGTCACTCGGTACATACGAACCCTTGAATAATTAGGCCTTGCTCTAAAGAAATTATGCTTCTCACTTCTAACTTTTTAATTTTATTTTTTAGGTTTTTATTTTTTATTTCTTTATATTGTTCGTGATGATATAACATTTTTTTCTTTTTCTTTTTGTAAATTTAATTACACTGAAAAAGATAACAACAGCTACAACACTAAAAAAGCCGCTACAGTTGCAAAAAAAAAGGCACAAGCTCGGGCTTAAAACCTAAATGAGCACCACCTAAGAATTGAGAAGTATGAAATGCGGGCATCATAACAAAAAAAGAAAAAAACCGAACCAGTAAGACCAGTGTCTACTTATTTATACCTTTGAGAGGTCTAGTTAGACTATTATGATTTTCTCTTAGCTATGTGGGTTATATAAGATTTGATCTAATCTAGCAAGCGAACTGGACTACCTTCGGCTACTACAAGATATTTAGAAACCTAAGGAGCTGAGCCTACTTTACGCACTTAAGGCAGCGGCGGATGATGAAGAAATGGGCCGTAAATGATAATCCAATCACAACGAATGATGTCAACCCCCTCTTTTGGGCCTAACTTGACTATGATTCTCCCACTATGAGAGTTCATCCTAGGGCTAGTTCGGCTACATAATGGAATTTAGGAAAGCCCATCTTTCCGACTCAATATATTGCCCTTTGGGACCAGGACCTGACAAGAAAGTAAGGGGACACTAAACGTAGGTGTGTACCATTGCCCCAATCCAATGGACTATGGTACCCGCTCCAAAGAGATTAAGTTTCTAGCTTTGGCTGTTGGTTTTTGTATGAAATTGTACTATAGTGGTTGTTAGTTTTTTCTGAATTATTCAATTAAAAAATTAAAAAAGTAAGAAAAAAACCATTATACCATCACAGACAATACAAAAGAATAAGAGGGAAAAAAGCAAAAAAAAATCAAAATTAGAAGTCATTGCGTTCCAAGTAGCTTCTAACTTAAATAAGTCTAAAACCAAAAAATCCAAAAGTTAAAACCATTTGGATCGGGGCCATATGTCATAGAGGGAGGAACCCGTGGAGGCTGGGACAAAAAGAAAGCTGGTTTTGCTTTTGCTTCCGTTAAGCTACCAAACTCTTTCGTCTTGTGTGGGTCAAGTTCCCTCATTGTTTCCTGACTTCCCCTTTGGGGACTAGGACATAAGGGTGTGTTCTTTTGGGCTGTGAGTTTAGCTTTTAGCTTATAGTTTTTGAATCTTAGCTGCTCGTAAGAGATAGTACGAAAAAAGTTACATATGTTTTGGTCAGTACAGCTGAATTTGGTACAGTGTGTACTACAGTTTATCTATAGACCCCATATTAAAAAATGTACCATTGAAAAGATAGTTAGTTACTGTGGTAACGAAAATCAAAGCCAGAGTAAGAGAGAGGACAACCCCTGTTTCTGGCTCACCTTCAAGGAGTGAGTGCTATTCCCATTCCTTACTTTGATCCAACCTTATTTTCCGACCAATTTGCTTGCTCACTAGAAGAGTTAAGCGAGATCAGCTAGTTTAGAAGGAAAAGGACACCAGGGGCTATTCGGCCTCACTTGCGCCTGTATTGTTGTCCTATGCACGTGTGGAAGTTAAAATGTGTAAAAATTAGTTACCTCAAGAAAGAACTCGTCTTTCAAGCCAAATGATAAAGCTCTGATGAAAATTTTTGCCATTCTTCTGCAACCAATTATTAAAAATTCATAGAATGTCCCCATATGCAAAACAGAATCATGGAGTATTGTAACGGTAAAAAAAATCATGGAGTACTGAAGATTTATAGGTCGTGCCAAGAGCGTGCAATTTTATTCTTGATGCAGCAAAAGAAATCATAAAACAGTTTACGATTTGTGTTTTGATCTCAATAGTTGTCCATGGTCTCCAAATGCATGCAGCTTGGAATCGAATACAGCCGTTCGATCTGCTCCCCCGAATCTGGTTCCAGTTCGTGCCGGAGTCGGAGACGGATGGCGGTGCATTCGCTCTCGTAAGATCTAGGCCTTGGTTGCGGGGAAAGGTCCCTCCTTTTGTTCCAGCCGCCGTTCGAGTGACGGGGGCAAGAGGATGGGGGTGCGGAAGTCGGCAGGGGAACGCGGGGCGGCCGCCGGATGCCTCGCTGGCAGACCGTCGCTTCCGCCCGCGCGGCTGGGTGGCGCTCTACGAGGGCATTGGCCTCCGCTCTGTCAAAGCCGTCGTGACCACCTTCTTCCGCACCTCCACCGGCAGGGTCCGCCCGCTCTACCTGCCGGAGCTCCGGGGCCACCGGAGGCTCATGTTCCACGAGTTCTACTTCATACGCAATGTTGTTCGTATTGCTTTCTGTTTAGAGAAGCTAAAATCCTCTTGTTTCTAAGATAAGGCGTGAGTCATAGGAGATAGGACCACCACACATGCATTTCTCTCGTTCACATTGTACGTACGTATTTTTCTCTTACTTTTTTCGTCATTTATGTTCTCCTTCTAAAAACCGCTTCTTTTAACCATTATTATTTAATTTTAGATAAAAACTATATACCATAACTAAAAGCCATGGGCCGCTAGCAATACCAACCGTAGTTCCAAGACCGAGACGGGCGGAGAGCGACCTGAAGAGACTAGAACTACCTAAACCTACTAAGCTTTGCGAGGACTCCCTTTCAGAGCAGTGCTTACAGCTACAGGATAGTTAATCCAGTTCTCCTTCCAAAGCTCCGAGTGGACGAGTTAGTACACCATTGCAGTAACAAAGTTGCTGTAGGTGTCATGCCTTGCCGAAATAACAAGGCGTACACTTGTGTTATTTATCCGTTAATCTATCCTATGTACCACACCGTTGTATTATGTGTTTTATCCATCTTTTTCGATGTGCCATGTAGTTTTTATTGTTCTGAAACTCTTATTTTCTCATAATGTCCTGTTATCCATTCAATTAATTTAAGAAATAGGCATTGACAATGTAGAGTTTGCTTCATAGGCAAGGTCACCGCAAATGAGTCAAGACTTGTCAGAGGCACCGGCACTACAAAGGCATTGACAATGTGTTTCACCTGGGGCCAGCCAGAGAAGCCAGCCTAAAGGGAAAGCCGGAAAGGTTGGGTGAAAGGTGTAACCGTGAGCTATTTGTCACTGGCACTTATCTGAAGAGAAGTGTACCGATCAATTTTAGCCTTCGGTGTTCAGTTCATCTTCCAGTGTTGGCATCTCCATGTGATCGATTGGTTTCTGAGTGTACGTCACTTTGGGAGAAGGCTTTCGGTAGCAATGGCTTGCGATAGAGGGAAATTAGTGTTGACATTCTAGGTAAGCTTTTGCTCCTATGATTGATCTTTACCTACTGCTCCTGAAACTCTTGCCGTTTGTTCAAGAAATAGACATGACATGATGTGGAGTGAGTTGATTAAACTTTATGAAGCGAATGTTCTCCTAACCCATCGTTTCTCCAACTAGGACTGAAGGCTCCCTCAGAACATGCCCAATGTCCCATCGAATTCGATCGCGTGCTGTCAGGCCCACGTCGACATACGACAGCAAATCGACAAAAAAAAATGCGCTGGAAATGTGCCCACCATTGGAACTTCGCCAATGAAAACTGTTAAGAACATTCAAATCAAACGCATAGAACATTTTCTTTTAACTTATGAAACATCCGTCAATTCACTTTTGCCCTACCGCTGGACCATCATTAGCTCAGAGGATAATCATGTTAGTGATTTCCGTGCATCCGAAAACTGTAAATTCAGAAGTTCTTGTGAGGTGTAGCATGTAGTGTACTTGTACACCTCAAAGAGAGGGAAAATGTACACTTCAAATACTCGCATTGTGCAAGAGTGACGAGCGTCTGGAAAAAGCAGGCGTGAGTATCAGTTCAGCCAAAAGAAACACAAATCCAGATGAACTCGGCCAATAGGAGCAGTGGCCGACCAAACCTGCTTCAAAATTGATTGCATTTGCGGCAACTGTGAGAAGCCATGGAAAGCAAAGCAGGTTTTTCCGGCCACTTAATCACTCAGGCCATACTCGAGAATAGGATGGCAGAAGCACACCATTAGACAAGTATACATCAAGCAATGAATAAACACGTTTGGTGGTGATCAGTTGGGCTTAAAAGCTCATGGCTTATGGCTGAAAATACTGTAGCTGGCTGAAAAAAACACTGTGGCTGACAAAGGCTTATTTAGCATAATTAAATTTAAAAATATAAAAAAAATATGTTAGCCCAATATGTATAATACAAACGAATACGGGAAAAAAAGAACCGGCAAAAAAACTCAACAAAAAGCCAAAAGTTCAGAAAAAGATGAAATTTATGAATAGTGAAAAATAAGCCAGAAGCTCAAGCCAAACCGATCAGAGCCAAAATCTAGAGCCTCTCTACTACATAGGAAGAACCATGCCGGTGGTTATATGAGGACGAGCACCCTATACTCGATCCTCGGATCTATGCCTAACTATCAACCACAACAGCAAGCTATAGAAATTGCTATGCGGCGTCCACACTGGGAGTGTCCTAAGGGAAGCAGCATTAGGACCGAGGCGATCTGTCCCAAGTCGCGTAAACCAGAGGAACGATAGAAGCAAAGCAATTCTCTAGGAGGGGCATGAACAGATACGCCACAAATTAGACCACACCAACCTTGAAAGATCAGCGATGACGCATGCCTTCAAATCAAATCACACAACAACAAAAAAAAAAAAAAGAACACAAGGATTAGGGGATTCGGTGTTGAGGGGTTCTCACCTCGAGGAATCACTGCAGCTCGGGTGAGTCATCCATGCGTCCCTCTCCCTCGGGCAAGAAACCGCTAAAACCCTAGCTCTCTGCCCCTGCTTTGGTTGGCTTGGGGGAGAAGAAAGAAGCACGGGTGGCCTTGGACAGGCAGAGTTAGAGCATCTCCAACAATGTCCTCTAAATCTCATCCCCTAAATCGCTTTTTAGAGGACACAATCTAGAATATAGAAGACTAAAAATATGTAACCTCCAACAAGTCCTCTAAATATGGTCCCCTAAATTAAAATCTGGGTCCACAAAAACTACCAACCAAAGAATTTAGGGGATCGGACGGCGCAGGAGCGTTGGGGCCGATTTAGGGGATGGTGTGCGTCCTCCATATATAGGGGATGAAAAATCAGGGATGAAGTTCTCTATATTTTTGGGTATCACTTAGGGGATCTGTTGGAGCCTTCTTTTTACCTTTTCTTCTAAAATATAGGGGATATGAGTACTTTAGAAGATTTGTTGGAGATGCTCTTATATATGTAGCGGCCATTGCCCGCTCGACAAGAACTAGGGCTAGTTTGACCCAGCCCATAATAAGCATTGCGTTTTCCTTTTCCTTCCTTCCATCTTTCTTTCTTTTTTTGCAAAAAAAACTTTTCTTCAGAAAAGCAGAGCTTTCAACCAGAGCTGTAAAAAAAACTTAAGGCTTGTAAGCTACTTGAGCTTGATAGCTCTCAAGTAGACTTAAAAAAAGTTTAAGACTCACGAGTTACTCGAACTTAGCTTATTTAGAGTTCAAACCGAGCTCTATGCTCCCAAGCTCGAGAACTTAAACAAGACAAGCTCGAATTTGAAGTTTTTTATTATGGAAAATTAGTATATGTTGAATTATTTTGATTGTTATTGAGCTTATTCGAACTCGAGCTTTTTTATTGCTGAAAAGTCAAACCATTTTGACTGTTATCGAATTTACCCGAGCCACTCGAGTTCAGCTCGAGTTTCTAATTCAGCTTGTTTCTAGCCCTACTCTCAAGGTTGTGGAGATTCGCTTCAACTCATGTAGAAAGAGAACCGGATTATATTACCCATGAGTTGCGGAAAACGTGCTCCAAGTTACAGCAGACAGCATTAACGTTACCGTTTTCTCTTATCATCACCTGGCATGATTGCTTACTGACTTCAGATCCAAGCGATTACCGTTTCTGCAAAGTCTGACCAATGCACGCTTACGAACAACCTACAGCCTTCAGCGCATGCACTTGCACATGGAAGGCAGGCACTGTTCATGGCCCCTCCCGCCAACTTACAGGAAGAAATCAAGCAACTCGAAAGAAAAGCCAACCCTGATGCATCATCAGGCATGCCTCCTGCATGTGACCGGATCACCAGACCAAGTTCCTCCAAATCAGGATAAAGATCTTGCAGCAGCAGCAGCACCACCTCTTCACACTTAGCTCCTCTTTGATTGGTAGGATCGTAAAAACGCAGGAATAGAAAAAACATAGGATTACAATGCTATAGACTCTTGAATCCTATATGATTGAAAACTGCAGAAATTTGCAACAAAGGGTGTTTGATTGCACCACAGGAAAAATATAGAAATTTTGAGATATAAATGTTACTCCCTCCAGTCACAGAGTCATGTCATTTTGGACATCAACACGGTCTTCCAAACACACCTTTGATTACTAATTTTTATTATAATATATTTATAAAATCCAATAAAATTATAATATTATATGAAACATATGATTTTTATGTATCTAATTAAAATATTTAAAAAATATTGATAGTCAAAGTTTTAAAAGTTTGACTGCACTTATATACAAAACAATATGTATTTGTGACCGGAGGGAGTAATTGATTAGAGAGAATGGAGAGAGAAGATGCATTGGGAATTTGTAAGGTGAGGTTAGACCTCATGCTTGAATTCCTCCAAACTCATAGGAAATTTTCTATCCTATGAAATTCCTTTGAAGCAATTCTACCAATCAAACACTCCTCGTTGGAAATTTTCCTTTGGATTGAATTTCTTCATTTTTTTTCTTTAAAATTCCTTTGAATCAAAAAGATGCCTAACCTCCGAAAGAACAAACATGCAACTTTAATTTAATCAGGCCGGCCAAGCCAATACCTAGCCTTGCCCAACCTACAAACACAGTTAATTGAGCCTGTCGGACTCAAACTAGATTCAGAAGGGTCAGGATAATAAACTTAGGTCGAGTTTAGAAAAAGTTTATTAACCTTGATTGAGAATAGACTTGGTCCTAACCCAGTCCATCTCGAGCCGGCCATAATCTGCTCAGGTCTAGTGTCTAGTGAAAAGCGAGAAAGCATGTGAGAATTATTGGCTGTTCCCTGGTCCTTGATGCTTATCTGGGCAGAAGGCATCAACCTAATCTGTTTTTCTATTGCTTCGATGGGGTCTTTTATGGTTGCATGTGAAACAATAGATAAGGACATTTACAATAGTCTATTTTTAGTGTTATCTCTAAGAATGTTAACCCACCTAAAGATAACACTAGAAATAACATCTCCAACAATTTATTTCTAAGATCATTCATCTAACTATTTTTTATCATTTTCACCATAACTTCTCTACTTACACTCCCTCAACATTTACGATGGTTTACGTGTCCAAGTTGTCTCTAGTATAAAAAATAGCATATTCTCTCTTCACATCCTCTCTTTTCCAACTAGAATTTTGGGTGATGTAGCAGATAACAGATGACTGATTTGGCTACAATTGGAGATGCCCTAAGAAGGCTATGGAAAAACCATAGAGAGACTGTCTTGAGCCTGAGACACAATAAGGAGCAGTATAGAAAATATGTACCACGTCGATATTATTACCTATACATTTTCTTGCAAAAATAAGCTCTCCTCTCCATGGCGCCCTAGAAACCATATTTGTAGCCACAGGAGAGTTGTTTACACAAGTGTCTCCTTTGGGGTTTGTAATAGCAAGGACAAACATACCATTTCATTGACTTAGCTATACTGGACTTGCCATGTAATTACATACATAATAGGCTTTTGGCGTGGTGGGCCGATTGGGCCAAAGTGGGGGCTACTCTCCCAACAATAGCCTCTCATGGTAAAGGGCTCTGCGATCAGTAGATCTAAACTATGCTGCTTGCTTCTTGGCCCCCTCCATCCCCTTCGGCCCGCTGGTTTGCTATCTTGTAGGTTTGCCCGCTACATTCCGATCATTGTCGTTGGTGCCTGTCAGGAGCATTTTGCACCATACACGTGTCCGCGATCCAGGTGTGGTATGTGCAACGTGGGTTGTTGCATCGATTACGGGGGCGCGTATGACCCCTAAAAAGGCGCAACCGCCCTGACGCTAATAATGGTGTTGTCCCATCAGTATTTAAGCGAATGTGGTGCTTGAGTTGATGTCATTTCCTCGTGTCTTGGGCACGCTATGGTGGGGCAATCACGTGTGATATGCTCTCCTCAGCCTTGCACTTCACACCATACCCCTTGTTGGAGTCCATCTTCTTGACCTCGCTCCCTTTTGCGGCCACAACCATTTCCTCTGCCGCGGTGATGACCTCTAGGGGTAGAGGTTTCATCGTCGCCCCTTCGATGCCGAGTACGTATTTGCCCTAATGTCCCTTCTGCTGGCTGCGGTTCGAACCCTCCTTCAAGGCCTCTAGGGCAGGCTTTGCTTCATGAGCAGGTCCTGCAACGTTGGCCTTACGTCACACCGCATCCTCCTCTGCCCTCACGTACACCCCTATTTTATCGAAGATATTGGCCACCGTTCTTATAGGTTTTCAGGCATTGTATTCCGCAAGCGGGACCTTTCGAAGGCTATGAATGGCGGCGTTGTTGATGTTCATCTTGTTGATGTCCTTTACCTGGCAGCAGACCTTAGCAAATCGCCTAAAGCACTCCCGTAGCTTCTCCCTAGGTGTCTGCCTTGGTGCAAAGAGCTGATCGGCGTTGATCCACTCCACATAGTTGCCTTGAAAATTGTTGTGCATAAGGTCCTAGACCTGCTCCCACATGTGAATGGAGCCAAGTGCAATCGTGAAGGACCAGGATAGTGCGACCCCTGTAGGGCAAGTGGGAGTCCCTTCACCTTCATTGATTCGTCTCCCCCTTAGCTTCAATGACTGCCTCGTAAATGCATATGAATTCATGGGGATCCGTCTCACTCTTGTAGGGTTCCATCGTGGTTATCTTGAAGTCCTCTGGTCAGGCGCTCCGCTGCAAACCTACACTGAGGAGGGACTCGGAGTCTACCCTTTAGGGGCATCAACGGTGGCCTCGCTACTCTCTGTCCTCTTTGCTACTACTATGGAGGGAGTTTGCTGACTCCAGACCTCTTGTATCTCTCGTATGGCCCTTCGCAGCTCCGTCAGCTCCTGCTGTAGCGTTTTCACAAATCACCTCCTGGGCACCTTTGCCCCTGGCTCGGTGTAGGGACTAGGGTGTTCTCCGTTCGTTGCGCGGTAATAGCAAGGGTGTCAAGGTCGGCGAAAGCCGTGGTGTTGACGGCGGGGATACCGGTGTGGCCCGGGGCCACCGAGGCTGGGTCCTCCACTCATGATGCCGCCCACTCTGTGACCCACGTAGACATCGAGAACCATCTTCGTTACACAGCGTAGCCCTAGACGCGGCTACTCTGGTGCACCGCTACCATGGGGGCTGGGGGCCCTCGACCACTGGCTCCCTCGCTCTCGCCATGGCAGTTTCGGTCATAGTACTTCTTTTTCGCTTGGGGGCTGACATCGTCTTCCTCGGCACCATCGCACCTTAGCATTCTTGCTGTAGCTTGCAGCTTCTATGTCGCTCCTCATGGTTAGCACCAACTATTATGATTACATACTAAACAGTGAATGATAGGGCTATGGAAAAACCACAAAGGGGCTGCCGTGAGCCTGAGACACAGTAAGGAGCATTATAGAAGATATGTATCACGCCACTATTATTGCCCAGACCTTTTCTTACAAAAAAAATGACCTTTCCTCTCCATAGTGTCCTAGAGACCATATTTATAGCCACGAGAGAATTATTTACACAAGTGTCTCTCTTGGAGTCTGTAATAGTAAGGGTAAATATGTCATTTCTTTGGTTTAGCCATACTGAGCTTGCCATGTAATTACACACATAATGAACTTTTAGCGCAGTGGGCCGATTAGGCTAATGTAGGACCGAAATGGCAACAGAGGGGGGGTGAATGGTGCCTTCAAACTTCCCCGAGAACTTCCACCAGATCTTCTTCTCCAATAGCTAGAGAGCTATGAAGAAGCTAGTTCTCTGCTGTCGATATCTTACTGTGATCGGTCGATTCTCTGTTGTGGTTGGAATGATCAAACCCAGTTCCAGAGGAATCGAGATCCAGCAGCAAGAGAGTCCGACAAGAATGGTGAACAGAAAATATTGTACGATCGAGCAAAGATTCCTCTGACCACTTGTTGCTCTCAGAAATAACTTGACCAAATGGTCTTGAGTACGATTTCCAGTTCAGTGCAGGAGGAAGCAAGGCAGCTAGAACTTTTCTCAAATCAAGAAGACCAGAGCACAACTAAGAATCAGCTTCTCATGCATACAAGAAAAGGATAACGCAGAGAAAGCACAAACAAAACAATCAAACACCTCACAGAACAGAAACTCAACATAGAGGAAGAGAGATGACACGATTGAACATGGAGGTTTCTACAGCCACTCCATCGGAGGTACAAGAGCAACCGTGCTCTACCCAGAGACAACTCACACAAATAGAAACGAAATACTCAGAGTGACTCAGGAACAACCTCGCCGATCACCCGAGCTCTACCTCTCTATTTATAGCCTCAAGCTACCAGGGGAGAACCCGTTAACCCCAACTAACATCGGGTTTTGCCACTCTCTTTACCCACTAGCGAGAACGAGCTCCAGTGCTTTACCCGTTACACCAAACTGCTCCACTGCTTTGCCCGTTAGCGCCAACCACTCCAGTGCTTTCGCAGAGACACAGCTTCCCTTTGCAGCTTTCCGCATTTCTCCAAAATGCCATCCCGCTGCCTTCCCGGAAGCTTCCTCCTGCCTTGCCGATCACGCTTGCAACCACCTCACAGACTTCGTCGTCTTTGGCATCTCCCAGCCGATCACGACCTCAGCACCCCCGTGCCTGGTCTCGACCATCCATGCCTCACCACGACTAGTCTCAAAGTCCTGCAAACCATCACAGACAAGCAAACCATTACATAGCACCGCTCACAATAGTATCCAACCACTTGAGCCAGAAAACAGAGCTCAAAACATACTCTTACCAAGTCGTATACCACCTACGACCAGACGAAAATAGAGAACAATGAATGCACACGACATACGACCACAAAATCAAGCCATACGACCAGATACAAAGAGTCTACGATCATCGCTAACTTGCTACGACCACCCACAACTCGCTACGGCTTTAACGCTCAAAGTCTACGACTTCAACCCAAGTCGTTACGACCGATCGAAAAGATAAACCAACAAATGCACAAGGACCCTGACTTCATCACAAAGCCCTACGACCAAATCCGACCGGTACCGAGCACTTCGGACCGAGTCCCACTGTGTTCGGACCGAGTCCGATCACTCCTCACGCCCGTCCGACTGCATACGACCACTTACCGTGAGATTGAACCACCTTTCGACCACGTTCATCGCTTCCCATCGTGGTCGAACCCCGTTCAAACCACGTACGACTTGTTTCATCGTGGTCGAAACCCTTCCGACCACTTACGACTGAGTTCCAAGCCAGTCGATCGCGTTCGACCGCAACCGACTGAGCTACGACTGCTTCCAACTGAGTCTGACCCCGACCCGACCTCGTTCGACCGCTTCACAACATGGTCGAAGTCCACCGCCTTCCCACGTGGTCGCAAGCTCGAGTGCCGGCCCCCGACCACGGTGGTCGAAGCATCGACTTCCGACCGCAGCTCTCAATAACGTAGTCGTAGAGTGCCGACTACTCACGTGGTCGAAGATGGCTCGGCTGGCTTCCGATAGCGCACAACGTGGTCGTACGGGACATTTCGACCATGACCAAGATACGACTAGGGCAGAAACAGTCTTAAACTTCCCTGGAGACCTACGATCACGGCCAAACGTGGTCGTAACCTATTTCGACCACGACCAACGCGGTCGTGCTGGCCTTCGACCACGGCCAACGTGGTCGTGCTGGCCTTCGACCACGGCCAACGTGATCGTAACCTGCTTCGACCACGACCAACGTGGTCGTACTGGCTTCTGGTGCCCTTCGACCATGGCCAAAATGGACGTAGACCCCTCGGGTGACCTTCGACCACGCCCACAGTGGTCGTAACCAATGCGCATGACTTTCGACCACGACCAACGTGGTCGTGTTAGCTGCAGAACACTTCGCCAGGGCTACGACAATGCAGAACTTAGCACAAACCTCAAAAACTAAACTCAATCTTCCTAGAACAAGAGTCAATTACTCATCACAACCAAGGGGTGCCCTTCACATGGCCTCTCAATCTCCCCCTTGATGAGTATATTGACAAACCCAGAAAAAGCAAGAAGTTGAGTTAGTTTTGGAAAGACCAACATGGTCCAAAGAAGAGAATGAAACAGATGACCATGTCGACAGAAAGATCATTAGAGCAACAACTGAATGAGCAAATTGTTCTCCAAAGCTCTAAAAAGATCCCAAACTAGCTTTTTCTTCTCTATTCTCCCCCTTTTGGCAATAAACGCATCAAGAAAGCACACGAGAGAATAAGATCACAAACAAGGATGAAATGGCTGAAGTTTGATTATTTCTAAGCATTTTGAGCCATGAGAATTATCCATAATGACCATAATGGGATACACTAAGCCATAACTCAATAAAAGGCTATCTAGATCATGACAAGATATGTATAACCTAGCTAGAACACATGGATGACAAACTGAAATATAGTGCATTTTGTGAGCAAGTCAAGTCATCAGTGAGTAAAGTCTAGCTAGAGATATCCAAGGATGATACAGGCCATGTCAATAAGCTAAGCGGAACAAGGAAGCTAATATTGAGTCCAAATAGAGTGCTATAAGCTCAAGATTGAAACATTGGTTAAGTACATGGTTCTTTTTGTAGCTTAAGCAAATTGAACACATAAAACATTGTCTTTTTAAAGCTTATGGACGGTTTCAACCCAATTTTTTTATGTGCTAGATCTCAAGCCTTATGCGACTACTCCAAGCGAGAAGCTTAAGAAGATAGTCTAGGTCATCCAAAAACTCCCCCTGAGTTCATGCCTAGTGCAATGGCAAGCCGTCTCATGAGAAAGAATTGGTGAAATCAGTTTTTTCGCACAAAAGAGATTTTTTTTGTAAATATGTTGTACTACCTTATGCTACATCAAGAGATTAAAATAGCTCAATCTAAGGCTCAACAAAGATTCAACGCTCAGCTAAGCCTATTTGACATGGCATGAATCATAAAGGGATAGCTCCAGAAAGACAAACTCAAATGCTAGCATGACAAGTTTTACTTTAAGTTAGGCAATTTTAATTGACTTATCATGGTAAAAGCTAGTCTACACATATGAAGTCATGATCAATCTAGCATATAAAGTACAAATCATGGCAAAGTGTACAGCATTGTAAACATGTCATAACAGGATAATAATCAAGGCTCAAAGCAGTTACATTACAATGCTAAAAGCTAAAATGCAGGAAAATCCAGCTCCCCCTCAACATGAGATGCAACTTTTAGTTCAAGTTGAGTTAAGTCAAAATTAAGCTCCAGAAGCTCCCAAAAGAACTCTTCCTGAACCAAAGCAATAAAATCGAGAAGCTGGCAAATAAAACCAAACAGGCAGACCTTAAAGCATAGATAAGATATAGAGACAAATATGGCTCAGACTGACCCTCATCTACCCCGTATGACTCCAGGACTATCAGCTGACCGTAAATCACATACTAGAGAGCAAACACGTACCCTGTCTACCCAAGGGTGGCCCAATCCTCGCTAGAACCTATAAGAAGTGAGTGAGCTCGACCTAGTGAGATAAGAAATAGCTAATAAGAAGCATCCTGAAAGCACAAGATAAGAGTAAGAAGTCTAAGCAACTAGACAAGAGAAGCACTCTAACCTATGCTGGAAGGACTAAGCCCGATGCACCCCGAGTGCAAAGCAACAGAAATGAGATAAAAGCATAATCAATATAGTAAAGCAGTAAAGCCCAAAGCTCCCCCTCACTACAGTCCATAAGGACAAACCACCCCAAGCTCTCCCCGCAGAGCTGAAAACCTCGAACTATCCAATGGCTTGGTGAAGATGTCAGCCAACTGGTGGTCACTCTCCACAAACTGGAGCACTATATCGCCCTTCTCTACATGGTCTCTAAGGAAGTGATAACGGATATCGATGTGCTTGGTCCGAGAGTGTTGCACTGGGTTCTTGGCAATGTTAATCGCAGAAGTGTTATCACAAAAGAGTGGAACACTGTCTATCGCTAACCCAAAGTCCCGCAGGGTCGAGACCATCCAAAGCACTTGGCTGCAGCAACTGGCAGCAGCAACGTACTCGGCCTCTGCAGTGGACTGTGCAACACCGGACTGCTTCCTCGAAGACCAAGAAACGAGAGAAGTGCCAATGAATTGGCAAGTGCCAGAAGTGCTCTTCCTATCTATCCTACAGCCGGCAAAGTCTGCATCCGAGAAGGCTCTCAAGGAAAGACAGGATGAGGAAGAGTACCAAATACCATAGTCAATGGTAGCTCGAAGGTACCGAAAGATGCGCTTCACCGCCTGGCGGTGAGATACGCGAGGAGAAGCCTGAAACCGAGCACACAGACACACGGAGAAGTGTATGTCTGGTCTCGAGGCAGTGAGGTAAAGAAGGGAGCCGATCATACTTCTGTATTCTTTCTGATCAACTGGCTCGCCATCCTCATCTGGGTCAAGATAGGCTGTAGAAGCCATCGGAGTCGACACCGGCTTACCATCACTCATGTCGAAGCGTCTCAGGAGGTCGCGAGTGTACTTTCCCTGATGAAGAAATGTACCCTCCCGAGTCTGCTTGATTTGGAAGCCAAGGAAGAAGGTCAACTCGCCCATCATACTCATCTCAAACTCGGTGCTCATGACATCCGAGAACTGTGAAACCAGAGTATGGGAAGAGCCGCCAAAGATGATGTCATCGACATAGATCTGGACGAGCAGAAGGTCATTGCCATAACGGCGGATGAACAAGGTCTTGTCAACTTTACCCATTTCAAACCCATGACTCAACAAGTAGGACTTAAGCCTCTCATACCAAGCTCTGGGGGCCTGTTTAAGTCTATACAACGCTTTGGAAAGCTTAAAGACATGGTGTGGGTATTTGGGGTTCTCGAAACCTGGAGGCTGTCTGACGTAAACTTCTTCCTCAATGACTCCATTAAGGAAGGCACTCTTGACGTCCATCTGGTAGAGCTTGAAACCCTTAGAAGCTGCAAAGGCAAGCAGGATTCTAATGGCCTCAAGTCGAGCTACAGGGGCAAAGGTCTCCTCGAAGTCTAGACCCTCAACCTGGGAAAACCCCTGAGCTACCAGTCTAGCCTTGTTTCGAATAACCACTCCATCCTCGCTCTGCTTGTTCTTGAACACCCACTTAGTCCCAATAATATTGTGACCTCGCGGGGGCTCGACAAGCGACCAGACCTTGTTTCTCTCGAAGTTTTCTAGCTCCTCATGCATGGCATTGACCCAAGACTCGTCGGAAAGAGCATGAGAAACATCTTTGGGCTCAAAGGAGGCAATGAACGCAGAATGGAGACAGAATTGAGATAAGCCAGATTTTGAGCGGGTCACACGCTCGAAGAGGTCTCCAATCATCTGCTCAGAAGGATGCCTTTTCTGGATATGTCTGGGAGGTCCTGGATGAGATGAAGAAGTGGCCTCTACCTCGTGAGCTGACGAGGTAGGAACAGAGCCACTAGCTCCGGAGGAAGCAGTAGGCATGGGCTGATCACCTAGAGGTGCGGTGGAAGACGGCACCTCAAGGGGTGGATAAGGGACTAGATCGGGTAGACAACCCTCATCTCCATCGTCCTCGTCATCTACGAAGATGGTCTCGGACTGCTCTAAAGAACCTGAGATATCAGGCCTAGTCCCCGGACTGGCCTCGTCAAAGGTCACCTCACAGGTCTCTACCATTTTGCTAGACTCACAGTTCCAGACCCTATAAGAGCAACTCCAGCAGTAGCCCTCAAAACAGAGCCCCTACTTTCTATTTGAGGGCTCTCCCTACTTTTGAGGGCTCTGTTTTTTAAGCTACACTTCAGTAGGAGCCCTCAAAACAGAACCCTCAAATTCATTCTTAGAGGGGATGACACATAGGACCCACCCTCATCCTCATCCTACTTTTAAGGGCCGAGGGGCAAAAAAACTCACTCCAGCAGGGCTCCTACTTGAGCCCTCAAAAGTAGGGGCTCCCTCCAGACTCCAGGAATGAGGGCTCGAGGGGGAGATTTGAGGACCCCCTACTTTTGAGGGCTCAAGTAGGGGCCCTACTGGAGTGAGTTTTTTGCCCCTCAGCCCTCAAAAGTAGGATGAGGGCTCAAGTAGGGGCTCTGCTGGAGTTGCTCTAAGCCTGCGAAGAAGGCGAGTAACCTAGAAAGATCCCATCACAAGAACGTGACTCGAACTTATCTAGGTTCCCGGACTTCAGAATAAAGCACTTGCAACCAAACACACGAAAATGAGAGACGCTGGGCTTTCGCCCGTATCTCAACTCATAAGAAGTGCGGTGCAAGTGTGCCCGAAGAAAAACTCGATTTGAGACATGGCACGCGGTGGCTATAGCCTCAGCCCAAAACTTCCGCGGTGTAGAGTACTCATCAAGCATCGTCCTGGCCATCTCGACCAAGGTACGGTTCTTCCTCTCCACAACGCCATTTTGTTGTGGGACGTGCGGAGAAGAGAACTGGTGCTCTACACCTGTCTCACCACAGAAACTCTCGAAGTAGGAATTCTTGAACTCCGTGCCATTGTCACTGCGGATCGCTCGTAAGGCACCCGGGAGCTCAACAGAAAGCCTACCGAAAAGACCTCGAAAAAGTGAAAACGTCTCATCCTTCGAGGCTAAGAAAAACACCCAAGAAAATCTCGAGAAGTCATCGACCACGACAAGAACATACCACTTCCCTCCTGCTGACTGCACTCGAGCTGGTCCCACTGTATCCATGTGGAGCAGCTGTCCCGGTGCATCGGTCATAGTGACTGTGACCGGAGGATGGAGGCGGCAATCATCTTGCCGTGCCGGCATGGAGCACAAACTAGATCTTTGACCATCTTGAGTTTCGGCAGACCACGAATGAGGTCGTGGCCGCTAACTCGGGTCAAATGGTCAAATCCGATATGACCAAGTCTCCTGTGCCAGAAAGAGAGGTCGCGGGACTCAGAAGCAACTAAACACCTAAGAGGATCACCAGAAGACTCAGAAAAATCAGCACGAAAGATCCTCCCAAAACGAGAAATCCCGCAAACCAGACTACCCGAAGAATCAAGAATTTTGCAATTGTTTTTCTTGAAGCTCACCTCGAAACCGTCATCGGTAAGCTGAGAAACAGAAAGTAAATTGTACTGCAGCTTACTAACCAAGGCTACATCTTGCAAAACGAAAGAATCATTAATGTGCACAGTACCTTTGGCGATGACGCGCCCAGATGAAGCATCTCCGAAAGTGATCGTCTCATCACCTGGAGCACGGGCAAGGGAAGAAAACCAACGGGAATCTCCGGTCATGTGTCGTGAACACCCGGAGTCTACGAGCCAAACCTTTCCCTTCCCTGCCCGGCGAACCTGAGTCAAGCAGAGAGTAAAGTATCAGTACTAGGGTAAATCAAGAGTGATTTTGGCACCCAATACTGAACAACACGTCGAGCAGATGAAGTCGTCAAGCACGACTGACCTCTATCTACCCTACGCTCTCTGTGACTCAAGGAAGCAGAAGGTCTGTGAGCAGACCTAAAGCTGTTGCGGGGTCCGACTGTTACGGGAGAGCGAGTCGGAACACCGGCAACACGCTGATCACGCCGCGGGTAGCTATCTCGATGGATGAAACGAGGTCTACCCTCAGGACGGCGGAAGTCATGACCCGGAGCAGCATGAGGACGAAAACCAGAAGACTCAGAAAAACCAAGTCCTCGATGCTGCCCAAACCCGTTAGAAGCAAACCTGGACCTCGTGCTAGTCTTAGGTGCACTCAGGACTTGGGGCTGACCCTGAATACGCCTAAGTGCCTCTGCACGGTCTCTTCGCGCAATCCTGACGCGCGTGAAGCATCTCTCGATCGAGTGCCCATCCTTCTGACAGAAGGTACAGTGGTACTTCACCATCTGAGAGGTGGAAGTAGCACGAAGAGGCTTCGCCTTCTGAGAGGCCGAAGCAACAGGTGGAATCACCTTACTGTCAGAGATCCCTTGGACAAAGCCCGCTGATTTGAATTTGACCTCATCAGATCTGGGCTCGACCTCGATCACACCTCCCACTATGGGTCTGAGAATAGCAGGAGGATGCTTCCTCATGTCCTCATAGAAGTCATATCCTAGACCTTGATTGAACTTACAAATCTTGGATTGGTCTAGAATAAGATTAAGCTTCTTCTTGCCTCCTACAAATCTCTCGAGAGTGTTCATAAGGTACTGACACTCCCGAAAGAGAGAGGTGCAAGAAGTGCAAGGGGAAGAGGGAACAGCAGGAGGTAAGGGAGCAGATGAGGAACCAACAGTAGAGGGAAGAATGGCTTGTGCACGCACAGCCGACTCTGAAAGGGTAGTCCTACTGCTAGCCAGTTGGTTCACGTTCCTAGACGTCTCCACTTTACCCTGGGGCTTCTCCCCGTTCTCAGCACACACAATACAAGCAGAAGGTTTCTTCTCTAATAGGTCCTTAGTTAGCTTCACACATTTCTCATCCAATGCAATCAAGTCAATTTTTAGTTTATCACAATTTTTGCATGGTGAGCTAACAGGATCCTTAGAAGCATACTGAGCCAACTTCCTATCATGATCAATCATATCTTGAAATTGTTTGGAGACAATTTCAAGTTCAGCAGTTAATATAGGACAGTTCAAGCATGAATCAATCGGCTCAAGTAAAGAAGCTTGTAGTTCAGCAATTTTATGATCTGCCCGTTTTAAGTTCATCTTCAAGTTATTGCAATTTACACAAGATTCGGGCAGATCAAGGAGCATGGCATAAGGTCCTCTAGCAGCAATGTCCTTATCCTCACATGAGGTGGAAGAAGTAGTCTCATCAGTAGTAAGTAGGGTAACAGCCATCCTACTTAATTCTAATTCAGCAAGCAGACTAACATTCTCCACCTTAACAATATCAAGCTCGGAGGACACACTATCATGCGAGGTCCTTAGTTTCTCCATGTCACCCAGTAGAGCGCAGCATGTATCACAATCATCACGGGAGAGAGCAGGTGTACGTGAAGTAAGCTCTCGTGATAGTCTATCTACTTCCTTCTCTAACTCAGTACACCTAGCCCTAGATCTAGCATGAAATCCTCCTAGCTTAAGGAAAGCTTCATTAAGTTGGTCATAGGAGGGACATACTTCGTCGGAGTCGGAGTACAGCTCGCAGTCGCTGAGTTCGCCCTCGAGGGCCATGAAGCACATGCCGGAGGGGTCGTTGCCGCCATCCTTGGGCTCTTGGTCACCCGTCCCGTCGTCGTCGCTCCATCCCTCCACTTCGCTGAGGTCGAGGTCGTCGAAGGCGGTGAGGACGCGGTGAAAGAGCTTCTTGGCCTTCCCGAAGTTGCGGAACTTCTTCTTTCCCGGAGCAGGTGCTGAAGGCTTCGTGTTGCGGTTCTTGTCGGTGTGTCGTTCTTGCCCGAACCACCGTAGTCACCTTTACCCTTTCCAAGCTTGGGGCAGTTTGCTCGGATGTGGTTGGGGCCACCACACTCGAAGCAGATGACTGGTCCTCCTCTCTTTCTGTCTCTCCTACCCTTGTAGGCATGGGAAAACCTTCGGGCTAGGAGGGCCAGCTGATCATCCGCAAGCTGCTCTAATTGATCATCAGTTATGTCACAGAGAGCAGCAAGGGAGAAACCGCAAGAAGACTCAGAAGAGAAACCAGAAGCTGAACTGGGATCGGTGACTAAAGCCATCGACTGTGACTTCGACCTACGAGAGACAACGTCAATCTCGTGAGTCTTGAGGCGTGAGTACAGCGCGTCAAGGGTCAAGGTCGAGAGGTCTGTCGTGTCTTTGATGGTGGTCACTTTCATCTCCCAGACACGCAGATCGAGTGCCGCGAGCATCTGGCGAGCGTTGTCCGAGTCGGGGTATGTGAGACCGACCGCTCGGAGGTTGCTCAAAATTTTGTGAAATCGCGAAAAGCACTCGTCCAGGGACTCACCAGCAAGCATCTCGAATTTGTTGTATTCGCGCTTGAACTGGTCCTGTCGAACCGTCTTAATCTGGGTGGTGCCCTCATGGTATGCGTCGAGGGTCACCCAGATATCGTAGGCGGACGACAGGTGAGAGATGCGATCGAATTCGCTTCTGCTTAAGCCCTGGATAATGATGTTCCTTGCCTTCGCATTTGCCTCAACATCGGGCATGTTTGCCACGTTGATGTTCTCATCGGCGGGAACAACAAACCTGACCTTTACCTTTCGCCAGATGGCATACCCCTGAGCCTGGATGTATGTTTCCATTCGGCTCTTCCAGAAGGGGTAATCCAGGCCATCAAAGACGGGAGGCTTGGTCGAGTACTTGTCCGTCGCCATGGCTCTTGAGACCGGTTAAGATCTATTGAAAAAGAGCTAACCGGCTCTGATACCAATTGTAGGACCGAAATGGCAACAGAGGGGGGTGAATGGTGCCTTCAAACTTCCCCGAGAACTTCCACCAGATCTTCTTCTCCAATAGCTAGAGAGCTATGAAGAAGCTAGTTCTCTGCTGTCGATATCTTACTGTGATCGGTCGATTCTCTGTTGTGGTCGGAATGATCAAACCCAGTTCCAGAGGAATCGAGATCCAGCAGCAAGAGAGTCCGACAAGAATGGTGAACAGAAAATATTGTACGATCGAGCAAAGATTCCTCTGACCACTCGTTGCTCTCAGAAATAACTTGACCAAATGGTCTTGAGTACGATTTCCAGTTCAGTGCAGGAGGAAGCAAGGCAGCTAGAACTTTTCTCAAATCAAGAAGACCAGAGCACAACTAAGAATCAGCTTCTCATGCATACAAGAAAAGGATAACGCAGAGAAAGCACAAACAAAACAATCAAACACCTCACAGAACAGAAACTCAACATAGAGGAAGAGAGATGACACGATTGAACATGGAGGTTTCTACAGCCACTCCATCGGAGGTACAAGAGCAACCGTGCTCTACCCAGAGACAACTCACACAAATAGAAACGAAATACTCAGAGTGACTCAGGAACAACCTCGCCGATCACCCGAGCTCTACCTCTCTATTTATAGCCTCAAGCTACCAGGGGAGAACCCGTTAACCCCAACTAACACCGGGTTTTGCCACTCTCTTTACCCACTAGCGAGAACGAGCTCCAGTGCTTTACCCGTTACACCAAACTGCTCCACTGCTTTGCCCGTTAGCGCCAACCACTCCAGTGCTTTCGCAGAGACACAGCTTCCCTTTGCAGCTTTCCGCATTTCTCCAAAATGCCATCCCGCTGCCTTCCCGGAAGCTTCCTCCTGCCTTGCCGATCACGCTTGCAACCACCTCACAGACTTCGTCGTCTTTGGCATCTCCCAGCCGATCACGACCTCAGCACCCCCGTGCCTGGTCTCGACCATCCATGCCTCACCACGACTAGTCTCAAAGTCCTGCAAACCATCACAGACAAGCAAACCATTACATAGCACCGCTCACAATAGTATCCAACCACTTGAGCCAGAAAACAGAGCTCAAAACATACTCTTACCAAGTCGTATACCACCTACGACCAGACAAAAATAGAGAACAATGAATGCACACGACATACGACCACAAAATCAAGCCATACGACCAGATACAAAGAGTCTACGATCATCGCTAACTTGCTACGACCACCCACAACTCGCTACGGCTTTAACGCTCAAAGTCTACGACTTCAACCCAAGTCGTTACGACCGATCGAAAAGATAAACCAACAAATGCACAAGGACCCTGACTTCATCACAAAGCCCTACGACCAAATCCGACCGGTACCGAGCACTTCGGACCGAGTCCCACTGTGTTCGGACCGAGTCCGATCGCTCCTCACGCCCGTCCGACTGCATACGACCACTTACCGTGAGATTGAACCACCTTTCGACCACGTTCATCGCTTCCCATCGTGGTCGAACCCCGTTCAAACCACGTACGACTTGTTTCATCGTGGTCGAAACCCTTCCGACCACTTACGACTGAGTTCCAAGCCAGTCGATCGCGTTCGACCGCAACCGACTGAGCTACGACTGCTTCCAACTGAGTCTGACCCCGACCCGACCTCGTTCGACCGCTTCACAACATGGTCGAAGTCCACCGCCTTCCCACGTGGTCGCAAGCTCGAGTGCCGGCCCCCGACCACGGTGGTCGAAGCATCGACTTCCGACCGCAGCTCTCAATAACGTAGTCGTAGAGTGCCGACTACTCACGTGGTCGAAGATGGCTCGGCTGGCTTCCGATAGCGCACAACGTGGTCGTACGGGACATTTCGACCATGACCAAGATACGACTAGGGCAGAAACAGTCTTAAACTTCCCTGGAGACCTACGATCACGGCCAAACGTGGTCGTAACCTATTTCGACCACGACCAACGCGGTCGTGCTGGCCTTCGACCACGGCCAACGTGATCGTAACCTGCTTCGACCACGACCAACGTGGTCGTACTGGCTTCTGGTGCCCTTCGACCATGGCCAAAATGGACGTAGACCCCTCGGGTGACCTTCGACCACGCCCACAGTGGTCGTAACCAGTGCGCATGACTTTCGACCACGACCAACGTGGTCGTGTTAGCTGCAGAACACTTCGCCAGGGCTACGACAATGCAGAACTTAGCACAAACCTCAAAAACTAAACTCAATCTTCCTAGAACAAGAGTCAATTACTCATCACAACCAAGGGGTGCCCTTCACATGGCCTCTCAGCTAAGGTGGGGCCACTCCCCCGATAGGGTCTTGCAGGTCACAATAATTTACGAGTAAAGATTATTAGTATTAATTAAGACGGCAATGTAGAGTTGCTTCATTTCATGTGCAAGTTCTCAACGCGCACAAGTAGAGGCACCCGTACTCCAAAGGCATTGACAATGTGCTACACCGGGGGGCCTGCCTGAGAAAGCAACCCAAACCCAAGAGGAAAGCGCAATGGCGAGCAAATTATTCAGAGGCACAATCTGAAGAGAGAAAGTGTATTAATTAGTCTTTAGCTTTCAGTAATGAGTGACAACTCCACTGTTCACATTAGCATATATATGATCCATCGATCGATCGGTTTCTGAGCTCCTACGTTAACACTGCGAGAAGGATTGTTAGTAATGACTTGTGTTTGAGGAAATGTAGGACACTCTAGCTAAGCTCTCCTCCTATGATTAATCTTTACCTACTGCTGATAGCTTTCTTGCTTGTTCTCTGCAGCCATTTCTGAAGTACCCTTGCTGTTTGTTTAAGGAATGGACATGACATCAGATGAGTTGATTGGATTGGACTTTATGAGGCAAATGTTCTCCTAATCCATTGCTCCATCCAACTAGCTAGGCCTGAAGGCACCCTCCGAACATGCTCAATGTCTCATGGAATTCGGCCGGGCTCTGTCGAACCGATGTCGACAAGCGACAGCAAATCGACGAAAAAATGCGTTGGAAATTGTTGGTTTTCTTTTGGGGTTCCTATTTCTGGTCCAGCATTACCTACCTCCAGATGCCATTGCCAACCATGTGTTTTTGTGGGGGTTCTGTCAACATTTGCATTATTGCGTATAATGCTTTGCTTCAAGAGTTGAAGGGGACCTGTTGCTTGGACAAGCCAACTTAGGCCTAACTCTGTCCCCATTTCTCAAGTGTAAGCCTGAATAGATGCAAAGCAGTTTCTGTTTCTCATCGAGATGTCTTCATCTGTTCTCATCTGCTTCTCTCTCTATGTAGTATAGATCGTTACAGTTGTGTCGGCAAAACACATGGTTGTCGTGGTTGAGGTAGTAATACTGAACAAGCTACCCCATTGGGTAAAATGATCCTTTGTGCTCACTATTGAGTTTCATGCACCAGCCAGTTCACCCAAAAGCTTAAGCTGATGAGGAAAGATAGGCAATTCACTTATACTTCAACACTCTCCCTCACGTGTAGGCTCCCTTAGGCCTAATACGTGGAATAGAATTGGACTGCAATTAATATTTTTTAATTGCGTCAGCCAGGTGTTGAACTTGAGACCTCTTGGCTCTGATACCATATTGAGTTTTATGCACCAGGCAGTTCACCCAAAAGCTTAAGCTGATGAGAAAAGATGGGCAATTCACTTATACTTCAACACTCACCAAAAGGGCACTTATTTGATTGGGCCAAGGCAAGCAAGTCCACAAGTTTCCTGTTGGAGTTATTCCAATTCAAGCCTGTATTTGTCATGCTAATGGTGACAAGGAGACCAAAGTTACCCTCTATCATGGCTTGCTTGCACGAAGTTGCTCAATGAGCTATGCTTTGACGTCATCTTCTTTGAGAGGGCATATATGCTTTGACGTCATTATTTTGTTGTCTAATGTTGTTATATGTGGCTTGCAGTCCTTTACCTCGAAAACTATTGGGCCGCGGTGATATATTCGCACCCGTTTCGTGTAGCTTTTGTTTTGCTGATGCTGATGATTTGAGAGAAGAAAAAGAGGCAATCTAGATAAAAGGTCGGTGAAATATTGAATCAGACAATTAGTTCTTTTATGCGTAATTATACAAAGAAAGTTATATTTCTTCAGAAAAGACCCAAAGGAAGTTACAAGCATCGGAGGATGTCAACTGAAAAGTCAGAGGCTGATGCAGAAAAATCTATTTCAGTTAAAATTTTCCGACAGTGTCCTCGAAATATCTGATCATGTGTGGACCCAAGAGTTCCGAAGAGTCAGGCATTGGTGACGCTTAATTGCTTGGAAGGAGGGGGAAGGAAGCAACTGAACATTAAGCAACGCTCAAGAGAGTGGCTAGAAAAGGCCGTGGGTTGCATGATTACAATTAGAAGCAAGAAAAAGGCACTAATGATTCCTTCCAACCCACATCTATCGCATACATACGCACAACACATGCATGGTATAATCAAACTCAGCTCCCACTCAACGGTGTTGATTAACATACAAGATACCACTGACAAAACATCTGCCTGTTATCTTTTTGGCAATCACTTGCAAAGGCCACATCAGGCTTGAATCTGATTCCCTGGGCAGGGATCCGTGTTCCCCGCTATAGACCTTCTGTAGCAAATATCTTTACATTGATCTCGCCTGTTCGATAAAAAAACCAACTCTCACGAAAGAGAACATCGACAAATATGAAATTTCTCATGAAAAATCAGCGTATCTAATCAAAATTTTCCCCGACCCCGTATTTTCAATATGACAAAAGAAGCCCTTAAATTCTCATTCCTATAGGATTTAGACTAACAATAGGCGGCATAAACCTTCTAATATCTGAAGCAAGAATGGCAACAAATGGGTTTCAGTTTGCAGCTAAGACACAATATTTACTATACGTGTAACAACCATATATGGCAAGCCACTGAGATAAGTAGAGTGCTTACATGACATTATCACATCTCTTTCAAGTGGTACTTAGAATTTTGTAGTCTTGTTCTCCTTCTCTACCTTATAAACACTTTTAATTCGTAGCTGAAAAAAGAAAAGGTAAAAATCAATTAGGAGACATTTTTAAGGGTGATTGAGATGGGATCTTGTCAAACGGGAGAAGGAATCATACTGTTTAAGAAAGGGGAGAGGTAGGATGGGGTCTGCTCCACGCCACAAGGGATCCCCCTATAAATTCCCCATCTTTTCTTCTCCACTCCACTCATCAAACCCATCTCTCTCTCTCTCTCTCTCTGAACATTCCAAGCAGCAACATCAGCATCAGCTACTGCTTTGGCCTTCCTGCCAAGCGCAGTGCCTGATAATTAACACCCTGATGAACTCACAAATTAGCATTAACTGTGAACCTCGAGCTGTTGTACTGTCTCCCTGATCGCTAATCAGCTTCATTTGCAGTACTAGCTGCCACTGCGCTACTGTGCACTCAAGAATTGACTAGCTGCACAGCACGGTACATCCTTGTGAAAGTGTAGCTGTAATGGGGAGGCCAGTGGCTGCGGCAGTGAGACATGGAGCAGAAGCAGTGCAGGAGCTAAGGCAGCTGCCTCCTGGGTTCCGTTTCCACCCCACCGACGAGGAGCTGGTGGTGCAGTACCTCCGGCGCAAGGCCCTCTCCCTCCCGCTGCCGGCCGCCGTCATCCCCGTCATCCACGACATCGCTAAGCTCGACCCCTGGGACCTCCCA
The DNA here is from genome assembly GCA_017311315.1 of Dendrocalamus latiflorus. NCBI lineage: Eukaryota > Viridiplantae > Streptophyta > Magnoliopsida > Poales > Poaceae > Dendrocalamus > Dendrocalamus latiflorus. Next base: position 23,744,821 of record CM029673.1, read on the forward strand.
GGTTCGTGCGCGCGTCCGAAGACATGCATCCATGCATGCTCGATCAAATGGAGATTAACTAAAGCTTCTGAATTTCGTTGCGTCTTCGATTATTATATATAGGTGCGAGTGAAGGGGAGAAGTACTTCTTCAGCTTGCGGCAAGCGCCGGCGAGCCGGAAGGGTGGTGGTGGACACCGGAGGAGAGCGGGAAGTGGCTACTGGAAGGCAACGGGGAAGGAGAAGCCCGTGTTCCTGCAGCGCTCCGGGTGCGGCGGCGGCGGCGAGCAGCAGCTCGTCGGCGTCAAGACGGCGCTCGTCTTCCACCGCAGGAAGCCGTCGTCGCGGACCGACTGGGTCATGCACGAGTACCGCCTCGCCGCCGTGCCCGGTGGCGTGGCTGAGCAGAAGAATAGCGCAAGCCATGTAAGAAAATCGTATCCTTCTCAGCCTTCTTGTGGTCACCACTCACCACTGAAATTTTAAGTTCTCCAGTTTTTTGTCCAAGCGTAAATAGGACTACATGCCACTGTTTACAATTAATTACAGGTAGGTTAAGTTAAATGTTTATTTCAGTCATCAGTAGGTTGCGCCAAAACCAGCTTAATTAGCATCAAATATATATGTATTTCTTTTGAAAATACGTATGTCTGCTGTCTAAAAAAAGGGGTACCAAATGAGTGTACAAACTGATGAAAAGCCTCCGGCTTCGTGCCTTTCACAATACACGGCAGAGCACTCAATCATGCAGATAAGAGAATCTTTGCCTCATTTGAAAGTAACTTAATAATCTTTGCAACATCGATTGGGACAGTTCACTGTTACATATATTCCATCCAAAATAATTGAACCTTCTGTCATATCTTGTAAGCCCCATTGTTGCCGTTGCCGTTGCAGATGCTACAGCTTTGCAGCTGTAAATTAACATGCATGTAGTAGCTGAGTAATGATGTGCTAATGACTTGCAGAAATGCATGGCTCAGCAAGGGGAATGGACTGCGTGCCGGATTTTTTTGAAGAACAGATCAAGAAGGCCAACCGGGGAGAACGACAACCAAACACTGGGTAATCGTGCCACCATCGTACACCGCACAGCACAGCACCGGGAAGATGCTGGTCTGCACCAGCCATTGCTGTCGTCGTCGTCGTCGTCGTCGTCGTCTTCAAGCTGTGTTACAGACATTTCAGACCAAGAAGAAGTCAGCACTAGCCAGTAGCATCAAAGACGCTCCAGCTGCCCCTCAAAGAGAGGCCTAGGCATGCTGAAATTTGCAATCTTCCTTCTTGCTACATTACTTATCTTGTACTTCTCCTTGTACCATAATGATATGAGGATTTAAGCACCACGTTGATAAGAAATCCAGCTTAAGAAAGCTCTAAGATTAAGCAGCTGTGACATCTGTATCGATTGTAACTTCTAAGTTTCCCTTGAAACATTTATTAAGGAAAGGGAACCTGAATTAAGCAGGAGCAGCAGTCGCTAGTACTATTCAGCTGTCATCTCTGCATCACTTGATTGATCCAATGTTCCTTTGGCTCTTGTAAATTGTAATCACCAGGAAACAATCCAGCTGTAAAATTTTGCAACCAATAAGGAACCAAAACTAGGCATGATGAAGCTGTAAAAGCAAGACGGTCAATATTTCCAAGGAGTGCTATATGGACTAGTGGCCTGAGTACGAGAAACTTTCCAGCTTTCAAGGGGCAAAAATGAGAGACTCTGAAGAACTTGATCAGCAGCAGGAGTGGGGCCAGTGACGAACAATCCCTTGGCCCATAGCCGGAGTGAATCAGCTCCAAGATTTTGCTTTGAATCGCGGAGGCTGCGGATCACCTCAGAACAGTGGTGACAGTTCAGCAGATGGTGATTTGTTCTTGAGTAGTCTCAGGACTCTGAGCTCCGTATGGTGACCGGTGTACTAGGGGTTGTTAATTTTGTTGCCCCTTTAGGCTGTGATGGTTTTGGCTTTAGCTTTTAGCTTTCGGCTTATTTTTCACTATTCATAAATTTCATCTTTTTTTGAACTTTTGGTTTTTTGTTGAGCTTTTTTCCGGTTCTTTTTTCTCGTATTTGTTTGTATTATACGTAACGGGCTAACATATTTTTTAATTTTTTTTAAATTTAATTATGCTAAATAAGCCTCTGTCAGCTACAGTGTTTTTTCAGCCATCTACAGTGCTTTTCAGCCATAAGCCACCAAAAAAAAGCCCAAATAATCACCACAGGCGCTCAGCTAAATACATGAGAGCCCGTTTGGAAGTAGGCAAACAAAAAAGATTAGAAACAGGAGAGAAAAATGTAGATTAAGAGCTTTTTACGGTACTTTAAAATCAATATGATCATCCAATCTTTGAGATCTAATAAATCATATTGATTAGGATTAAATTATACTACTATCCATACTATCAGCAATAGAATTTTTAAAAGTGGATAACATTGTTCCGCAACCCCGTTTTCTTTGTGGAAGTTTGATGAGGATTGAATAAATATCTAAATGACTTTAATATTTAAATAAGGCCAAGAACCCCATGGTCATAAACCTCTAAAAATTGCTCTCCGAGTACCATGGTCGGAAAAACACTGTGCGTATTACCTGACCAGATAACTGCTCGGAGATTCTATGAACTTGTATCTAGAACCGGTTCTAAGATATTCCTTCCGTGCGATGAAAAAATCACATGCTTTATCTCCTCCAAACAGCATGATGTTTCGGCTCTGAGTCTCTAACAAACAACTGACATGCGGTTGTTTCCCACGATCGTCTTCCACTGACAACAATTGACAATCAGACGTCCTCTCTTTGACAATAACCACCTCTCCGACCAGACACAGGGCCGGTCCTGAGATTTTAGGGGCCCGGGGCGAAACTAGAAATAGGGGACCTAGTGTAAATATCTAAATATAAATCTACATACACATATATATGTATCTAATTTATCAACAAACACTTAAAATGCGTTATGTATTAAAGAAAAATTCATATCAAAGAGTTTATAGATATTACCTTATCTGAAGATTGTATTCAGTTAGCTGCAACAAAATCGCTACAATTGCGCAACTCTGTGTCTTGTATCCGATGTACTGTTCACCATCTGAAACATGGACTCAAGTATATAAATAGAAGCAGAGCACAGCAGGCTTGATCAGTTTTGATCGGCTGCATGTACAAAACTCTTCTAAACTTTTACAAATAAAATGTTGTTCTGTTTAGGTTGTTCTCCACTATAAAACATTGTATCACTAGACGGACATGTTTCATTAAATAATCTTCAGTTACAAGATAGTAGGAATGACCAATTATCAATAATAGCCATTGGATCTAATGGATCAACGGTCCAAATTCACTATAAAACTTCCAACGGTACGAAGGTAGGGACAATTTTGCTTTATGGTTTATTCATATGGTTATGGTTAATTGGATGAGCACGTATGATCATTATAGAGAAAGACGGGGATATAATTTCGATATATAACGATTCATCTTTTGTACGCAGAACCCACATTCTGTAGCATTTAACATGTAGTACCACTATTATTGTAAAACTACGAGACATACTAATTAACTTCAGATAGCAAGCCCTTGGTAAACTTGCAGCATACTTGGGCTGTCTTGGGGGTGAAGGCTGTAGGCAGTCAAATGCGACGGAGAGAGACCGATTCGAGATGAAGATCTTGTTCTTTGAGTGAATTTTGTAGATCTCCTGGATGTTTGCCCATCAACACCTCTAGCACCACAACACCAAAGCTATAGACATCGCATTTCTCCGTGACCAAAGAAGTGTAGGACAGTTCTACATCCAACATAGAAATTAGAAACATAAGAATTAGGATTGCATTTCAGTGCAGAGCAATGCATCTGACACATTTTGCGAGAGAAAATGGTGTATATATATATACATACCAGGTGCTATGTAGCCGTAGGTCCCTGCCAGTGCACTCCAGTTTGATGAATCGGGTTTTAACATTCTTGCAATACCAAAATCCGAGACAAATGCTTTGTAGTCAGTATCTAGTAAGATGTTTCTGCTTGTGATGTCGCGATGAATTATGGGTGGGTGACAATCATGGTGAAGGTAAGTAATAGCTTGAGCCACATCTCTTATGAGAGTTGTCCTTCTTTGCCAATGGAACTGGGTTGCTACTTCTTTGTTGCTTAAGATAGAAGTTAGATTTCCTCTTTCGATAAATTGACAAACCAGAAACTTGTACCGGGGATGACAACAAAATCCATACAGCTTGACGATGCTACGTTGACGGATTTTTGTCAATATTTCAATCTCATGGTGAAATATCTCTTCATGCACACCTTCATCGACTGGATGCAGTTTCTTAACTGCTACCACTTGTTCGTCCTGGAGTTGTGCTCTGTAAACACGACTGGATGTATTTGTACTATTGGGGGCCCCTGAATTTTGGGGGCCCGGTGCGGCCGCCCCGCTCGCCCCCCTCAGGGCCGGGCCTGACCAGACACGCTGGTTCCATAATACGTCTTCCCTAGTGAACAATTGGTGCCTCTTTATTAGTATTTAAGGCTGGACGAGAAAAGACAGAAGGACAAACAAAGACAATTCTGATCAAGTAATTAGACAGTACAATTGACATCCCATTCAGTGTAATTAGCGTTAGTCTCATGCCTTGTTAAAGGCACATGTAACTAGTTCATAACAATAAAAAGCATCATTGTTCTCTCTAAAAAATTTTAGCTATATTTCTCATATTGTTTTATAAGATTGGCGACAGCTGCCGCCGTTCATGGGGAAGAAGACGCTAAATCCTTGAAGTTCTTCATTCAACAATCCTTATCCTTCTCTGTTCCCTGTTATCATCGCTTATACGATCATAGCAGGGACTTGGGACTAGAAAAAACTGATTCAATTTGGCATACTATGCCGACCTCGGCATAGATGCATGCATCCACGCCATGGAAGATGATGCCTTGACATCATCTTCTTTCATTCTAGGCTCGCTGTTCGCTGAGACTGGTGAGATTGACTGGATGGAAGAAGATTCGCAACCCCCGTCACTGACACTCCCAAAGAAATCGATTGTTCCGACCAGATCGGAATGCCCAAGTGCCTCTGCAAGCCTGATACTTCTAACCGGCAAAAGCGACGACAAGAGTACAACACCATGATTCGAGGGTCAAGATACTCTCGATATAGTCTCTGTTGTAGGATGCCCCAAACCCTAGGGCCATCGAGGACAGTGCCGAGGAATATGAGCATGTACATAGGCTAGACATATAGGTTATTGAGCTATACTTCAAAATGTATCATAATACCTTTTACTTAGAGTCCGTTTATATTGGCTGTCTTTTGACTTTGGCTTATAATTTGTAACAGGTTATAGAGAAGCTAGTAGAGAGACCCACGTGCAATTTTGGTCGATATAAATTAAGTCACTACAATGTGTACTATAATTGACTAGTAAATCCTACCCTAAAAAGATATTTCATTTAAAAGTTAGATACTATAAAAAACTATTTATTATAAAAAACAGTTTTTCAATAGGAACATGATCTTAGTCATGTGATGGACAAGATAGAATGGGCGCTTGTAAAGGCGTTCCTTCCCCTCTCATTTTCACTAGTTCACTACTATCTCCATATACAACAGATTTGGCTCTTCCATCTCTCGGTCTCTCAAGACAAAAGGTACTGCTTTAAGACTCGAGAAATTTGCGAAGGGCTACCTGGATCCAGGCATCCAGCAACGTGGGGACTGCGCGAAACTCCACCTCATACGGGACACTTCGCACCGGAGAACGACCCAGCAAACATACACCCGGCACGCGCAGTGAAATGCAGCAGTGCAGCACCACCGCGCACGCGCGAGCTACACGTACGTACGTAGTAGCAGTAGTGTCCGCACCGCACCGCACCGCACCGATCGACCGGCGCATGGTCTCATCACTGGGTTCACGTCAATGACCGGCCGTGCGCACGCGCAAACTCCCGAGCAGGGTTGAATCTTTCGGACGAAATTTCGCCGAAACGACGACGTTGCTTTCGTTCCCCGCCGAAAGCGCAGTAATTCGGTCAAATTTTGCCCGAATTATCTATATTTAAACTTTGTCTAAATTTTATCTAAATTTTGATTAATTTTTATAAAAAAATTTGAAATTTTCGTCCGAATTTTTGAACTAAATGGACGAAATTTCGTTTTTTGTTGCTTTCGTTCACTGCCGAATTTTTTTTTGAAAACGAGAGATTAAACCCTGCTCACGAGTCGCGAACTCACCCGCGCCGTGCCCCTGGGGCAGAGCCACCGGTGGGTTTCGTCAGGCTCCAGTCCACCCTTCGTCCGCCCCGAACATTCTCCCTCATGCCAGCCCGCCACGCACGGAAGAGATGAGGGGCTGCACACGCACCTGACGGCGGTGGCATGCGGGAATGCGGCTGGTGGCACCCGGCGAAGAGCAGAGAACGGCGGCGCTTGTCGTCGGCGTCGTTGTCGGCGGCAACGAGAGGAGACTCGACGTCGATGTCCGAGCCAGAGGCGAGCCGGCGCTGATGCTAGCCAATGAGGCGGTGCCCATGTCCGGGGAGGAGTTTGGGTACCTGGCGTGCGACGTTGCGTCGAAGGGTGCGGACTGCGGAGGAGTTCTCCGCTGGAGGGAGGGTGGGCGTCGTGGTCAATACTGCCAGTACCAGATAGACTTTGAGCATAATTCAATTACTTCAAACACAACTAGTATACTATATACTATGAGGAGTAGATCTGCAACCCATGACCATCTTGCTGGTACAAGTAGAGTTTTCATAAACTGCCTGCCTGCTCTAGAAGCTCGAGCTGTTAAAAGCATGATAATATATATCTTGCTCCTAGGTTTTTATCAAATTTGTATCTTCGGATGGTGTGGATCAGAAGCATTTGACATTAAGTTCATGCAAAGAGAAGTAATTGACACTGAATCCTATGATTATGGGCCCTTATATTCTGCACACGAGTTGGCACAATGTACATGCACAGGATGTTTAATTAATTACATTGTAAAATTGATGTATGGAATTATGCACGACTAACTGAAACTGAAATCTTCTGCGGCTCTGCTTTTCTAGTGATCTCTTGCTGGAGATAGGAGCTGGGATAGAGTTGGCTACTGCGGCCTTCCCTCAATTTTTCTTGCCTATGGCTTGCATAGCAAATGTTGTAAAGGTCTGTCCTCAAGAGCTGTTGCAAGTAGGATTTTTTTTACCGGTTTATATTTTAACCGGAGGGGCTGGTAAGTTCGGTTTAACCAGTTTTCGGTTTTTTTGGATAAATTCGGTCCCAAAAAATCAAACAAAATTTGAAATTTAAATTCATACCGGCCGATTATCGGCGATAATAGGCCAAAATCGGTTGAAAATATCGGCCAAAAATTTTTAAACAAATTTCAGCTAAAAATTCTTCTAAATTCGTCAAAATTCATACAAAACAAACTTTTCGGAGTTGGTTTGGATTTCAACCAAGGTCACCAGTAAATCCGGTAAAACCGGTAACCAGCCAAAAAAACCTGCAACTATTGGACTTCAAATATATATTACTCCCTACTCTGTTTCAAAAGTATTGATGAAGAACTTTCTTTTCCTCATGCGGGGACTCGGAAGGGCAAGCGTGCAGCAATGGATGACCCACCGCGGCAACAAAGAATACAAGGAAGACAACCCGTGCATGAGTCCAATAAGTCTTTTGAGCCCATCCTCTAGTTTCATCCTAGCTTCGCCACTGGCCCCACCCCACTGATGCCGTGCCGTGCGACGATGTTTGCAGCGGCAACTCAAATACTTTTGACCTTAGGTTTGGATTTCTCTGAAATTCGAAAGAAAGTGGAGATTTCTCACAACACTTTTGGGACCATTTGATACATTACAAGCCTACAAAGTATTAAGGGTTTGTTTATACAACTTTTGACTGTTTTCTTTTTCTAAAATCAGTCACTTTTCTAACACTATACACACACAAACCTTATCCACACGAAACCCTAACTCCTCACTCGTTTTCCTAGCTGCTGCCATCCCCCACAGCCTCACGTGCCCCGTCTCCACCATCCCACCGTCACCTCCATCACCGTCACTTATCCTTTGCCCCGTCTCCGATGACTTGCCATCGCTGAATCTGTTGCCATACTACCACCTCCTACCCTTTCGCAGCTTCTACTTGCCTCATTCTCCCCCGCCGCTGCCGCCACATGACTCCATCTGCCCCCCGCTCTTCTTCCCCATCTCTGGTGGCAAATCCGCCACCGCCGTCTCCTAATGATAGTCGGTTCTCATTGCCCCTGCTACTCTCGGCCATCCACCGCCCTTCCCTAAGCCCGTGGCTGGCGGTGCCACCACCGCCTCACCACCCTGCCGCCCTAGCCTTCTTTTAAATTTGGGCTTTGATGAATCCAAACCCCTAACTAGGTGAACCCTAACCCTAATATGGTGAAACACTGTGGTAACTCACTGTCGGAGAGGAAGAACCTGCCGGCAGGAGTTGGAGACGATGGTGAATGATGCACAAATCTTCAAGCTAATCCAAAGGTATTCAACAATTTTCCAAAAAAAACTGTCGAATGTTGTCTAGCAATTCCGAAGTATAAATCCTAAACAAATCAATTTCTTTTTAGAGGATCCTAAACAAATTAATTATTCCAAGTAAGCCTTTATTACGGTGTTCGTTGGAGTAGTTCGGATTTTGGAGCCCATCTTCGTGGGCACGTTCTTAACGGGCCGGACCTAGTACTCGATTAATTGGTCCGGGCTGTTGGTCATACACTTCATCACTAAAATATATAAAGGTCACATTAAGCTGGGGCTTTCCTGCAAAAAGCGCGCTAATAAAAATCACTTTCCTTCTCTACCTACTGACTGATCCGGTAAATCCCTATTCCCTCCTCCCAATTCCAATTCCCTCGTTCCAAGGCGGCGCCTGCGTCTCCTCCCTCCGCCGCATCTCTCTCGCTGCCTCCAATCCAACGGCAAATCCATCGCCACACCACCAACTCAAATAATTTAGAAAAGAAAGTGACTACTTTGTTATGTTGTTGCCATCCGTTTTCTGTGCTTGTTCCTAGAAGATACGCTAGCCAGAAACTGTCCTTTTGATGTTCTGCAAACCTCTTTGGTAATACTTAAACAGTAATTTTAGGCCAAGAAACCAAAAGTATCATTATGAGAGTTCAAATCCCGGCCTGCAACACTGTAGTGAACTTAGCAAGAGGCGTAAAATTAGTTTGCTACTGGCTCCTAAGATGCGTTGCATCTGTCTTTAATACATTGTGATGACATCTATTGTTTTAACACTTAGATAATGGGGTTAAAACTGTACTAACTGAATTGATATGCAGTGTTATGCAGCTTGGTATGCACGTTCCAGGACTTAAGGTTCTGGCTCCATATTCTGCAGAAGATGCTCGAGGCTTGCTAAAAGCTGCAATTAGGGACCCCGATCCTGTTGTTTTCCTGGAAAATGAATTGCTGTATGCAATATCTGACCTTGTTGAAATTTTACTTTCTGATTAGTTGTCAATTCATTGATATGTTATTATGTTGTTTTCTATAGCTATGGAGAATCATTTCCTGTTTCTGCTGAAGTGCTTGATTCTAGTTTCTGTCTGCCAATTGGCAAAGCTAAGGTGTGTTGTTATGTGCATATGTTGGAAGGAAAGTAGTTAGCCATTGTTGCATACAAATACATCGATGGTTTGATGGGAAGAGTTTTCTTTCGATGAATACATGGTTTTCTAGGGATCAGATGCATAATCTTATATATTTATTTTTGGTATATACTGTTTTCTAGAGACCAGATGCATAATCTTATATATTTATTTTTGGAATATACTTACTGAAATTCTATGCACTTACCTATGGATCTCTTCTTTCAGCAGATAGAATGTGTGGGAAAACATGTTACAATTACTGCATTCTCCAAGATGGTCGGTTATGCACTTCATGTGTGTCATACTATATTTGGTAAACAATGTGGAGGAGGGCTAGGAATGTTAAACCATTAACTCTATAGGTTTTGACACATCAGTAGCTTCCAATTATCTATGATGTCGTATATCTTGTTTCTGTAAGGAGTGTAATTTACTGCATCAATATTCCTTTGCTACGCGAACGAGCCTCTATCGTAGTGGTAGAGCGCTCTAGTAGCACCTCCCAGATCCTGGGTTCGACTCAGGCTGGGGGCAAAAAAATCCCCTCGCTTGCCCCATAAGCCAAAGCACAGGCCGAAAGGCTCGCCCAATCGCTGGTCGTTAGGGTCAGGGCCCAGGTCGTCTGGGCCGAGCGTTAGCTCCCCTAGGCGCTCTCACTTGGGCTGATGCCGCTGTGTCAGGGTGGGGCAAGGGTTCGGGAATTTTCTCGATCTGTGAGAGGATCTTTCTTCTTAAGCTAATGCCGGGGGGTGTCTTGTACCCCTGCAGGTCGAGTTTTTTTTTAATATTCCTTTGCTACCAAGTCAAAACTGATCTGCAAAGCTGCCCCCATTGAAAATTGTATCTTCTTTTCGATTTTGTCATTTTGTTTTAAGATAGGGATGGTTTGCTGAACAGATGGGTTTAAGTGGTCTTTCAGCTTGTGTGATCTTACACTGTTGTTTTGCTATATTCTCATGCTCAGTTTGTTTTCAGGCTACTAAGATACTGTCCAAGGAAGGAATCAGCGCTGAGGTAATTTCTTTTGTACAATATATGTTCATTATAACTAATCAACAGGATATTTCTTTTCTCTACATGGTATATGCCATCAATATTTCCTTATTTTCTACTGATATTTGTCAACAGGTGATCAACCTTCGGTCAATTAGACCACTTGATAGAGCTGCTATAAATGCATCTGTTAGGAAAACCAATAGATTGGTGGCTGTTGAAGAAGGCTTCCCCCAGCACGGGATTGGTGCTGAGATATGGTTTTCTCTCTCTCTCTCTCTCTCTCTCTCTCTCTCTCTCTCTCTCTCACGCACACACGCAGATGCCCGCGCACACACTGTGTGTGCACAAGTTCTTCTGACACATGCCTTCTGTGCAGCATGTCTGTTGTGGAAGAAAGCTTTGAGTATCTTGATGCATCAGTTGAGAGGATTGCTGGAGCTGATGTACCCATGCCCTATGCTGCCAACCTTGAGGGAATGGCTGTTCCACAGGTCTTACTTAATGCCTTTTGAGCTTCCACCCAAAATTTTCTATTTGGTCTTGTGTACAGTGTTCAACAATTCTTTTTCTTCCATGCATTTTATGGCTTGGACTTTGACAAGTAGTGCTGTTGTGCTCGACTGCTAGCTTTTCCAGTTGCATCTTTTTTTTTTTTTTGGCACAACTGATTAGTAGGTACTTTTGTTCAATCCTTTGTATTGTGTTTTTGGGGGGAGTTTACATGTATTCTAGCTGAATTGAATGGTGGTAGCCTGGCTAAGCCTATTTTTCTGTAAGGTGGCTATTTTTTGTCATATCAAACGACTGTACTGTCCTTTGAAATTGCATGGCGTGAATCTAGAACCGGCAGGGAATAAGGAAACAGCTGTTTTAGTTCATAGTGGGGGTACACTGCACATGGAGGGTTAATTGCTAGCTGATCCCATGGTGCATTCGAGTGAGGTTGGACAATGGAGAATATATGAATTTTGAAGATGAATTTACCCGCTAATCATTATGTTCCTTGCAACACCTTGTTTGTTAGAATAATTTGCAAATTGGATTCATGCAGAGGTCGTGTATTGTGTCTGGGACTTGGAAATGTTTGCAGGAACAATGTTAGGTACTAGGTAGTGAAGTGGAGAAAAGAAATGAGTGGGTGGGGCTATTGTAGTTTGTCTAGAGGTTGCTCAATTTGCTTATATCCTCCTAGACTAAAATAATGCCCCTTGATTTCCCTTCTCGTTGGAACCATTTGATGTGCACAGTCATTTGACCATAAGTTAGAAAATATATGGCCAAACATATGGCACACAATAGTACAACATTGTCAGCACCAAATTTTTTTTCTATATCTTCAAATCACTTCACCTTTCTGTGGAATGTTGTCTGCCACCCGGTTATGCCTGGAGGTGTCCCTTCATAATTAAGAAGTTGGTGATACTCTGTCCTGTTGTCTTGATGCTTTGCAGACATGGGGTGTGAAACTCGCCTGTAGTGGCCTTGACTCTTTCAGGCAACATATACTGGCCCAAAGTTCTATTGCATTTCTGCCCTAAGATCATTGAGAAGGGTGCTTTTGGGGTGTTCATGAAAAGGGAAGGTTAAATTCTGTTTGCCACCAAAATTTTTGCTATAGCTGTAGTTTTACACTGAACATGTAGGCCAGTAAATTGCAAAATGCATCGATGCGTTATTAGCATGAGCAATTAGAATGAAGCATGCTGTCGTGTGTTCCGTTTGGACCCTGTCAATCATTTCTTTGTTCTGCTCTACTTAGCAACCTTGCTCTTGTGCTTGCAGGTTGAGAGGATATTGTTCGTGCAGCGAAGCGGGCTTGCTACAGAGCTGTACCCATGGCAGCTACTGCTTGATCAAGAGACCTTTACTCTCCTTGCTTTTCCTATCTGGTCAGAAGCTTGTGTTCCATAATGGTGTCCGCAATCGCCAAACTCAAAGCGAGATAATTTTGTAGATCTGTGACACCCCGGCTCATGTTGGCCCATGCGTGTGTGCACATGAATTTCTGGGTTAGTCCCACCTTGCTAGCTTACCTTGAGAAGCACTTACATATAAGTTTAGGAGTTCCAATGGTAGCACCCCCGGTTAACCATTTTGCGCGAAGCGAGGATGAAAGTACAAGAGGGTTGCTACGTGTGCGTGGCCTATCCAGAATGTGGTTAAGTCTGAGCCGGTTTGGACCCTAAGGCGTTACAAATGATATCAGAGCTGACTCTTGCGGTTACATGGGCGCGTGCGGGTCAGGGGCGCGGGCATATGGCGCATGGCGCATGTGGACCCGGAGTGGACACACGGCATGGCATATGTGCTGGCACTGAACGCACGGACATGTGCCAAGAGGGAAGATCCTTATCATTTGCCCCGGTGTGGGTATGTTGGTCCAACGAGGACGTCGGGTCCTTTGAGGGGGTGTATGTGACACCGGCCCATGTTGGCCCATGTGTGTGCACACATGAATTTCTGGGTTAGTCCCACCTTACTAGCTTACCTTGAGAAGCACTTAAATATAATCCTAGGAGTTCCAATGGTAGCACCCCCGGTTAACCGTTTTGCGCGAAGCGAGGACGAAAGTGCAAGCGGGTTGCTACGTGTGTGTGGCCTATCCAGAATGTGGTTAGGTCTGAGCCGGTTTGGACCCTAGGGCGTTACAAGATCTGCCATGGCATCCTTGCTCTTTTGGCTCCAGTTGGATCACTGTATTCATTGGTGCCCCCCTCTTCCTTTCTTTTTGTGAATTATGCTATGCAGCTTATTATGGTTCTCAATGGACATTTTTTTGTTGCCTGTTTTGCAGCTTAGACCATGAGGTCAATGAATGGTAATGATAACGATTGTGCATGTGTCATCTTGTTATTTGCCTGAAATTGAGGGAAAAGGAAGTCTCACAGTAGTCAACATCCATCGTGCCTTACTGTTGTGCACAGTTACATTAAAACAACCCAATTTTTAAAAGTTTTTGAATTTATTTGAAATTTGCTTGAATTTGGAAATTTTGCCAAATCCGAAAATTCCAACAGGAAAACCACATTCCCTTGCTAGAAATGCGCTTTTTCCTTGAGAAAGCTTACTCTTGCAAGCCGTCTTCCTTGTTCTTGTTGGTCTCGTGTCGTGCCACCAATTGCACGCGCTCGCACTGTCTCACACCGTTGTTGCATTCGTTCGCGCCAAGCTACAACAGCGCCCTCGCCACCTCACTGTGATATTATTGGATTATAGTCTTGATGAATGATATTATTCTTGGTGGATATTTACAATTGTGAATTAAGTTGGAAGTAAATTAGTGGAGTGCATAGTTGATTGATGGACGAGCATATTGATATTATAAATCAATGGTGGAAATAATTACATCATTAGAGTATCTTGATACAAATGATATTGGTGGATTTAATGAGTAACAAAGGAATTAAAAGTGAGAATGTTGGATCATCACTAGGATGTATGATCGAATAATTTGCAAATACCAATTATGAGATTGGATCTCTGAATTTTATTTTAGTCATTTGCAGATTTTTATAACTCAAATGCTATTTAAATCGCCACGTATAATTTTAATTGCTACGTGTAATCCTAAATCGTCACGCACTATTTTAAATCGGCGCGTGCTATTCTAATCTTCACAAATAGTTTTTTATCTTTTGATGGCTATTAATTATTCTAATAATTAAGGATACTTATTAGGGGGTTTCTACAATTTATAAGAGACTAACAAAATTAACTAGACCTTCAAATGCGCAACATAGCAATATAAATACAATACAAGAACAAGGGCATTAGTTTCTAAACTATACATCTAATGATTTTAGTTGCTATTCTACCATGTTTCAACAATAAATGTACAAAGAAATACGGGAAACTCACCGTCGTCAATGCGCAAATCTCTCCTCTTCTCTTCCCCTTCCTCTCCTCTCCTCCTCTCCTCTCCCCTCCTTTTCTTTCCTCCTCTCCTTCTCCCCTCCTCTCTTTCTCATCTTCCTTTCTCCCCTTCCTCTCTTTTCTCTCCGCCGAACCAAAATGAGCATTGCGCTCAGCTGGGCACGTGCGCATGGGGTATACCCCTAGTCACCCAACGGTTGGGCGACTAAAGGCTTGTCACACAACCATTAGACGACTAGGGGTCTTGTTGCCCAACCATTGGGCGATAGGGTCTAGTCGCTCAACGGTTGGGCAACTAGCCCAAGTCATCTAACGGTTAGATGACTTATGGTCAAAACTGTAATAAATTTAAAAGCAGGTATAATATGGGAGGGCTATGTTTCCGTCGTGCCGTGAAGATGTGGTACGCTACCGCGGTCTCGGCCGAAAGAACCTCGTCAAACCTGCCTAGTAGGTCATCACACCAGCTGGCAAGCATATCCGTCAGGGAGACAACCTCTCCCATGATAGACAGGCCGAGCGGCATCATGACATCCTGTAGAGTAGGGGCCATCTCCCTGAATGGGAGGTGGAAGGTGTGTGTCTCAGGCCGCCATCGGTCCAACATAGCTGTCAACAATGACCGGTTGAATGGGAACCATCGTGACTGCTCTGGGCCGGCCTGGACCTCCCAGTCCTCCTCGACCTGAGTGTAGTCCTCGTCGGTGGCCTCCACCATCCGCGCGAGAGGTAAAAGGCTGACATCGCTCAGCCTACAAAGCATAAAGAAGTCAGTACATAGCGAAAATATGTAAAAAGAAGTGCCTAATTTTGTAGACAAATTCGTCTCTCCAGCATGGGTCCAATCTCCAACCCGCCGGGGTGTCCGCGTACGGATGATCCTTAACTGGGTCGTCTCGTTCCCACCCTCAGGATACGGGACACGATGGCTCGTGCAGTGTTGTGCGTCGATGTGCCAGTCCAGCAGGTCAAAAGCCTGAACCACCAAGGTCGTGAGCCATACTTGCAAATCAATTTGAAGTTAGTAATTATGACACAATTACTGTTTTAATTATTAATAGCATAGCTCCGAAAATTCTTCAAATCATTCCTAGCTGATTTCACGTATGTTATTATGCATATTTAATTTCTCATCGGTGCGTATGTATTTATCTACCTTTCTAAATAATTTTAGGTCTCAGGGTCACTCGACTAAATTCTTCCTTGGTACCGATTCTTTTCTCATAATTAGCATGTGTGTGATGATTTACTTATAGATATAACAGAAATTAAATCTTAAATAATGATTAAATGAATTATACTAAGGCATTCTTGCGGGATCTCTGAATTTTATTTTAGTCATTTGCAGATTTTTACGACTCAAATGTTATTTAAATCGTCATGTACAATTTTAATCGCTACGTGTAATCCTAAATCATCGCGTACTATTTTAAATAGACACTTGCTATTCTAATTGTCACGAATAGTTTTTTTACCTTTTTGATGGCCATTAATTATTCTAATAATTAAGAATAATTATTAGGGGGTTTCTATAATTTATAAGTGACTAACAAAATTAATTAGACCTTCAAATGCGCAACATAGCAATATAAACAACAATACAACTATTAACAACTAAATTGACGTTAGTTTCTAAACTACACATCTAATGATTTTAATTGCTATCCTAACATATTTCAAAAATAAATGTACAAAAAAATATAGGAAACTCACTGTCGTCAATGCGCATACCTCTCCTCCTCTCTCCCCCTCCCTTTCTTTCTCCTCTTCTTCTCCTCTCCTCTCTTTCTCTTCTTCCTTTCTCCCCTTCCTCTCTTTTCTCTCGGCCAAACCGAAATGAGCATTGCGCTCAGCTAGCCGCGCAGCATAGGGTATACCCTCTAGTCACCCAACGGTTAGGCGACTAGGGGCTTGTCGCCTAACCGTTAAGCGACTAGAGGTCTTGTTGCCCAACTATTGTGCGACAGGGTCTAGTCGCTCAACGGTTGGGCGACTAGCCCAAGTCGTCCAATGGTTAAACGATTTATGGTCAAAACTGTAATAAATTAAAAAGCAGGTATAATACTGTAATTCAGAATTAAAAATTGATTATTTTAAAAAAATCAGTAATATACACTGTAGGGCAGTCAAGATATTACAAGTAGATGATGGGATTCTTAGATCGGATCAACCGGAAAATCATCTTAAAAAGAATCGCATTTGACAGTTTCTGCTTCATCTTCTCTCTAATTGCCTTCCTAATCGGAGGAGACCCACACACGGTGTCATTATTGTTTGTTGCCGCGCTCTCCAACGGTTCTCTATCACCACAACTTAAGTTCGGCTAGAATAAGTTGATTTATGGTTTATTATAATTATAGCTAGTTTATTTTACACTGTAGTTATTGGTGTTTTTTTGGCATGATTAAATTTAAAAAAATTAAAAATAGAAAAAACATATTAGTCCGTTACAGATAATGTAAAGAAATATAAGAAAAAAGCAAAAAAATCTTAAAAACTAAAAAAAATAAAAAAGATAAACTTTAGAAATATTGAATATGAAACTAACGGGCGTACAGTGACTTGCTGGTGCAATAGTGACGACAGCTTTGCCGTACAGTACAGCTAACTACGAACACCTAATGATTCAGTCAAACGTACCGTCCTAATTGAGCAGGATCCGGTGCCCGTAACCGTAAGCATCACTATAATCATTATTATTGTAACATCTTCTGCCACCAAACAGAAGCACGTTTCAATCGCTAAAACAGCTCGTAAAATATGCTAAACGAGGCTATTGCGTAGATACTCCCTCCTCTTTTACTTCTAAAATCTTTAGAGCAATTCCAGCAGTAGCTCTTAAAACAGAGCCCCTACTTTTTATTTGAGAGTTCTCTTTTTTTAGGCTACACTCCAGCAGGAGCCCTCAAAACAAGACTCTCAAATTCATTCTTAGAGGGGATGACACATAGGACCCACCCTCATCCTCATCCTACTTTTGAGGGCCGAGGGGCAAAAAACTCACTCTAGCAGGGCCCCTACTTGAGCCCTCAAAAGTAGGGGCTCCCTCCAGACCCCCCAGGAATGAGGGCTCGAGGGGGAGATTTGAGGGCCCCTACTTTTGAGGGCTCAAGTAGGGGCCCTGTTGGAGTGAGTTTTTTTACCTCTCGGCCCTCAAAAGTAGGATGATGGCTTAAATAGGGCCATGCTGGAGTTGCTCTTATCATCAAATTTTCTAAAATTTGACTATTAATAGATTTAAACTATTTAAATTAACTATACAATAATCATATCATTAGATTTATTATTAAAAATATTTTTATAATATTATAATTTTATTAGTGTATGTTAATATACAGTTATAAAAAACAGATAAAGTCACGTCTCGAACGGGGTGAACGGGTGAAGTAGTATCTCAAACAGAAAGGCCAGTTGAGTGATCCACACACGCAAAAATGGTACATTCATTATGCCTCTTTGTTTGCTTTCCGAAAACGCTGTCTTTGACTGGACCACTGACTGCAACAAGCCGACAACTAAAGAAAGTAAGAAAAAAAGAAAAAAACAAGAAGCAAAAAAGAAGAATGGTCCAAATAGACAAAGATGAAAGAGCAACACTAAAGACTAAATTATGACATGTTTTTCTTGACTTTTTAGTCTATTTTTAGTTTCAATTTTTTTTAATAATTACTATTTATTAAACTAATAAATTATAAACCTTAGTCTAAAAAAAGGAGCCTACTGCTCAGGAAATAGCAGCACTCTACCAAACCGGAGAAGCAATGGATCACGTAAGCAAGCCATACCTTCCATTCGCCGATGCTCTCTTTGACGAAACAAAGACCGGAGCAAGGAACAAATTAATATAATTATTAACAAAGCTTAAAGAAAACAAGCAACTGAAAATAAAAAAACACAGCCAAGGGCACCTTAAAGTGCTTGAAAAGGCTTATAAATCTAGATTTCTATTTTTTTATTGTACTGATTGAAAATATACTATAGTTGATGTTAGTATTTTCTACGTAATTAAATTTTAAAAATAAAAATTATATAATTATAGATAATATAAAGAAATAAGAGAAAAAAAATAGAAAACTAACATACTGAAAAAAAATAAAATTAAAAAGTTAGAAGTTGAAAACTGGAAGCAGAAGCTTGTTAAAGCAGGGTGTACAAAGGAAAGAGAAGGAAAAGGAAGCGCACCAGTGGCAGACCACTCGCAAAGACAGAAAAAAGAATTCCCCATCTCTATCTCTCTCCTCAGTGATAGCGTGTGTAGGGCCAGCTAGGGTTTCCGTGAATCCGCTTCGGCTCGGCCCCCGTCGAATTGCGGCGATCTGGAGCTCGATTCGGCGGTCCGGCGGCGCGCCTGATCCGTGTTCTGTTGGGGGCCGGAGATGAAGTCGTCGCTGCGGAAGCTGCGGGGCTTCGCGCTGCAACGCCACGAGCAGCGCGTGGACCGCAACCGCGGCCACTCCACCGCCGCGGCGGCGGCGAGCGAGCTCCTCGCCGCTGCCCAGGTGCGGAGCTGCTACTTCTGTTACTCTCGCTGCGTGGACGCGCGAGCGAGTGGGTGGGTGAGTTGGGGGTGCGGAGATCTTGCGAGGGAGGAGCGGTTTGGCGTCAGATTTGCAGCGTGCATGCGGTGGGATTCTGGGCTGTACGGTGCCGGGGTCCGGGAGATTGGTTTGCGATGGGTTTGTCGGAGTTGGTATGTGGGTCTGGAGCTCTGTCTGCCATGCGAATTGCTTGGGAATTTTCCCTTGTGGGCAGAGTAAGTTGTGATGTTAATGTTCGGATCTGTGCCCAGTTTCAGTACAGACAGTTGTGGGAGATTGTTGGAGCTTGAAAGGGAGGAAGGAGCTTGGTGTTGTTTCCTAGTGCTACGTGCGTAAAATGGTTGGTTTCTGGGTGGAAATCTGAGATTTTTTGGAACATCGCCTGTCACATTTGCTTTGCCATGAGCAGAGTTTCGTGTAACTCTCAGATAGTTTCCTTTGATCTGCTACTAGTGCGGTGGTTTGGCTAATTTCAGCTGAATTTGTATGGTTTTTCTGGAGGAGTAACATGTGATTTGGTTTTGGCGCCAGTTGTTTGGTTTTGATTGGTAAACTTTTGCTTCCTTTGTTCGATGAGGTTAGAATGGAGTGACCACGCTGCTTGCGTGCAGCACTGCAGTATCACTCTGGAGTGAGAAAAATCTAATCTAGAAGTTTAGCTGCAGTAGCATGGTAGCCAGCAGGCCTCATACTTAGCTGAATGCCTTGTAGTAAATGAGGGTGGCATTTTACTCCATTTGGATCTTATCAAATCTAGTTGGATGATTGAATCTGACAAGAGAGTGCCCCATTCCCAAGTGTTTAATTGTTCAAAATCAAACTGCTGATCGAGGGGTACGGGGTACCCTGAATAATGAAAACAGTGATAAAATATGAGAAAGCTTGTGGTGCTATTTACAAACAGTAGAGCTTAATCCAAATTCCAAACTAAAGTTTCCTTTGTACTAAGAAGAGCTTCTGTCTCAGCATGTTGCTAATTTTGTTACAAAATGCTACTTTAACAGGATATGGCAGATATGAGGAGCTGTTATGATAACTTGCTTGCTGTTGCAGCAGCAATTGCAAACAGTGCATATGGTAATTTTCTTTTCCGAAAATATTTTTGCTTTGTGAGATCAGTTGCAATATCTTGATGTACTATCTTCATTTCGATTTACAGATTTCCTACAATACTTAATGGAGATATTTTGTTGAGCACTTTAGTTTTCTTTTCTGTTAAGTACTGCATTTGCACATGAATAGCCAGATGTCCTTTTTCAAATGGGTGGGAAATCTTGTCTTAAACATTATTTTGGTTGACTGGGAGCACATTTATGACAAATATTTCATGGTTGTTCACTCACACATGCAGGGCACACATTCTTAAACATTTCTGGGTTGTTCATCATACTGAGTTACTGATATTATGTGACCTCAGTTCATTTGCATTTGTCAAATGTTAACAGCTCTATGACTATATTTTATTGCTTTATATGGTTACAACTGCTATGAATCTACGTGTCTTGACTCTTTATTGGATGTTAGTAATTATTGATGTATGCGTGCAGAGTTCTCTGAAGCACTAGAGGAAATGGGGACTTGTTTACTTAAAAGAGTCACACCAAATAAGGATGGAATTAATGGTAATCATTTTTGTGTATTCTTTTTCTATGTGTTTATTTTAGTAATTGATGGCAATACTAATACATGCTTGTAAATTATAATAGATAGTGCAAGTGTCAATACATTATCGTCATTACCCTGAGCGTATTAAAGCTACCAGGTTGGCCTTCAGTACCACCAATAAATATCCATTCCTTTTGAGCCCCATGTAATGCAATTATCTCCAGATAATGTGTGTTTGTTCGACTATTAAATTGGATGATCCCATTTCTCCACCTACGTTGGCCACCTAAAAAATTCTATGCTATATTGCTCTATCACCTTGGCCTATGAAATATGTGGCTGCCTGCTGCCAGTTGGTGTTGCTGATTAGAAGCCAAAACAAATTTTGTGCCAACATGTGGCACCAATCAGCTTAACTAGAGCAGTTACCATGGTAGCATTGAAGATAACAAAGAAGTCAAGTTCCCCAGCTTAAAAAGATCTCTTGCAACAACCGCAATTAGGCTCTTCAAGGAAGATAATAAAGTGAGATAATGCAAATTATTTGCACTACCAATCATCTTTCCTGCTTTTTTTGGCGAGAAAATAGTCATTTTATCATTAAGAAAAATAAAGAAAAGAGAATAAAAAAGGCCAATGTGTACCTTCTAATGTTATTGAACATGCCATATGACTTTTGACTGTTGCATACTTTGCTGCTTGATGCTTACATTTAACAGTATCTCCCCAGATAAGGTTTTGCTGTTGCTCGGGAAAGCACAATTTGAACTTCAGAAACTTGTAAATAGTTATGTAAGTTTCAAGTTGCTTATCTGTTAAAACTGCAGATTTACTATAATCTTCTACTGCTGATTTGTGACATTACCTTTCCCTCAGCGTGTTCATGTTCTTAGTACCATTACCACCCCATCACAGTCCCTTCTTCATGAGCTTCAAACTGTTGAGGTATGGCCTTTCACTCTAATGATTTTAGGTGTTATGTGCATGTCTCTTTTTATGCTCGTGCCCTTTTCTACATGGTCTATTCGTGCCCTGTATCATATCATTTTGCTTTTTTTCCCGCCTTCTTATCCTGCCTGTGGTCTTTTGATCATATAGGAAATATAGAAATGAGCTATCTGTAATCTCAATAGGAGGAAAAGATAGCAGTTTAGGCCAATCTAAATGCAATGCAAATTTTCAAATACTTGCTATCTATAGTTCTATACCATGGTCCTTGAGCCCAAAAATTCATCTTTTGCTAATAAAATATTGATTTGTGTTATGAAATGGCTCAAATGAACTTTCTAGCATAGCTCATGGATGTGACCTATGTTTTATTAAAAGGTGTGTCATTGATCATGCAAAAATGTTCTTGCTTGACATGCATCACCGAATTTCTAGTTTAAAGTTTGAACCTAGTTTATTGTTTTGTCCTAGGCAGGATGACGACTTTAATTTGTTTATGCTCTAACGATGCATCTCTTGTTAAAATATTTATTTTAGTAAGTACTTGTTTAAAGAATTTTAGTTGTAGGTGTCCATTAGACAACTATGCTTTTATTCCATTAGGAACAGCAATTAATTTGCAGAGTATTTTTCATTGCAGGAAATGAAGCGCCAGTGTGATGAAAAAAGGTATGGTGTTTGTACAGAAAGTGGCTTACTTTCTTGCCCTGGTGACATGTTTTTTAAGTTTCCAATACTCCTTTCAGAGAATTGTTCGAATTCATGCTAAATGCGCAGAAAGAAAAGGGAATATCCAAGAATGCCAAAGGTGATACTGGCGCGTCAGAGCAATTGAAACAAGCTCAGGACGATTATCAAGAGGAAGCAACTCTTTTTCTATTCCGGTTAAAGTCATTGAAGCAAGGACAGTTCAGAAGTCTTTTCACACAAGCTGCTCGGCACCATGCCGCTCAGGTGCACATTTGATCACTTGGAAATGCTCCTCTTTTATTTTGTTCTTGGCAACCTGTGCAGAAACTAATATGGTGTAAATTTGTTCATATTTTATTCCAACCAGCTAAATTTATTCAGAAAGGGGCTCAAGTCTCTTGAGGCTGTAGAGCCACATGTTAGGCTTGCTGCTGAGCAACAACACATTGATCATCAGTTCAGTGCACTTGAGGAGGATTACTCTATTGAAGATGAAAATGATGACGATTACAATGGCAGTCGTGATGGAGAGCTGTCTTTTGATTATGGAGAAAATGAGGAAGCCACAGAAGCTGGTCATGCTTCCAGGAGTCCTATGGAGGTACTAATGTAGCTTGCAATTTAATCACAGTTGAATATCCTACTATCCCAGTGAAGGATATTCTAGAACAATTATGCCTCACTGCACTTTAATAAAACTTATATTGCTTCATGAGAATTTAATACATGTGCTTCGGTATTTCTTACCTGTCCAATTTTTTTTAAAATAATTTATTACAAACTGAAAATTATTAAGAGCATAATTAGGCAAAATGGTACTCCATGTGTTGGAAAGATCTAAGTAGGTATAATGTTACCGTATACTTAAATTTCCTCGTAGACAATTTATTGTCTTTCCAATAGCATGATGTGTGCTTTTAACTCATGTCATTGTTTATAAATCGAATTTAATTTGTGTACATATTTTTTTGGTTTAGTTTGTTTCTTTTTACCTGTCCAAAATATTCCAGTTTGTTTACCATTGACTGTTTCATCCTCCTGTCTTCGGAGCCCTTCATTTGATTTTCTGATTTTTGCAGGAATTTTTTGATAGAAGCAAAGGAGGGTATTCCTCTTTTCCTGATGAAAGACAAAGATCTGGAAGTCAGTCAGCCCCACTTTTTCCTGAGAAAAAGCTTGAGACAGCAGAGAGAATAAAAGAGTTGCGGCGTTCTGCAACGAGGAAGTTAAATACTTATGTTTTGCCTACTCCGAATGATGTTCAAGCCACCTCTCAGATAGTTTCAGGAAATCCTACTTCTGGATCTCCTCTTGAGAGCAAAGGTGCATTCCATTCATCTCCCCTCAACCCAAGTACAAATATGGGAGATCTGAGAGACAATAATAAGCTACCAAGTCCTACAAGATTATCTAATGCACAGTCAGTGCTGAAAGAGAGTAATACCAATACTGCAAATACAAGGACTACACTCCCAGTGGGTGATCTAGCTTTACCAGGCTATCGTGATCTAGCTTTACCAGGCTATCATGACTCGAAGCCTTCTTCTGACAACAGGAAGGTGAAGAGAGGGTCCTTTTCTGGTCCAATTGCTCCCAGCACAAGGTCAACAGAGAATACTGATGTTGTTTCTGCAGCGCCAAGGCACAGCTCTGCACATCAGTCAACAATTCATGTCAGAGTCTCACCCAGTACGTCGCCACCACCCATGTCCTCACCCAAAATCAAGGAGCTTCATGAGTTACCTCGACCGCCCGCTAGTGCATCAAAAAATACAGCATTTCCTAGTTTAGTTGCCCACTCTGCCCCGTTGGTACCAAATTCTGCCACTTTGGCACCCAGAGGCCAGGACCATTTTAGGACAAGGCAAACACCACCAAGTGCTCCACAAACTGCATCACCTTTACCCACACCGCCTGGGCCTATAGCCCGTAGTTTTTCTATACCTTCTAGGGGCACGAGAATAGGTATTTCGGATGGTAAAGAAACAGAAGATCTTCAGGATAAAGGGGCTGCCAGAATGAGCCTTTCTTCTCTTCCTTCAGCGCAAACATTCTTGGAGGATCATCAGCCTTTGTCAGCAGCTGCCGAGTCAGTCAGCAAAACATAGGGTGAGTTTTCATTCTATGTAATTCTAAAGCCCAAAGTTTTCAAACTTTGGTACATTAGCAATCTTCTCAGTAACAATTTATTATTCTTAGTTCATTATTCTTATTAGAACATGGAAAGCGCAGCCAAGTTTGAATTAGCCCTTGAAGAATCTTTCTGAGTTATGAAATTGACTATCATATGTGAAGGGAACAAGGAGCATCAATGATGCAGTTTGGATTGTACAAATTTTTATGCCCCTTTTAATTGACTTGGTTGCTGTGACCGTAGAAAAGTAGTCGGATGATCATGGACGTGCATGCACACGAACAACACGTGCCCTTACAAGTTTTCATGGCACAGCTGCATCCATAGTTTCATATGTATACATCATTTTCATAGTTGGAATGTAATTTTTCATTGTTCCAACTCCTTTTTCAAGTCTTCAAACGTGTTTCAAATAAGGGGTCCAAATAAAAAGGTAGTTTGGCAAAACATCTTTCTGCTTTAATTGACAAACTAATTTTAAGCACCAGCTTTTATATGGTTGCCGTCCACGTATGTAACATAGCACAGCATAGCAATGTCAGACTAACCCTACTCTGTTGCCGTTTTTGTGCAGGGTATTTGGTATCAATGTGGAATTTTATGATATCGTGCTAATCAAGGGGCTCAGCAACCTCTTCGTGGAAGAATATTGTACATATTTGTATGTGAACTCAGCCAATATTTCCAAGTTGTTGGTGTTTCGTATCCCCTATGGTTAAGAATGTAGTTGTGCAAATAACGAGTTGTGGAATAAAATCTCCATTTGTCTCCCTGATTATTTGATGTAAGATTTGTTTGTCTTGCCCTTTTTGCTATGAGAAAAACACACGGTATAGCATCCGAGCCAAAAGCAACTGGATCTGCTGATGCCATCCTCTCCTCCTTCATCTCCGACTTCGGATCTGTAGATGATAGGTTCACCATGGTCCCTGAGACGTAAAGAGAGGTTAGGAAGGTGGTGGTTCGGCGATAGACTACTGCCGGTGGAGGGCATCGAGCGGTGGCGGCGAAGGTGGCACATTGAATATTATGTTGGGTGAAGTGGTAGCGACGGAGAAGGAGACGGCGGTGCGGCTAGAGGTGATGTCGTTAGCCTTTGGTGATGGATGGGCAGGGGAGGCAGAGGAGGGGTGCGGAGTTGCTCCAGTGCTAGAGAAAGGGGGAGGGGAGTAGTGGCGCCAGTTTGAGAGGAGAGGGAGCAGCAACAAGAGGAGATATGCTGTCGGGATGTGCGGTAGTATTCTCTTTTGCTATTCATACTGTTGTCTTTTTTAAGTACTTGCACTCATGTCACCTGGTTTTTGCTGCTTATGTATGCACCTTTGATCTTAGGGGCGGATCTACAGTAGTTCATGGGTGTTCAACTGAACACCCAAATTTTTTTGATAAAAAATCTAGTATATATAAGGTATAATACATATACATACATTTAATTGGGCTAAAATAACTAATTCTACCCTCTAGTCCGCCACTGTTCAATCCGTCGGCCGGCCTGACGCTCGCGCCTACGGCCCAGCTCATTTACGCGATAGAAACGGCATCGGCCCGACCGATCCGCATCCTTCCTGAGTCGAGCAGACGAGCAGCAGCGCGACCCTGCGTCGACCGTGCCTCCGGCCTCCAGTGCCGCGCCGGCCCTTCGCTCCGCCCTCCGACATGACCGGCGAGCGTGCCTCTGCCCTCTGGCCACTCCGGCACTCCACCGGCACGATCGGCGACCGCGCCTCCGCCCTCCGGCACTCCGCCGGCACCCTTCTCATTTGTGCATTTGCCAACACCCCCAAGTTTCGACAAGTCGCGTCAGACAAGTCACGTCGACATTGTCTCAAAGGTATTTTTTCTTTTAGTTGTGATGGTTGTAGTTAGCTTTTCTTCAACAACATTCTATATCATGAAGGGAGAAATTCTAGCATTTTAAGCCTTTTTCTTTGTTTATAATCAAGCTTAATCTGTATACTGCCATAAAGTATCTTATGGTTGACATTCTTGGCCCTTAGTTCCTACAAAGTACGATGGATTTCCCATATTGGTGTAGGTAGTCCCTTAGCATTAACTCTTTGCTTCTTTATTTTCTGAATCTTTCTACTTGATGGCATGTGTTCTGGCTGATGCTGTTCTAAAAAAAATGAAATGATAGACACCCATTGTTCTGCAATGTCTGCTTGACCAAAATGTCATTGATAATGCCAAGACAGAACAAAGTCACATATAGAACATGTAGTCTTTCATCTGCATTTTGTTCATCCATTGCAAAATAGTTATGTCCTCAGTCACCAACCTGACGTTTTCTGAAACAGAACAGGATTGCATATAGGATACTCTTAGCAAAACAGGAACAAAATTTCTGCGCCCGCCACTGCTTGATCTTGATTCCCAACAGAAGGGCCTCAATTTTGCCCGAACGAGTGCTGATCTTCATACACTGCATGTATCATGTACATCCTTACTACGATTTGTACCATTCATGTGCCCTGGCGGGTGATTGATCGTGCATCAAGATTGAACATTCTCCATGAGTGCTTATCTAGTGATGTCCAAATTTGCTGGCAGTTTTGTAAACCTATAGGAAGTTCAACAGGTAAAAAAAATAGGACTTTTATAGCATGGCCGCCGGCGGCGGGAGGGGGAGCCCTGGGAGGGTGACACGTGCCTCGGCTGCACGGCCACCATGCGATGCATGAAGGCTGCATGGGCACCGTGTGGCCCTCCCCTCTATCGCCCCGCCACCAAACGGCCGGTTTAATTATCTACCTTAATTACGATTTATATGTATCATTTGTTTGATTTTTTTAAATATAGCAAATGAGCTCAAAAAATTACAAAATTTTACGTGCAGCCTTCTAACATAACGTACTTCATTGTGTAATTGTTTCATAATTTTATCCAATTTGAATGTTGCTTAAAAATTTATATGATTATGCTATTTGTAGTAGTTATTACATGTAACAAACGAGTTCCAAAAATTACAAAATTTTATGTGCAATCTCCCGACATAGACGACCTAATTATCTAATTTTTGGAAATTTTATGTGCTCTAAATTTTCTATGTTAATTTATATTAATTTAATCATAATTAGCGACATATGATGCTCATTTAATTCACGGTCTAGTTAGGAGAAAACTTGTTCATTGCATTTTATTTTCAACCATGGTACTATAAGGGTACGCAGTGACATATGCACCCGGAGAATGTAGGAATACACACATTTTGGAGAAAGGAATATTTTCGTAAGTAGGATGGTGGGGGTACTACAGAATGGTGAGGTCTACTGCACGGACCGCGACCATTTGCCCTTCCTCGTGAGGTCAGCATTGTAGGCCTCACCAACGGCCCTAACCTTGCCCGTCAGTTCGCACTTTCTCTTATGCTCCTTGCGAGCCTCTCACTTCCTGCGCCTGTACGCCTCCAGGTGAGTTTGCATCTCCCTCCAAATACGCTCGCTTCTATCTTCGTTGCACCACCACTCCTCCATCCTCTCGCGTGTTATCTGAGCATCCCACTCCTCGTAGTCCAGAGTCCACTGGTCGTGCGGTGCATCTCCCGTTCAATCCATTTGCGGTATGCGCATAGCGGATCCGGAGACTACAGGAAGAGGAGAGAGTTTGTTAGTGCATGCCATAGAAGATAACTAGTAGGGCAATGTACTGTAACCTGTACTTACCAGGTGCTGGTAGCGGGCCGTGTCCCAACGCCGGTCAGGATAGTCTCATGCGTAGTTATGGCAACCCCAGTAACACATGACTAAGCTCAACCAGTCCTTGGACTTGAAGAACTTGTATACGTCTCTGCACCAGTAGAGGGGGCGTCTCCCCCACGAGTGGGTGTTGTGGCGAACGTTCGGTGGGAACTTTGAGGTACGGGTAGGGGTTGGAGTTATGGGTGGGAACGTCTCTGTTTCCATTGCCGATTAAAACTTTGTTCCTTCCTCGTCTGAGACTCTTATTCCTAAATCTATTTATACCCCCTATAAGCCTTATGATAGAGAACTATGCATTACAAGTTATCTACACATGTAATATGCTAAGAACGTTCTATAACTTCTCCTCTCTATAGTGATTTTGCCGATTATACGTTCGTGTTTTTCTCATAATGATTTTTTATGTTAAATCTATGCCTCATGTTCTTTGATTATCTTTTATTTTATCGTGTATTTTATAACAAATGGTATCAAAATTTAATTCTTTGTCTGATCAATCTAGAGCATACTCGATTTAGGGTCAATCAATGGTGATGCAGAGTGGTGAGGAAAAGCGCAAGCAACAATTGATTGATGCCTTGAAAAGAAGATCCCCGAACTCGGTGACTGCGAGCGACAAGCGATTATGGGCTTGATTAAAGGAGGAGCGATTGAGGTCACGCATGACGCCCTCGCTGCGGTATGTGGACTATCATTAGCAATTTTTATTTAGACAGAGAGATTTGGGTACAGGTTCAATGGGGAAAAATAGAGGATAGATTTCATTTCAGACTACAGCAGAGATGAACCGGCGAATTAGGATTTTAGGCCCATTCGAAACAGTGGTGGAATCAAGCCTCGAGCTAGGTGGGCTATAGCTATGAAAAATAATGACTTTAGTGTGAAAGGTTAGGAACGAAAACTCATATCGTCCTAAAACCAGCTGGTCTAGCTAGGGGCTTGAATTGAGCCTGGTTCCGCCCCTGGTTCGAAATGTAGGATCCTCACAGAAATTTCGTACAAAACTCTATTTTCTGATAAGAACGAATGTGTTCTTTTCTACAATCAAATTCGCATGTTACAAACCAGGCCTTACTTTGCGACGGTCAACACATTTCCTTGCCATTTGCAAAGATGCCGATGCGTGTAATTCCAGCACGTCAAAAGTGGAGGCGGCATGAGCTAGCATGGGCCGCACAAATCATTGCAAATTTGGAGAGAACAAATTCTGCTCATTTTCCAATGAGGGAAAGATCGAGATTTGCTCTGCTCTGCATCGGTTGCTTTCGACCCTTTGCTTTCCATTACAACTTTTCAGCCAGCATAAACAGGAGAGGGGGAAGGTGGCATAACAGCGGCGAAGCCAAATTAGGAAAGAGCTCAGAGGTGGAGAGAGAGAGAGAGAGAGAGAGAGAGAGAGAGATCAGGAGAGGGGCCTTACATGGCGATAAGAGCTTCCTCCGGTAGCCAAGGATGACTTGCCTGTGGCCTCCTGCAGGAGCAGGACAGCAGGAGGCTAGCTACACATTACTAAAAACTCGATATGTCCATGCAGTCTGCAGGTGCTCTCACAGGCAGCCTCCATGGCTAACCTGAGTGGCTCTTATCCTTCATGCCAGGCCTCTCATCTCCTCCTAATCTACCCCTTACTTGATGCTACTTCAGTCACTCATAAACAAAGCAGTCGAGTCCGGAGAACATCTGCAATGCATGATTATATCAGTTAAGTATATGGTCTTGCAACTTGTGGAAGGTCAACTGCGAGCTAGTTGATATCTTGTTCTTTGCTTGCTGTCTTTTTTTCTTCACTTTTACTTGATTTTTTGCGCAGCAGAAGTTCAAGAGAGACTCATTTGGACGAAATGTCGACGTGACAAACATATATGCAGTGGTGTGTTTTTTTGCTCGACGAAACGAAACAAAATTAAGACAGGAGCGGCAGCTTGTTTGGCAGTGATGAAAACGAACAGATCAAGTCATGCTCGGACGGGCACTCCCTGCAACTGCAGACTGCAGGCAGAGTCTAGCTAGATACAGGTGGCCATGCAGCAGTAATAGTACTGTAGAAAATATAAGGAGGGAATAAATGAACATGTGTTTATATGCTTTGTCATTCTGTAAAGACTCTGTTCAAAAGTGTTGTATCTTTTGTCTTTTGGTTGATCACGAGAGAGATTGAAAAAGTAAAAGATACTCGTGTTGAAAAGCTACTCCGGTCAAAATAGCTCATACAGTGACTCCTATAAACAGTTTATATGGAATATGGCGTGTGTTCATTATAAGACTTCTTTGTGTCCAACTGGTAGTCTGAAACTGGTGTTATTTGAAAGAGAGATACTAACGAACGCTGTTCCGTTCTACTTCAAACCAACCGAATAGGCATCAACCATTGGTTCTAGTCACTGCAGCACGTCCGTGAAAGCACAACATCTGGACCCAACTCAAATGTCTCTTCGCTTACTCCAGTTCCGGTGCATCCCCATTCCCCAAACTCACTCCACTGTCTGCTCGGCCTTCCCATCCAGAGTCGGTCCGGCGAGCTCGTATCCGACGGCGACAGCAGCGTTGATCTCATATCCGTCCGTACGTCGGCAGCATGCGGGAGTAGCAACGACCGATGTACGGGGCTGGCAGTGGGCGCCGCATGCTGGAGAGGCGACGTGTAGGCGCGAGGGCCAACGGCCGGTGTGCAGGAGTTTCGGCAACAAGCAGGCTCGTTGGATTCAACCCCACAAATCCACCATGGCTGCATGCTGGAGAGGCGATGAGCGGCCGCGGCATCCCGGCGGCTGTGTAGCCACAGGCAAGATCGGTGACAGGCGGGAAGGCTAAAGGTTGCGGTGTCCCGGCAGAGTTTTTTGCTATTTTAGTACCCTTGAAAGTGGGCTTCTCTAAAATAGTACCGATACCGTGGGCTTCTCTAAAACGGTACTGTTAATAATGTATCTACTCCATAATAGTACTCCACTTTATTTTTCTGATTTTTACTCCCTGAACTACCTAAAATACCCCTCCTAATCCCTAATCAAATCGTTTCATTTGGATTCTGTTTCCAGCCCCAAGCATTCCATTGCCGCTCATTCGCATTCCATTCCATTGCAAGCCCGTTCGCCCATTGCAAGCCCGTTCGCATTCCATTGCCGCCGGAGCAGGGCGGCGAGCTCGCAGGGCGCCACCACCGACGGCCGGCCAACCAGGCGCTGCTGCCCCTGCGCGTGCCACTCTGTTTCCAGCCCCCAAGCATTCCATTGCCGCCCGTTCGCATTCGCATTCCATTGCCGCCGGAGCAGGGCGGCGAGCTCGCAGGGCGCCACCACCGACGGCCGGCCAACCAGGCGCTGCTGCCCCTGCGCGTGCCACTCCTGCAGGTAATAGCTCTCAATATTTGCCCCGAACCACTCCAGTCCACCGAGTTTTTTGCTCCTCACCACCACCACCTCGCGATTTTTGTTCAGACTAATTTGTGATGCTTAAGTTGAAATATATGTAATGGTTTCACTCAAACAAATTTAACTACCTGATACTTGCTGTTATCCTCACCATTACAAATTTCCTTAAGAACAGGGCACGAATTTTGCTATGGACAGGGAGGACCAATTTCAGATGGATAGCAGTAGTTTCGACCAGGGCAATGCAGAGTACGTGTTTGCATCGTATTTGAATATTTTCAGTACAAATGCACGTTTTCTAACTGTTTTTTTCATGCCGTGGTACTAGGTTCGTTATAACAAATTGCGAGCAGCCGATTCATCCATTGATTAATTGGGATTCAATAGAAATTCAAGAGGAAACAGAGGAGCAAGGAAGAGTCGAAATATGCAATGAGGACCAAGTTTATGAGCTTTTGGGGTTGAGGGAAGATGAGATGGTAGAAGATGATATAGAGGCTGCCTCAAATTCTGTGGACCACGGAGCAACTAATTCAGAAATCCCAAATGTAGAAGGTACAGAAGGTGCATCCATGGCTATTGATGATTCTATTCAAGAGGAGAGAGTGATGGTGTATGATAAGGACAATCCATCGATGGAAGTGCGCACATTGTACCCTTCTATGGAGGAATTCAGATTGGCTGTGAGGCAATATGCCATTAATAGAGAATTTGAATTGGGCATTGAAGCAACAACCAAAAGAAAATATAGAGGTTACTGTAAGGGGGGCAACTGCACTTGGGCTGTTGTTGGGCGCACGCAGGCAGACAACATGACTGTTATGGTACATACTTCTGTTGTCTTATAAATTTTATTGCCATATTTCATATTTATTTTAAAATATTGTCTTATTTATTTTCTTGACAATTTTTTCAGGTGACATCCTTGACTAGTGAGCACAAATGTACATCTAGCAGCAGAAGAAGGACCACTACACCCTCTTGTAAGTGGGTTGCTTCTAAGGCTATTTCCATCCTTCGGAAGAACTCTCAAATGGGAACTAAAGAGTTGCAGATTAAATTACAAGATGACTATAAGTGCACAATTGGATATGATACTGTTTGGAAAGGAAAGGAAAAGGCTATGGAGTTGTTGTATGGTTCCTGGGAAGAGAGTTTTCAGTTACTCTATAATTGGAAGGCGGAGGTCATGGAAAAATCACCCGATAGTATAATTGAGATTGATTGCAAGATGGTTGAAGGCAAGGTCTATTTTCATAGGTTCTTTTGTGCTCTTGGTCCTTGTATTGAGGGTTTTCGAACAGGTTGTAGGCCATGGCTTGGTGTTGACTCCACTGCGCTAAATGGTAGGTGGAATGGGCATTTAGCTGCAGCAACCGGTGTGGATGGTCACAATTGGATGTATCCAGTTGCTTTTGGATTCATAGACTCGGAAACAGAAGATAATTGGAGTTGGTTTATGTCTCAACTGTTCAAGGTTGCCGGAGATCTTCCTTTACTTGCTATTTGTACCGATGCTTGCAAAGGGTTAGAAACTGCAGTAAAGCGGGTGTTTCCGCAAGTTGAACAAAGGGAGTGCTTTAGGCATCTAATGCAGAATTTTATTAAGAGGTACACCGGTGAAAGTGGTGGACACATGTGGCCCGCAGCAAGAGCATATGAGAGGGATGTGTATGAGAAGCACATGGCTACCGTTTATGCAGTTAACCCAGAAATCAAGAAGTGGCTGGATAAGCACCATCAGTTAAAGTGGTACAGGTGTGATTTTAATCCCAATATCAAATGTGATTATATTACTAACAATGTAGCTGAGGTTTTCAACAACTGGATCAAAGACATAAAAGACTTACCTGTTGTTGAGCTTGTAGACAAGCTGAGAGAGATGATTATGTCTCTTTTCTACAAGAGAAGAAGAATTGGAGAAAAGCTTAATGGGAGGATATTTTTCCCCTCTTCATTTGGTTAGATGTGTTCGGTATCATTCAGAACAAGCAATTGTGATGGCAGGGAGTACATTTTTTGTTGTTGACTATGTTATGACAGAACTTTAGAAGTTTTTGTAAGCACAATGGTTTGTTTGCGTAGTAACTTTAGCTTGTGTTAATCAATATGGCAGTCGCAATTTATCTGCGCTGTAGACAAAAGATGAATAACTGGTGGCTGTTCTGCTGTCCCCTGTGTGTTTCCTTAGCTTGCGTGACTTCATGCTGAACAATCCATTATCTTGAATTCTTGAAACTCACAAACACAATTTCAAATCAAACGACAGAATTCTTGAATTCTCTGAACTACAACCAATACCAGAAACCAACAGAATTCTTGAATTCTCTGAAATTCCAGGGATTTACAGGATTGCTTGATGCCAAGTTTACAACCATTATCTCAATTCTATCTATTCTAATATCAGAGTGAATTCCTTCACAGCTGCAGAGAGAAACCGGAGAGGATGACAGTGTTCCCACTGCGCTCATCGGGTGGGGGGAGGCAGCAGGGCCGCCTGATGCCGCCGGAGGAGGATGGGGGCCTCCTGAGAGCGCCGCCGTCGGAGGGCGCCGCCGTCGGAGGGTCAGTGGATGGCGCCGCCGTCGGAGGAGGCGGGCTGCCGTCAATGGAGGGCGTCGCCGCCTTCTTTCGGAGAGATGGCCGCCTGGGGTGCCGTCGAACAGGCGAGGTGGGGCGCCGGAGAAGGAGGAGACGACAACCGCTCTTCGGTTGGGGAGGTCGCGCCGCCGGCAGCGAGCCTCGCCGCCGTCGTCCAGGAAGAGAGGGGCCGCCTGGGGGTGCTCCATCGTCCGGGGAGGGGAGGGGGGGTGCTCCGTCGTCCGGGGAGGGGAGGGGGGCCGCCTGGGGGGGCGCCGTCGGGCCGCCGCGGCCGGCATGCCGCCGCCGTCGGTGAGGCGCGGCGAGCGGTGATGGGGCGGCTCAGCTCACCAGTGGGCGGGGGGCGAATGCTTGGGGGCTGGAAACAGAATCCAAATGAAACGATCAGAAAAAAAATCGCCTCCAAGAAAATGTGATTAGGGATTAGGAGGGGTATTTTAGGTAGTTCAGGGAGTAAAAATCAGAAAAATAAAGTGGAGTACTATTATGGAGTAGATGCATTATTAACAGTACCGTTTTAGAGAAGCCCACGGTATCGGTACTATTTTAGAGAAGCCCACTTTCAAGGGTACTAAAATAGCAAAAAACTCGTCCCGGCAACGGCGGCAAGTGTGGAGCCGCCGTGACAAGCGGGCACGTGGCTATAGGTGAGCACATTAGAGATTTTGCTCTTTGTTTGATTTTTTATGAAGCTAAGTTGATTAAGTTTTATGTCTAAATTTTATAGTGTCTCATGAAATTTTATAAAGTTTTTTATAGCGGATTCATTAAGTTGAAAGTTTTTTTTATAGAAGATTCATAAAATTAAACTCCAAGTTTATGAGGTTTTATAAAATTTCAGTAGATTTCGTAACTAAGTTTTATAAAATTTCATGATGTTTTATCACGAAGCTTTATGGTGTTTCATTAAGTTTTAGGGGGGTTTTATACCTAAATTGACAAAGTTTTATAATGTTTTATGTCTAACTTTCATGAGATTTTATAAAATTTCAGAAGGTTTTACGCATAAATTGACTAAGTTTCATAAAGCACGTGCGAAACTCTCTAAAACCTTGTAAATCTCATAAAACTTAGATAACATCCAATGGAATATATCTATATCGTTAGAATGTTTTTTAACAATATACCGTGCGCTAGCATAACTCAATCGTAAACTATCAGAAAATTTCAAGAAAGCATTGCTACATGCTTTGTCCGGGATTATTATTACCTTCTTTCTAAATAGACGCGGATCTGCTGCAGTTGCGGTGTAACTACACACTAAGGTAGCTTGTTATTACGATAAAATCGACTACACGACCGATCATACAATCACTCCTTAAAATATTTAAGAGCTAACCTGAGTATGTTCAGAGGTCAAAGCTAGCTTGTCGAATGCTTATTAGTAGAACGCGTGAGTTCTTGAGTTGAACTCACCAATATGGTGTAGCTGCATTCTTCCTAGCTACAATTAACAGCCGGTGCTTGCATGACATGCCACGCAATCACTGAAACTAGTTAACCAAGGAGTAACTAGTATGCATCAATTCAGGAACTTTCCAGGCAGTTCGGCATTCACACGTACGTATCATGTATGCATTATAATTTTCCATGGAAACAACAAGGACGACATATACATAAAGAAAAATAATATTTCTTGTATGAGCATATATAACAGACAAGAAGTAATTCTATATTTTACCCTCTAACAAAAGTAATACTAATTTTAAAGTACATAAAGAGGTAAGTAACATCCATCTATCATTTATTACGTTTTAAAAATTATATAAATCACTATTAACAAAAGTATAAAAACACCTTTTTGCTTCACGAAGGTCAAAGTGATATTTTGCATGCATTGCAAAATTTTTCTTTTTGGAAGGTCAACATGATCCTTGCCAAGATAAGCACGAAGCATATATTCCCGGTATCCAATTTCGGCAGGTAATAAGGTGCCTTAAAGGAGGAAATAGAAAATATTCGATGCTGCATGGGTTCTCTCTCGAGAAAGCTTCTGTACCTTCCATGGCCTTCTATTAGAATAATTTTTTTTATTTGGCTTTGAAGGCAAACACACATTGTATACTTCTGATTAAAATTTGTATGGAAGTGCCCAATTAATGTGTTGTTGTTGATTTGTCAGAATTTTCCTGAATGTCTTGCATATCGCATATTCCAGCCTGTAGAGAGTTGTTGAAGAAAAACTTATCAGTTCTTTTAACTGCAGATGGGCACAATGAGGCAGAGTTTGGGATGTCATGGTGTGCTGGATTTGGCATGGCATTCTATAATTCCTATTTTCAGGTATTCACTTTGTCATTTTTGTTCCATATTCTTTGAGCAGCAGCACATGTAACCATCCACCGAGTGAGTTACTTGTTCTGGAATTTTTTTTAACCATTGTTACATTTTGCTTGCCTATGAAGCTGAACCCTTGATTGAGAGTTTGAGACATGACTTGCCTGTGGCCTCGTTGGAGGCCTCGTTTGTTCTGCAAGTGATCTTACAGGCAGTCTCCTTGACTAGTCCGGGCGGCTCTTATCGTTCATATAGGCATTGCAGAAGCCATCTCTTCTTAATGCACACGTCCACATATAATTTGGAGTAATTCAGACATTCATAATTCAGAGTATATATTTTCATGCTTGTTTAGATTAATTAGTACGGTTCAGGAGTGAAAATAGAGGGGGCCATGAGCTGAACTCACTGCGATTCTACTAGGGCTAAGTTTTTCCCCGCTACACATGTCTTGCCGAAGTCATTACGGCTAAACTATGTAATGAAACGAAACATACTAACTCCTTCATGATCATTCTATCATTTTTTTTCAGGCGTGAATGCGTGATCGATCACTCTATCCACTGCACAGTTAGCTTGAATGCATAGTTACCGTGAAAAATGCAAACATGTGTCCGAGTACCGTAAAATACTGAATAAGTTCAGGATTTATTCAGCGTCTCCTTTGTAATCTAAAAAAAAGTTACAATAAAAAATACAAATAGCAAAAAAAAAATCAGCTCTAGATCTAGCGTGTGTTTCAGTAGAACGCATAGGTACACAATATGCATCCTCCTTTGTAATTAAAAAAGTTACCATGAAAAATACAAATGGCAAAAATCGAAGTGAAGGACGCTAGAGGGAGGGCTTGAACCTCCGACCTTGTGGTTAACAGCCACACGCTCTAACCAACTGAGCTACCCCAGCATTTGTGGTTGCCTCGTTCTTAATGAATAACTTCATTTATGGCGTCCTCCGGCCCGCGCCGAGCGGGCGAACGGATAAACCGTGGAAAGAATTCGCTGGGCCGCCGCAAGAATGGTTGTGCCTCACCGAGCTCGATCGCTCGTCTTTCCTCCATCCGTCGGCCCGCGACACCGGTGAAGCGATTCTTCAGTAGATCTTGAGCAATTGTTGCTGGTGAGTTCAGTTTAATTATTTTTTATATAAAAGTGATGAATTAAATACAGAATAAATGTAATAGAACAATAAATAATAGATTGAACATAAAAGATAGAGGAAACTTTTTTTTATTGCTTTCTCTTTTCACAAGGTACATATAATGACAATTGAGACCCCTATTTATAGACTAAGTGGAGGGTGCCCACCAATAGGCTGGGCTTGCAAGCCCAGGCTCAAGTTTCCCAACACTCACCTTTGTACACTCATCTGATACGGTCATGCCTTATCAAAACTCTATAAAAATCTAGTGAGAAAATTTTGGAGAAAGAGTACATGATACATGTTATATTGTGTTGCACGAATTGCCTCATTAAAAATTTTAGACGAGAAACTTCAGGAAAACTCGTCAAAGGAAAAGGAGTACAATCCACCCAATTCCATCAATCTACAGGATTTATTCTTTAGGTACTCAATTTTTGTGATCAAATTTTAATAGTAAGCTTGAGAAGAATCTTTTCATGAATTCTGCACTTCTCTAAGTCTCATCATTCCAATTTCAAATACATATCTTTCAAAACTAGATGCTGGAAGTGACTTAGTAAATAAATTTACAAGATTTTGCATTACTTAGTATGCAATACCTTAATTTCATCCATCTTTTGCAATTCATGAGCATAGAAGAACTTAGGGTTGATAACTTTATGAGATGACTCTTCACGTAGCCCGTCTACACTTGTGTAACACAAGCTGCATTATTTTCATAGATAATTATGGGAGATTGCACGATATTCAACCCACATGACTGTTAGATGTGATGAATCATTCGTCAAAGCCAATCATATTCTCGTACGGCTTCGTACAGTGGTATGATTTTGAAGTGGTTTGTCGAAGTCGATGCAAGATTTTACTTAGATGATTTCTATGAAATTGCAGTTCCACCACACAGAAATACATAGCCTGTTTGTGACCTAGCGGTATGAGGGTCCGACAGGTACCCGGCATTTGTATAGCCTATCATATTCAAGTCTTGGTTCTTTCTATACAGTAGTCCAAGATCTTTGGTTCCTTGGAGGTATCGAAAAATGTTCTTTATTCCCTGCTAATGTAATCTATTGATCGACATTGTGCCGGCGACTTCAAGTCTACGCACGGTAGATTAGAGCGGATTTGCTTCGTAGAAAATAATCTATAAAGCGAAATTTGCGGAATTGAAAGCGATCTAGATATGCAATTTAATCTGCGAATGATTACATTGCGATCCACTAGAGCGATTCGTACTGAAAACGTGTTGAAGAACTGTCGCTGGCGAGTCCAGTCCGATCGATTCCTCCTATGCAAAAGAGGTGAATCAAATATAGAATAATATAATAGAACAATAGATTGAACACAAGAGATGAGAGGGAAGCTCATTTCTTTATTTTTTTCACAAGGTACACATAATGATAATTGAGACCCTCTATTTATAGACTAAGTGGAGAGTACCCATCAATGGGTTGGGTTTGCAGGCTCAGACCTAGGTTTCCCAACGGATCCATCACGCCTGACAGCCTCGGGGATACCTTCGTCCGATACGACATGATACGAGCTTGCATGTCCTCTTTCTGTTGGTCTATTACGTGTAGATGTTGGGGTTGTTCTTTTAGCACGTGGACTATGACCTATGGCTAAAGTTTTTGAATTCTGACTATTCGTGAGTGAGAGAGTATGGAGAGAGATATTCGCATGCGATTTTAGTCGGTATAGCTGAAGTCGGTACAGTACCTACTACAATCAACTTGTAGACCCTGCCTTACAAAGACACTCTGTTTGAAAGCTAGTTACTGTAGCATAAGGCAGAAGCCGAAAAGAACAACTCCGTTACCTCCGTGAGCGTGCGGTCACCGTCCCATTTTCGAAGTCGCAAGGGGAAGGGAGGGAACTGCACTACTGCAGATAGATTAAAAAAGAGTAAATTTCGCAAAACCTCATGCTTTGGGATAAAGTTAACACAAAATCTCAGGTTTTTACTATTATTTTCAAGGAACCCTAGGTTTTGGTGTAAAAGTTAAAAAACGACGGGTACATCACTGGTCATTTATTTTGCTTTGAGATTTGTGTCAGATACCGTACGTGTAAGAGGCGTGCAGCCAGTCGTTGTGCCGCCTCCTCGTTGGTGTCGTTGTCGTAGGGCCTTGCACCACTGCCTCTGCCATCACCGGTGGGAGAGGAGAGAAAGAGTGAGGAAGGAGAGGGGTGACAATGAGGGGAGAAAGAGGCATATGAAAGGGGTGTACTATGGGCCCACAAATATGTGTATATAGTCAGAAAAAACTATATATTAGATGGTGCAAGCGATATACCAGTGTTTTTTAAAACATTTTGCCTCAAAATTTAGGGTCTCTTAAAAAACATAAAATCTAGAATTTTGTGTTACTCGTAAAAAAAACGTCAGTCAGGTCGCATCTCAGTCCGCGAGAAGATCAGGAGGATAAGCGAGGCCGACGACGACGAGAGAATGAGCTACCAGAAAGTCCCTCCTCCCCAGGAATCCTACCCTCCGCCAGGCACATTCCCTCCCATCCCTTGCAGATTTCTCAAGGATCATCTTCTTGATCTGAATTCCCCCGATCTCTTCTTCGATTCTTCTGTAATCTTTCTAGGAATTGATCGAGGCCATGCGCCGAACATATTCTGGATCGATTGGAAGCGTGCCTGAATTTTGATGGGGTGGCAATGTCGACAAATTCACGCCTGATCTAATCCGGGTTCTTGTTCTGTTTCTGCAGGGTATCCACCGACATACCCACCACCACCCGGTGGGCAGCAAGGCCCTTACTACCAACCGCCCCAGCCGCCTCCTCCAGGGTACCAGGGGTACTTCAACGAGGGGCAGCAGCCGCCCTACTACTGCCCGCCTCCGCATGATGCCCATTACCACCACCACCATGCCGAGGAACACCACCGCGGTCACCACCATGGCCACCACCACCACGAGGAGGACGACTGCTGCCTTGGCTTCCTCAAAGGATGGTAATGCAGACCTTGCTCTTGTCACATCTTGTGAATTTTGGGTGTATGTTGGTTCATGTGTCCTGGCTGTGTTCATATGTGTGGTTGTGTGCGGTTAATTAAGATTATTGTTTCTTTGGGTGTTGAAGTGCAGAGCACTGTTGGTTTTGTTTCATCCGGATAACATATGTTTAGAGGGTCTTAACTTGTTGACGTAGTATAGGTTGGTTCAATTATCTAGTAAGTTTATGGTTGATATAGGTAGCACGATCTTATTGAGAGCTGATTGCTGAGATCGTGGGGTTATGCTTTGTTTGCTCTCAAGTTCGCTCTTTGATGTTCTTCTTAGAGGGGCTGGGCCGGTTCCTTATAAAATTGCTGACATGCAAACCTACAGAAAATCGTAGCCATGTTTCCAATTAGATTATCCAGGGTCTAATTTTCTAGTGCTGGCCGAATTTATGTAATGAGAAATTTCAGTGTATGTTGCTGTATTTGGTAATTTGTTTCACACAAATAATCTGAATAACTACGATCTTAAACAAGGTAGGCCGTAAACTTAACCAAGGAACCTGGTTAAGAATAATCTTACATGTACCGCAGGAAACAAATAAAAAATAACATCTTTATCATGGTTAATTGATAACTCCATTCTCTATTGCTTGCACATGTTTGGAACACTCCAGCTAAATACTTAGTCATCTGCATCAATTAAACTCTCCATAAAGCTCATCTTTGATGTCAAAATGTGCAATATAAGAATAAATAGAAATCCACCAGTTCAGCGATAGTATATTTACTACATGGTGTTATGGGCAAGATTAAGTGTGTTCACAAGATTAATAGGTGAGCAGAGGGCCTTCTTAAGTTCTATAATAGTATTGTCACACCTTTTTTATAAAAGAAGTATTGCTGAATGCTGAGCTGAGTGGAATACTACCTGATATGCTCTGAAGTTTTTTATATATATCTTTTAGAGCAGTGCACACTCTTGCCTGATGCAGACAATAGTTGACCTTGGACAGTGACAATCTCATATAACTGATAGATGTTCTCTAATATGTGCATCAATCACTCATGTACACCAAAAAATATGTCATTCGGTAAGGGCCTAGAACCAGTTTGAATATACCTGTTAAACTGGACAAAGAAAATAACATACACATTGCCAATGTGTTATGCAAGCACTTCTAAAGGACTGATGGGGAAATGCTGTTTTGGACT
Organism: Dendrocalamus latiflorus; assembly: GCA_017311315.1. Lineage (NCBI taxonomy): Eukaryota > Viridiplantae > Streptophyta > Magnoliopsida > Poales > Poaceae > Dendrocalamus > Dendrocalamus latiflorus. The sequence continues at coordinate 23,786,468 of CM029673.1, forward strand.
TTTGGGCCATGTCAAACTTTAAACTTGTGCCTTGTGGATTAGTGCAAAGTGTACTTTGCATACAAAGTTATGCAAAATAACACCAAACCTGTAAGAAGCGTTAAACCTTGTAAGTGCTTGTAAGGTTTATCGCAACCTGGTAAAAAAAATGGCACCTTAATCAATCTATCTGTGGGTTTTTGGTTGTACAACGTTGTAAGAAGCGTTAAAACTTACAAGTGCTTGTAAGGTTTATCGCAACCTGGTAAAAAAATGGCACCTTAATCAATCTATCTGTGTGTTTTTGGTTGTACAACGTAGCTGAAAGTATGTTCATACTGATGCTGGCCTATGTCTTAATTTACGGGTTTATGGTCGAGAAAGTTATTTTAGAAGACTGCCAGTATTTGCATTTCATTTGTCATCAGAATTTGCAGGGTTCCTAGCTTAATTGCATATCCTCTTCGTGTTTCCTTTTGCAGGTTGGCCGCTCTTTGCTGCTGCTGCGTGCTGGAGGAATGCTGCTGCTGCTTCTGACATACACGCTTTGAAGCTCCTTGTTTCTGGCATTCTTGAATGGCAAAATTTTAATTGTGCGTTTGACTTGCTGTCATTGCTGGACAATATTTAGTGAATCTTCAACTTGTTATTATTCGTCGATAAGCGGATTCTGTTATGTGTGTTTGCCCCACTCGAAAATAAAAGGCGTTTGCATTGTTTCAGAACTCCTCTAACTGTACTTTCCACGGAAGAACAGTATTATACAAGGAATACGAGTCCAAATATGATGTTTTAATTCGGTGGCGGACCCAGGAATTTTAGGAAGGATGAGTGTTCGAAGTTACAAAAATATTATTCAGTAGAAAACATAAAGGTTTACAATAGCAACAGTTAAAGTACAACTGTTCATACGAGAGATAATATCTCCGATAATCCCAAGAAATTACAAAAAAAATTAGAAAATTTTACTACATGATTCATGAGTTTACTACAAAATCAAATGAGGGAGACTGGATAACATGTCTTAATGCAGTAACTCACATTTGAGTGTCCACAGTGAACAATCCAAAGGAAAAATCTTGCCGCTGATTGATCAACTGAAACTTCAGATTTCCTTTCCCTCACTTGGCATAATCTGATGAATAATTTGCTAGTTGATACTGAAACCGACATAAAAACAATTCAAGTTAGGTGTCCATTTGAAGAATGATAAGATCGCTCATTATGTCCACTAAGGCACTAACCTTTATGGGTGCCGAGCATATCACACGGCCTGGCCCTGATCCATGAGATCCAGGGCATGTTGCACTATAGGAAAGTACAAGAACTTATCAGATCATGATTGTAAATTGTAATTATGATAATCTACGAAGTCACATCACATGGTCTCACTGTTCAACATCTTAAAATTTTGTGGCAAATGTGCAAGTTCATACTTAAAATTCGAAGGAGAGAATACTCCGATCCAATTGCCGCCGATTGCATGTTGATTGAGGAACTGTAAAATCTACAGTTACCCAAGCATTATCTTCCCCCTGTGTCAACAACCTTGTGTCTGATTTTTTTTCATGCAGCAAAAAACAAGGACCAACCGACCAAGCAATAGCATTTCACAGCTAACAAGTGCAATTCATCAATTGCTGAATTGCATGTATTAATCAGATTTAATTCTACAAGGAGCAACGATGTGATCAAAACAAAACCGGAGTAAGCACAATCTTCCATTAAGAATATCAGTTGGTCGGTCAACAATGTGTTATCATTGATGAATAATGTGAAGCCGAAAGTCAGGGCTGATAGTTTTGGATTGACAGTGGAACTGGAAAATAACAAATGAAACACGCAACACATACTGACATACTGACATACACCTACACTAGATTGACAGATTCATTCAAATTACGGTGCCATACTCCAATGTTCATCGTAGAACTAGCTGACTAGCATGCCAATTAGATCTAGATGCCACATAATTGTCATTTTTAGACCATAGTTACAATGCCCAATGAAACAGATGCCACATCATTGTCATTTTCAGACCATAGTCAAGTTCTCATAGCCAAGCCAATTACAAGTTCTATGGTTGGACTTGGATCTGGATGTATCTCAGCATCTGGATCTGCTCATCCGCACATGAGAAATTGCGACTTGCGATTTGCGGACTGAGAGAGAGTGAGGAACTGAACAGGGCGGAGGCGGTGCCGCGGTCGCGCGGAGCCGGAACCCTGAGGTGAGGCGGCCTCCCGAGCCGGAGCCCGGTCCCCAGAGCTGAACGCCAGGAGGCTGCCGCCCGGCCGCGAGCTGGTAGCTGCTAGTGGTCTCCTCTCCGGCCGGCCGCCGCCGCCGTCCTGGTGAGCAGAGACTGGGTGTACTGAGTAGACGAGTAGTGACGCTGTGAACTGGTGCTAGGGTTAGCCGCGGCCTGCGGATGGGATTTGGGGATTGGGGGGTCAGCCTCAGCCAGACTCACGCAACGATGCAAATGGGCCAGGCCGATGCCACGAGCGCGAGGCCAGCCGAAGCCGGCCACTTCTGTTTTGGGCTGATGGGTTATATGTGCTAGATTTTTTATTAAAAAGTTTAGATGTTTAGCTGAATACCTATAAACTAATAATGATCCACCCTTGATTGATTGCTGAAAGCTTCGATTTATTTTGAAAGGGTTAGAGTTGGCTGGATGCATATGGAATCTTTTGGTATTTGAGATTGTATGCAGTTTGAGTCTAAGGGTAAGCAACCGAGATGTCAGATGCCGCTCGTTTGGGTTTTAGCTTTTGGCTTGTAGCTTTTAATTTTTTTAATTTTATCTTTTTCTGGTTATTTTGGGTTTTTGTCTTTTCTTTTTTTATATTTCTTTGCATTGTCTGTAATTGGATAACATGTTTTTTCTATTTTTAAATTTTTTAATTTTAATTATGCTAAAAAGCTACCAGCAGATGCGGTGCAAAAAAAGCCGAAAGCCACAAATTTAATCATAAACGAGCACACATCAAAGCCTGAAAAATTGACAATAAATGTACTGAAGATGTAGTTGTACGGTTATGTTTCGTAACTGAATCTGGCAACTGAGGTGGTATCTTTACTATATAAAAGAATGAGTTGGTGGTTGATGCGGCCTCTCCCACCACCACCCTTTCTAACAACAAAAGATAGTCTGACGTATGGGCCCACCCGCCCCACCAACCGCCCGTGCGCCTCCTTCCCCATTAACCCGTGCGCCTCAACCGCCCGTGCGCCTCCCCCACCCTCCCCCGAACCGGTGCGCCTCCTCCCCCTGATTTCTCCCTCGTCTCCTCCCCGCCCTCCGCTCCGCCTCCTCCTCCTCCCCACCTCGCGCCACCGCCTCCTTCCCTCCCTCCCACCTATCCGAGGCGGCGGCGCAGCAGCAGCTGGAGTGGCGGTTCGCGTAGGTCTTCGGCGAGCGCGCGGCCGGCGAGGAGGTGCAGGAAGGTAAGCCGGCCGCCGGGCCTCGGGCTTCTGCTACTCGTGTCGCTCGCCTCGCGAGATCTGCTCGGTTCGGCGGGCGGGGGTTTGACGCGCCGTGGCCCCCCGAGAGCCCGCGCATTTAGCCGCTGGGAAGTGGGGGATTCGGGGGCGGCGCCCTCGGCGAATCGAGGAGATATGCGCGGAGGTTTTGGGTTGATTTGGTTTTTGGACCGTCTGGTTCGTTGCGTTCGAGGGAGTGTTCTGCTTGCAGCGTGTTTCAAAGCGATTTAGAACGTTCTTCACTGGCTAAATGGCGAACACCTCTTTACGTACGGGTTGGATGCTTAGCAGCTATCTGTGTTAGGTGCGGGAATCACTTCATGCTGTAGGCTTTGCTGATTAGATGCACTCGTACGAGCTATTTGTTGTCGCAGAGAGGTTTTGGATCTGGTGCTTGGTAATGTTGTTGAACTGTAATACGTCCATGCTGCGGGAGTTGCATTGACAATAGGAAACCGGGAATGTGGGATATATTTGCAATACGGTATGCCAGTGGAGTGTTCAAAGTTTGAACTTTTGTATGATGATGTGCGGGGATTGTGGATTTCCGTAAGGTTTGTAATATTCACCGTTTGAATTTTCTAGAGACTATTGAAAATGATTTGTATGGTTGCAATTGATATGCATTTTTTGATGCTTTGGGACAGCAAAGTAGTTCATAGTTCTTTACAAATCAAGTCCGTTGATTTCTTGGCTGCCGGGCTGTTGATAATTGGTTCCTGCAGTTTTTCAGGTGGAGGCTTCCGTGAATCAGGTTGCTAGCAACAACATGCGCCTCTACAATCTGCCCTCCAATAACACACAGCCGACCGATTGGGTTTTATGTATATGACCATCATTCTGCCGTGCAGTTCTTGTTGAGGTATGTGTTCCTTAGTTAAATTTAGTACTATTTGTTTCTATGCCGTACCAATTTATAATTATATATTTGATTTGTCAAAAGGTGGTTCACTTGTAATATTTATGCGTTCCATCTCCTGTGCTTAACAAATCAACTGGTCATGCATATGTGCTTTCATTAACTGCTAAGTATTGTATACCCAAAAGCATTAATGTAGACTGTACATCTATGCTCTACTATGTTTTCAAAGAAACACATAAATGTATGACTGCACAGTGATGTGTTTTAATACAAATGCTTATTACCAGTTTTCTATGTAACTCAAAAATACTTTTTGGTGAAACTAATTACCCACCAGGATTATTTGAGGAAGGAACTTGAATTGGATCCTGAGCTGACTGCAGTGTTGCTGATGGGAGGTGGAGAGGGCATGGGCCCTGTCAAGAAGATTGCAAAAGCCCTTGGATAGTCATTGTTTGACAAAGAAGTTGGGAAACCAATTGGGCAGCTTATTGTCATTTGTGGTCGGAACAAAACACTGAGCTCCTCATTGCAGGCTCTTGAATGGAAAATACCAGTCAAGGTATAAATCAAAATTTATGCTTTCAGTTCTTGTAAAGATTCACATTGTTTCTTCCATTGTCCAGACCACAAGAATATTCTTTATTCACCGTGTTTTATTTTTAACAAAAGGTTGGGGGATTTGAGACCCAAATGGAGAAGTGGATGGGGGCGTGTGATTGCATTATAACAAAGGTATATCCTTGACCATTCTTGATAGTTAGCATGCTGCTTCCTTTCAAGGTTTTTGCGGTATTCTTAATTTTCTTTTTCTGTTTTTGTTGTTCTGTTCAATAGGCTGGAACAGGTACCATTGCTGAAGCCTTGATTAGGGGCCTTCATATCATCCTTAATGACTTCATACCTGGACAGGTTTGTGCTCACTAACTTTGGGCGTTTGTATATTGTTATAATAAGCATTCAAAGTATGTATTTGCAATGCTATAGTGAATTTAAATTTGAAAAACCTCATATTTGAGAGATCAAAACAATTTTCTACATTTGAAGTCCTTAAAAGAACCTCAGCTATGTAAGCTTGTTTGGGTCAATATTAGTATAAGCTGGCATGGGTGCACTGCCATGTCTGTTTGTGGTTATTGTCTTGTGAACTTTTTTTCCCATACGCCATCTTTACAGATTCGAAGAAAGTGGAAATCTCATGAACTTTATTCTGATAATTGGAGCTGGTTTTATATGCTAATAGAATATGTAGATTGTTAATAGAATTTATTCCTATCGTTGTTGAGACTAATACTATACAGTTCACAAAGTGGTTGAATTTTGATTATGTGCAATCTACAGTATGCAAGAGTTGTATGCTTCTCTCAGTTAACTGGTAGTCGACATAAGACATCATCTATGCTTCTCTCAGGTTAACTGGTAGTCGACATAAGACATCATCTAACATAAGTTTGTATTGTGCGTGACAGGAAGTTGGCAATGTCCCTTATGTCGTGCACAATGGTGCCAGCGTGTTCTCCAAAAGTCCTAAGGAAACTGCTAAACTTGTTGCCCGTTGGTTCGGTCCAGACTTAGAGGAACTGAAGAGAATGTTAGAAAATGCATTAAAATTGTCCCAGCCAGAAGCTGTATTTGACATTGTCAGAGATATCCATGAGCTCTCTCAGGAGCAAGGGTGATGTCACAGATCTCCAGTTCCTTGATATCATCCTTTTTCATACTGTCGCCTGAAACCACCCCTATCCAACTTATGTGAAAACCTCAAACCGTGTATAACTTTGCAGTTTCATGCATTTACTATAACTTTTTTTCAAATCCTCTTCCTATAGATGGTTAAATATGAATTTTGGGTTTGATTAAACACCTATCTTACCATTATCCCTTATAAGGTGTTTGGAAGATGCTCCTTATGCAAAGTTATGTTTCGCTTTGATACGTGTGAAACAAAATTTATATTTATTGTAAATTTTAGAATCTTACTGATATCATATGTCATCTTTTTTGAGAATCCGTTGCAACGCACGGGCATTGTACTAGTTAAACAAAAAAAAGTGTTGTACAGGAAGTTAGACTGTGGGTGTGTCCGTTGTAACTGATTTACAACTAGTAATAATTGGAAGTACAAACTGACGCATCAAGGTTTCGTGGTGTAGTTGGTTATCACGTCAGTCTAACACACTGAAGGTCTCCGGTTCGAACCCGGGCGAAGCCATAATTTTATTTTTCCTGTCCCTCATCCCGGCTTTAGTTTTTTTTAAGTACAACCGGGGACAAGTAACGCTCCGGTTTTGGCATTGTTCTTTTAGACAACCACTCATGAATAGTAATTATTAAAAAAAATCAAAGTTAAAAATCAATTAAAAAGTTAAAAAGAATATGATCTTTAACAAAGTGGAGACATCCTTCAGTGCGACCACCATTGCACTGAATGTACACACACACGAGAATCTCGGGTGGCTTGTGTTGTTGCAGTGCAGGTAGCTCATTCGGGTTTGATTTGGGATCAAATCCATGTGTCTCACATATATAACTAGAATATAGTGCACACACGGACACATTCATGGAAAATATATATGTCCGTGTTCCGTAAAGTCTTGATGTTTTCGTAAAATTTCTAAGTATGTATTAGAGGACGTACACGTATGTGTGTGCGTATGATGATGTAAATAAGGTGTAAGTTATATATATTCGTCTGTCTTATACTTTAAAAACATACGCTCAGAGAAGTATTTTTTGGGAAAAATCCATACACCCCCTACAGGTCACCTTCATTTCTACTTTCTCCTCGGCAACTCAATTTGATACAAATGTCCCCTCCACAGGTCAGTTTCTTCTCCAACTTCCCCGCTCCGCCCACTTCTTGTCTTGCGTCAATTTTCTCACGGTGTGCTAACTTCGTCGAATGCCACTGTGCAGCACCGCTGTTTCTTTCCATGCCCCGGTGGCGATGGGGGAATATAGTGCCGCTTTGCCTCGTCCTCCGACTCAGCCCCGCGCATGACGGGAGTTGAGCACCATGAAGGGAACCTGGACTTGAAGCAGGAAGCTCAGCGATGGCCTGGCAAGGACGGCATGATAAAGTTCTTCGCAGGTTAGCAACCAATCTGGTGATTTCTGAACTGATTTGGGGAGTTAGGTTTGATAACGGATTTGGGGTTCTCTTGTTGAGCGGGAATTGAAGCGAGCCTTTTCCGGTTTTGGTGTTGGCTTGCTCCGGACATGGTGCGATCATGATGTGAGAGAACTTGGTCACGCGACGAGAAATTGGGGAGAGAGTGGGCGTAGGGGGACGTTGGAAGGGAATTTGACCTGTGGAGGGAATTTGCACTCAACCAGCTCCAAATAGCTTCAAAGATAGACGCCATTTAGAATATATCGATTTTTCACTTTTATTTTTTTATTCCTTTGTATTATCAGTGACGATATAACGGTTTTTTATATTTTTCTTCTTATTTTTAAATTTTTTAATTGAATAACTCATAAAACCTAATAGCTGCTACAGTGCACTTTTAGCCACAGCCATAGCCAAAAGCTGTGGTTTAAAAGCCGTTTGGAGCAACCCCTCGAGTTGCAGAGGGAAGTGGAAACAAAGTAGAGTCGTACCGGCTATTTGGATTTTCTGTTTTTTTTTAAGTTCTAAGCCTTGTTCCTTTGCTGATGGTTTATAGTGGTAGCTATGCCGGTACGATGTTTTAAAAAGATTGTTCTGATAATTCGGTTCGAAACAATGACGATGGGTAAACCGTTCAACTTATTTATTCGTCGGAAAGAAAGACAAAAGCGCTGAGAAGAGCTAGAGCCTAACTTTCTTCCGGAAGGCCGGTGGTGGCTAGGCCGGATGCGGCTGGGCTCTCTGGTCGGAAGCGACGGGCCAGCCCACGAGGCCCTCTGACTGTCTCCTCCTGCTGCTTTCCGTCGAAGCATCTGGAAGGTGTGCTCCCCTTCCTGCCGGAGACCCCCGCCGTCAAGCGCGAGTTGCTCTCCGGCTCGCCTTCGAGAGGTACAACCCCCCCTTCCCTTCCCTTCTCGTGACGGTGCGCACCATGCTTTCGTCCCCAAGAATGATCCGACCCGGCGTGAATTAGCTCCAGATTGAGAGGATTTAACTACGATTAGTTTGGTCATCTGGTTAGTTCTGCTGGTTCCCAATTTCTCATCTGAGTTGGAGCTTCGAGATGAATCCGCGTGATCTTTTTTTTTACATCTAGCGAATTTTCAATTTCTCCATGGGGTTTTGAGCGTTCGGTAGGGTTTGGATGGAGCAGCTCGGCAAAATCCATCTGTAGGAGGTATCACTTCAAGCTAGGGGGGATAGTTTGCAGCTCCCATATTTCTTGGGAGGTACGATGCTTACGCCGCGTCTAACAACTTCAGATTTCGATGGTTTTTATAGTGAGAATAGCTGAAGAGTGCAAATCTGTCGGAACGCTTTCCTAACTGCTCGATGGGGAAATTTGAAAGAGCCTGTGATTATATTGTTTTGGAAATGTGGATAGTGTGATACAATAGCTTATCTGCCATGTTAATTGAACAACGGATTGACGAATGAGACACCATCAGCAGAATGAAATCGTGCATCACCGTGTTCTAAAACCGTTGCAATGCTTGTCAGTGTTTATGCATCCTAAGTCCCTAACTCATACAGATATGGCAGATTGCAGAAGGAAGGTATTCTCATTTTTGTCTTATATTTTGCAGTTTAGTTGGTCTTACAAGCTTGGAAAAATGTTTAAGAATACATTCCAGTCCGGTTTTCTGTCCATTCTTTACAGCATCGGGTATGTGGTGTGGTGGCCTCATATTGGTTTCTTTGGCCTTATGTATTTAACTTTTGGATATATCTCATGTTTCTGTTATCATTTGGTCAGGACCAAGCCATTGCAGATATGGGACAAGGAAGGTGCGTCATGTTCATGCTTGGGGTTCTCTAACTTCAATTTTCTACTATTGCTATGCTATAGATACTTTTTCTTTGTTTATTTTTGTTTTTGTTGACTCAGAATAAGAGCATTGTCTCAAATGGTTAGGTATGAGTCTGTCAAATGCTAAAGCATTATCTGTTTCTGATTGTTGTCAAAGGCAAATCTGCAAGTGGGCAGTTATCTCACCTTTTGGTTATCTTAGTGTGAGATAAGCATTGAATATGGTGTGGTATAGTAAAGGTGCCTATTGGCTATATTGGAGGTTAACTTTGTGTGCAGATAGTTTTGCTGCTTGAATTTACATATTTACTTTTTGATGAACACCTTGCCTTGATGTCTAGAGGGGACAAAGTGTTCTGTGGATTCTAAAAAAAGTGTTCTGCGCATTCTAAGTACCTTTATGAGACCTGAGACTCTTCTTACTATGGTAATTTGACTTGGAGTTCTAGTAGCTATCGATACCCTAGTTATAGTTTATGGCAAGCGAGGTAAGGGTAGTAATTCAAGGACTGTGTATTGGTACATGCGCTTCATGCTGTAGCATATGCTGCTGGAAATTAAATATATATGCTTCATTCGGATTTACTGTAACTTATATCAAATGTGCTGATCTGGTTATTTCCCTCTTGGTGAAGAATGCCATACTCGGTTACTTAATACCTTGTCTATTGTGCAGTTGCAAATGGGCACATTAAAAGGCCTCAGGATGAAGATATCCAGTCTAATGTACTTGAAATTGTTGGAACAAATGTGCAATCAACTTACATCACCTGCCCAGCTGATCCTGCTGCCACTCTTGGAATTAAACTTCCATTTCTTGCAATCATCGTGAAGAATCTTAAGAAATATTTCACATTTGAGATCCATGTTTTGGATGATAAGAATGTTCGCCGGCGATTTCGAGCATCAAATTTTCAAGTGTGTAAGAGCTGTGATTCCATTCTCATTTTTTGTATAAGTAAACTCTGTTCTGTGCTTACCTATTAGATTTGAAGTTGTTCCTTAACTGAGCCTCTTGTCATACTCTTTTGCTTGATAACTTTAGTATTGGCCCTGTTCTTTTGGACTGTGGATGATAACTTTTGTCTGCGCTTTTTGAGACGAAGGCGGATAGCAGAGACGCCGACGCGGACGGCGCACACGGTTTTGGGCTCAGGAAACCGTTTGGAAAAGCAAGTTTGAGAAGCTGCCCTGTTTGTTTTGGCGTCCGGAGAAGCCGAAGCCAAAAGACACAAAAAAGTCAAAAAGAACAGAGCCATTATCAAGTGCCTTTGACTGTTAAAATCCATTAATTGTCCTTTCACTATATTTATAACTAGCGTAGTGAAAGGTAGGTGGAAAAATATCAGCTGCTAGGATTAACAACTGGTACCTACAATATTCTAGTTCATACTTAAAGTAGTGTTTTATACACTTAAAGTAGTGTTTTATACCTCTCTTTGCTTTTTAAACTGCAATTATTTCTTTTGAGAATGTGATCCACCTTACAAAAGTTGTTCATTTCAATGTTGCCCTTGGGAAACAAGAAAAAATAATATACCCCCAAGACTTGAACTCGTCAATTTCATATTCAGATAAACCTCAGGTCACCATTTTATATCTGTTAGTGCTGGTCTGTAATGCCCCTTCCTGGTCTGCTCGGCACAGATGGCTCATGGATATCTGATGTGTAGACAGCTTTTCCCCACTACATCTGTGGATGATATGATTGTGACAATTATGCATAGCGATGTTTTAATTCCTATTTTGTCCTCTAGTTTTTCTGCTTCAGGTACTACAACACATGTAATGTTTGATGTGGTCATCTTTTCCTACGTAGGTTTAAGTTTATTCATCATGTTTTTTCTTTGGTCCTGTTTCTTGATATTTGAAATGCCTAAATGGGTGTCTACACATTGTTCGTGCAAGCAATGCAAATGCATACTGACTTGTAATATTCACTCTTTTTCCAGTCTGTCACAAGGGTGAAGCCATATATCTGCACAATGCCGTTGAAGCTTGAAGATGGCTGGAACAACATTCAGTTGAATCTCTCTGATCTGACAAAAAGAGCCTATGGCACAAATTATGTTGAGACACTCCGAGTGCAGGTTCACGCAAATTGCCGACTTCGCAGAATTTACTTCTCTGATCGCCTCTACTCAGAGGAGGAGCTGCCGCCCGAGTTCAAGCTCTACCTTCCAATTCAAGTGAGGATTCCGCAATGTCTAATACTCGATATAAAACATTTGCTCCAGTTGCTTACTCATCTAATCTATCCTTTTATATGAACTTCAGAAAGCGTAAAACTTGGAGCAAACATGGAGAGACCATCGGCTGGTTACCAGGAGATGATGTATGCCTGAAACCTCGAAAGTATTAGAATCTTTTTGCTTGTTTGCCAATAGCTGTCTGAATGACTAGCTGGGCTCTTACCCGATGACCCTTGTCTAAAACTGTTACTAATTTAATCCCTCTTCACTACTGTACCCGCTGGTCCAAAATGTGTGTTTACAAGCGAGCACCTACCGCTACCACCTGCTGCCTCGCCATTTAATTGGCTTCTTCCATAGTATGTGACCACTGGTTTGTTGGATGGATATGTCAGGCGTGATAGCAGGGCCGCGATTGCAATCAAAGCTTCAGCCTTCTTCAGCGTCAGCCGTGCCGATCCCAGCTTTCTTCAGTCCGATGGCGGTATAGCCGTATAGGTATACCCGGGGCGTGAGAACGGCCTGGTCATTTGCCATTTCGCTCTGGTGTCAGTATCGCCCGAAGGATCGTCAGGCAAATGTCGAAGAATATTAATGTCTTTAGCACTGCCTGCATTCGTAATTTCGTATTCTTCTCTGGAGACTGATAACACTAGCGGTAGCTTGGAGAGTCTGTAACCATTCATGTGGCAGATAGCTAGGTGTAGGTTCACGAACACACTAGTTGAACTGTGCCATAATGCTACTGTAGTGGTAGTGGGCTAGCGGTGGTGCTCATCGTTCAAGTTCGATGAACCAGTCGTTAGGTAACGGGCGCGTGGGGGCCAGGGGACCAGAGGCGAGCGGTGACCACCGGTCCACCGGCCGGCCTGATACACGGCGCTGCTGAAGGAGAGGCAGGGCGCCGGCGAAGCGATGAGGGCGGTAAAGCCCCGCACATGCGGCGCGCCCCACACCGCGGCGCAGTCGGTCTCGCAGCAGCTCACGCGGCCCGTCTCATGTGCGCGGGCGGACCACGTACGCGTACGTACGCCGCGGCCTTCCGCGCCTGTGGGTGGCGTGCGCGGGCAGCGGCCAGGGCGCGCGGGGATCCGCTGGGCCAGCCGGCCACGGCGCCGCGCGGTGCGGCCTGGCGCGCGGCTGTGCCGTCCAAAGGTAGGCGTACGTTCGGCTGGGTTCTTTTGTGTTTGCCTTAAGCAAACTCAAGGGGTCTTAAGCTGGGTCTCATCTAAACCTTAAGGCTGACTCTATAGTGTATATAACCCAAGGGGCCTTAAGACGACCCCACTCGGCAGATAAAGAAAAAATTGTATTTTAATGCTTGTGGCCAGGTCTTTAGCTTGAAGGCCAGTCTTAAGTCTTTTTTGCTTATAGCCTGCTTAAGGTCACCTCTGTAATGTATAAGGTTGACTTTAAGGTGACTTAAAACTCTCTATTTTCATACACTACAGATGCCCTTATCACTTTCTGTTGTAATAATTATTTTTAAATAATGTATTTTTTAGATAGAGTTTATAGATAGATTATAATAAATACTATATGTAGTTTAGTTACATCAGCTAAAATTGTATACAATTATTTTTTCTGTATGCTATCTCTCGGAACAATCATAATTTAAATATTATAATCTAAAAGTCAAAGCCACGTGCTAGAAAGAAACCAAATTGACTGGCCGGTTCAGGTCGGTTACTTTGCCGTTGTGGCAGGTAGGCGCGCGCCGGTCCGCCCGCTGGTCGTCCGGCCGGGTCCAGGTTCGGGTCATACATTATGGGTGGACCATGGATTGATGGTGGTGATCGCTTTCTGATTGCTAAATGACCAGCCCCACACAGCGTATGGACCAAGACATGCAGAATCTTCTTGGCACCCCTCTACCTTAAACTGCGTCAATTAATGCATGTTTAACTACTGGAATATTATTATACATTTCGTTTTTACCTATAAAATGTACTTTGCTTACTAGTTATCTGGAGGTTGCACAAAATCTAAAAAGCGCGGTTTACTTCTTCTCATTTTCTTGATGACCTCTAGCTCTCTACACAATGTTGAATATTTGTGATATGTTTCGATGAAATCAACCAACGGTGGCGAAAGTTAAAGCATCAACTAGCGAAAATTAATTAGTGCTTCTCTGCTCCCCTAAAACGTTCCATCAAGGCATTCGTATTACCTTTTACTAACAATTTTTTTATTGCAGTTTATAGTTTTTTATTGAAAATAAATAATAATGACCAAAAGAAATATCTTTTAGAAAAAGAATAAGTGGTGAAAAAAATGAGAGAGATATGAGTACCTGAAGAGGGTGAGAGGAGTAGAATGTGTGATGCATGTGTAACCATGGGCGGACCCAGGGCCCGGCGACCCTGGGCCCCTGCCCGGGCTCATCGTTGTTTGTTATCTTTCAGGCGTGTTATTTCTGTTTGTTTGATGTACTTTAGACGGAATGCTAATTTGACTGACCATCTATGTTCCAAACAAACAACTGCTAATACTGCTTGGTGCAGTTGGCCGAATGAGGCTCCTGATTTCTTGCTTAATTGTTTGGAGCTTGATTGTGATCCTACTTAATTAATGATATTTGCTCTTGCTCCAAAAACGAATCATCTGGATGCATGCCACTTGCTAGTGTGTTGTTTCGATTTGATTGCATTTTATGTCTAATATGCATGCACAAATATCTTGTTCGACGTGGCATACGTAATGGTCGATGCTAGGTGTTTTTTTTTGAATAAGAAATGGCTAGTAGAATTTTCTAAATTATAGTCGATGCTAGGTGTTTTTTTTGGAGTGACTATTGCACAGGCAATTGAAATTTTTTTTATCTTTTAGTCACCTAAAATTATACTATGAATCACCTTAAGTTACATGTGTTTGTTTTGGAGGGGCTGTAACTTTAGTTGATTGAGAGTGTAATTTTATGTAACTAAAAGATAAAAAAATTCCGGGCCTGTAGGGCGACCCTGGGAAGCGTTGTGGCAATATTTTGCTTGTGAACATGTGCTACGATATGATTCTAGTTAAAACTAATGTGGTTGTCATATTTTGCTTGTATTATGATCTATGTTTCTGAACGTTTGTTATTTAGACTCTGTTCTTCGCCCAGGCTCGTCAAATTCTCTGGGTCCGCCACTGTGTGTAACCTCTACCTTATCTCTAGAGCGAGATAATAACGAGAAAAGTGATGAAATCGTTTCAAAAAGTTAGATATTTATATTGAGTTTTAATTTTTTTAAGTAGAAATTAGAAGCTAATATAAATAGGACGTACGATAGGGCGAGATAGGATAACAAACCTATGTACATGAACAAAGAGGGTAAACTCCCCTACCGCCTAATCTGGCAGCGACACGTGCTCTCTGAAAAAGTACCCCATAACATGCAAAACCAAGAACAAACCAACCAGAAAATCCCGGGCCCACCCGCCGCCCACGTGTCACGGTGGCATTGGCTCCCAGCCCCATGATCCTAGCCAGTGCCTGCCTTCGTCATCGTGTACCTGCCCCAAAAGCTCCAAAAGGGCCCGACGTACACAAGCCCTTGCCGGCTTGCCCTGATCACTCCCCAGCACAGTGCACCCGAACACATCTCCATTAATTGCCATTCGCCATTGGACGGAGCAGAGCAAGCATGTCCGGGGTCCATCCATGGCGGGTAGGGAGCATGCATGCGTACGCAGCACGGCCAATGGCAGCGGAGGCCCCACGGGGATCCGCCCCGCCCTGCGCGAGATCGCCACCTCCATCCCTCGCTGCCGTATCCACGCATGCATCTATCGCCAAGTGCAGCGTAAGGTCACATGCATGCCCGGCCGGCCCCAACGGCGGCTGTGCGATCGATCGATCGAGCGGGCGCTGGTGCTTGCTGTGTGCAGTGATCGGAAGACGCTTGCCTTTAAGATGCAACTGTTCTGATCGATTGCTGTGGATCATGCGAGCAAGCAGCTGCTAGGGCACGTACGTACAGCTAGCTATGGAGAGTGTTTGGGTATCTAGCTAGCTTTGGCGTCCCGTAGATCATTGCAGGTTTGACCAACGGCAGAAGGGAATGGCCGGGGAGCTATCCTGGAGACTGGCGAGATACATAGATGCCGGTCCTGTAACAGCCCTATTTTTAAGAACACTGGTAATCTTTATAATTATTTAGGACTATTTAGTTATAAAGTGCTATATGTGAGTATGTGGTGATAATATATGTTTACAACAAAAGAGCCAAGATTTAATACAGGAATTCGGTTTAGCAACCTAGTTTTGACGTAGTCGGCGTGCAAACCCAAAGTGAACTTACAGTACAAAAGAAGCTCCCACAGACGTACTTGAACATGGCTAAGATCTAAAATCACTGGTCGCCAAAGAAGTAAGGTCCTTCCAAATCTTCATCAACAGCTTGCTTATCGATGTCCATTGCTCTTTTGTTTGCTCTTTAGCAAGTAATAGGTACAACCGTACCCAGCAAGTCACAAGGATAAATCCTACTATATCTATTTGCACGGATTGCCAATAGAGGGAAATATACTGGTTTATTAATGGGAGTGGATGCAAATTTATTTGTAAACCCTTGAAAGCAAGAAAACACCAACGAAACTTCTCAAGATTAAGTGGGGTTTCAACACTTGATTACTCAGATTACTTAGTTTAAAACATAAAGAAATCTACTTATGTCTCGCTGTTGGAATCACCCATTAAACACAGGTTCATTTACCGGAAGCACGGCGTATTCGAATACCATTTATTTCACTCTACAGAGTGCCCAGCTTTACCCACAAAATTTCTCAAACTATTAATGTCAAACTATAGACACGCTTCAGCTAGCGTGCAACTGAGTTGATAAAACAAGGTTTTCACTGCTCAATTCTTCATAAAGGCTCTACCTAGTAGATCCACTCAAACATGGTTTACACTGGCTAAACCTAATCTCTTCTGTCTATCCTGAATGACTCCTACCGTTGTTAGGTATGGTTTTACCGTTCCACAAACCTAATTCCTTAACATCCACACTCCTACCTTCCATAGAGATTCAATCGAGTTGAGCAATTACTAAACCAGGGTTGACAAGTCAACACCTGTGGTTGAGCGATCACTGTGTCCTTTACTCAGCATAAGGTTCTTGTCTTTACTTTTCACTTGAGGCTACCAACTACATCCCCAATTATCTGAGCTCGACGGCACTACCACCCATCTGCTCAAACCTCCACTCTAGGGTAAGGTCGTGGACTCCAACCATCTTGTGGTTTTCCACGATTCATCCTTACCCTAAAACCGTTTTAGCAATTCTACTGGCCAAAAACCAAATCACTTAGTAGTACAAAATTTTGTGTGAGCTACTCTATAGTTATTTATACAATAATTTAAATATTACTAAGCTTGCTAAGGTGAATATGATATCAAATTAAACATGGCATTTTTCAGTGGTAGGACATAATTAATTAGCATGTCATTCTAAATATTTATTTTATTTAAATAATATTTCACAAATAACATTAATGCAAATACTGTAATTAAATAATTTAAATTTCATGGGATTCAATATGATCAAAAACTTGTAACTTGCCTTGTTGTTTGACAAACTTAGCTGTCTCATATACTTCAATGCCTGGTTTTGATCCATGCATGGTTGCCTAAGGGAACGCGAAAGCTAGCGCAAACACATAAAATAACAAAAGCTCGTGCTTGAGTCTAATCAAGCTAGGAAAATAAATAAAAAAGGAGTAAAATACAATAAAAACCAAATGAAGTTGGTTTAGATTTTATAAGAGTTTGAGTTGGTGGAACAGAGGTCAAAAATGGATTTGGTGTCGAAACGGTCGAAATGGGGTATTTTTGTGATTTTAGGGCTTGATGAACAGTCACTGCTACAGTAGCTACAGTGATGGGCTCGCCCACGAGGAACAGTGCAAAGCCCACACGATTTAAACTGGCTCAGCCAAACAGGATGACCGACTCGTCCCAAGCTGTCTCGGCTGGCTTCAGCGGCGGAAAAACAAGGGAACAATTCCCACCGTGATGCGGCATCGGCGATGAACTCCGGCAAACCTCACCGGTATGGATGGCTTCGGTTTGAGATGGTAGTTCTATTTTGGGGTTTTGGAAGGCGAGAACATGGGTGGTGGCGGCTGGCAGCAGGAGTGAAGGTGGTGACTTGGGGCTCCTCCAGTGGTTATTTGGTGAGTTCAAAGCAATTTAACCATATATAGATGACAAGAAATGATGTAGTAGTGGTGGTTTGGGTTGAGGTTGGCTGATTCGAGCTGTCCATGGAAGAGGCATCTCGGCATTCAAGAAATGCTATCACAAAATTGAGTTCGAGTATATGATTGCGGTGCCTCGTGGGTGCTGTGGTGTGGTTAATCGAAATATGGCGGTCGAGAGCAGGAGATTGGGTGTGCGACTCATCGGACTCAAGGAAGAACGATGGCGGAGCTGTGGTGGGAGAAAGCTTGATTGAATGGCTTTGGTGTGAGATTGAGTGTGGTGTGAAGCTCTCTACGGAAGGAATTAAGCTTTAAGGGGGAAAGGCAGTGGGAGCAGTGAGGCGGGTCGGCACAGAGAGGCAAGTGAGGAGGAGGAGAGAGAGAGAGAGGGCGAGGCTCTGCTGGGGAGAGGGCGTGCAGGCGAGATGGCGAACGACGTCATGTTTGTAGGAGTTGGTGAGGCATGACACAACTGGTACGGCAAAGGGTGCACGCGTCGGGCTGAGGAGACCAAGAGCTACGGCGGGAGCGAGCTTGAGTCAAGTGGCGAGCAAAGCAAGGAATGGAGGGGTGAGGTTGGCAGAGAGGCAAATCACTGGAGGGTGGGACCGTGGTGTCAGCAACTGGTAGGGTGGTGTGAACGGCCGGGGTGAACTCGGCCGCAAAACTGGGTGCGAGGGGCGAGCGGGCGTGTGGAGGTGAACAGAGTGGCGATGGCGGGAGGTGAATTTTCAATGGCGCCATTGGTTGAAGGAGGTAGGAAGCAAGAAAGGAAAGTAAGGAATTGAGATGGATTGCCAAATTGGGAATGTATTGGGAATTCAAACAAAACCAAAAGGAATTTAAAATTTTGAGGTGTTTCAACTTACCCTCTTAAAAGAATCTCGACCCTGATATTAGCTTGGCCTAGGGAGCAGGTTGGGAAAATTCCGCTGCAGAACTTAGTTCTTTTCCTAGGTTGACTCTGCTGCAGTATGGTTTCTCCATTGGACTTTGCAAAATCTGATTTTTCTGTTTTTGAGCCGCCTTTCTATTGTCTCAAGTATTTGAAATGGGCTAATCGTATTTTGGACTAGCTTTTTCTTTCTTTCTTTTTTTTACCGGCGTGTACTGATCCATGTGTATATGATCTCTTTGTGTTGCATTGAATTGGCACAACAGACTGGAGCCGAAGGGGTTGATGCTTGCCACAGCCTTTGCGTAAATGCCTCTGAATTGATTCAGGCTACTGTGCTTGCAGCAGCAGCTGCCTCTGCCGCCGCAGGCAATGCGGCTTTTAGCTGTGGCATCCATCATTGTATTGTAGTATCGTTCCGAGCATGGACGTCCATAACGCTGCAGCTCCTGCATGTTTTGTTTTCCAGGCAATGAAAAGAGAACGCGAGGCAGTGCGGCATGGAGTATTGTGCCTGCTTATTTTTATTGTTGGAAGTATTTATTAGAAGTAACCATAGAGGTAATTATGATGTTTTGATCATGTTGTATCGACTGCGTTGTGTCAATTATATTGTTTTATTATGTCCATGATCTATTGGATAATATATTATTTTATTCATTGAATAATATCGTTGATATTTATTATTGAGTAAGTGACTTGATTATGAAACTTTATATTTCTGCGATGATTATTCTTAAATGATCCCTAGTCGAAAACATATGATGACACATGTGAATAGACTAGCATATGTATTAGCTGATGACCATGTTTTCACGGGTCATAAATATGGAGATATCAAACCAATAATATAGACACATGTTAAGGAACATGAGGTTGGATCGACTCACCTTGAGACACTGCGAGAACGTTGCGTTCTTACATATCATCAGTTCGTCTTATTTACAATGCGCACGCTATGTTCTTAGACTTGAAGTCGTTGCATGTACTCGTGATGTATAATGGCTAACTTAGGGGTTACCAAACGTTACTCTATAACTGGATAGTTATAAAATTAACTTTTAGGTTTGTCATAATGCATGTATCGAGACGTGGTCGATCAAGATAGGATTTGCCCCTCTATGAACAGGAGAGATATCTCTAACCCTCTCAAGTGTTTGGATTCAAGAAATGCTTGGCTATGCTACTTGCGGTTAAAGAGTTAACTAGTCGGAAAATTCAAATCACGTGATCGAGAAAGAGTGGTCGAGCAAACCAACAAGGATTGCACGAACTCGCCTTGAGCTTGACCGATATCATGAGGCAAAGGAAAATGCATATGAGATTTGATAAGATTCGTCCGATATGATTTTTACATATACTTGGGAGCCGGTATGCCTTACTAGAGACCGCTACCAATTAGTAGACGAGTAGGAGTACTCGGGCCATGTCCAACTATATATGAACATATAGGGTCGCACACTTAAGGGGCTAGAATATAATTCGAATGGTAATCTGAGTGCATGTGAGCCACGAGTTTCTAACGGGCCTCAAGTTTGAGGACCAATATGGGGGTCTATAAAGAGAGGGGCGTGGTGGCATAGGGTGGGGGTGACAGCGAGAGAATTCGGAATTTCAGAAACCCTAGACACCGCATCTTCCTCATCTAATATCACGATGCCGACGCTAGCACTCTAGCGCGTGGTGTTCTTGCCCCGTACATGTGGATACATTGGAGGTGTTGATGTGAAGATTTAGCACTAGAACGATCCACAACCTGCGGTAATCACAAGGATCTGAAGGTAGGGGTGGGCGTTCGGGTTACCCGATTTTTTCGGGTCGGGTAATTCGGGTAATTCGAAATTCGGGTAATGAAAACTGCTACCCGATATTAGCCCCAAAAAAATACTACCCGCAATTTCGGGTACCCGATAATTCGGGTTCGGGTTCGGGTATACCCGATATACCCGAATTTCAGCAAACTGCATCGAATTTCAGCAAACTGCACAGAATTTGTACATAATTTCAGCAGCAATTTGCATAGAATTTCAGCAGCAATTTGCATAGAATAATATATCACAGGCAGTTGTTCAAACAGAGAGAATCATATACTAAATTACTAATAAAGTGACATGATTACCGGGTAGTTCGGGTAGTTCGGGTACCGGGGGATATTACCCGAACTACCCAAACTAATTTCGGGTAATCAGAATCGCCATCCGAATTTGGGATCGGGTACCTCGGGTTCGGGTATTTCGGGTTCGGGTTCGGGTAATTCGGGTACGGGTAATGGGTAGCGGGTATTTTGCCCACCCCTATCTGAAGGAGGAGACGTGCGGCTAGTACGACTACGACCGCATCAATACGCTACATCGATTCTACTTTCGCTATGAATCTGCGCGTCTAGTGGTAATCCCGTGATCTATTACTAGCAAAGGTTCCTTATTTACGTAGTAGAATTTTTAAAATTGTGTTTGTATAGCCTACCCGTAGCGCTTTATCTATCATGTGGCATTTTCTCACTGACATATACATGTCCATACATTCATGCATACTGGTTCATTTGATCCGGTAAGTAAAGCCCAATATACGTGGATATTAGTGGAAAAATGTTAAAAACATAATAGAAAATCTAAGCTAATTGAACTTACAGAAATATCTAAGCTAATACTCCCTCTAGACTCTAGTTATAAAAGAGTGACATTTTTAATATAGAAATAATCTCTAAAACAGAACTTTGACCACTATTTTTCATTGCAATACATAAATAAAGCCTAACAAAATGGTAATGTCACAAAAGTACTTTTCGATACAAATATGTACAAATTATTTTTCACATATCTAATCTAAATTTTCGTCAAAATATTGACAACTAAAATTTACAAAATTTAACAGTACACATCCTAACACGTCACTCTTTTTGTGACGTTTGAAGTGCTATTTAACACAACGGGGCCAAAGTTCTGGCTCCGTCGCTTCAAGGCAGGGCTGGAGCCCCCCTTTGCTAGGTGGATACAACTATTAGGCACATAAAAGTTACTAGCATGCAAAGCAAATAGAAGTTAACATCGGCCCCTCCTCCTTTGATCCATCAACGTATTAGGTTCCGCTTATTTCAGCTTTAGCTTCTAGCTTATTTTTTATTATTTATAAATTTTATCTTTTTTAAACTTTTAGCTTTTCTAAATTTTTTTATCGATTTTTTTCGTATTCGTTCGTATTGTCCGTAACAAGCTTATTTTTCACACCGCACACGTAAGCATCCTAGCTAGCTAGGCGCTCTCAATATTGCTCGCAGGCAACCGAGTCGACCATCCAAACGCAACTTCTAAGAGCAAGTCCAATAATGGTTTTATAGCCAAGCTAGTCAGCATTTTTGCTGATGTGGAGGAGAGAAGAGAGGAGAGAGATGAGAGCTTGGCTCTCATGCAAGCAACAAGCTGGGCACGGAAGCCTATGCAGTGGTGGGCTCAGATAATAAATGTATGTGAGAAGGAATAGAAAAGAGAATGTGAGACATGGTACCACATAATAATAAAAAGCCTTTTGTAGACAAATAGAAGACAAATTATTGTATAACTTGACTCTTATAACTTGACTTATAGTCAAACACTTAGCTCTATTATTGAACTTGCTCTAATCAGACAAGAACATTGTCATTATTGTGTAGCAGTATCCAAGGACCGAGGCCCGTAACTCAAAGTCCGACCGTCCAAGTCTGGTATTACCGTACATCTGGCCGATCAGACCGTGGCTCCTATGCCAAGTCTGGTTGCCGCCGGTCAGTTGGTCTGACGGTCACTAAGGTTGTTGGTTAGACCGTGGTCCTAATATGAATATCGATTATACTGCCAGTTATACAATTAATTAAAAAATCACAAACTCTTAAAAAAAAGGAGCGCTCAAAATGGTTTTTTGAATGGCTGAAAAGTATTGTAGCTGCCTAAAATTGCACTGTCGCTGATGATGATTTATTTGACGTAATTAAATTTAAAAAAAATTTAAAGTAGAAAAAACAGATTAGCCCATCACAGACAGTATAAACGAATACGGGAAAAAAGAACCGATAAAAAAGCTAAAAAACAAAAAAAATCAGAAAAAGACGAAACTGTTGAATAGTAAAAAAATAAGCCAGAAGTCTAAACCGTTTTGAACGAGGCCTAAGTTTAAACTTTATAAACTCGCTAAATTAAAAATCATTTACTTATCAAAACTATGTCGACGTGATCTTTATATGATCTTACAAGCATGCTCCTAACCGTCGGGCGGCGACCACTCTCAAGACATTGTCACACATCGGCCCATGCAGCGGTGCCGGTTGCCCCCTCCCGGCACGGCCCCGGTGCTCATGTCGGCCGCGCGCGCACGTCCCGTCCGTCGCGCGTCGCCATCCACATATCTCCCAGATGTGCCGCGTTGCTGTGTGGGGCACGCCGCGTAATGCCATCCCGTGTGATGTCATCGGCTCGTACGCTGCCGGCACGGCGCGGGCCAGAGCTCGCCGTCACCGACTCGCCGTGTCGCGCGGTCGGGCCGGGAGCTTAGCTAGCTAGCCAGCCGTAGCGACCGGTAGATCGATACGTCGCGTCTGGTTAACTGTGAGTTGTGAGATTCTATTTCCGACGTCTCTGGCTTGAGATCCCGGGCATGATTTGATCCTTTGATGGATCGCGCGGGTGTGTTGGTTGGGAATTTGATTGGGAAGCTCGATCGATGCCCGCCGGCGTGGTTCTCAGACCTCGCTCGCCGTTCCCCTCGCTAGCAGAGATGCAGCAATCCTGTGTGTGCGTGGCGCCTTCTGAGCATGTCAATTACTCTAGCAAAATGAGTTATTACTCACCGTCCTTTTTTACTTGATATTTTTTTTATATTTTACTGTTTTAATATGCGACTTTAGCCGCTATATTTTATAATGTTACACTAAGATATACTAATAAAATTACAATATTACTGAAAGACCGAACATAACAACAGAGGTGGATGAATGTTGCCTCCTAATTTTTCCAAAGTATGCAACACTTCTCTCCAATAGCAACAAATCTATAAAGATTAGAATACGAAACCACCAACAAACAAGCAAAAGAAGCTGCTGAAATTTTAGCGCGTAAATAGCAAAATCGGAAGTACCGCTAATTGCACTGTGGTACTACTAATTTTCAGAAGTACCGCTGTTTTCACTACGGCACTACCGATTTTCAGAAGTACCATTGTTTGTACTACGGTACTACTGTTTTCTTGATGAACAAAAATTTCAGCACGAGTTCAAACACATGAATCGAGATAACTTTTGACTCATAGATCCAAATGACATGAAATTTGACAGGGATGTACTCTAGAGTATTTTGAACCTGTTCTAACAAACGATCATGAAAATCATAACCAAAGTTGAGACTTTTTCTAGTTTGTTAGAGGATTGCACCAAAACCGAGCTAAAACCAAAATTAATGAATACAACCTGCTCATAGGATGATGATGACCAAGAAAGGTCTAGATGTATTCCCATACACAAGCTAGAGCACCGAAGAATCCTAGCCAAACACCCTCGAAATAAGAGATGAAACAAAGAGACCAAAATCAAGGAAAATCGGGTTTTCTCATGAATCTTGCTATCAAGGTGCTTAGATGTGTGGAGATGTATTCCCAATGATTATCTCCATCTTTTACACGCCCTTGGCATAACAAGATCACAACAGGAAAGAAGAGGGATCAAAATCAACCAAAAGTCAAGCATATCAATCAAAATCAAGGACTCAAGAGTTACATAAAGATTAATGTATTACTTATTTGAGAAGATAGATTTTACAGTTACTCCACTTTGGAGGACAAAGAGCACATAAGGCACTCACTCTCAAGTCCTAACCTTAGAGATAAGAGCACATGAGATGTGATGGATGGTTAACCTAACATATCTTCATCCCAACCCCATTTATAGATGGGTAACTAGCCATTTACACTCTTTAATGGATTCTATCCACTATTACAATGGGAAAACCCGTTAACCCCCACACACGGGTTTTATTCTCACAATTTCACTTATGCACGCTTTTCAAAGCGTATAAGTGTGCATCCACTAAATGCTTAGCCTTGATCCAACCAGCTCCACCTTGACCTAAACCGCTCTCCAATGTATTGCCCATGCGCCGCGGTTTTGATCCAAGATGGTTTCCGGTATTTTGGTCAAAACACCAAAATACCCTTCCTTGACCCGGTCATCACCAACCACTGCAAGCAATCGCCATGCTTGCCATGTTTAGGTGCACCACTAGCCTGCCACGCGTTGCCGAGCCTCTCCCATCCCGATTCCACCGAACCATGACTCACGTGGCCTGTGCAAGCTATATGGCGTCATCCCGCCGTTCGAACTCGCCTTCAATATTTCTGCCTTTCTTATGCCATGCTTGAGCTCACCGTCTCACCCGGCATCATTGAACGTTCTAGGCCGTAACTCCTTCATGAGTCTAGCCCCGATTCTTGTTGTTGACCATGATTAACTCCAAGCGACCCTACACATCCAAAGATAAAGAATTCGTTTACAGGCACAAGTTCTTCACAACTTGACCTATATTAGCAAAGACATGCTTCATACAAGCTTAATCCAATAATCCAGGTCATCCCAACTCGATTCCCAAAACCCCATTTTTTTTGTAAGTTCGGAAGTATTGTGCCTACGTACTTTCGCAATGCGGAACTACCGCCTCCCAAACCGGTATTTTCGCACGCTGAAAACCTTACCTAGAGCTCTCTGGAAAAATATACTGCAACTCAACCCGGAACTTTCGCCAAATGGTACTTTCACACTTATACCAGTGATACCTCCGCCAAACGGAACTACCGTACTTATACCTACGGTACTTCCGGTTTTTACCTGACATTTCCAGAAGACAGCCTAAATCAAATACAATTTTTGCAAAACTATTTCACCACTCTACAGAATTTGCAATAGTTCATCACAACAGTATCCCGGAGCTTCTCACATAGTTCTTCAAATTATAAAAGAATTTTAATGATAAATTTAATAATATAATTTTTATATAGCTAATCCAGATAATTTTAAATTTATTAATGATCAAATTTTAACAAGTTTAATGATTTAGATTCTAAAAATTTAAGTAAAAAAGGGAGTATCTATTACCGTGCGTGCGCCTATCCAGCCCGTTGACGACGCGAATTAAATCTTTCTTGGATAGGACAACATGCGTGTGTTTTCGTGTGACTCACACATGGTACGGCATATCAGCGAACTGTATTCTAAAGTAACGCCCATATCATTACTATTATAAAAGAACGAGTTGGTAGTCGTATGTCCTTTCTTCTCCAACCGTCTCATTCTCAACTTTTCATTACTCTTAACTTTTCAACTAATCAGAATAGTTCTCTTCTATAGCATGATTCTCTATATATCCAATAAATTTCGTTGCAACGCACGAGCAGATGACTAGTGATCAATCTAAATTGTGCGAATCGTACAGCAATCGCCAGAAAATTTATACAGAATTTTGCCATGTTAGCCATAAGTCGGTCAAGATACGTCGGAGTCGGGGTCTGCCTGGATCGATCACAGCACGGACAGGGGCTCAACTGGTATTGGCGTGACTCGATCTTACCTTTCCTGTGTTTCTGTACGTATGGCACATGACAACTGTCCAGGCCACCACATAAGGAAAATACGAAGCTCTCCGTGCATCATGCATGTCCAGCAGCTAGCTACCGTCTGAACTCCAAGGCCAATGAACCAGTGTAACCTTAGGGCCCGTTTGGGAGAGTTCCATCGCTGAAAACGTGGATCTGGAGCAGCAGCTTCACCGTGGATCTGGGATACCACCATGGAGTGTTTGGCTTGTACAGCAGCTCCAGATCCACGAAATTGAGGTTTTGGTGGGATGGGGTGTGTAACCAGTGGCATTGGTAGGTAATTACCACCCAACCCCACGGTGGAGCACCCCTTGAGGAGCTCTATCAAATCCATGGATTTGGCCCTCAGATCCAGGATTTTGGTGGATCCAGATTTTGCGGAGCTGGAGCGTTTGGGTAAAATTTCGTAGAGTAGAGCTGTTTTTCGTGGATCTGGAGCTGGTGGAGAGGCGCTTACCCCAGTGTCGGCGTATGGCTCCCCAGTGAGTTCTCCCTCTAAATAAAAATTCCAGTTATGCTTCTGGAGTCTATCTCCATGGTGGTCGGGCACCTCCTCCTTCTGCCGCCGTGTATTTCTCCCTCTTTTCTAAAAAACCTCTGTTTCATATCTCGTACAGTGCAAAAATCCTATCCATGAGCAAGAGCCCACCCCATCACACCCAAAAGCACAAGCTTCTTCTTTCACCCCGATGGCTAGGGCAAGGGATCAGCCCCATCTTATTAGTCTGAACCGTCCCATTTTCCTTCAACCTCCTTCGGCAAAGGCCTTTTTCACCGTCGGCTGCCAGGCGGCTGTTCCCGAGCGACACCACCTGCCGACTCACAGGCTAAAGGCGGCCGTCAAAAAACATCTCCGTCGTCTCACTCATAAAGTTCGAGCCGGCCGCTACATACGTCTCCGGTGCACTTCACTTTTGATCGTCGTTGTTGGCGACGAACACAAGAAGCTCCAGATTCTTTGGGTTTGCAGAGATTTTGCTGTAATTTTCTTTTGGA
The DNA here is from genome assembly GCA_017311315.1 of Dendrocalamus latiflorus. Classification (NCBI taxonomy): domain Eukaryota; kingdom Viridiplantae; phylum Streptophyta; class Magnoliopsida; order Poales; family Poaceae; genus Dendrocalamus; species Dendrocalamus latiflorus. The sequence goes on from CM029673.1 coordinate 23,813,597, forward strand.
TCTTTGGCTCCTGTGGAACTGTAATCACCTTGTACCGTTGATTAATGAAATCAGAGGTTAGACCCTTTGGGGCCACTTTGCCTTCGAAAGAAAGAGAAAAAAAAAACTGGGCATCACGGCGTTCTCGGTCCAGTCCTCATTTCAGAGACGCTTGTCCGGCTCACGTTTTGGCTTAGACAGAGCTCGTATTGTATTGAATATAGTGTTTAGAGATAATAATTATGGGTAGTCTAGTTATTTCCAATATCTTTTTGGTCTTTGTACTAAAAGAAATACGTCTTACAAACTTGGACAATTTATAGAATCAGAAGGTTAAATATTGCTTCCTTGCAATGGTGTGTTATAATGTTCATTCAAACGACTATCGGTGTATATGTTATCTCTCAGGCTGTTGAAAAGTAGTACTCCTTCTAGTGGGGTTTTTTTTCACCTGAAATCTACACCATGTTCTCAGAATGAGCCATGGGAATCTTCGTATGTCGTCATTTGAGTACAGATATAGTGACCGACATGATAGTTGTGTCTGGTTTCTCTTTTGTGAGCAGCATAATCGTGATTAAAGGCGCCAATAGCCAAGATTGGTAGATCAGAATAAACGGTGTGTATGCTCTTGAATTTAGGGTCGGACAAATTGTTCGCGAGGTACGTACAACACCAATCTGAAGAAACACAGAGCCTACTAAATGTCCATGCAGGGACCACTACCTAATGGCATAGCAGCATTTACTCCTCAAGATTAAGGTAAATCTTATAGGTTGATGTGCGCGTGTGTGAGTGTTTTCACTAGTAGAAAAACGTTGTGCACTCTCAATACTGTAAATGTTCAGAAGTGAAACTGAGACAGTTTTTCAGAGTTGAGGCAGAAGAAATGGCCCTTTTATATGAACAAATGATCTCCTTTTTCTTGGGTCTAAGTAGAGAACAATGGCGATGGCAATGCGACACTTGGGAACAGCCCCATGACATGAGCAGTGCCTAGCTGAGGAGATACTAGCTAATATGACAAGTCTCTAGTACTGTGTAACTAACAGACTCTGCTACTGCTAATCCTAGCTACTGCACTCTTTACTGCCACCAGACAAGGGGATGGACTAGATCCAACATCTCAAACTCATCTGGTTCTTCGATCGCCATCCTAGCATTATTTCCTCCTGCTACACGCACAAAAAAAGTACAAATAAGAATTATTTAAATAATGATATTATACAAAATTTGAGTATCCCAATACTGTATTTCCCATGGTATTTGTTTTCAATGTGACAAGATTACGAAACCCAGGCGCAAAATAGCTGAAGAACTTCCACTGAACTTTGCCACGTTACCTATTGCCAATGTAGGGTCCTTTTCTTGCCTTGTCTCTCACCCTCTCCCTACTGGAAAGAGCACATGTAATTACTGAACACCACTTGATTGAACAGTTCTTGCCTTGGCTCCCCTACTGTTTGCATCATGTAGCTGCCATTGTCCTGAAAAGCATTCACACAGGGCAGCCTCAGCTGAGCACAGTACATTGAAATTGAATCCTGAATGATCATCTCATAGAGATAGAGGGAGGAACAGAAGCCAGACCTGGGAGAAAGAGATGCCCCCCTGGCCTTGAAGTGGGTACTGTGTAGAGGAGGGGTTTGTGTCCATGATGGCTTGGAATGAAGCTGGCCTAGCTCTGTTCAGGGCAGAAGTAGGCATTGCAGCTGCCTCATGGAACATTCCTTCAATCTTCTGAAACAAACAGAATTGGTACACAGACATTTTGAACATCTTGACAAAAAGGAGAAGAAAGAGCTGGCAAAATATGTAGTTCAGCAGCAATGGTTTGAGTTGTCCCATACCTGTGTGTGGCCACTGAAGGCATCACTGTCCATGCCCAAACCATACAGCACAGGGCTCAGTGAAGCAATCCTCATGGAAAGGAACTGCATCACAAGGAACTTTGTTAATTGACCAACAACTCTCTTAAGGTGTCGTCAACATTTGCCATCTAATATTTTTTTGCCTTCTTTATTACCTCAACTTGGTTCTGCAGGGACTGCACATAGTTGATGATCTCATCCAAAATGAGGGCCTTCCCATTGACCTACACAAATTAATGCACATTTTTTCTTTTAAAGTTAGTGACATAAATGCAACAAGTTGTTAATATATAGTAATTAGCAGTAATCAACTAATCTAACCTTGTCACAACCAGGGACCAGGGTCTGCAGCATCCTCATCCTCTCACTGATCCTCTCCCTTCTCACCTGAAGAAAATGCCAGGACAGATAAAGAAAGAGGCCCAAAAAACCAAGCTAAGATACACAAGCCACAACCACACAAGAAGATAGTGAAGAAGAGTACCCTCTCTGCAAGGCTGTGGCTATCTGTTGCCTGCCCTCTCCTTGCCCTCACATGGATGTACCCCTTGGGCGCCTCCTCCTCCATCTCCTTGTTGTGTTTCTTTCCTCCCCTCTTTCTGGTGTTCTCCTTTGAGTCCTAATTGTTCAATCACAACAACACAAGCTGTAAGCCACACATTATGATGAAATAAAGTTTTAAAAAGAACTGAAATCTTCAATGTGAAAAGTTAATGTTCTTCTATATGCTACCTTGGAGTGCCCAGAGTTGAGGCTGGCACTGTCTTCCCTGGGCTTCCTCTTCTTCTCCGCAGAATCAGTGCCCTGTGGAGAGGTGTCAAGAACCACAGATGAGGTCTCCATTGAGGCATCTTCAGGGATGGTTGAAGCTGTTGTGGCTGCCCCATGGCCATGGCAGAACAAGAAGCCTGGCATGCTGTGGGAGGCATTGCTGAGGCCATACTCCATCTGCTGTGGGAGGTGTGAGAAGCCTGCCATTGGTCAATAGCTTTGTTCCTAGCTACTGCCCCTTGTGTTGATTAGTGTTTGGAGAAGAAGCTCTTTGCAAGGAGTTCAGAAGCAACTAGTTGGCTAGCTCCTTGGTGACCCTGCCATTGGTTTATATAAAGTTGGGGTAGGGGGTAAGATGAGAGAGAGAGAGAGAGAGAGAGAGAGAGAGAGAGAGATGATAAGACCAAATCATTTCGTCTCTATTAATGGATAAGTTGGCAGTGGGCAGTGTTAAGAAAGGGCCCCGTTGTCTCTTGCTGCAGGATGAAATAATGGAAGAAAAGCCCATCAGTATATACTGACAGGTAGGCTCCGCTTTCTCTGTTCTATTAGCTGGCCAAGTTGTGTGTGTAAGCACATTTTTCCTTCTCGCAGCAGCTACTTATGTAGATATTTTATAAGAATATATATATATATATATATATATTCAATTGCTCACTGATTACGAGTTAAGACCATTTGTTCCCAGTATATTATCTGGTGAGAACTAGCTCTAGTTATCCAACTAACAGTTCTTGCTAAAGTTCAGAATCGTCAATATGTAGACACGCGCATTTTATTTTTCTATTTTACTCTCTCTTTTTTATGCGAGAGGGCATATCAGTCTGCAAAGAAATGGATAGAACTTCATACAACCTGCTTAGTAATGGATTCGTACACATATAACCTTGGCCCTAGATACTAGAAACTAAAATATTGCTGAGGGCCAGTCTAGATAAGGAAGATTAAGTTAGATCCTAACTCAGTTTCATCGTCAAAACATGCCATGCATGGGTCTGAGATAAGGGCTCCTCTCTTGTCTGAGAGAAATCAAGGCAACTTTTTTTTCTACCTTACTGCAACATAACCTATAAAGTAGCTGCATCATTAACTGCAAATTAAAACCTCCTGATAGTAAATATTAACTACTCGAGTGTTGCAACAGATTTCCTGACGGTAGCCAAAAGAAGCTTTTGCGTGTGACTGCATGCAGATGCAGTGCAGACCGACGATACATGTCAGTCAATCCTTGGGCCCGTTCATCGTTTTCCGTTGTGGTTTCGGCCACGCATGCAGCTGTTGGCTCCTTAGTAGCCAAACATTTTCTTGATTCGATTGAGCGAGCTTAGAGACCTATATAAGTGATCATACAGTTAAGCAAACTTAGACATCTGAAATCAAGCATAAACAAAAGTTGATGCAGAATTCAAACCTTTTACGTTGCATAATCTAGCAGTAACTAATGATCCACACATTCAAGCTGAGACACCAGCTAGCATACATGCATGCAACCACGTACGACCGTGTCATGCATGCATGCATGCATCAACCTTTTCCACCGCAAAATCCAATGCAAACGTGACGAATGCGAGCATGCATGCAGACGCATCGCCACAAGAAGCGTAGCATACATGTAGCTGCATGCATGTATAGGATGTGATGGTCCAGAGTAGTACAAACTCATCACCATTCAAAATCTGTGAGCTGAATTTTGGTTCACGATCGCTCATACGGACATCAGAAACTCGCGCGGTCCAAGCCAAAGCACGAAAAAGAACCGTATATCAAACTATGTTGAGTGCACTTCTTACATACCTTATTTTATCGTGCGAGGTATTTAGAACCATTCGTAATTACTGAGCCATATTTTGCTCAACGGTAGGTCACGACAGATACTACAAACTCATGCGGGTGAAACCGGGACACAAAAAGGAACTAAGTACCAAACCTTAGCAAGTGCACTTCCTGCGAGCCCTATGACATCATGGGAGACGATTGAAACCATCCATAACTAGTGAGTCAAATTTTGGACCATGACAGATCATGACAGGTACCAAAAACTCATGTGGGCGAACCCAACTTGAAAAGAAATATGGTACCAAACTTTGGTGAGTTCATTTCTTACATGCCCTATGATATCATGGAAGGTGTTTGAAACTATTTCTAGTTAGTGAGCTGAACTTTGGTCCATGCCTAGTCCGTGAGCAAAATTTTGATCCACGAAGAGTTGTGACGGCTACTGCAAGCTCATACAGGCAAAAATCATGGTATGAAAAGTGGGATTTGGAATTCATACCTTTGGAAGGAGAGCCGATGGGAAGGAGAGAACTCATAAACACACATTAATAGCTATGGACGGATCTATCACACATGAGATTAAAAAGTGGGATTTACGATCCATACCTTCAGGAGGAGAGGCAGCATCAGGACAAGAGGTGATGTCAGGACAAGAGGTGCCGGGAAGGAGAGGCGGCGCTGGAAGAAGAGGCAGCGTCAGGAGGAGAGGCAACTGAACCACCATGCCAGGTGAGGAAGGAGAGGACGGAGACGTCGGATTCTCCAACGGCGGTGGTGAAGGTTGGAGGACAAGGAGACGGAGGGGTGTGCGAGTGAGAGGAGTAAGAGCGCAAAACATAGAAAGGGAATTACTTATAGAAGAACTATTACAGACAGTTCTATTAATAACCATTTATGATACTAATATCACAGATGATTCTATAATGTAACCATCTGTGATGTATAGGATATTACAAAGGTTCTATTATGGAACCGTATGTGATATTAGCATTATCACAGACGGTCCCAACCGTCTATGATATTATAATTATCACAGATGTTCTATTACAAAACAGTCTATGATACATATACCACAGATGGTTTGTGCCATCAAACCGTCTGTGATAATATCAGATTTTTTGGCTAGTCCAGTAGATGTTAGCCATGCCCTCTGAAAAACAAGCAAGCAAATACAATCACAGATGTAATTATTTTTAAATCATAGAATCAATTACAATGGAATAATTTATTAATTACATGCTGAGTTTATTAATTATATTGAAATAATTTTCAAATAGATGTTCGCCATGTGAGATCATTCCACTTGGTTATTTTTCTTTTAAATAAAGCCCTTCGTAATGATTGACACATATATAGCTTGCTTCATCCCTTGGTTCTTCTTCGAGCCTGATGCCGTCTCTGAATGGAAATAACTCATCAAATTGATTGTACTATTCCTCATCCACGACATTCTCAACTCTGATGATCCTTCTTTTTTTATGAAGAACTACATGGCGCTTCTTATTTGCTGGGTCGGTTATATAAAAAACTTAAACAACTTGCCTCATGAGTACGAATAGTTCATCTGTGTATCCTACATGTTCAAGGTCTATAGTAGTGACGCCGTACTTATTGACCTTTACACCCTATGGGAGTTGGACTCAACGGCACCAAAATACTACAACATCTAAGCAGGAGATCTTTGCTTCACCTCGATGCCCTCACCGTCATCAGAATCATTCTTACGCTTATATCGGGATGCTTTGCACATTGGATAAATATGTAATTTTGTATACTCTTTACGGTAGAGGATACAATTATTCGGACATGCATGTATTCTTTCTACTTCCATTCCCAATGGACAAAGAATTTTTTTTGGCTTGATAGGTGATTCTTGGCAACACATTTCCCTCTGGAAGGATGTTCGCTAGGAGACCTAATAGCACCGTGAAACTCTTATTAGACCAACCATTGCTTGCCTTCAATTTCAGCAGTTTAAGAACAGATGACAATCTTGTATATTGCGGCTTACAGCCCAGAAACAAAGATTTCTCTGAGCCTTCCATCAAATCACTGAATTTACCAAACTCTCTTACTATATATATATATATATATATATATATATATATATATATATATATATATATATATATATATATATATATATATATATATATATATATATATATATATAAAATTTTTCTTCCCTGGAAGCGTGTAATACTAAACCTTTGCATGTATTTTCTGGAAGGAATAGACCTGGCATATGTATCAGTACTTTTGCTTGTGTTATTCGTTGTATATTGCGCTTCTTTGACCGGTGACGGCCGTGCGCGCGCGCGCGTGTACGTCTTCTTCCTCTCTGGCTAGCTCCTGCATGCACGCGTACTTATACTGTTCATTAACCGCTAAAATTCTACGTACGTCGCCATGCGAGCACGTAACGTGCCACTCGCTGGTCACTGGTAGTCTAGTAGGGAGGATAACGTAGCCAATATTGTAAACTCGTTCAACTGTTCAAGCAGAAACAAGGTCAAGGGATACGAGGCAGCGATTCATGCTTGTTCCTGCACAACCGGCCGTACACAGCTTTGTATTCTTCCCTGATGGATACGTTTCCTCATCGTTATGCATGCGTACGCACGTTGTACTTGCATAAATTGATTCATAACAACCAAGACAGATCAATTGGGGAAGGAAGGCATGCAGAGCAAGTAACTTCGCCAAAGAAGACGCCATGACCTAGTGGCATGCATGCATGCATGTATGCAGGTCCGGGTTCCAAGTGTATAACCAGCTGATCGGCAATCTGTTTATTCCTTTCCAATCAATCTTAATTGGCATTGACATTGCGATGCTGCGTAGCTGTTCGTGATGGGTGCTGCTCCTGTTCATGATGGGTGCTGCTCAGCTATCCGTCTGTGTGTGTGAGAGATGGTGCGGTTTTCCTGGGCCGTGAAAACGACGTTGGATTGGCGACAGTGATGGACTTGGTTTTCGGTGAGAGATTTCGCCGCAGTGCGAGTCTGGATTCTGCTGTCATGAACAGGCACCGGCTGCAGTGCAATGTGGCTTGACAGTGTCCTCTCATGCTGAGGCGTTTGTCTCTGCTGCGGTGTGCGAGAAAGTTCGGATGAAGCTTCAAAGCTTATGTATTCCCAAGCAAATAAATCATGTTTTTAGAATAACTTATCAAAATAATCTATCAGTTACGACAAAAAAAAACACCCATGATTTGACGTGTCAGCATGTGTGTGACCGTGCAGACATCTCTTACTCAAGAGCAACTCACACTGCTCAGCAACAGAACTTCAGAGTAAGTTCATCGTAATAGACAGTGTTTTTTAGTTGTAGGCATTCAACTTGTAGCTGCTCCATTAATTAGAACAGTCCAAGCTATGCAGCCTCATAGTAATGCTTGTAGCTTCTTAGCAAGTGTCAACAGGAGAGCGGCATGTTTTTCCCTCACCAAACTAATGTTTGCATAAATCATCACGGTACATCGATCACTATATATACATCTGTCAACAGAAGGGCAGCCACTTCAGGTTGGGACTTGGGACCAACGCAATGTACAAACTTAAGAGAGTTACAGTGCATCATCTGCAAACAAAACCCAAAAGCTTGCAAATTGCAACCACAATAAACAGGGGTCACTCACGATAAAAAAGAAACCAAAACCGAGGCGGCGCATTGTGGCTCCGGAAACATTGTACTGTTCTCATGACAAACTTGGATCATCGGCAAGGACAAACTTGGAGGTGTGCCAGTTGACTGCAGCAGAAGGAACATCTGAGCACAAGCTACTGCTGAACTGAAGGTCTGGCCAGCTACTGGATTATCTACTTGGGTCTTCTAACAAAGCAAGAATCTCTTCATCGTCAATAGTTCCACAGTCAATAGCATACTGCAATGCTGTTCTACCATTTCGGTCTGTGGCTTGCGAGTCAGCCCCCCTGCATGGAAAGCCGAGCAAGTTAGCATCTCCACACGTTTCCCCAGTTTTGCTGCAAGCTACAACCCACAATGGTAACATATACGCAAAGAAAATATTTCAATGTTGCCACTAAGCGGTGCCCTCATCCAGTTTTTGCCACTGGTTATTCACTGACAGGTGGGGTCTGGATCTGCACGTCAGTGAGAGAACTCAGTGGCAAAAATGAAATTTCCCAAATAAAATATTTCAGCCTAGCCTAAGCCCTGAGGTCCTGCATTGTAAGTGGCAAAACCTCTCCTGGTATGTGAAGTTGTCTATTCTGTATGGATAAACCATATACCTACAATGGTCGAGCGACTTTGACATTCAATCAAGGTACAATTAATATGGGTGAGAACGACAGAAGGGATAAAACCTTCACAAATAATAAAAGCATTTCAATCTCAAAAGCTGATTCATGGCCTTTTGAACAGCAATCACTAGTTATCACTGAGGGAGGCTAAGATTGATTTCATTAATACTAACTACCAAGCAAACATGGATGTCTCATACCCAAAGGTCCAAAGCTTACCAAGAGACATTTGTAATACCATTTTAAAACCACACTCGATTATCTTTTTAGGCTTCTCTCATTCTGGCAGCATATAAGACACTTCCCTTTTACATCCTGTTTAACTCAGTATGCCCAACTTTCTGGAAAAAAAGGCATAGTCATAGATTATAAGCATTTGCATACCTGGAAAGCAGCAGCCTAGCATGCATGTGTTGTCCTTTCAAAATACTGTGATGAAGCGGTGTTCGACCTCTCAAATCTGTAGAATTTACGTTGGCACCATACTGCAAGAGTAGTTCAACCATGCCTACATCTGCAACACGGCATGCTAGATGAAGCAAAGATAATCCCTCAACACAATCATCCAATTCGTCTACACGTGCACTTGTGCTGGCAGGAGAAAGAGAATCCCTGGGAGAAATCTTCTCAAGTGAACTGCGATCAAAACATCTAGAACTTCCATCTGATGGCGAAGCAGGTTGCTCTTGTAGAAGAAGCGCTTTTCCAAGAGTCAAAGCCGAATTAAATGATGTTTGCCCATAAGTTAAATTTACATCGGTGTTTGACCCCACAATCAAACTGTACACTCCCTTCTTGTTGTTTGAACTTACATTATCCCACATCTGCTGTGCTAGCTGAATCTCATCCATATTATGCTTTCGTACAAAATCTTTTTCAGCATACTGGAATATTAAAGAAAATAATAATTAACAATTAAACATCACTTAGATATTGCAAATGGAATTATCTCTTAGCCCCTCATTTTACAGAGCATTATTATGCACTCTCTAAACACTTTTCAAGGAAGACAGTTGATGAGGCATGACAAATTATGCCCAATGCAACATACTTTTCAGGTAGTTTCATGGAGATTTCCTAAGATCTCTTCTGAGTTCTAATCAATAAAACTGCCTATACCACCAAATCGTATGTGATTCATGAAATTGCATTCTGCTGATTAGTGATTGCTAATTGTTTGCTGACAAAGTAGAATAGGCTGAAGCAATAGGCAAACTATAAAGTACCTTGGCATGAATAAATTTCTCCTTCAGAGCGATAGGATCCGAGTGTTTAGGCTTGCTGACAACTAAGTTATGTGATGTGTTTTCTAGTCCTTCAGCCCTGCAAAACAGTAAAACTTGCAAGTTAACTGCATGATAATTAAAGGATAGTGATTCTACAACTTCTATATATTTACAAACAGCGTCAATGATACCTTGAAATATCACCATGATCAGCACTGCTTGACAAAGGTAACATTTCTTCCCAGATAGTGTTGGCAAATGTGTTGCCTAATGACTGGAAGAGATTGATTACAGATGGCTCCCAGACCCTAACATCAAGTGTCAGAGATCTTACCTGCCAATACAAGGAACTTGTTTAGGTCAAGTTCAGTCCGCTAGTCACACTAATGATGATATCAACCACAAAATAGAAAATACCACATCTACAATGATAAAAGTTTCTACAAAAATGTGTGGATGAAAGTTGTTAGATAAATACGTGTCTACAAGAACCAAACTATTTTAAATATCTGTGCATGAAGTTGACACCAATGCATCCCAAAATTCATTGTGTTCCTTTTAAAGGTGCAACTATTGCCACCTACAGTTTCTAGTTGGCACAAAGCACATGGGACCATGCACAGATACAAAGGTATCATTCCAGAGTAGTGACCCTTAAAAAAAATCTTTACACAGAACCAACAATATATATACACTCAACAGTTGTATGGACTTTTTGGCTTTTTGCACGTGTAAATTGCCAAGAGCCCAAGACTATTGCTTGTTTACCTTAGATATATGCACACCAAGATTTCTGTGTACCCCAGAACACTCGATGCATAGAAGAACTCCAAGATTTAGAGATGCCCAATCAGGCTCTGCAGCACCACAATCAGCACAAATATTATTGCCAACCACCTTCCTAAGCAAGTCAATTGGCTTATCAGGTTTCATGCTGGTTCGGTGATGCTGTGTGACTCTGGCAGAGTGCTCGAAGTACCCACTTCCTGAGTTCTTTTCCAGCATGCAATCTTCACTTATGGAATGGTCAAGTTCTGTTGAGCTATTAAAAGAACTACTTTCACTGGCAGTTCGATGATGGCCAGTGCCCTTAGGGCTCAGCAAAAGACGCTGAAACAAAATATTAATGTCATGTAAACCAAATCTGGATTAGGGCTCAGCAAAAGAAGCTAAGTCATTCATCACCAACCCGCTCAGGTGACTGGGAGCTCAACAAAGAAGCAATGACACCAGTAATTTTTTCAATCCAATCCATCTGATCCATTGCACTCTCTGCCTGCCCAAGTATAGGTGCACATCACTAGACAGGAAGCAACTTATCATCTATTAAAAACTTCCTACAACATCATTCTGTGCCTAAAGATTAAAGAAAAATACAGGCAACATATTTCAGGTTAAGCTTCATACCTGCAATGTGTAGTTTTTTGTGGGCGAAATTATTCTGAAGCAGAACCGCAGATCTGATTGGTCTGCATCAACTTTAATGGTTGATGTTAGCAAGTTTACTGTATGTCGTGCTACAGATTTTTCATCATGTACACCGCCATGATAATGAGAAGAGAACCATCTGTTGAGCAACCCAGAACCATGCTCGGAGGGAGTGCTACTTCTTTGGTTAGAATAACCACTCTACAAAATCAAAAATGGAAAAAATGTTGGAATAATATGAAATGAAACACACACTAAGCATGTCAATAATATCATGCCAGATTGAGTATTTGAATAGTGTTAGGGGGGACCTACGGATGGTCTACTATTCTGGTTGCGATAATAGTATAGCATTCCTCGACTATCAAGGACAAAGAACCTCCTTTTCCAGTCACCTCTCAAATTTGAAGATCGCTTTGAGAGATAGCCTTGCCGAATGGTCTGAACCTGAAAATAAGTACTTACATTTCAATATCACAGGCGTTTTCCTTGCTGAAATGTACACCTGTGTGCACGCATGAATGTTAATTTCCCAGACAAGATGTGCTACCTTGCCCTTTGAAGCTGATTGCATCGCTGCCTCAATCATCTTATGTGAACTTCTACCAATTGCTTGTATTCCATCACCATTAGGGGAATCATTCATGCCATTTGGTGACCATCGGCTTTCCCAGTCAATTTGCCTTTTGAACTCTTGCATCCTCTCTACAAGAGCAGCTTGCTCGTAGTTAGACCTTTCTCTTGATTGTTGTGCGTAAGAAAGAACCTACAAAATGAGAATCCACAGTGTGTTGAAACAAACGACCTTTCACCTTTGTTAGCTTCAAAAAATGAAGGGAGAAATGCAGCTATGTGAATAATTGGAGAATTAAGTAACCAAGAGTGCTGCATTGTACTTCATGGAATCATAAACACAAACAAAAAGATCTGAGTAGGTGATTCCCACTCAGCATGACCAAATGACAGACGGACTTTAGCAAAGAAGCAAATGTAGCAAGACCATCTGACACCTAAATTACAGGGGTAGAAGGTCCTAAAAGGCCAATATCTTGAAGGTGATTAAGCATAGAACATGCAAGGATAATCAATGGTGCATCAGTGGCAGAAAATGTTGGCGTATCCATTAACAAGTAAATGTGTATTACCTCAATTAAGTCAGCAACTAGTATAAAACATTCAGATGTAGCACTACAAACAACATGAAAAGAAAGATCATGGTTAAAAGAGTTACTTGATTGATATACGGCTCCATCTGATGGAGTAGTTCATATCCCTGAAGAAATAGCAACAGAGGATGCTTGAATCACACTTGCATATAACCAAGGAATGTCAAAATGCAAATAATGAAAAGCCAGTACTTGTTTGAAATAACGAAGATGTGCATCCATTGTTCCACTAACAGCCTCCAAAAATTCAAATCTTTTCTTTGCCTCGATATTTGAAAGCGCAGTCACCTGAAAATTAACATGGATAAGACAAACAAAAGGTATGGCAAATATATAAATATAGAAAACACGATGGTAATATGGGGAAACAGTGCATCTACCAGCTTGAAACGAGCTTGCTCAAATGAAGATCTGGTACTGTGGAGCTCCTGGTTATGTCACAAGCAAGTTAGTAGCAGGTAGTGATCCTACCTGCTATATAAAGTTCCATAAGGTCAAATTAAGAAAGGAACCTACATCCTCTACTGCAGTTACTACGTTTGTCCTTGTGCCTTTCTTCAAGGACAAGTACTTCTCTCGAGCCTGAGTGAGAACAGCTCAAAGTCAGTGATAGAGTTTTTCTAAAAATCAACTTAAGACTTTTGTTGAAAATGAATCATCAAGTGGAAAATGTTAAGCATGCTGACACACAGCAGAAAGTAAACAAAGCTACCAATATCGGGGCTACCGTGCAGTAAAATTATCCCCACAAAACAAGTAGCATACTCTACTCCTAGATTAATTTATTTGCTAAAATGAATTACTTCGTCATCAATTAGCAGTCAGTAGATAGAAAATAAAATACAAACAACATCTACACATAATTGGCCAATGGAGTCTTTCAGCCTCTAGTGCAAGTTGGCTATCATACTAGCAGGTACAGGGAACAAAGCCAACAAAAACCAAAAGAAAAAATAGAACCCTTCATCGTTTATGTCACAATAAGCCAACATATTGAATCATACGAGCTGCAGAACAACCTCGGAAAACATTTAATATTGTCATTTTGAAATGGCTTCAAAACAGTATTACCTGGTCATACAGAAGGCTAGCCTTGTCAAAATTCTTCCGGGCATCCTAAACAAATGCTATCAAATTTAATACCATGTACAAATCCAAATGTGAATTTTATAGATTAGACGTTAATAGAAAATTACGCCAATACCTTCACATCATGCAAATCAATGTCCACAAACTGCACCAACTGGTCATTAAGCATATGCTCAACCTACCAGAACAGTGTATCAGAGGTTATACCACCTAAAGTGGAAGTATAATTGCAACATCTAGTAAAATGGGGTTAGTTCCATTCTCGGTGAAGAAAGCATAGAGTTATGAGTTATGATATGACCACATGAATTCTTCATGAAATCGTCAATGACTTGTTAATGTAGAATTGCACAGCCAAGTAAACGAGTCATGCAATTGGGTGACAATATCGGAAAGAGTTGTGAGTCGTGACTGATAAAAAACATTTAGATGAAAGAATGCATGTGCAGTAATGTACATATAAATGCCTACCTGGGAGCGCAAAACTTCCTTGTATGTTCCAATTTCTCTTAAGGCAATTGTAAATTTGGTCATAACAGGTCCTGGGAAAGAGGAAAACATCATACTTTACAAGAGAACCGACAAATTTAGAAAGAAGTAAGAAAAATAACATTAATGACGAATGAAATCTGGTGACGGGTATGATGTCTTGTAATTTTCGTGGACACAAGCAAATTATCCAATTTCAGCAAGCATGAAAACAAAAGGAATCCTGAATGCTCACATCACAAAATAGAAGAGAATATAACTAACTCACATCACAAAACAGAAGAGAATATAACTAACTCACATCACAAAACAGAAGAGAATGTAACTAAAACAAAACCAAATAAATATATTTGTATGAGAAATACATTGCTAACCTCCAAAAGCAACACTGATTGGATCATTATGACCCCCTCCAAATGTTTCCAGTGAACTTGCGAATGCAATATCTCCATCATATGCTTCCCCTAGTCCTTCACTGAAATAAAAGGGCAAATGTAAATATTTGTAATCCTATATAGCAGCATGCAAGCACAAATTAGGGAGGAGAAGGAACTTTCAGGTTTGGTAACTCCAAAAATGCCACCTAAATGAGATGCAAATGATAACTTACGTGTATCTGCGGCAACCTTTGTGAAACTTCAAGCATCTCTCTCTCAGCAGTTCAGCACCTTCTTCAAGTGATTGTATCTATTTATTACAAGGAGAACAAGTTAAACAGTGTTCATGAGCCGAAGAGAGCAATTATTCAAATTTTGGTGAATCACAAGATCCCCAACCAACTTAAAAAGGTTATGCAGACTACAAATTTGCACTGAGTTGAGACGTTACACACATAGATGGAATAATCTATAATAGAAAAAGATGTATCAAATCAAATGCACCTGATTTGGCCGAATTGCATACAGTTTATAACGTACTCCTCATAGGCTCGTACCCCTTGCATTAAAAAGGCCCTTTTCTCTACAAATCACGACAATTCCAAACCACCTACTACAAACAATCCGCGACCAACAAAATCAAACAATCCTATAAATGTACAGCCCCGTTTGGAACACAGGAATTGAACCGTTTCCTGCGAAATTTCTGCATTTCAATCAGGCCCTACACCAATTAACACAATTCAAAAAAAATTACACATAAACAAGCAAACATTGCTATCTCATTTGCATTGAAACAAACATTGAACTACCAAAAACATGCATGACAAATGAAAAATAGCATCTAACAAAACGCAAAACCTATTATTGTTCTAAGGAACTCAAGCTGAAACACGCCTAAAGGAGAAACTTTCCTCACACATCCGCATCAGAACAGACCAATGACACTAAATTCACCAGTGAAACCGTCCGCACAACCTCAAACAAATAAGAAACCTGCACTGCACTACGACAAAGCTGCCTCAAATTCGAATGATTCGACGCAAAATTACACCGAATGGGATTAGGCTTCCTACACCCATTCCCATCGGCACAGCCCAAAACAAGGACGGATCCAACCAGCCACCCGCAGCCCAATCCAGGAGCCACCAGCGCCAAGTATTACACCCAAAGTTGCAACCTTTTTTCGGCTCCCAACTCGCCTGGCACCAACCTCCCAACCACGAAGCCAGGATTCCCGAACGCCAGGAATCGAGATCCAACGAGTTTGCTCACCTGCTTCCTGAACATGGGCGAGTCATCGAGCCTGGTGAAATACATGGCTGCCTACGCCTCCGCCTCCGCCGCCGCCGCAGCCACTTCAACCCCACGACCAGACTGCGGCCTCCTAGCTCCTCATTAACCCCCTTCGCCTCCGCGAAACCTAGCTCGCCGGGGACCCACTTCGCGGCAACCGCAACCGCCACCACGACCTCCACCTCGTGGTCGGAGAGCCGCTCCTCCTCCTCCGGCCGCCGTGTCCGACGGCGGGAGTGGAACGCACTGCCGGGGACTGCCTGTGATGCTCGCCGCGAAACCCTAGCCGGCCGCCGGAATTGGCGAAATGGCGGCGATTCGCGTGGGGTAAAGGAATCGAACGGCTCGGCGAGAGGGGAGGGGACACGGAGAGAGAGAGAGGAGAGGGAGGTAAAGAGAAAAGTGAGCGATGGAAATAACGGTGCGCAGTTTTCCTTCAGATTAATTACTATTTATGGGGTTAATTACGGAGGGAGTGGGGGATTAAGCGCTAATCGTTGAGGGCGCGCCGTGGTAGTCCTCGTCTGCAAGAGTGCAGCGACGTGGGGCCCGGTGACAGTGAGAGGGTGTTGGAGCAGACGGTGCAGGGAAAGGTGGGGGGCGGCGGCGGTTTGCGTTGGGAGGAGGCTGGTCACCTACCGGTGAGTGTATGGGTGGACTTTTGGTTGCTCGTTTAATTTCTTGAGTATAAATTTGTTCATTATCATCCCAAAATTACGTGACTTGTAAAATACCATTGTAAATAAGATCAACTAAAAATTACCATCGCAAACATAAAAATTATGAAAAATGCTATTGACATCATATTTTTTTTATCCAAAACAGGTAGAGCCTTTCTTGAAGAGAGAATTTAATAAATACTAACATTACGTTGTGTTCTTCCTTCTCCCTCTTCTAGGGTTAGACCTTTCAAACATATAGCCTCAGAAAATCCACCAAAGCACTATTAAAAATCACCTCAACAACTAGATCATCCACACAAAGTCCTAGCTCTTGGATCTTGAAAAAAAATCTTGGGAGTAGGACATATTTACCATTGGGTGAGAGCAAGAGAGAGGATATGACAAATCTTCCTCCTCCTCTAGAAGAGAAGAAGAGCAAAGAAGCCCAGAGGCACAGGAGATGGAAAAAATGGGTTGCGCCCAACGCAAGAAAACTAATGGTGGTGGTGGTTTGGAAGAGGGACACTGTAGAAATAAACGGGCATGGTGGCGGCAATGTTTTGGGTGCTCAAGGGTGCGGTTGATTCGTGATCTAACACAGGATCTGAGCATGTCAAAATGTAGAACACAATGAGGGGACACTCGGGTATGAGTGAACTGGTTAGAAACTCACCATAGGTGACAAATGGCAACAACAAGACCCGAGCCAAGGCGAGGAAAAATAAACTTGATTTTCAGCTACTGTGAGCAAAATTATCAAATTAAATTTGGAAATAGAAGGATTGAGAGGTGAAACATGACACAACGCAAATGGATATCAACATAGATCAACGCCGCAGGTCGTACGGGAGCGACGGGGCGGGAGGAAGCACCTGCCTTGCTTGCTGCAAACTTGACCTCTTGGTGTTTTCTCTTGTCTCTCTACATTTTGACATGATCACCTACCACTCTTGTCCACCGTGCTGATGCTGCCATATTTGCCCTAGTCGTTTGGCGCCCATGTCTACCACCGACGTGTATCCGGTGCTTCTGACCCTGAAACGACACCACCAATAGCTTTGTCTCGTCGTGGGCATTCCATTTTGCCTATCCCCCAAGCTGAGTCTCGCCACCGCTTTTCTTCGCCATGGGCAATGGCTTGTGGAGAAAGAGAAGCAATGAGGGAATAAGGAGCAACATGGTATAGGCTAGAATGACAAGTGGGACCGGCCTTAGCAAAGAAACGGAAAAAAGAAATAGAAGAAGGAAGAGTGAGGGTAGAATAGTCACTTCACACTCTTGGGACGAAAAATGTGACAACGACAGAATTTCAGGAGTTTTTGGTGTTCGAGGTGGTATTTATATACTCGGTCTCTTCATGATGGTATTTTGCAATTCACGAATGATTACGATAGTGCTTAACAAATTTACTCTAACTTTTTCTCATTTCTTTTTTTTCTTTTTCATCATATCGGTAGATTTGCAGAATGCCTGAATGATATATGCGCGGCGCAGAGCACCAGTTATGCATCAGCAGCCATACTATCACCTATGTGTGTCTACAACTTTTGTACGTATTGCTTCTCTGTTTGCTTGACCGTTAATTAGTACAGAGTACTATAGGCATGCATTAAAGTCTATTGAAATATAAATTAATCTCATTTAGCAGAGTTGGTCAAACTAACATACCCCAATTGAGTCCAAGGAATGTACTATTCACCCAATTTGACACTACGGTGAGACTATGGAGCATGTACTTGCACGTTTGGTACAAGCTGCCGACTGCCGAGTGCCGACACCAATCATCAAATGGGGAAAAAGTTCCATATTATTTGCCTCGATATTCAATCTAGGATTTTGTGGTTGGGTCAATTACTGCGTAACTGGAACTGGTAGCTTCTAATTGCAGTACATATACATACATATATACATATACGTGTGTGTATATATATTACAAACTGACTAATATATCACATCATTTTTCACTTCTATATAAGACATGCAAGATACTCTCCCGGAAAATTAAAACATACTACAAACTTACCTTTCTAAATATGTAATGGTTGTTTTCTACATAAAGTTCATAAATATGCAATGTTTATTTTTTAAGCTTAAGATACAGTACGAAGTGCATCTGTGCACGCTTAGCTGAAGAGACAAGCTCAGGCCGGTTCAATCCAGCTTTTCTAGCTGTTTTTGACTTTTGAATATGTTTTTTATTAAAATTGTATTGTATCTGTCGTTATATTTTTTAAAGTCGTTTAATTAAAGAAAAATAAGAAAAATAAAAGCACAGTTATTCTCCACAAATGATACAAAGTTAAAAGGCAAAAAAAACAAAAAAACCTAAAATTAAAAAGCCAATACATTTATTATAATATCTAGCTTCTAAAAATAAAAAATTACAAGGCAAGATGAACAGACCTATACAAGGAAAAGGTGACGAAAGGACCAGTGGTAACCTCCCGGCGGTGGCATCAGCAGCGATGGTGAGCGCGGCAATAATCATGCACGAACAGTGCAGCTTTTAATTTAAATTCCTTTGGTTCCAGACTAAAAGAACACGAGCAGAAGATTTAAAACTTTAGGGAAAAGGTTTTCCTATGGGAAAGAAAGTAAGAAACTCTGCAATATATATATATATATATATATATATATATATATATATATATATATATATATATATATATATATATATATATATATAGACACACACACACTATATAAAAGAAAAAGCAGGCATGCAGCTCGGAAACGTTCATGAGTGCCCCCCCCCCCCCCGGCAAATGCTGCCTCTGCGTTTTGGCTTTTTTTATTGGATGCCGCCCCTGCGGGTCCCACCGGCCCCTAAAAAATTGCTACGCACCTCATGATGCTAAGAAAAAGAAATCGCTCCTAGCTTGTTTCCCATTTGTTTGCACTTGCTTCTCCAAAAATGGTTGTTTAATCGCCAGTGGTTGCCGTTACAATAAACAGCCAAACAATACCTTTTTAGCATTACAACCAAAAATATACGAGATCACAACTTACAAACAACTTATAAAGAACAATAGAATAGAGCTTGCTGATTCTTTTAAGCTCCTGCTTTTGATTCTTTTAGAATCCACTCTTCTCTAAGAATCAAGAGCTTGCTGAGGGAATTATTTGGTAGGAGGTTGGCTCCCCAAACCTTGAAAGAGAGGAAAAGACCATCATATTCTTGGTTTTAGTACTTCAAATGTATTTGGTTCTTACTCCTTTCCACCTGTACGAAAACTTCTGAAATTGTTGTATAATTTTTTTGATACCAGCCTATTGTCTATTTGAATGCGACACCATACAAACGTCATGAGAAGAATGCATTTCATATCAATCATAAAACCGATTAATTGTGAGTTTGTCTGAAGCACCACTAACATGGAATTATCTATGGGATAAAAGAGACATAACATATAAATATATAAAAGTGTTTACAGATAATTGAGTGCTAACAAAAGACCACACGATGTTGTGCCGATAGGTTTGGCAATCATCTAGATTGAGCAATCGTCCTTGCATGGTCATCATGAAACTTATCTATGGACCGACAACTCATTTGTGACGTCGATGAATGTGAGGCATCTTGTGCAATGGCATGTCTCACATATCTTAGTGATATTGTGGGCACATAATCAGGATTCCTGTCACGCCTACGAAAATGCAAGTCCATTGTAGCATGCTCATGTATGAAGTTGTGCAGTCCCATACTACAATCGTAGCATGCTCATTCCAAGCATTACTCACATGAACAAGATCCAAATCCACATGAAAAGGATACTAAGGTAGATCCAATCATTTGGGAGGCTCAGATATGCAAATATGGGGGGAATTGGACAACCGTAGAGGTCGAGGGAGGGTGAGGTTGCCACAAATAGGAGGTCAGGAGGCAAGAAAATGGAGATTTTCTACTGTGGCGGAATTAGGGTTTAGGGGTGGTGGTGACTCACCTTTGTTAGAGTTAGACGAGGTGTGCGCGGGGTCACCACTCGTCTTTGTGGACACCGAGGTTGCCGCTCGCCGTGGACACCGATTGCCTATGGCCAATGTCTTGTAAGGGCTCTGGGGTTGGCGACGAGTAGAGGCTTTGGGGCAGAACGGGATAACGCTGCACTAATTTTGGGGTAGGAAATGTGTGTGGACACTGGACAGAGAGGAGAGCGGGACATCATTGTGCTCAGGCCCCCCCCCCCCCCTCCTCGTTTTGAGTGGGGTTTGGCGCCCACTTCTGCGAGTCCGCTGTTCTCGTCGGTCTGCTTACCTCTGCTTCTCCTACCTTGTTTTAGCACAAGCCTCCCCTTAGTGTTGAGATTAAAACTTGGTAAAAAGATGGAAGTGACATGCGGAACAGTTTCAAGGACGACGCAAGTTCTCCCTGACGGCATTGGTGTTTTGGTGCGCAACTTTGGTAAAAAAACTAAAACTCTGCACAAGTAGTATCATACATTGTAGTGCGACAACACCGTGGTAGGATGATTACTCGAAATAATCCTTCATTTTTTTTGACACTTGTCTCATCTAGCCTTTTCCGTTTTAGCTCCAACGCCGAGGAGTTGAGAGCAACGTTGATTTTTTTTTTTTATTCTTGGTTCTCTCTATCTGATGGCAGCCAACTAAGCTCCACTTCCTCTATTTGATTTGGTAGCGCATGACCTTAATTACTCTTCTTCCTCTGTTGGAGCTGATGCCTTCTGATTACCACCACGATCGAGCTGCGAAACATGCGTGCGGACAATAAAGCATGTCCAAGCAGGCACAAGTCAAAAGATGCCACCCTCTTTTGGGATAGCAATGATACCTGCACGGTGCCTGGTGGCCGGCATGCACAGGCACTACGGCCTACGTCGCGGTCGGTCGCCGCCGCGCGCACGGCCCACCGGCGGTGACCGGAGCGGGAACGCGCGGCAGGGACAAAGGCTTTCTCCGTGACGTATTCCCCGGTCAGGTCAGGTCAGGTCAGGTCAGGTCGCCGAGTCCAAGCGAGCAGCCAGTGACAGTGCAGTGCTAGTATGCAGCTGCACTGCGACAGCGGCGGCCGGGTCCATCAGGGACGGCTAATCAAAGTTTGGTGAACATCAAAGTCTACGAGTTCACATCGACGGCGGCCACCTTTATCCAAGGAATCTCTCTGTTTCTCTCATTCTTTCATACCTTCTTTCTCTCCTACTTTCTTTCTGGCCATCCACCCAAAGAAAGCTTCTAGCTAACGCTTCTCTTTTGCAGAGAGTAGAGCACCACTTTGTGTTGGTTAATTAAATGAGGTCCTTCTCATGTTTGTTGATCCTCTCCTGTCGATGTGTCATGCTCCGACAGAAACTTGCGTTAGTTGATTAAATGAGGCGTTTCCCATGTTTGTTGATCCTCTCCTGTCGATGTGTCATGCTCCGACAGAAACTTGGTTAGCTGATACAACAAACAGTCTGGATAAGCTTTCTGCACAATCTGATGGATTTGTTAGTGACTGCTTGACCTGTTACGGAAGTGCCAGAAAACTAGTGGCATGTGCATCGCTAAGGCACGACGACGATGCGACAAAATCGCTCTTTTTTCCGCAAGAGGTTGTATGTAAGCGCAGCTCTTTTTGGAGATAGCTACTACATGTTTCAACTGTTTCAGCCAAAATTTTCAGCAATAGAAAAGAAGGAAAACCCACCTTTTCCATTATCTAGCGCTTCTATCCATCCTCTGTGTACATCAAATCCCATTTCCTTGCCATGAAAATTTGTCCACGGGATATACAAAATACAAACAACTGAACAAGCGCTTGTCTCTTTTCTCCTCTGAAAGACCAAGCCCATATTTGTCACTGAAAAACTCCATTTTCTTAGGACACAAGACTGTCTCCGTGGCGCCAGACGACGCCGCCGCCGCAAGGGATCGGTTGCTAGCGAGAGCAGAGACAACAAGGCCAAAGCCCATACATACATGGGAACAAAAACACCAAGCGAGAGAGAAATATACATATATGAAGTTGCAGTATTATGAGTTTTCTTGTCAGGTGTGAGGAAGGAGAAGAGGTGAAGGCTTGAGGTGATGGGTTCGGCAGATACCGATCGCGTCGCTGTCGCTCGCAAGCGCTGCGTCAGAGAGGCTTTGTTTTGCCGCGGCAGGAACGCGGGGGCGGCAGGCCTCGTGCGTCCATTGGCAGCGAGGTACCTGGTTGAGACAGGCCGTGCCTGCTCTGTCCCTTGAGATGACTTTTTTTTCTTCTTCTTCTCTGAAACTCTGGTGATTTAGCAAACTGTTTAGGCAAGTTTGGGGGGTGCCAGACCAAGATGTGTCGGTAAGATGAGATCTCAGTATCGCACGGCACACTAGTAGATGGACCGGAGGAGGATCGGAGGGCTTGTGTTGTCCACAACGTTGCTATGCGTATGTACTAACGGCTTCTTTTACAAAATCTTTATTGCGGTTTTTGACATTTCAGGGCAGGCATGCTTGGAATGACATGCATTTTACGAGAACTAGTAAGATGCTAGTGTGTTGCAACCATATCTAAAAAGATAATGAATTTAATTAGATATAAGGTTGAGAATTTATCTTAAGCCTCATGCTATGTGAATTTTTTTTCTCAACAGGGTATTTTGCAAAACATAACATAATTTACCTTGTGCTAAGTGATTTAATCAAAAAAATTGAAATAAGGCTTTGTTGGATTTTTTTAATTTTTGCAAGAATATTTGAACTATTTCTTACGACACTCCTACGTTCAGAGTAGACTTTAAAAATTTTCACAAAAAAACAGTTGACATGTCTGGTCTACATTATTCGTGATAGATCACATCTTATTCTCTTGCGAGGGCGAAGAGGAGGAGATGGTGAACGGACAAACTCTATTTTTATATTAATAGAGACTTTTTAGAGAACAGTATGATTTCTTCAGGAGATATGATCACGAGGGACCATATGATAAGTTCCAGAAATATTTGTGATGTACCATTGCCAATGTGTGTCGAGTTAAAATTCGAATTTGTGAAAGTTTGCATATTTTGAGACTTGTTGTTAGACTTGGATGGTCTGATTCCAAATTTGATGTGACAAGATTTTAGGGTGGTCGGACCGCCAGCACAATGTGACCAGTTTTTAGTTGGTGGCTCATTTTTCCAAAGTGGTGTTTCCTTCTGTGTGCGAGAGAATTGCGAGTGGTCCAACCAGGAAATGGGTGGCGATCCAACCGGGTGTGGAGCGGTAGTTTCGCATTTTGGAGCGGTACTTCCGGAGCCCGGAAGCTCCGGAGGATGAGCGGAACTTTTTTCCAGATAGCACCTCCGGATGCATTCTGAGATTTCACGGAGCGAAAGTACCGGCGATTTCAATGCCGGAACTACCACAAGGTGCTGTAGTTCCACTATCCAGAGCGGTACTTCCGGAGCCCAGAAGCTCCGGAGGCAGAGCGGAGCCTTTTTTTCCAGAGAGCGCCAAATTTGGGACTTTTGGAAGTTTGGCTCAAGCGGTAGTACCGCAAGTTTCAACGGCGGTAGTACCGCACCGACATTCCAACGGTCACTGCAGAGCTCTGACATAGCCGTTCTGCCGCGCCAGAAATGGGAGCGGTCCTGAATTTTTCAGAATTTGTGCCAAACGGCTAGTTTTGGTTGGTGGAGGGTATAAATACCCGTACCACTGCTCAAGGACAGTAAGAAGAGACCCATTGAACATTTCTTGAGCATAGAGCATTCATTCCACCCCTTGTTCTCCCTTGAGCATTCAATTTGAGGTGGTTGGGCAAATTTAGTGCATTGCATTCATTGGTTGATCCTTGGCACTAGTTTGCAAATCAAGTGAAGCCCAGGTCTGTTATTCTTGGTGTTTGCCGACACCTGGACGATTGGGAGGTGATTGATCGGTGATCTTCTCAAAGGAGATTGTGAGAAGACCCGACGTTCGTGTGAAGATTGGAGCTCACCTACCCGGAGCGGAGAAGAGCTACCACTAGTGATCGAGGTGCTTCGGCTTAATTCGTGGAGCCGGTCCAATTCGTTTGGGCTAACCTCAATATGGATTAGGGGAAACCGGCAAGTTTTCGAGCACCACGGTAAAAACATCGATTGTGTACATCTTTCACTTGCTTTCTTCTAGCTCTTGTTTATTTACTTTATTGTGATCATTTGCTTGATTTAGAGCTAGCATTGTTATTTACTTGACTAGAATTGTGTAGGATTAATTAGTTTACATTCTTGGTATTAAAATTGTAAAGAATTAATTAAGTAGTCAAGAAAATTTAAAACATCCTATTCACCCCCTTCTAGTCGGAATCCTTGATCCTACAACGTGGCAAGCCATTAGTGCATATATACGTGGCAATCATGATGATTACTTACAAGAGAAGAAAATGGACGGATCAAGACGATGGTATTTTAGTAATTAGTCAAATATTGAAAATTTTGTTAAATCAAAACCACGATACTTATAAAAAGCAGTTTAGATATTCCAAACCAGCCACTTCGCTGCGTACGTGAAGTGAAGATTCAGTAGGAGGCGCGTCGCTTTGGGTAGTGTTGTGGCTACAGGTCAAACAGAGAGAGAGATGGTAGTGGAGAGTGATGGAGAAGAGTATAATGGCCTGCCCCCTCCCCATGGCCTGTATTCATATATATATACACATGAGGAGTGCTTTTACAGTTATACCCTTACATTTGGTTATCCCCTCTGGGGGCAGTTATGTCATTACACATGGCCTATTCTGGGCCTTATAATCTCCTACCAGGCCTGCTGGGTTTAGGTGGGGGCCACCCCTACGACAGGAGCCTCTCATGGTAAAGGGCTTCACGGGGCCGAAGCCATGTTGCCGAGTCCTTTGGCCCCCTCCGTCCCCGCGGCCTGTGAACTTTTCCAACTTGACCCGGGGCTGCGCTGCAGCCGAAGTAGACGCGCGCGCCGGGGGCGTTGCACTGGCACAGGTCTGAGCCGCCGCATGAGCCGTAAGTGATAAGGGACGTGCTGCGACGCTCGGTCTTCCGGCCGTCCACGTGGTGAAGCGTGCTTGGCGCGGTGCGGGCGTTTGAGGCGTCACGACCATTAATATGACGGCGGACTCCCGGCAGTTGGACTTCTGCCGATTGGCCTTCCGCCGGTTGGCTCCCCTGCTGATGGGGTATATATATGGCGCTGGTGCGGCGTTGCTCCTGCGTATATTGTGATAGAAGCTGCTCCCCCAAAATGGGCCCTTGCCGTGCATCAACATTCCTGGGTGACGCTGAACGGCTTGGGGAATGTTGATGCACAGAAGGAGGTCCATTTTTCTTGGGAGCTTGGTCAGCGCTGGTTATCGACAGCCAGCCGCGCTTCCTGCCCCCGCACCGCACTTCCGCAGGCGACAGCAAGGTCTGCCCTGTTTTTCTTAACAGGCCTACCTACAGTCGGCGTTCCTGATGGAGCTCGCCGGCATTACCTTTTATGTTGATGCCCTGTAGGTGGTCTGTTAAGGAAAACGAGGCAAACTTTGCGGGACAAGACGGGGCCTTTGCGGCGCCCCGCCGAGGTAGGCGCACGCACTCCGTCCCCCACCCTTCGGACGGGTGGCGACGGAGCTGGCACCCAGCCGAAGTAGACACGCGCGCTCCGTCCCCGCCCTTCGAACGGGTGGCAGCGGAGCTGGCGCCCAGCGGAAGTAGACGCGCGCGCTCCGTCCCCGCCCTTCGAACGGGTGGAAGCGGAGGTGGCGCCCGGCCGAAGTAGATGCGCGCACTCCGTCCCCTACCCTTCGAACGGGTGGCAGCGGAGCTAGCGCCCAGCGGAAGTAGACGCGCGCGCTCCGTCCCCGCCCTTCGAACGGGTGGAAGCGGAGCTGGCGCCCAGCCGAAGTAGAGGCGCGCGCTCCGTCCCCTACCCTTCGAACGGGTGGCAGTGGAGCTGGCCCTCAGCCGAAGTAGACGCGCGCGCTCCGTCCCCTACCCTTCGAACGGGTGGCAGCGGAGCTGGCGCCCAGCCGAAGTAGACGCGCGCGCTCCGTCCCCGCCCTTCGAACGGGTGGAAGCGGAGCTGGCGCCCAGCGGAAGTAGACGCGCGCGCTCCGTCCCCTACCCTTCGAACGGGTGGCAGCGGAGCTGGCGCCCCGCCGAAGTAGACGCGCGCGCTCCGTCCCCTACCTTTCTAACGGGTGGCAGCGGAGCTGGCCCGCAGCCGAAGTAGGCGCGCGCGCTCCGTCCCCTACCCTTCGAACGGGTGGCAGCGGAGCTGGCCCGCAGCCGAAGTAGACGCGCGCGCTCCGTCTCCTACCCTTCGAACGGGTGGCAGCGGAGCTGGCCCTCAGCGGAAGTAGACGCGCGCGCTCCGTCCCCTACCCTTCGAACGGGTGGCAGCGGAGCTGGCGCCCAGCCGAAGTAGACGCGCGCGCTCCGTCCCCTACCCTTCGAACGGGTGGCAGCGGAGCTGGCGCCCAGCCGAAGTAGAAGCGCGCGCTCCGTCCCCTACCCTTCGAGCGGGTGGCAGCAGAGCTGGCGCCCAGCGGAAGTAGACGCGCGCGCTCCGTCCCCGCCCTTCGAACGAGTGGAAGCGGAGCTGGTGCCCAGCGGAAGTAGACGTGCGCGCTCCGTCCCCTACCCTTCGAACGGGTGGCAGCGGAGCTGGCCCTCAGCCGAAGTAGACGCGCGCGCTCCGTCCCCTACCCTTCGAACGGGTGGCAGCGGAGCTGGCCCTCAGCCGAAGTAGACGCGCGCGCTCCGTCGCCTACCCTTCGAACGGGTGGCAGCGGAGCTGGCGCCCTGCCGAAGTAGACGCGCGCGCTCCGTCCCCTACCCTTCGAACCGGTGGCAGCGGAGCTGGTGCCCAGCCGAAGTAGACGTGCGCGCTCCGTCCCTTACCCTTCGAACGGGTGGCAGCGGAGCTGGCGACCTTGCGTCGCGAACATCGCCACGCGTGCGGTGACTTGAGATCTCGCGATGCGGTCTTGCGCTGTAAAGGTGCCTATGCCGTGCGACCCGCCTCGGCGCGCACGGGGCACGTGGCGGCTTATGACTGGTGCGCGGCGGGATGTGGACGGTTGTGTGCTCGCGGCCGCTCGCCTCTTCCCTAGGCAAGGGGGACACGGGGCGAGCGACGAATGGCGCAGCGCCGATGCTGTTGTGATCCCCTGGCCCATTAGTCCAGCTTTAATAGCGGCTATGGGGCGTCATGCTGTGACGACCTTTGGCGCTCGTGGTCGTGGCCTTTCAGCTTTGGGTATGGGGAACTGCGCTGGACAGGCGCTTGTACGATTGCGGTCGCATCCCGCATGCATGCCGTTGCGACGCTTTGGTACTGGGGCGAGGTGGCTTAAAGTAGCCCCTGCGACCGCGCCCCCGCAGTTGTACGCCCCCTTCTTGCTTGCGCCGCCTTCCATACTCACATAGTATTTTTTGTCGCTGGCCTCCTTCCCGGAGAAGCAATGGCGTCTGATGGCAAGCGTGGTCAGGCGGGTGGTGTTTGCGGCATTCGCCGGCGGTCTTTGCTGTTGGAGGTGAAATACACGCTCCAAGAGCGCGACCCGGCGGCGGCGGACAAGGAGTGGTTGGTGGGGGAGGAGGAAGGCACGTTCTCCGGCGGGCTAGGCCCCTCGCTTGTGACCGAGAGGACGATCCAAGGGCTTCTGCGCGCGGGGAAGTTGTCCGAGCGCCAGGAGGTGCGATTGCCTGCCGCCGATGAGACGGAACCGCATCCTGAGAGGTCGGAGGCGGTCATGTTCGTTGCCTTTTTCGACGCGGGGCTCCGCATCCCCGCGGCGGCTATCGTGGGCGACATGCTGCGGACCTTCGGGCTGGAGCTGGCGCAACTGACTCCGAACGCCGTGGCCCGGCTTGCGGTGTACAGTTGGGCCTTGCGCTCGGGGGCGTGTTGGCCCAGCGCCTCGCTGTTCGCCTATCTTCACGAGGCACGGTGCCAGCCCAAGGACCGGAAGGACGGGACGCTGTCGAGCTTCGGTAGTGTCACCTTTATTCTTCGCCCGTCGTGCAAGAAGCTCTTCCCTGCGAACTCAACTCGCGGGAAGTGGGAGTCTTGCTGGATGAAGCGGTGGTTCTACCACCGTGTGGAGAGCGGGAGCGGCCTTGAGTGCACAGGCCGACCGATCGCGTTCAAGCCCTCGCCCGGCCGGACACTCGGTGACGAGGACAGGCGGAGGGCTCGACGGCTCGTAGGCGTGGCCGCCCGCCTCAACATGCGCGACCTCGCCGAAGAGTACGTGATGTACAGCGTGGCCCCGCTTGCCCGTGACTGGCGTCTTGCCACCGAGAGGTGTCGAGACGACAATGTTTCGCCATCGATTTGCTCGCTGCCGGCACCCTCCAATCTTCGTGAGCCGCAACCGCGTCTCTCCTTTGTTCACGCGAAATGCGCTATATGCTGATGCTATCTCCGTTGTTGCAGGGATTCGCTTGGAGGAGGCGGAGCAAGCCGCGCGCGTGTTCCTAGGGCCGTACACCGGCAGGGAGCACGAGCAGCGTGCGTCTGCTTCGCGTGTGCGAGGCCCTGGGCCTTGCCGTGCCGGACCGTGTCGCTCCCGACGACGGTGCGGCGAAGAAGAAGAAGAAGGCGTCGTCTCGGAAGAGGGGCCGCAGCGGGGCGCCTACCGCACTTGGCGCGGCAGCTGCTACTGCTGCTTCTAGTGCTCCCGAGGGCGCGGCGGACGCGGAGTCTGACTCGGCGAGGTATGCCGATTCAGGCTTGGGTGGCACGGACGCCGAAGGCGAGGTATCTTCGGCGAGCGCCCCGGACGGCAGGTTTGCTGCGAGCAGCCGGAGGGGGGAAGTCTCGCTGCCCGCTGAAGTCATCGAGGCGGACCCCGTGCAGACCGGCGATGTTGAGGTGGAGCCTCCGGCCGTGGCCGTTGTGGTGCCGGAGGCGCCATCCACGGGGGCACACGGAGCCGTGCTGCCTTTACCGACAGCGGCAGAAAACGAGGTGCCCCCTGCGACAATTGCCACCGCGTAACGTTCGCCCCCGGGTGCTGCAACCGCGGGGGCTTCCCCAGCCGCGACTGCTGGGACAGTATCGCTGCTGGCTGCCCCGGCTAAACGGCCGTGTGTGCGGCCGGAGCTCCACCGGACACCGCGGGGATTCGTCGTGGCCACGGGCGTCAGAAGCTTGTGGGACTCCAGTGCAAATGCCGGAGACCCTGCGGCATATGCTCCTTCCGCCCCTCTGGCCACGCCGCCCGTCGCGAAGGGACAGCCATCACCTGCCCCGAACGCGGAGGCTTCTGCCCGCGGCGGGACCATTCCCTCTGCTACCGAAGGTAGGGTGGCTTAGCTTACTCTGGTGTATTCTTTCATGCCTTGCGGTGCTCACCTGCAACCTTGTTTGTAGCGCTGCTCATTCCGGAGGGGGAGCACTTGGCGGACCACGGGACCTCCGCGCGCGTAAGCCCCGCGGACTTCGTGCCGCCCCCGGAGACACTGAGGGTGTGGCGCGGGATTGTGAATAATGCGGCCACCAGCGTCGACCCGCAAGTGCTGCAGGCCTATGGGGCAGGGCGCCTCGAAGATGCCTTCAAGGTGTCTGGGGTGAGGGTAAGTACTCATGCGACAACGCCTGTGCTGGCTGATCTTGCTAAGTCTTTCCCGTCTGCAGACACTTGTGCTGGGGCAGGCCTTGCAAACGGCCTATGCTCGTGGCCAGAAGGCGCTCGAGGATAGGCTGCGGGCCGCCGAGGAGGAGCTACGCGAAGCTTCTGGAGCCCGCTCTGCCCAGGACGCCCGCATCCGCCAGCTGGAAACGGAATGCGCCGAAGCGAGGGCACACGCCGAGGGACTTGCTGCGTCAGCGTGGGAGTCGGCCGCGGAAGCTGCGCAACAGAAGTTTGCGGCGGAGCGCGACGGGCTCTTGGAACAGGTCGCCTCGCTAGAGAAGGAAAAAGGCGAGCTTGCCTTGACTCTAGCGGAGCGTAACCAGACGCTTGGCGACGCCTCGGTGGTTGCGTGGGATGCCCTGCAAATGCTGGAAGTCCACCTCCAAAGGCTTGTGGCTGGAGTGCTGGACCACGTCTTCGGCCCAGAGGATTTGCCACGGGCTCTTCGCTGGATCCATGACGCCGCCGACGTTGCGCGCGGGGCTGCGACGACCTTTGGCGACCACTGTGCCTATGTGGCGTCGTGCCTGGTGTGCGCCCTCCTTCGGCACCGTGGTTGCACGCACATCGCCGAGCTGGAGATGCCCGGCGGGGCCGGAGTGATGTCCGGTGAAGTCCGTGCCGTTCACGGCCCCGTCAAATGCTTCTACGAGCGCATCTGGGACCACACCGGGATAGCCGCCACGGAGGTCGAGCTTCGGAGGTCCCTTTGTGGTGGGGGGAGCCTCGGCCAATTTCTGGATGAAGCCCCGCGGCGCGACGAGGGCGGCCCTGAGGTCCCGCGGCGCGACGAGGGTGTCGCGGAGGCCTCCGAAGATGCCGAGGGCTCACAGGTGCGGCGCCAACGTGGCTAGGTGTGGGCATGCGTTGTAGCGTCTGCCCCTGAATTGAATGAATAAAGTGCGTGTTTACTTCACGAACTGATTACTTGCCTTCATCTCGGGCAGCTTCCTTGCTGGGGGCGACTGCTCGCGTCTGGCCTTGCGACCCGGCGGCGCCTACGACGCTGGCAAAGGGCCGAGGAGTCATTGAACTTTTGGGCAAGCCGGCCTTCTTCGAGCGAGGCCCCAGCTTTAGCGCGCGTTAAGGACGAGCCCGCGGGATAGCGGCTTAGCACGGCAAGGATGCTGCCGGGCCTTTGTACTTGTGTGATTTTTCCGATGTGCAAATTTTCTGTCATCTTAAGATATGCGCTGTGTGTTGATGCCGCTTCGGGTTCACCGGCACGCCACATGCTGCACGGGGACGGGCTCTCCACGCTCGACGCGCGTCGTTGGTGAAGTATTCGCGCAAGGGTTCCTTAGAACGGCGCTTGCGGGGGCAGTCCTTGGCGCCTCACCTTTTTACCGTCCATAGACGGGCGGGTGCGAAGGCGGACCTCGACGCTTCGCCTTTTTATAGTCCGTAGACTATCGCGTGCGGAGGCGGACCTCGACGCCTCGCCTTTTTATAGTCCGTAGACTGGCGCGTGCGGAGGCGGACCTCGACGCTTCGCCTTTTTATAGTCCGTGGACTGGCGCGTGCGGAGGCGGACCTCGACGCTTCGCCTTTTTATAGTCCGTGGACTGGCGTGTGCGGAGGCGGACCTCGGCACTTCGCCTTTTTATAGTCCGTAGACTGGGGCGGGCGAGGGTGGAAGCGCGCGCATGTTCCGCTCCTCTTGCTCCTCATGGCGGGGGTAGCCTCTGGCGCGCTGTGTCTTCGTGAACGCGGGGGTGAGCTTCGCTCCGCTGTGATTAATACTCGTGTCCTCCGCCCGCGTTGCGAAACGCGCGGGGGGCCTCAGTAGCCTTATTTATGCTCCGCAGGGTATGCACAGGGACGAGGTTCCCGGTATGCGCGGAATCCGCGTCTTGTTTAGTTTCGTAGAGTGCGCAGGGAGATTTAAAGTCCGTGGACTGGTGCGCGCGAGGGCGTCCCCCCGTTGCGTCTTTTGTTTATACTCAGGCCCGTCACCTTTGGCTACGGCGAGTGCACACGCGAACGTGCGACTTCGATTTATACTCAGTCCCGTACCCCTGGCTACGGCGAGTGCACACGCGAACGTGCGTCTTTGTTTATACTCAGGCCCGTCACCTTTGGCTACGGCGAGTGCACACGTGAACGTGCGACTTCGATTTATACTCAGTCCCGTACCCCTGGCTACGGCGAGTGCACACGCGAACGTGCGTCTTTGTTTATACTCAGGCCCGTCACCTTTGGCTACGGCGAGTCCACACGCGAACGTGCGACTTCGATTTATACTCAGTCCCGTACCCCTGGCTACGGCGAGTGCACACGCGAACGTGCGTCTTTGTTTATACTCAGGCCCGTCACCTTTGGCTACGGCGAGTGCACACGCGAACGTGCGACTTCGATTTATACTCAGTCCCGTACCCCTGGCTACGGCGAGTGCACAGCGAACGTGCGTCTTTGTTTATACTCAGGCCCGTCACCTTTGGCTACGGCGAGTCCACACGCGAACGTGCGACTTCGATTTATACTCCGGGAACGCGCGCGCTGGCAAAGCCTGCGTGCGCCTCCCCCTCGTAAAAGATTGTTGGCAAACGGCGATCTGCATTACATCCCCGTTTGCGCGGGTAAGCAAGTACAAGGGGTGGATATACTAACCGTTTGTCCTTGGTGCGGCCAAAGCCTCTAGTCGCTAGACATCTGCAGGGCCCGCCCAGGCGCCTCTGAATGGCCCCGCGGACCCCCGCGCTGTGACGGCAGCTCTAAGAGCGCCGCTGGGCTTCGCGACGCGGGTGCCTGGCACCTGGCTCGATGCGTTGGGCCATATCCTGGTCGCCTCGGACGGTGATGATGGTCCGGGGACCCGGGATCTTCATGCATAGATAGCCGTGATGTGGTACCGCGCCGAAGGAGTTGAGGATTGGGCGCCCTAATATGGCATTGTAGGGGTACGGAAGGTCGACCACGTCGAAGGTGGCATCCTCGGCCCGCACATTGTTATCTTGACCGAAGGAGACTTGAAGACCTATTTGGCCCAGCGCCCGCAGGGGCTGTCCCCTGAAGCCCTGCAGTGGGATTCCGGAGGGCCCTAGGCGGCTTCGAGGGATCCCCATCTGGTCGAAGGCCGCCGCAAACAATATGTTCGCGGAGCTACCGTCGTCCACCAAGGCACGCCCCACGTCGCATCCCGCGATAGTGACCCGGATGACTAGGGGGTCTTGATGAGGGAAGTCCACGCCTTGGGCGTCGTCGGGTGTGAATGTGACTTCGTGCTGCGCCCAGTCCGGCGGTGCTTGCGCTGGGTATGCCGCCACGTGATGTAGTCTTCGCGCATAGGCCTTCTGCTGGCGTGTTGAGGCAAATTCCAGCGCAGAGCCTCCGGATATGACGTTAATTACCCTGCGGTGGGTTGCCTCTGGGGCCTGCAGCGACAGGAGGCCCTCCCGAGGCTGCTGTACGTGAGCTTGGATCCGTAAGGGGCCTTCCTGGGGTTGCATCCCTTGCGCCTGTACCTGCATGGGGGCCTCGTACGGGAATTGGACGTGGGCCACCGTAGGCGGACGTGTCTCCGGGTTCCTGTCCCTAGCGACGCTATCGCGGAGCGCCGCGATGGAGGTGCAGGTGCGGGTATCGTGGTTGCCGCGGCCGTGGACTACGCACCAGAGTCCCTGGTGCTGGTCGTCGTAATCTCCCCGACTTTTATCGTCGCGTCCCCGGCCACGGCCGCGCCCCCGGCCTCGGCGCCCCCGACCGCCCCGGCCCGCGGGGGCGCCCTCGTCAGAGCCGCCTTCAATGTCGAGGACGTACCGGTTTCGCCTCGACCTCTGCTGGCCGCGCTTGGGCCGATCGGACGACTCCTTGTGCGAGGCGTCCCTGCGGTCGGGCGTATCCCTGGACGACTCCTGCTTACGCTTTCCCTTCGAAGAACCGTCCTTCAGCGGATCTTCGGCTTTTGCCGAGGCTCCGGCCTGGTTGGTGTCGGAGTCGTCACCTTGCCTTCGCCGCGCGTCCTCTTCCGCCCTGGCGTATTCCTCCATTTTGTCGAAGACCTTCGCCACCGTCTTGATTGGCTTTCGCGCATTGTACTCGGCCATCGGGCCCGGACGAAGGCCCTGTATGGCTGCATTAACGATGGTGGTTTCATTAACGTCCTTCACTTGGCATCGAATCTTGGCGAAGCGTTTGAAGTAGTCCCGGAGCTTCTCCGAGGGTTTTTGCTTCACAGCGAAGAGTTGGTCCGCGTCGACTCGCTCGACATAGTTTCCTTGGAAGTTGTTGTGAAGGCGGTCGCGAAGCTGCTCCCACGCGTAGATGGAGCATGGCTCTATGGTAAAGAACCAAGAGAGCGCCACTCCTTGCAGCGCGAGAGGGAGTCCCTTCGCCTTCGTGGTGTCGTCTCCGCCCGCGGCTTCGATCACGGTTTCGTACACGCGCACGAACTCGCGGGGGTCCGTGTCGCCTTTGTACGGGTCGATGGCGCTAGGAAACTTGAAGTCTTCAGGCCATGCCGCCTGCTGCAGTCCTGCCGAAAGCGGGGACTCCGGATCTACGCGCCGCAGCGGGGCACGGCTAGACGTGGGGGCTTCGCGACTGTCCGCCCTCTCCGGCGTGGGCTCGGGCGCGATTACTGGCGCGGCCTGCTGGCTCCGAGCCTCTTGCATATCGCGGACGGCTCCGCGAAGGTCCCCTATCTCCCGCTGGAACGCGTTGAGGGCTGCTAGTATGGCGCTTTCCACCGCAGGCGCAGTCGGGGCCGCCGGAACACCCAACGGACGGGTCGGTGCAGGGACCATCACTTCACGATCTCCAGATCCGCCGGATGCTTCATTGCGGCTACCCCCGGCCGCCTGATCCGCGCTGCCGGCGAGGGTGGCGGGGGCTGTCGTTGTAGTGCCAGCGACGGGGTTGGGTGTCGTTGTAGCGGCGCTGGCGGGGTCGGTCGCTGTGGTGCCAGCGACGGGGTTGGGTGTCGTTGTAGCGCCAGCGCTGGCGGGGTCGGTCGCTGTGGCGCCAGCGACGGGGTTGGATGTCGTTGTAGCGCCAACGCTGCCGGGGTCGATCGCTGTGGTGCCAGCAACGGGGTTGGATGTCGTTGTAACGGCGCTGGCGGGGTTGGTCGCGGTAGTGCGAGCGTCGACGTCCACGACCACGGCGCCTGCGCCGCCGTCAGCTCCTTCGGCGGCCAATGCCGAAGCCCTGGTATTCACGCGCCGCTCCGACCCAGCCGTCTTCTTTCCCTTCGCCGCCGCTGATGAAGCTTTTTTCGGTGCCATCCTTCTCCTTTGGTCTTCGGGCTTGTCCCTGTCCTCCCCACGGACAGCGCCAACTGTTGTGGCTACAGGCCAAACAGAGAGAGAGATGGTAGTGGAGAGTGATGGAGAAGAGTATAATGGCCTGCCCCCTCCCCATGGCCTGTATTCATATATATATACACACACATGATGAGTGCTTTTATAGTTATACCCTTACATTTGGTTATCCCCTCTGGGGGCAGTTATGTCATTACACATGGCCTATTCTGGGCCTTATAATCTCCTACCAGGCCTACTGGGTTTAGGTGGGGGCCACCCCTACGACAGGTAGAGAATGCCATAATGGAAATCTTGATGGTTCACACTTCGCATTAGCTTTGATCTAGTTACATGGTAAGGGCTTGTTTGGGAGAGCTCCACCAGCTCTAAATCCACGAAAAACAGCTCCACTCCACGAAATTTTACCCAAACGCTCCAGCTCCGCGAAATCTGGATCCACCAAAATCCTGGATCTAAGGGCCAGATCCATGGATTTCATGGAGCTCCTCAAGGGGTGCTCCACCGTGGAGTTGGGTGGTAATTACCCACCAATGCCACTGGTTACACACTCCATCTCACCAAAAGTGACCATTCCCACCAAAACCTCAATTTCGTGGATCTGGAGCTGCTGTACAAGCCAAACACTCTATGGTGGGATCCTAGATCCACGGTGGAGCTGCTCTATGGTGGAGCTCTCCCAAACAGGCCCTAAGAATTGGCACACCCAATGTCCTACCAGATGCATTGATGGTACATAGAAGGGAACAGAACTACAGAAAGGATATACCGCTTGTGAGGTTAACTAAATTTACAAAAAAAAATAGTACATATACTTGAGTGAACAGAAGGGGATAATAACAATCCAAGGACTTAAAATTGATTGCAATTTTGCTTATAAAGTACTACTACAAGAAGCCGAAACGAGCATAGAGTAGCGCTGGAAACATTCCCACCACGTGGGCCGCAAAGTCCGTTCTTGCCAAGACCACGAACAGCCCATTAAGAGGAGAGCTCCTGTTGAGTTTTCGGCGCTGTTGTTTTTAACTATGATTGATGTTTTATAGTTACTAGTAGTGTGCCCGTGCTAACGCTACGATAAAATACAAAACAATATAAAGTTTATAAAAAATAAAACGAACAATTAGATTCATTAAGATTCACATCTCATATATTGTATAACCAAATATTTTTTGAACCTTGAGTGTGTTGTGCGTCCTCCAAGCAATATTGACGCCGCAATATCGGAATATGAAATAGTAATTCTTTGAAACACTTTCTAAGTCCAGGATAAATAGCTCTAAATCTGTTTCTAGTGAAATACCAAAAGGAAAGCTTATCATTTTTGTTTTGGTCTTCCAGATATTGGAGGTATTGGGAGTAACCATTCTCAAAAAAAATTACACAGGGAAGATAGGCAATGTCTCCATCCAGTCAATGGCGCAAAGCAGCCAAGAAGCTTCCTTACACGATCATGTAAATAAATCTCTTTGAGATCACCATCAACACACATGCGCTTTTTATTGCCAAACAACAGAACATCTCCTAAGCAGCTTGTATCCAAATAATGGTCTTTGATCAACCTCAAGAAACGTGAAGCAACTTGTTTAATAGCAAGGTTTGTCGGTGCACATGTAAGTATACCATGTTTTATTTCTCTCATTAACCGTAAGAGCACACTCATAGTCTTTGTCTTTCCTGTGCCAGGTGGTCCCCAGATAAGGCTAAAACTGCTGCCGCTGCCCCCGCCGCTGCTGCAAAGCATTGCCGAAATACAATTCAAGACGACATCATTCTGAGAATTGTTAAGATCCATTGTAGACAATTTACTCCATATTTCCATGCTGTCAATTGAACTAATACCCTTCGTGTGTTTCTGAAGGCTATCTGGAACCTGGAAAAGTCACAAAATGGAACTAATCAAATTACCTCTTTCTTTACAACTGCCTAAAAGCTTTCAATAATCAGTTCGGTTATGATGTGAATATAGCTGGATCATTTCTTTTGCAATAACCTGGATCCTTTTTTCTTTGCAGTGAAATATTCTTTAAGAAAAATATAACATGGGTGGTAATGTACATACCAGCGGATAATGTACCATCTTCTGTATGAGGCTTTGGTTTCTTTTGACTGCTGCCTTATAGTCAAGGCAACGCCATATACGGATGTAGGTAATGATATTGAGCAAATGAGCAGCAAAAGGTTTGCTCCGTTTCCCATCTTGACACTTCTCATCTGCAGCAT
Source organism: Dendrocalamus latiflorus (assembly GCA_017311315.1). Classification (NCBI taxonomy): domain Eukaryota; kingdom Viridiplantae; phylum Streptophyta; class Magnoliopsida; order Poales; family Poaceae; genus Dendrocalamus; species Dendrocalamus latiflorus. The sequence goes on from CM029673.1 coordinate 23,851,016, forward strand.
CAATTTTGCCTGACGCTATTATCACATACTTAGCTGGAGGTGAGTCCTCATCTTCATCCCCTCCATCCGTAATGAATGCAACACGGTACGGCCTCCCATTGCCAGTAATATCAGAAATATGCTCCAGCTTCACATCAGACAGGATAATGATATCACCAACACTTGGATCATAACTTTCAGGTTGATTACAAGACTATCCATTGAGAATACTCCTTCTGCCCAATGAAATTCATGTGAGAAACACAACAACAACAACACCATAAAATCAGAAAGTCCATATTACAAACCAACCTTTCCAGCAGGAGATGCCAGATGTCTTAGCCGCTCAGCCTCTTTGGGCTCAGATGCATGAGCAGCCAAAGCAATTAAAGCACTCTGCAGCAACCCATCGAGAAAATAAAATTAATACAAATAAAAATATAGAGTGCAAATGAGTTATTACACAAAAAATTCACCTTCTTAGGTGAATTCAACAGGTCGGCATATCTGGTAAGTGCAGTCCTCACTGTACAGGGAGATGGGAAAGGAGCTGGCAAAGAGCCCCCGTAAAGTGGAGTGCCATCCTGTTGGTCAGCATAAATTGAGAAAAAGGTATCTGGTGAATAACCTAACAACTTTTCTGCCTCCTCTACAGTCTCAATGCAATTTTCTGCGTATACACTAACATGATCTCCAGTCTCATATCTGGTAAGGAAAATGAGTCAACTGTCTCAAGACCAATTAAATAATCATGTTTGTCTACTCTTATTTCCGAAACTAACAAATCTGAATCATTGAATATGCTTACGTAAGGCCAGTTATTCTTTGCAGTACAAACCACAGCGGAAGAAAATAATCTTCAAACAAATAAGTTACTTAAAATTGATTGCAATTTTGCTTATAAAGTACTACTACAAGAAGCCGAAACGAGCATAGAGTAGCGCTGGAAACATTCCCACCACGTGGGCCGCAAAGTCCGTTCTTGCCAAGACCACGAACAGCCCATTAAGAGGAGAGCTCCTGTTGAGTTTTCGGCGCTGTTGTTTTTAACTATGATTGATGTTTTATAGTTATGATCAATATCTTTTGATCTCAATAGTAGTGTTTGTACAAATAAATTAAATACCGATAAACGATAAGTCGCTCTAAAATAACAGTTAAGAAGCTATCCTGTTTATTTGTTGAGGCAAGCCATAAACTGAAGAACCAAACTAAAAGAGAGGCTGGCCGCCTTGTTCCCAGCTATCGTCCTTGTCGTACCATAGGGCTTCTAGAGTGGGTTCTATGTATGTGTTAGTTTCTATTGCAGTACATCTTAAATATCTTATTAGAGGGTTCTAGAGTGTACGAGCGCCTAGCTTATATGCAATTCAATAGAAGGATCCACAATGCATGGGTGTCTAGTTTAGGTGCAATTTTATCCACCATTCGGGCGTTGAATGACAAAAGACAAAGGTCGTGATGTATCGCTCTCTTGCGCTTTATTTTACATTCAGTTTTTACGAGCATCCCTTAAATATCTCAACAGGTGCAATTGTGTCCATCAAATCTAAGATTGAATAACATGTGGGGGACGCGCTCTTGTGCTTCATTTTGCACTTAATTTTAATAGAAAATTAATTAAGATTTCAAAGAGAGGGTCAGAATACTAAAATCCGCATCCAATAGCTCTCACTCATCTAATTTAATAAGGCGGTGGAGCTATCCCCATTATTGATTTGCATACACCAACTAGCTTACCTAAAAGCTTAACATGTTAGAGAAAGGTGATGACTCTTACGTCTAGGTTTCACTAGGTCTAAGATGGGCCACAACTAGTTTTGTTTTAATATTGCGTTAGCTAAATCTTAAACTCAGAATCTCTTTTTGATATCATATTTGGTTGTATATATCAACCAGTTGACTCAAAAGCTTACCTATAAGAGAAATGTGGGCAATATAGTAGTTACTTCAACACACGTGACCTCACTCAGTCCATTGCCTTATCAAAACGGACGCCCAAGATGCTATATGTACTACTTGACTACATTTTCAGGCAATAACAACAATAATATCTTGCCACGTTTTTTCAAAAATACATTTATGGTAAGATGGAAACCACACGATAACATCAGAAAATTCATAACAACACAGGGGAACGCTTGCCAAGTGATACATATACATTCGTAGAGAAGAGTATCATTGTTTCTGCCTGCACAAAACGCAGCACAGTGGTGAGTTGAGCTCATCCAAGACAGGGCATGCAGGTGTTCTGCTTAGTCTAAGGTGTCGTCCGGTTGGGCTGAAATAAATTGATTTATAGCTAAAATTATACTGTAATTGACTGAAATTATACTATAACTGATGGTGACTTATTTGACGTAACTAAATTTAAACGAATTAAAAATAGAAAAAATATATTAGCCCATCACGAACAACGCAAACGAATACGGAAAAAAGAACTAGCAAAAAGCTAGAAAAAAAAGAAATTTAGAAATAGTAAAAAATAGATCATAAGCTCAAGCCGAATTGAGCGGGCCTAAATGCTAAACTGCAGGTGAGAAATTGCAGCGCAAGTACTAATGCAGCCGATTAATTACAAGCTGCATGCATCATGTATGTACAACAGTCCAAAATCTCCTGATCACTGCTCCATGTCAACGCACACTGTTATTTAAAGGGTTTGGTGACTGTCTCCTACCCACCATCACTGCTGCTTATAGCTAAATTAATCGAAGATTGGTTAGAATCTGAATCCAGTTACTTGCTGGTTTACATTACCACTGTCATACGAGAAGATGATCAGACAGTGATGCAAACGAGAAGATGATCCACTGGCTAGTACTGCGCACGTAAGAGACATTTGTTCGTCTAATAAATAACTTGACTTGTGTGAACACGCAACCACTTGAGCATTTGACTCGCACGGGGAGAAGTTGTGTCGAAACTTCCTGACCGACTTTGTTTATTTCCCACTTGTACCTAGTTGCTTTGCAGTTTAATTCGATTATCTGTACATCCAGCTTTACTGGCCGCTCAGTTGGACTGAAAATAATAATTTATAATTCAAATTACATTATAGTTAGCTGAAATTATACTGTAACTGAGAATGACTTAATTGGTATAATTAAATTTAAAACAATTAAAAATAAAAAAATAGGTTAGCATATCATAGGCAATGCAAACTAGAGCTTGGTCACTCTGGAGTCTGGACTGTAGCATCGATCTACCGGTTCATAATGAGACAAGTGATCGTCATCTTTTCAGGGTTCACATCAACAAGCCACTCATTGCCTTAATTTTTTTTCATGTGTTAACCATGCTTGTAAGTAAAGACGTACGTCATAATCACTGAACAGTTGTTGGATGGCTGTGTTACTGTCCTTTGACCTTACGGATCGATTTACAGTGTTAATTATCTGTTCAGTTTAGCATCATGGTGAGTAGAGAGTTGGCTTGCCTATATATAATATAACGGGCGCCTTGTTGAATACCTCACGATCCTTTCTAATCACCTTTCTGTCTCTAGAACTAGCTCCTGTTACTATGTAAGTTAACAGCCACACGACGATTAATTGCAAACGATTACTTGCTAGGCATATGGGCGTGTTGGGGTGGTGATCAGGAAGGCGACCAACGTACAAGCGTGGCTCATCCAAGCAGGCACAGCCCGATGCATGGCAAGAGAGCTGCCGTTTCTCAGCAATGGCACGGTGAGGCGAAAGAGGAGGAGGAAGGCGGCGGCGCCCTCGGCCACAGGTACTCCGCTGCCCGCGCGGATTACGACGTCGCCGTCGTCGCGGCGGCGCTCACGCACGTCGTCTGCTCCACGGAGCCGCGCGGGGAGGTGATCCTGCCGGCGCCGCAGCAGCAAGGTCGACTCTATTTGCATGCATGCTTCTTGTCATGCTTCATTCATGCATGCATGCATGCACGATAAAATTTCCAACTTTACATGCATGTGTCGTTTCTGAGATGTTGTCTCCGTGACATGTGTGCGTGGTCAGTGGAACGACGTGGTTCTCCTCGCCGGCAAGGAGGACGAGAGGAGCAGGCGAGAGGGCACTACAGGGGCGTGAGGCACAGGCCGTGGGGCAAGTGGGCGGCGGAGATACGCGACCCGGCGAAGGCGGCGAGCGTGTGGCTCGGCACGTTCGGCACGGCCGAGGAGGCCGCCCGCGCCTACGACGACGCCGCGCTCCGGCTCAAGGGCTCCAAGGCCAAGCTCAACTTTCCATCCGAAGCCGCCGCCGCCGCCACCGCGCAGCAGCGTCGTCGTCGTCCGCGCCAGCATCCCACCGCGTCATCATCGTCGTCGTGGCCGCCGGACCTGGACGTAGCCACCGCCGTCAGGCCCTTCACGGAGGAGTTCCCTGACCTCCGGCAGTACGCGCACATACTCCAGAGCGGCAGCGACGCGGACGAGCGGGCCGCCGCCTCCGGGCTGCTGCGCTGCCCGCCGGCGAAGCAACTGGACGACGGTCGCGATCGCGGCGGGACCTAGTGAAACACGTTGCACGGTGAGTGTGAGCGCGCAACTGTGCGGTTCTAACGTCAGACTTCATCAATCATCGCGGTGGGGACGCGTCGATCGATCGAGTGGTTTGCTGAGGAGTGTCCTGTAGGTTCAAGTCGAACTTGATTGATCTGTCTGCGCGCGTGGCGTGCTGCATATGAAGTTGGGAGGTTCCACACGCCTGGGAGTAGTACTGTTTTGGCCGTACGAAAGCGATGACGTACAGGATTCAACGATGATTGATGCACCAGCTTCGGCGCCGAGAAACGCAACCTTGACCGGTCGGAGAGTTTCAAACGTATAATTGCTTACAAGTTATATATAACGGCACCTATAATGTATAATATTCGTATTGCCTGTAAGGTAAGACCCGTGAATAGCCTTTAAACTTATCAATTTTGTCTGTAATATGTAATATTCGCATTGCCTCTAAGGTGGGTCCAGCAAACTAGAAAAAATCTCTCTTCCCACTATCCAAACCCCTTTGACAAGTGGCTCTTTGAATATTTCAGTCTAAGAAGACTGCCTCTAGGTCTAGAGGCGATGCTAGCCTCTAGTTCTTGGAGGCTAACCTTTGTAATGTATGGAGGCAGCCTCTACTGCTACCTCTCTGCTCTTAGAGGCTGTTTTGCCTCAACACTATAGGTGCTCTAACCGATTCTTAATTTGACTGGCGGTGCCAAATCTCTCTCATCTATATTACCAATAACAGAAATCCAATGCTACGAGTGGTGGGTACTACATGCACTGTCGTCGGAGCCATCCAGTCGCCTTGAGAGTCGTGCCATGCCTCTCCCTCTCTCTCTCCCAGATTACCCCGCCGTCGGAACCCCTTGAACCGTCACCAGAAACCACACGAGCCGTCGCAGGCCAAGCCTGAGGAGGCGGCAAGAGAGAGAGGGGGGGAGGAAGAGAGAGGGCTCACGAATCTCATATTGGGATGGACAGTCTAGATAGCGCTTGTAGCACCCATCATTTGTAGAAAATCCACACCACCAAATAAGCATATCCGTATCTTCAACAATTTATAATACCAAAAAATTACAATTATTTTTTGTAATGGGTACAAAGCAGACGCACACACAACCTACACACATCGTATCCACGTGTATATACGCATGTACATCGCTTACTTTCATTGAAAGGTGCACGCGCGTGTACCTAAAAATTATTTATGTGAGCACGTGCACCAAACGGATGCTGCGCTCTCAACCAACTGAGTTATGAGCAGTTCTCGAAAACTACAATCATTTGATATTAGCAACATCCTCTTGCCAAGGAGCCAACCCCCACATATGTTTCCTCCACGTGAGGGGATTGGCAGATGATTTACCAACAATCACGACCCTTCAATTCCATATGTCCCTTGCCTCACACCATTACCCTGCAACAATTTCTTTGTCTCATATGATCTGCAACGGTGCGCCTCACCACAAGAGGATTATTTACTACCTCTTTGAACATTCCTTTACATGAGGTCCAGTGAATCAGAAGAAGAGCAAGTGATGAATGTGTTTGAATTCCCACCCCTCATCGCTCCTATCAAGTGCACGGTACGGTGTACCCCCTTGGTAAAGAACCAGGAGTTTGATGATGCTGCAGAGTTTATCGATGAAGCATTGACAGGAGCTGGCGTCTCGCACGTCGTTGACATTACTGGTATGTGCTATTGCATCTGTTATGAAGGGTATCAATACGATTCATTTTTAGCACAAGAAAGTTAATGATTGCAAATGCTAATAAGATGATTGATAACCTTTTCTCCAAACCTTTCGAAGGAATTTGAAGTTGTTCTATCCTAGCAAAAGAACAGTTTTTCATGCATTTGTCCTAACAAAAAATGGTACTATTAGTGACGGTTTAATTCTATTTAGCTGATTCAACCTTTGTTTTCTGTAGCCATTTTTGTTGGATTGGGTATAGCGAGTCAGATGGGATTGAATGATTTGTTTAAAATTTTCTCCTAAGTATTATCAACAACATGCAGCGAAAATACAAACTCACAAGTTTACTAAAACCAAGAGCCAAAATCCACCCGAGACACTCTGTCTCCACCAGTTGCATCAGTCTGACAAAAAATGGTCAGTCCGACCGATCAATTCCTTGTGGTCCAACTGTTCATCGAGGCATAATGCTGACTGCACTGCACACCATCCAAAAAAAGAGACAACTCTCAAACCATTGATTCAAATATAGTGAAACTTAGTACAAACCCTCCCTAGGATGTCAGGAATCTATTCTTATTATAGATCATGAAGATCGATGTCAAAATTTTGACCTTTATCCAAAATAAGAAAGATTGCATCAAAAACATGCAAAAGAGAAAATCTTGATCTACTCTTACTTGTGAGTTGTTGATGATCTAGATAACCTTATATGAGTTTTCACATATTATAGCAAGTTACATCATAGCAAGAACTCTAGCCAAAATGCCCACAAGAGCAAAACCTCAAAATCGCCTCTCTTAAGGAAAAATAGGCAAACTCAATAACTCTCCCTAGAAGGTACTTAGATGGATATGATCTGATCTCTAAGAGATACCTCAACCCGTTACACATCCTTAGCACTAAAAAAATCTAGAAGAGAGATCCAAATAAGAAAGCCTTGCAAATCAAAAGCACAAGGAAGGATCCAAAGCACAACTCACTTAAACCAAATTTTGGATGTTCATTTGTCTTGGAGAGATATATTTTACAACCATTTTCCCATAATGACAGAGCTCTAAGCTTAGAGCATACACACACACAAAAGGCTCTAACATAAAAAATCCTAACCCTAGACTTGATCACCTTTCTCAAGTCACATAAGACTTAATTATAAAGTGGAGGCTATCATCTCACACCAAACTCGAACAACCAGGCACTCCTGAGTGGATCATACCACTTACAAATAGACAAACCTGATAACCCACACACAAATGTGTTTTACATTCACACACTTTTGTGCTTTTCAAAGTGCGACTTTCATAGCTCTAAAAGCTCAATAAGAGACACTTCATCCTAAAAAATGTAACATAAACCAATTAGGCCAATGCCACAGTTCTGCAACTCCACTCACTAGTCTTCACGAAGATACGATGCCCAATAACTCATCGCCAAGATCGTACACCTACTCCAAGTTGTCACCACTTGAAACACTGAGTCTATGGCATACCACATCACACCATAGTTCATGATGCCAATTACTAGCTGCCAAGATCTTACGTCTGCTTCGAGAAACGTCATCACTTAAAACACACAAGTTCAATTGGCACACCACATGCATGCACTCGCCTTCTCACGATCTTTGTCTTTCTCCCGTGCTTCTTTGCTTGAGATGATGTTCCACCTGGACTTATGCAATGCACCACTGCCACCAAACCTCGGTTTGCTACTGGCCACAACAATCATTAAAGCATTTTCATATCAAAGAATAAGCAATCGATCCAAATAAAAATGACATGCACTTGATTCTCATTAGTAAAGCAAATGCATGGACACACTATAACTCATCACTTGTATGAATTCCACTATGACTAACAACCAAAACCAACTTAACTTGCCACAAGACCCAGTCTAATCGTAGCAACCATACCGGTCAAACCGCTTGAACCCCTCCGGTTAAACCGCCATGACAAGGCCGGTCAGATTGTTCTCAATTCCTTCGCACAACGTAACATTGACCTCTCTAAAAAAATAGTTATTGCCAACTACAGGCCGGTACTACCATACACTAGTCAGGCTGCCATGCACTGACTGGTTAGACCACTAGCCGATCTGACCACCAGCCAAAGGCCAGTCAAACCACCACCACTTTTACAGCAAAAAACTGTAGATTTAAGAGGCACAAAATCGAACTTGATAAATTATAATAAAGTATAAGTAAAATCAAATACTTATCATCAATATAAGGTTGCCACCATATGATCTTACACGTTTTGATTAGAAGGAGGTATGCAAGGACAGATGAGATTGGTGTTCCTTTTGCAGTAATAGCGGACTCCACAACAAGCGTGGCAATCTGAGAGAGGGATAGCAATGAGCAACTTCGTGTGGGCATGGCGTCAGTGGTGAAGCAACAAACTCATATGGGCAAAGTACTTGCGATGATATCAATGCTAAGGCTACCAGGATGAAAATCTTGCCTAGGATAATTTTTTGATTGAGAACAATTGCCAGATTGTAGGATCAGATCATAAAACAGTCAATCTTAACAAAGCATGCATATTTTTTTTATGTAAATTACCATACGAAATCATGTTTTGTGAATGTTTTTACTTTTTTGTGCGTATTAATATGCCATATAAATTGAAATAATCATAAGAAATATCTATATTTTTCTCATAGATTGTGATGAGAATTTTGAGTAGGAATAATTGATCATTTGCCATTTCATATGGTGGCATGCGATCATTTGACACTCTATAGAGTTCAACTGATCATTTGCCACTCTATAAAGTGACATCTTCATCCTTTGCCATTTTGGAATTTTTTTATCTCTCTTCTTCTTCCTCCACTTTTCTACATCTTCTTGCTGGTAGCTGTGGCAGCAAGGTCAAGCTTGTCATTGGTTGAGACACAGCTCCACCCTTAGTTTTGTGCAAGAAATCTGCTCAACGCCGCCGACCATGACGCCGTCACCACATCGCTTCGTTCTCCACATCAGTGCTACCCCCGACCTCCTCCATCGCCCCCAACACCACAACCAACATCGCCTCGGTGCCCCTGCCTTGAAGCCACTGCCATGCTGCCCTGCCACTGACACTTTCCTCCCTCTTTTGCTCTAGATCTGATGCGCGGCGGGGCTAGGTGAGGGTCCTAAAGGTGGATCGGCGATACGGTGACAGCTCATGGTCGGCAGCATTGAGCAGATTTCTTGCACAAATTTGAGGTTGGGGTTGACCGGATTAGGGGTCACGACTCATCTATGCAAGATTCATTGCTGCTCCAGCTTGCCTTAAGTACTCTCCACTGTGCCGCCTGTGCTCGTCGGCTGCCGGGCCACAAACAAGAGAAGTGAGCGGTTGCAACTGGAGGGCGAATTCGGTGATGAGTTCAGCCGGTGATAAGCTTAACGTTAGCTGCTATGGCTGTTGGCAAGGATAAAAATAAAAGAGTAAAAACAAGTGCAAAATGACAAAGGATGATGATGCTATTGGCAAACGACATGTGTCATTCCACGGAGAGGGACAAATGATCGATCGATTGACTCATTTCCAAGACAGGAAGCGATAGCTGTGCGGCACCAAGTCCACCTAGAGTCCTGGACCCACTTGCAGTGACCCGGCTCTGTAACTGTAGCGAGTCAAAACTACCGCGTCGGCTCCTCTGCGCTTCTCCAGTCTGCACTCTGCACTGGCTCTACCGCCTCCTCATGCTCTCTCTCCTGTACCTCCTCGTCGCCGGTGCTGCAGCGACGGCGGCGGCGGCGGCCGGAGACGGTTGCCGCGTAGGCTGCCCGCTAGCCCTCGCCGCCTACTACTTCTCCGCGGAGTCCAACCTCACCTTCATCGCCTCCCTATTCGGCGTCGCCGACTACCACGCGCTCCTCCCCTACAACCCCGCCATCACCGACCCGGACTACATCGTCACCGGATACCGCATCAATGTCTCGTTTCCTTGCTCCTGCCTTGCGCTCCCCACAGCCCCCGCCTCCACCTTCCTTGCCGGCTCCCTCCCCTACGCGCTCTCCCGCGGCGGCACCTACGACGACGTCGCCGCGAACTTCGCCAATCTCACCACCGCCGCGTGGCTGGAGGCCACCAATTCCTACCCTCCGAACAGGTTCCCCAACGCCGAGACGGTGAATGTCACCGTGAACTGCTCGTGCGGCGACGGAAGGGTGTCGCGGCGGTACGGGCTGTTCGTCACCTACCCGCTCTGGGACGGGGAGACGCTCGCCTCGGTGGCGGCGCAGTACGGGTTCTCTGGGCCGGCGCAGATGGAGCTGATAAAGAGGTATAACCCCGGGATGGACGGGGTTTCCGGGAAGGGAATTGTATTTATCCCGGTGAAAGGTTTGTGCTTGTTTCCCAGTTTGATTCGAGCATGTGAAATTGTGAATTGTGAAAGGGTTTGGGTAGTTTGGATTTCTCCTCTTGAGAGAAAAAGGAAGTCTGATTTCTACCTGAATTTGATTGAGGTGGTCTACTGTTTAATGTTCATAGCGCGTTTGCGAATGGTTCAGACTTCAGAGTAACATAGTAGTATGTCCTTGTGTCCATTTAGATTGATTGCATTTGTGCTTTGACAATGAAATGACTGATATTTGGTTACGAAAAATGTAATCCCTGTTTTTTTTAAAAAAGTGTAGCAGTAGTTCTGCCAATCTTTATAGAAGAGAATTTAAAGAAAGTTTACAAACCCAAGGCTTAGAGCCCCACAACTAGAGAAAGAGTCGTTAAGGAAACGTTACAAGAGAGGCTAAGGCGCCAATCAAGCACTCAACAACAACGATAAGACCTGTTACTCATAAACAACTTGCCACAGATCGATATTGTGCCATAGTATGTTACTGTTTTAATGTCAGGTAACTCTAGTTATCTTGGATTGCAGTTGTTTGACGCCTAGTGCCTAGCTACCTTATATAGTAAGTCAATAACACATTTAAAATGAACGAAAATTTTCTGGTGCTCATATGTCTTAGTATAGTTCCTGAATTGGAGAGATATCGTCCAAGTCAAATGTCGACCTTGTTTATTGATACTGTAATTATCTAGTTGGTACAATGAGAGGGTCAATTCAACTTGCTGGTGTCATTTGTTGTTGTTTTTTTCTTTCAACTAAACAATTACTATCAACGATTTAATCATGTAGAATAGATCTAATCTTGCTAAACTGCTGTACTTTTGTTGTTTCTTTTCATTTTTCCAGATCCAAATGGAAGTTACCACCCTCTGGAATCAGGGTAAGTATTGCTTCACTATCTGGTGAAATTACAACTATCATTTCTGTTATATTTGTTCATGTGCTGATATGTATTCCTCATCTTGTGCAGTGCAGGCACTTATCTACTCTCTTGTCAGCTATTGTGCTTCTATGCCAACTGTTAAGGTTATCAAATATCAAGAAGCAAAACTGGAGGGCATTGTTCAACTGACAGAAATAGTGATGTTTAACTCACGTTCTACCACGTGGAACAGGAAATAGCCTTTCTGGAGGAGCTGTAGCAGGAATTGTGATAGCCTGTATTGTTGTTTTGATTGTGGCAATCTGGCTGTTTCTCCTGTTGTATAGGCAACGAAAAGTGAGAAAGGCTGTGTTGCTTCCATCTCCAGAAGAGTCTGTTCAACTTGGTAATGATAAGCTCCTTTTCTTAGCTGTAGCACTCCTCTAGATCAAGATCAGCAGTGTCAACCGTTAAGTATATTACAAAATAGAGTTTCTAACTCTTTATCAAGGAGATAGAACTTGTTTTTTTTTTGCCATACTCCACTCTTGCTTTTCATGCACCTGTAACACTTACACGTACAGACTACAAACCCCTAGACATGCACATGCAGTTATCACTTTCCTGTTAGTAACCATAATTGGATATGTAAACTGTTTCAGTTGAGGTTATTTTTATGTCTCTTCTGTTTGTGAGGGAGGTAGCTGCCACTTTTCTTCACCCTCATACAAATTGTATTCTCTCTCCACAAATACAATAGCATATAATTTATATGCTTTGTTGATTACATTATGCACATATATCTTTCCAGGTGATGCTTCGCAGGCTGAGGGTATTAAGGTTGACAGATCCATAGAGTTCTCATATGAAGAACTTTCTGATGCTACACAGGGCTTTAGTACAGATCATAAAATTGGGCAAGGTGGTTTTGGCTCTGTTTATTATGCTGAGCTTAGAGGTGAGGTTAGTTCAACCTTTTTCTCAGCATGGACATGGATAACCAATGTAGCAGAGTACATCTGACACATCAATTGACAACATGGCCATTATGGACTGACACATACAAGCAGGAAAAGAAGTCAAAATATCCATATGCATTCTGCTCTTGATTTAAAATGAATTCCTTTTCTCTCTTTTGTCTTCAGAAAGCTGCTATAAAGAAAATGGATGCGCAGGCAACTCAAGAATTCCTTGCCGAACTAAAGGTTTTGACACATGTTCATCACTTGAATCTGGTTAGTGATTGTATGATTTTCAGATAACATAATAGAAATGAAACTCTGTTACCAACTAACATTTACATTTTTCCTGCCAAAAAATTCAATAATAAACATTGGTTAGAGTTTAGAGAAGATCATTCGGGATACCTTCAATATGCAATATACTATCAGACTTTTCTTGTCTGAATAGTTTCCTAATTGTGCTTTGATATCCATCTTGGCTAATCTTATTTTCCGTCTTTTTTGTTGTGTTTGATCTCATACAGGTCCGCCTAATTGGTTATTGTGTTGAAAGTTGTTTGTTCCTTGTCTATGAATTTATTGAGAATGGAAACCTAAGCCAGCATCTGCGTGGGACCGGTAAAATAATGCTACTTGAATGAACTCTTAGTACACCATGGTGCTGTACTGATGCTTTCCATAAATTATTCATCCTTATATTTGTGTATAGGTTATGAACCTCTCTCATGGGCTACTAGAGTGCGAATTGCCCTTGGTTCAGCAAGAGGTCTCGAGTATATTCATGAACACACTGTTCCTGCGTATGTTCATCGCGATATCAAGTCTGCAAACATCCTGATAGACAAGGAGTTTCAAGCAAAGGTTGAAATAGTACATGAAATTGAACATGTTTTGGTCATCTACTCATCTTATATACAATAATCATTTGTACCTTGCAGGTTGCAGATTTTGGATTAACAAAGCTTACAGAAGTTGGAAGCATGAGTCTTCCTTCACGAGTTGTCGGCACATTTGGTTACATGCCTCCGGAGTAAGTGCTCATAGAGTCAGTCTGAAATATCTCTGTGTTCGCATGTGTGTGTGTGTGCACATTATCTGGTACGACATAAACTACCATTTGTTATCTCCATGTGCAATGATAGTTTGTCATCAAAGGGATACATGATTTACAGGTATGCTCGCTATGGTGAAGTTTCTCCGAAGGTGGATGTCTATGCTTTTGGTATTGTCCTTTATGAACTCCTTTCAGCCAAAGAAGCTATCGTAAGATCAACTGAATCCACTGGCGATACAAAAAGCCTGGTTTACCTGGTATTTTTTCTCTCCCTGAAACCAATCTATTATTTTTGTTCTTGCACTTCATAAAATATGGAGTGCGACTGCGTTTGTCGCTTTTCAATGTCAATCAGAATGCATGCGCGACAACAACTCTTTCCTCAAGGTGTTAATGGATTTGTTATCAGTATATGTTACTACACCAAATGGATTCAAGAGTCGTGATTGAGTTTGTCAATCTCTCCCACTTGTCAATCTCTCCCACCTAATTAATTTCCCCTGTTGGCCTGTTGTTTAAATTTGTCTGAGTTTAAGCAATGAAATTCTCACGGCCAATTAAATCCAGGGGCTCCTTCCCTGGTGTTGGTGTTCCCCTCCGGAGGTCGGCATTGTATTCTCTTATCATGAAATGAATGGCAAACCTCCTGCCGGGCTTGTGTCAAAAATCTAGTGTGTCATCATAAGGCACCTATAGTAGTTATGATTTTGTAGAGATCCCTACAAGGCTACGACCATATGATGCCAGTACTAATGTAATACCATAAATGAAACAATGCACCGCACCAAATTCGGAAAAGCTCCAGTAGAGTTATATGTGGTAATGCTTGCATGTGGTGCCCACAATGTAAAACAGGATGTTTCCCCCCTCTCCAATCTACTTGTTGATTTTTGCAGTTTGAGGAGGCCCTCAACATGCCAGATCCGAAGGAAGCTCTTCATGAACTGGTTGATCCGGGTCTAGGAGGGGACTATCCCATTGACTCGGTTCTCAAGGTTAGCAAGAATCAAGACCAGCTCCACGGTTAGTTTTTTGTTCAGTAAATCCAACATATTGTGTTAAAAACGTACCCTGTTCTTTGCTCCAGATTGCAAACCTTGCAAAGTCATGCACCGATGAGTTGCCCGAGATGAGGCCTACGATGAGATCCGTCGTGGTTGCTCTGATGGCGCTCTCATCCAAGAGCGAACTCCGGGACATGGACTCGCTCTCAATCCCATAGAACCGAGGTTTGGTTTCCCACGTACCTGGGGTTTAAATTGATCTTACAAGACGTGTGTGCGCGCGCGCGCCCTAGCTGGGAGACCCTCGCGAGCGCGTGTATGTGCGCCCGCGGCGTAGGTTAACCAAAGGCCTGTAAAATAGTACATGTTCTAATGCTCCGTTAAATGGGCGACAAAAAATAAGGTGAAAACTCTTGTAGGTAACACGTAGTCAACTCTTACATTGCTGTATTCTACATTTGTATAGCAATGACATTGTAGCACGGGAGCTGGTCTTGTTGAGGTGAAAATCTGAGAGGTTGCTATGGTGTCCGGTTGACTGCCAGAGCCTAACGTCTATGCGACTTCGTTGTTGGAAAGTGCCCGATGTGCAAAGCGAGCAAGCTGCGTGATACGCCTCGGAAGGCGGCGGCTAGGATAGATGCATAATCGCACCGAACATGAATAGAATAATTTAGACATGGATGCCGAATAATAAAGATATCATTAACACTCTTTTAAGTCTTATTGTATCAAATATGAATTGAATAATCTCTACTATTATATAAAGAGGAGTTGGTGGTCGTCGGTGCGTTCTCCTCTCCTCTCTCTATAGCCATCCGATTTGATCTGGACCATTCGTCTCTCTCCTTTCTCTATAGCTCTTCAATGTTTGATGTGTGAAGTTGGTCAGGCAGTAAGTTCTATCTCATTATTTTTATGACTCCATTGTAATGTACGAGTCTCTAACTAGTCTAGAACTCTAGTATAAATATCGGATAAAACGGATAATCTAAATTTAATTGGCACCGGCGCCACTAGTGGGCAGCCTAGCCTGCTTTGCAGGCTTTGCGGCAGCCGCGTCCGCAACTAACGTGGGCGCAGCGATTGCGTGGGCTTGGCGGCGAGCCCACATAGGAATGGCCTGTCGTAAGTAAGCTGTGTTGGTTTCAAAAATTAAATCGAAATATCGAATGATGCTTATGGATCACTTTTGTATGTTTTTTCTTCATGTCTTACGCGGTATAATTCACGTATCAAAATTTTTTGGAAGAAATATACAATAATTGCACTTGATTATAGTTCACTGACACACAGATGAGTGATCTTTGTAGCTATGTACAGCATAGTAATCGGCCCAAAAAAACGATTATTCTGCACGTTAAGTTGGATTCTACAACTAACTTTCTGATCTTTGTCAAGGCAAGTGAGTGCTTCCTGAACCTTGACATTCGCTGAAGAACAGATCTGCCTTTGATGTTGAAAACAACTCCCTAACAATCTTCCAACAAGTGTGAACAAACTCAACCCACTAACGCAAGATCATGAGGAAACTCTGGCGGAAACGCTGGTGATCAGCAATCTGATCCGAAAAAGATTATTTTTTTACCACCCAAATCAACAAGCCGCCCCGTCGACCCTCCCATCACAACAGAAACGACGCCACGCCCGAACACTTGAGGGATGAGGAGGAAGGCGGCAAATCGAGCCAACTGGAGGAGCAGAGGCGGTGGGAGGTCTTCGTGGGCTTATGCACTTCGGCTCACTTAAGCCACTTGAGGCCCTGTTTTTAGGTTGTGGCTAATGAATTTTAGTAGTGATCGATGATTTTTGTCTGTATTTTTTAAGATAGCGATGGACAATAGAGACGTCAACATAAATGACGTATATGGTTGTAGACTTAACCGTCTGTTTATTTTGACTATCAGATAAGTCAAAACTAAAAACCACAAAAAGCTAAAAAGAATAAGGTCTAAGTTCTGCGGTTTGTCGCAACAGCCGCATAGTCATTTTTTTGCGATCGGGCTTGCCGGTCGACCGCCGCCACTTACACCCCTAGACGGCGTTGCGCGCGCGCGTCGGGGACTCGCTCGAGCTGCGCCTGCTCGATGATCGTGCATGCGCAACGTCACCGCACGGTCCCTGTACGTCCTCTTAGAGCTGGGACTTGGGCCGTGCTTTTTTGGGCCAGCCCGAAGCATGGGCGGCCCGGCATGTCCCAAGCACGGCCCGGCCCGACACGTGGCGTGCCGTGCCGGCCCGGCACGAACGGCGGGCCGTGCTGGGCCTGGAAAACCGGCCCGGTGGGCACGGCCGGCACGGCGGAGGACGCCACGCCTCTACCACAACCATCATAGAGCATACGCACGGGCGGCACGGCGGAGGCCTCCCCCAGTCCCCCTCCCGTCGACGTCCCAATCCCCACAACCACAACCATCACAGAGCAGAGGAGAGAATAGAGGGGAAGGAGGCACACCGGTCAC
Source organism: Dendrocalamus latiflorus (assembly GCA_017311315.1). Taxonomy (NCBI): domain Eukaryota; kingdom Viridiplantae; phylum Streptophyta; class Magnoliopsida; order Poales; family Poaceae; genus Dendrocalamus; species Dendrocalamus latiflorus. The sequence continues at coordinate 23,867,839 of CM029673.1, forward strand.
CGGAGCACGAGTGGACGACGGCCGCACCGCCGCAGCATCCCGCATCCCGCGCGATGACGAACTCGTCGTCGGCGCCCAAGTCGCTGCCCGGCCATCCGCCGCTGGTGGCTCGCTCTCGGAGTAGTCGAGGTCGTTGTCGCCGTCGCTCGGAGCCAGGGGAGGAGGGGGCGGCGGGGGAAGGAGAGGGTGCCGGGGGAGAAGGGGGCGACCGGGGAAGGAGGGGGCGGCGGAGGATGGGCATTGGGGGAGGAGGGGTGGCGGCGGGGGAAGGCGGGGGCAGAGGAGGAGGAGGGGCGGCGGGGGAGGAGGGGCGGTGGGGGAAGGCGGGGGCGGGGGAAGGAGGGGGCGGCGGAGGAGGAGAGGGCAGCGAGGGAAGGCGGAGGAGGGGAAGGAGGGGGCGGTGGAGGAAGGCGGGGGCGGGGGCGGGGGAGGAGGGGGGCGGGGGAAGGCGGGGGCGGCGGAGGAGGAGGGGCGGGGGCGGCGGAGAAGGCGGAGGCGACCGGGGGAGTAGACGAGTAGTGGGGCGGCGGGGAAATGAATCGAGCGGCGGCGGCGAATGATTTGAGGGTTAGTTTTTTTTGTTTTTGACGATTTAGTCCTTCAGGTTTTTGTTTATTTTGATTTCTTCTATTTTAGCCCTCAAAAATTCTGATTTTATCGCGAAAATATCAAAAATGGTGATATAAGGTGTCTTTTCTTATTCATGCTATGCAAGATATGCATGCTATTGAACTAGATGACCAAGTTCGGAGGTGGAATGGTATGAGACAATAGTATGGAATTGTGATATAAGATCCTATACATCTGTTGTGACATCTGTTGTGACATGTACATCTATACGGAACAGTCCTTAGAATGCCAAATTTGAATATTGAGTTAGCTTTTGGAAATGTGAATGTGTGATGTGTATATATATGAGATGAGGAGAAAGATAAGGATGGTTGGATCTTAATCTAATAGCTGAAAAAGTGACTGAGATATGCTGTGATTTAGGCCGAGTTCATTTTTGCACTTGTGATATGAGGTGTCTTTTGTTGTTCTTCATTTTTGCACTTGTGATATAAGGTGTCTTTTATTGTTCTTTCTTAAGAAACATCATCATACAAGAATAATGAGTATTTTCAATGTTGCTCCTCCTTAGGTTACCACTACTGAACCCTAGGTCGCATCCTCACGGCTTTCTTGCTTCTTTGTGTAAAATCGGTAGGGCTGGACTACTAGAGAAGAAGATCAATCAGATCAACATATTCTAACATATATTATAATTTGACAACATAGCTCACCTCCATTGTGATTTTATTTTATGTAAGCAAATTACTACTATATGCGCTTCTAATTCTAACATAGCTCCCTTCACCGACTGCCTTTTTAATTCGAGCATTTGATGAGATAATCACCCCATGTGTGTTACAATTAACCATTATGTAAACAGAGATAGACTGTTATTGGTGTGTGTATTCCAAGTAGTTACTAAATGTTCGAGAAATTATTTAAAATCGATTTCTTAACTATAGTAAATTGCACTCATAACTCTCTTTGAGCTTTTCTATTTGACTAGTTGGGCAACGCTATGCTAAATTGCCGGGCGATGAGCTAGATGTCCACATACGCCACAGTCCAATTTGCACCAAGATATGTATACCATTAGACTAAATGACCAAGTTCGGAGGTGAAATGGCATGAGACAATAGTATTGAATTTTAAGTAGGTTTTAATAAGGCGGGTACAAGAGAAAGGAAGATGGCGGCCACCGCTACCATCGTCACCGTAGCTTTCGTCATGTATAGTTACTTTGGGCTGGCACGGCACGAACACCGGCACGGTGAGCTTTGGGCCGTGCTTGGGCCTGGCCGGAGGCGAGGCGGGCTGGCACGGCACGGCGGGATGACTGGGCCGAGCCGGCACGGCACGAAGCGGCCCGAAGCACGATGGGCTTGGCTGTGCCGGCACGGCACGGCCCGGCACCAATTCCCACCTCTTTAAGATAGCAATGGACAATAGAGACGTCAACATAAATGACGTATATGGTTGTAGACTTAACCATCCGTTTATTTTGACTATCAGATAAGTCAAAACTAAAAACCACAAAAAGCTAAAAAGAATAAGGTCTAAGTTCTGCGGTTTGTCGCAACAGCCGCATAGTCATTTTTTTGCGATCGGGCTTGCCGGCCGACCGCCGCCACTTACACCCCTAGACGGCGCCGCGCGCGCGCGGCGGGGACTCGCCCGAGCTGCGCCTGCTCGATGATCGTGCATGCGCAACGTCACCGCACGGTCCCTGTACGTCCTCTCCCTGCGCTCCGATTGCTCCCACCCGCGCTCCCAACGAGTCGATCGCCGCGCTCTTCACCGGCAACTTTCGCTCAAGCCATGCCGAGCAGGCGGTGCAGACGTGCCGTTTCGAGCAGCGGAGGCGGCCGTGGTAGCCATCCACCGACCACCGCTGTTTGCACTGGCTCTGGCCGGCTGGTTATGCGCCGCGTTTCTATAGAAAAGGGAAGGCGCCAAAGGCCGTCGTGTTGCTTCAATCGGCCAAAGGATCTGTCCAACTTTCTCCGATCGATGTCAACTGCATGGAGGCTTTAAAACTTCAGAAAATGCCATCCCTTTTCTTCTTCCTTGTTTACTTTCTACCGTTCGTACAATACAGTAATGCATAGCTTGCATGGAGCTTGTGTACTCTCTCAATTCTCAAATGATACTGTTTTGACAGGTTATACGGCCTCCGTGGATAGAGCATCACGTTTGCAGTGGGCAGGTTTCAACTTCAAATCCGAAACTTTCAAGACCGGAAATCTCAACACCTAGTTCGAAACTTTTTTAACCAGAAAACTTTCGATTGGGAATTTCTTTTTTGCGAGGGGTGTGAAAAATTGTAAACTCCCTATTGAAATTCGAAACTTTCAACTGAAAAAAGAAAGAGGATTTGAAGCTTTCAGCTCGAATTTGAAGGAATTTTTCACGTGGGTTGCGATTTTGGAAAGAAAAAAAAATTCCTTCGTTGCTAGAACTAGGAGTTTGGTGACGGCCGGGCTGACCGCTCTTGGTGGCTGTCGAGGGTGTAGGAGCATCAGCGAGGTCAAAACTGGCCATGGTTGCATACGGGCCACATCGGATGGTTGGTACGTGCAGGTGTATGTACCTGCTGGATCGGGATCATGCAAATGTCCACGTTTTAGCGAAGCAAAAGCATTCATCAGAGGACTGAGCATTAGCTCGGTTGGTGCGTGTGCTATCATACGTTCTCATCCGTCAGCGTTCAAGCCTAGCTTCCAAGCACGCGCTCACCAAATAAATGAGTACATATACATGTGCACTGTGAGACTCCGGATTTATCGTCCGAAATCTGAACAATAAATATATATATTATGCAAGAATAAATAATACAATAGTAGACTTATATAAAAGCCGATCAGACCGAAATCTTTAACGAGTAGAAGCGAAAATGGTAACATCACACGGATGGGATCCTAAGGATATACCTACAAGCAATTAACTGGAGCTCACGATTTAGTTCTTAGTCTCATCATCTTCTAGTCTGGTCCACGCCCGTAGAATGTACCCAGCCAGCCACCACACAGAATGTATTTATAATAGATGCAAAACTAGCAAAAAGAGTATTTAGATTCTTTTATTTGCAGAAAGCCACAATTAAAATACAATAAGTAGAAAGTCTAAGACTTAGCATTTTAACTAAATTATATTTTTTTAAAGAATATAATACGATAATAATCTTAGCGAAGGCTCCATTCGTCTTTTACATAGCATGGTTCTCTCCACCACATGCTATATTTATTTCTTGGGTTCCAACCACCATTTATATTCACTGGGTTCCAACCACCTAGGGAAAATCAAAGTCAAGGTTCCAATCATTTTTTTTTGTTTTTCATCCCAACGACAAAGATTCTTTTGGAAATAGACATTATCTCGAGTAAGGGCGTGTTTGGATTGGAGGATCCGTACGGGAATTTCACGGGAACAGGAATCATAGGATAGGAACGGAGACCTGCCGTTTGGAACGAAGGAACGAATCCTTCCATTCCATAGGAAAGGTATCGATACATACCCAAAACACGGGAACTGGAAAATCCACTCCAACCCAAGGGAACGGAAGGAACGCAGCGCTTGCTGTCTCGACTCCCTCCCGCAATCCAAACGGTCCACATTTTTCGTTCCTATGGTTTGTATTCCTGTAGTTTTCCGCTTTTCACTTTCCTCTGTTCCTGCGCTTCCTACCATTCCTCTGTTTTGCATTCCTTTGTTCCAAACAGGCCCTAAGTTCCTATACCCGTCCATGGCCATAGGCACGGCTGTTTGAATATATTTCACTTTACAGATGTTACACACTTTATCCACAAAAGATAACCAACTTGTTATATTTCACTATTTTCTTAGACATGTAGATCAAAAACATCACCATAAGACCTTTACAATGCATCTTCCCAACAAGATTAGACCCGTTAAGATTTTCACTGATGTGGGGTTATCACCACCCACTCCAGAGGCCCCCTCTTGCGCTGCACGATAGCTTATAACCAGCGGCTTGATTCGTGTTCCACCGGATGGTGCAACCCGTGCTGGGTTGATGCAAAATAATTAGCCAGATCATACCCATTATAGACTTATCATTGTATTGTTTTACATTGGGAGGTCATCACAAGATTCAATTCTTAGGGTTTCCTGAGTGGTTCTATCATAAACTACTCTCGTGCTCCCAACCCACCAGCATCACCTACCATCTATCCAGGTATGAAGCAAGTTTAGAATTTTGAGATTCCAAAATATCCTTTCTAATTCAAATATAAGTTTTGATATTTGAAATGATGTTGGAGTAAATTAATGCTCCCTGTATCTAAGTAAGGCTAAGCATGACACTTATATATTGACTTATCAGCTAGTATCTACACCATTAATTCTAGAACGATAAAGGTTTATGTCCAAAAACAAGGAGTGGGGTATAATTAATCAATTATCCATAAGGAATTAACTATGAGCTAATACAATCCGATTTCCTTGATAAGTGTATATACTTCAACAGATTTTACAAAACACATTTGCAAACTACAGTATTATGCACACAAGAATTATCCATAATTTTCAATAAGTTGCAAAATATATTTGCACACTTTTAGAATCATGACACAAGGATTATATATATATATGAGCTTCAACCATTTGCAAATATAAACCTCATACTACAAAGAATGGAAACATAGACTTTAAACACTTGCAAAACATATTTGAAATGTATAGTCCCATGTTACAAAGATTCAACACATGGGCCATAACTATTTGCGAAACACATTTGTAAATATAAGTCATATGCCAAGAAGAACTAAAGCAAATGAGATTGAGATATGATGAGATTCAAGCTACTAGACATTACCTCTCTTAATAGTACGGCAGCCTATAGTAGTAACCTGGTCTTTCAACCAAACATCAAAACCGATAAAAGATTAGGAACACATCTTTAGCTCTAACTAGCTATACCTTTGCCTTACGTATCCCCTTGAAGCTTGATGACTCACATCTACACTTTAAGCCTGGGTCATCATCTTTATATACATCAACACATGATGCATTCTTCATTTAACTCTATCAATACATGATGGGTCTTCACTTGACTTGATGATCAACACATGATCATCTCTTCTTGTACATATATCAACTCATGATGTATTTAGTTCTTGATGGCCTTCAACACATAATGCCATCTTTCATCTTAACTTGATAATCTTCAACCCATAAAGCCATCCCATGTCATCATCATTTGTGAAACATAACCTATTCATGCAACTCATAAAAAATGTTAGTCCACAAAACAATTACCATCAATTACCAAACTTCACTATTAACACAAATGAAACCACAAATTAATAAATGAACTCCTCCTAAATGTGTGCATACAAGGATGTATTGTGAAAGCATATGCAAATATTCAATTTTGACTTGTTTGGTGAAGTTCATTCTATATTTCAGATCCGATGAATGTAATAAGATATAAATATGATATTGAATGCATTCCTCTTTCGTTTTTCACCTTTTCATCTAAATGAGACTAAGAAACATAGTACAAAGTTAATTACAAACGAGCTAAGAAAGTAATTGGGAGATTAGCTTGATCTTTGTACAGCAAATGAACTTCGTGTTGGTTTATTTATTTATTTCATGAGAAGAATGAACTTCGTACCAGCCGGGAGACCCTTGCTTGTGTAGCGTATGTTAGCAGGAGCGTGTAAATTGTATGTGTGCTGTTGCTCTTCCTGTCAACGAAAATGAAAGCTCTCTTGTAGTTGTAGATAGACATATTGACGTTATATTGACGGCTTGATATTGTATAGAATTTTTTTAGGATGTGTACTATTGTGTTTATATTGCGTCCATGTAATAGGATTGAATCCGAAAAACAGAACTTTTCTATTCCTATTTTTCATCGTACGCACTGCGGTTGTGTAAAAGATTCAAAGATTAAAACTTTGCTTCCTGTCAGCGAAGTTGAGATGGCCGAGTTGGTCTAAGGCGCCAGATTAAGGTTCTGGTCCGAAAGGGCGTGGGTTCAAATCCCACTCTCAACAGACTTATTGCTCTTTTTTCCCCCTCTCTCGTTTCGAAATTTCTTGACTTGCGGTGCGGCGCGGCGCCCGCGCCCAGGTCTGCTACTTACAGTCTCTTCGAGCGACAAGTAGTGTCTTACGAGCTACGAACGGTTCTTTCCTTGCAAATTCCACAGCGACAACCGAGCAATTTAGTGGAGGATCGACCGAAGTGAAGATTAGGAAACGTTACGTGATGCTCCAACATCTATGCAAAAAATACCTTTTAATTTTCGAAATGGGAGAGAGATAAGGAGGGTGTCACATGTATAGTGCAATCTGGCCCGCCACAAACGGTTTTATCCCTCTCTTGTCTCACCCATTTCCATCTGTCGTCAAGCTGGTCTACTCTGCCGCTGAGATGGACCATCCCCAAGGTGCTCCACCACGCCGACAAGATGCTCCACGCGGATCTAGCATGCTCCAACCCGAGCGCCAGTGGCGAACGACGGGCAGTGCACGGCGGTGCTCGGCAAGCGTCGGATTGTGAGGCGGTGGTGTACCTCGCCCGAGATGGTACACCACGGTGGCTAGGGCTGGATATCGAGCTGGCTCGGCTCGGCTCGGCTCGGTCTGGCTCGGTAGGATAACGAGCTGGCTCGTTATAACTAACGAGCTAAAAAGCCAGCTCGGCTCGGCTCGACAAAAAGCTCGAGTTAGCTCTTTTGGCTCGTGAGCCAGGGCCAAAAAATATCTCCATCATATATTCATCCATGGAAGTTTGGCTCGTTTAGCTCGTTAGGCTCGTTTGGGTACAATAGAGTACAAATTAACACATGCATGGCTGGTTTGGGTACAATAGAGTACAAATTTACACATTAACACATGCAATAGAGTACAAATTAGGTCCATGGAAGCAGCATATGCATATCTAAATTCCTGGAAGCATGGCTCGTTTGGCTCGTAAGCGGCTCGCGAGCTGGCTCGAGTTGGCTCGTTATAGCTAACGAGCTAAAATCTTGGCTCGGCTCGGCTCGTTATCCTAACGAGCCGAGCCGAGCCAGCCACGAGCCGAGCGAGCTAACGAGCTTCGAGTTTTTCGTCCAGCCCTAACGGTGGCCCATCCCGATGCTGCCGAAGCTGAGGATGGAACGCTGTCGCCGATGGATCCTGCCGCCCAGTCGAATCTGGCTGTCCTCGACGCAGCCGCCTCCGGATCCGACCATCCACAACCGACACGCCTCTGGATCTAGCCATCCCTCAATGCCGCCATGTACTACTCCTATGTCCCCGCCACTATCGCCATGTACTACTTGCTAACCTCCTCACCAGATTTGGGCATCCACAACATACGCTAGGCGGTGTTGTACCTTGTAGTCACGGTGCCGATGTCGGATGCACTACCCCCAAGCCTGTCGCCGTTGGATTTCACCGGATCTCATTCATCTACCTCAGTTTTGGTGTCCCTGAGGTGCATCTTTGCCGCCGTCCCCCATGCATCGTGCCGAGGTGTTCCGTCCAGGTACACCATCCTGTCTTCTACCTCACATGTACATTGTGCCATCACTCATCTTCTTCCTTGTCAAGTTGTTCTGACGTTAAATTCAGTATAATTTTTTACTATAATATTCTTGTTAACCACATCTTAAACTGTTTAAAAGTTAGTTATTATAGTATAAGACATAAACTATAAACTATAAGTGAAAAAGAAGAGAGTCTAAAGCACAAAGCAACGAAAAAGCCAGAGCATTTTGGGTCTATTTTTTTTGTCTTTTTTTCTTTTTCTTTTGATCACAACTTCTTTAAAAACTAAAATAAACAGGACGAGTCATTCGAACAGCTTTTTAAACTTAGGGCCTGTTTGGAACAGAGGAATTTCACAGGAATTTTGCAGGAAACAGTTCAATTCCTGCAGGAATCGGGAAAAATTTCCGCATTCCAAACAGGGCCTTAACCTGTGCGACTCGTCCCTTCGCGTCGCCGTATTGACGGAAACAGCCAAGAAAAGCAAAGCGACTCGGTCTGGGGCCTTTGGGCGTTCTGGTTAAACCATCATCATCTACTACTGACGCGCATATTTATACTAGCACTTAACAAAGATATTGGGATCAGGGGTCAATCCTCGCCATGGGACGGATGTCCTTTATTACCTAATTGGAATACTTTCTCCATATCCTTCCTCCCACTTTGCTAGCTTTTCCTTGACATATTGCTTCCACTCTGAACATTCTTTCAGTGCTTACTCCACATGCCTATTGTTTTCTCAAGTGTTTCTTTCACATGCTTTGAGCTATCAAAAGTTTGATTTTGATATGAGCAAAGTTAGCACAGTTGCATGCTCAGTTTCTGGCTATAAATACACCCTTGGGACCTCAGGACGAGGCCCATGCCGCTGAAACCTGCGGCTGTACTCCCCATCTCTGCATTCCAGTGATCTACTCATGCCAAGCCTGCAGAGGCAGTGCAACCCCTTAGTTTTTGTGCTTGATAGGCAGCTTCATCACCTCCTAATCATCCCTAATTCCTTGCCTTCCACATCAAAGATGAAGATCGGCAAGGCCGGCGAGCTTCTGAAGAAGGCGGTGACAGTGTTCAAGGGCAAGACTCGTGCCCTCAGGGCCAGGCTCCTCGTCCTAGCCTCGCTTCGTCGCAGGATGGCGATGGTCAGCGCGCTATCTAACAGGATCCACGCTCTCATGGCCAACCGGGAGAAGGCAAGGGTGGACTGCGACAAGGCTCTCGTGCTGCGCAAGGTGATGGCCGGCGGTGAGAAGCCGGTCCATGGTGAGATCGTTGACCTCTCTCAGTTGGCACTGTTTGATCAAGAAGATGACGGCTACCCTGACTGGACTCACTCCCTCTTCAACGATGACAATTGTTACACCGACGAGGACAACGGTGATGACCATGATGTGCTACTTGATGCGTTCGACGACGAGCCCTCGGTCATCGACATAATCAGGAGCAACCGAGAGGTTGAAGGACTGGAGTTCAACATAGACGATGAGATCGACCAGGCAGCTGATATGTTCATAAGGAGGTTCCGCAAGCGGATGAACCGGAGCTTTTAGTTATCTTCTTGTGTTTCATGCTTGATTTACGTATGCATAGCTTGGCCTACTTGCCTGATGTAAGGATAAAGCGTACTACTGACAAAGTGACAACAGATGGTGGATGAAATATCACAGCTAGGTTGGAAGGACATGAATGTGTTGTGATATGAACACATAATTAAGCAGCACCTTGTGGTGTGACACAGTTCACGCATCAGTGTTTGCTCTAATGAAATATGTACAATTTTCTCATACATGTTTAAAGAAATCTATGCAGTAAAAGGGAATTCTCTGTGTTTCATGCAGCGATGTGCCTGTTAACCTGATGCATGAACTGAATCAATTGAACAATGGGACGTCTCCAAGCGTAAAACTGTACACCTTAGGTTTCCAGGTGCACTATAATTGGTTAGTTGGGGTGTCACAAATAGAAAGATGCTATCGTCTACACGATTCTATCTTCTTTAGGTAAGATTGGATTGAGGTGTCCTTCAGTTCTACATTTTTTCCCCATTAGGCATGGGCAGGACGACTGACTGTTTTACATGTCCTGACACCTGAACAAATGTAATTTCTCCAATCTCCATAGAATGTTGCTCCATGTATTTTTAAAGGAAAAAGTCTATATAATACCCTACACTTTGCTTGAAAGTCCATCCAATACCCTGGACTATGAAACACCTTGGCCCAATTTTAGATGGTGGTACTGCCTGCTGCGGCACAATGAGTAGACAATTTTACCACGTAGGATGATACGCTAATCAAGCTTAGGTAAATAACTAATGGGACCCACAAGATCTTATCTCCTAATCGAAACAGAGAGGGAGGGAATTACATAAGGCGGTGGCCATAGAAGCATGGCTATGAGCTTGGTGTGGGAGAAGCCATTATGGGCCCCACATTTCATTGATCTAATTTGGTCAGCGTGTCATTCTACATGACAAAATCGCCTACTCATCGCGCCATGCGTGCAATATGACTACGCGAAATTGGATTAGGGTGTTACTTGAACCAATTACAAAGTTTGGGTGTCAAATGTCTGGTTTTTGAAACCTCTTCGAATCAGATAAGTTTCGATCTACGCTAAGTTGGTAAATATCTTCAGATTATCGCAATCAATACATGGACAATACATATATGCCATCCCCTTCTTCAACATATTCTGCTTGGTCGCTCTTCTACAAGCAGACACGCTATTAATGTACTCTTCACTCACATAGTTCTCAATATATATTTAGTTTCGGTTCATCTATACTATGTATGTAACAAATTAGTGTCAAATTAGATCATTAATGCTACTATATATAGCTAGCCAGCTACGTACTCTTCATGAAGCAATATATATCAAGCAAGAATTAATATATTGAAGTAAACTAGAAGTACTGACCCATTCTTAAATTACAACAAACTACCAATTAAGTTAGATCTAAATCTAGTTATCATCTCTCTTTATTACAAGGCATATAAATTAGAAACAATTACTAACATCTAATCACCAAGTTAGAACAAATCGATCTACAAGCAGCTAGATTTAGAATCAGAATGCTTCTCCAAAGCCGGCTACCTCCTTCAATGCAGTGCAATGAACATAGATCTATTAGGACTGGTCTGACTTAGTATTAATTAATAACGCGACGTATCTCAGATACATCCAACCACAAACCGTCTATAATACGTAATTATCACAGACGGTTCATGTTAATAACCATTTGTGAACTATCACAGACGGTTCGTATTAATAAATGTCTGTGATGTGTGCAAATATAACAGATGATTCATATTAATAACCGTCTATGAATTATCACAGACAGTTTTTTTAATACGAACCGTTTGTGATGTCTTCAATTATCACAGACGGCTCGTATTAATAACCGTCTGTGAACTATCACAGACTGTTATTAATATGAAATGTTTATGATAGTAGCTCATCACATACGGCAATGGTCACTCCTATAAAATCATCTGTGATAATAACAGTACAGATAGTTTCCTATGAACCGTCTGTGATGAGACGTTTAGTACAGCTTATTTTATAGTAGTGTCGTGATGCTACTTCTGTAGATCAGTCCCAAGAAGTGGTTCACACACTACTGGTGGGTGATAGGTAAGTTGCTCCAATTATTAAGTATCAAAGGCTTATAAAGCTTGACAGTGAAGTAATGCAGCATTACACCGACGATTACTACTAAAAGGCTTATAAAGCTTGATAGTGAAGTAATGCAGCATTACACCGATGATTACTACTAAACGAGGACCGAAAGGTATTCAACTAAGAGTGGAGTAATTGAAGGGACCATAAGGGATAAGGCAATATCATATCCCTCAAGTGTCCATCAAAACCACACTGAAGTTTAACATTTAGTAGCTTTTGATTTTTCCCGTCTGCATTCTGGATATTTCTTTAGTCTGTGGCGATTCATCCTTGCAACCAGTCTAAATAATTAAAATCGTTGAAGCTTTTGGGTTGATAGGACTTGGGAGCCGGCATGTGAGTGGCCAGACCAAATCCCAGTGCTTCCATTGGACCATCAAAACAACAGGACAGCCCACTGTCATGTGTTCGTGACGATGGTATATGTCCAGACAACAAAGTCGGCGAATTTTCAGTTCTTTTTCTAAAACAAAAGAAGTGAACTTTCGGAGGCCAGTTGCTGATGCATTTGATACACTGACTGGATTTCCAATTGATCTTTCTAAATTGCGACGCTGTCAACGTCAGAATTCAAAATTCTGGAGATCAGTTCTTCAAAGAACGGAGATACCGGAGAGGGAGGCATCGGCGGAGGGAAGGAGGAACAAGGCGACGAGCCGACGAGTTGGAGACGCAGCTCGCTCGGCTCCAGGTTGACATATATGGTGAGGGTTCGTGGGCCGGGTGGGGCCCAGAAGGCAGTGACTAATAATAGAGAAATCAGGCCGACAGGGGGCGGTCTCGTAGGCGCGTTGATTAGTCAACCTTTTTCGTCCACATGATGCTGGGAAGAGTGATCCATGGTCCTTCATCGGTGGCAGTCGGGAACTGGGCAGAATGAGGATACTGAATTTTGGATAGAAAGCAGACAAACTCGGTGTGGCACAGAAGTCAGACCCCGGTTTGCATCACGGTCACGGTTTTTTTTTTTTTTTTGTGCCTCCGATTCTTTCTTTCTCTTGCAAAGTTCACCTAATTTTCCTGCGTTCCAAATTGCCCTTCTAGACAAGCTATAATGGGACGCTCGTATTAATTTCTACTAATGACTTTTAGACGTGCCTGATGGCTTTTAGATAAAAATGAATAGTACCGGCCGAAAGAAATGACTTTTAGAAAGAGAGGGTGAGTGATGCAAAAAGTGAGGGAGAGATGCCGCGTGAGACAGAAGCGAGAGGAATGAGGTATGTGATACGCCTGTAACCTCTTAACTTATCCTCAGAACGAGACGGGAACGAGAGGAATGGAGAAGCCACTTCGAGAAGCTATATGTTTATATTAGCTTCTTATTTTTTTCAAACAGAAACCAGAAGCAAAACCCAATACAAATATGGCCTATCTTTTTATTCTTGTTGCCCCTAAACCCAGCCCTTTTATTAAATTTGATACAAACTAACTCACTCTATCTATACACCTAACCAACACAAAGTCCTACACATTGCAATCTCAACTTTGTTGCCTTCTAAACACATTATATTATGGGTGGAGTTTTTTTGGTTGTGGCTTTTAGTTTATTGTTTTTGAATTCTAGCTGTTCGCGAGAGATAATATGCAGAGAAAAATAGTTACATGTGATTTTGACCAATATAGCTAAACTCAATATAGTGTATGTTAGTTTTCCTGGAAGATCAGCCAGAGCTACCGGCAATGTATGGTGCAGAGAATGGTTATCCGCCTGTACATCCCCAGAAGAAGCCGCCATTCCTGTGAAGACTGTTCTTCCACCATTGTGTACATTCCGAAATTGGTCAACATTGATTTGCTTTCGTTAGAGTGAAGAAACAACTGTGGCTTCAGTGTCAGGTTGTTGTCATCTTATGTCAAACGCTGCCAGTAATTAGTGTTATTATGGTTTTCTGGCGAGGGAGCCCTATGATAGTTTCTTCAAGGCTGCCTTTCGTAGCAGTGAAAGTGCCAATACCATCTGAAAATCCTGTATGTGCTAGTCTGGATAAATCATGATTTTACTGGCTGCTGCTGATGTTGCCATTGTACCTGAATGCTGCTGCTGTTTAGCTTGTGAATGCATTATAGGATTTCCAAGCATGTGCTAGTCTGGATAAACCATGGTTTTACAGGCTGCTGCTGATGTTGCCATTGAACCATAAACTGGTGGCACGGCGAAAGGTTGAGCTCCTCGGTGCGCTGCTCATTCTCGAGGTAGGTCCAGCTCCAGCGACGGTGCTTGCCGGTGGTATTTATTAATTCTAAATTCAAAATCTTGCAGCTGCTATCTGAATTCAGGATATTTAATTGCAAAATCCAAACTATCGAGGGAATTCGAAATTTTATGTGGCATAACAGGCTAACAGCCTGTTACATCACCGCATACTCCCGACAACCAGTTTTGTGCAAACTGTACTGACCCCAGAACATCGGGTGTTTATTTTGGCTTATGATTTGGTTTTTTATAGTAATTAGCTTTCAAACAAAGCATCTTTTCAAAATGTGGTTTACAAGTTGATTGTTGTAGATATTATTCCAACTTCATCTATATTAGCCAAAATCGTACATGAGTATATCTCTCTGTACTCCTTTTCACGAATAGCTAGAATTCAAAATTTTAAGTTAAAAGTCACATAAAAAAAAGAACCCAAACAACAAAATCCAAAGAAACAGAGATATAGACCCACTCAAAAAAATCAAGTTTTACGCGTTATACTTATTGCCATATTTTCAGATTTACCACCAAAAAACAGCATGCGTGGTTGGTTACTACCACCACCCAACTATCCAGGCTTATTCGTGCACCCTCCTCTTCTCGAGCCGTGAGGTGTGATTCGTGTGAAGCGTGTAAAAATCACTGGGAGTACGCCTTGTCAGGCAGAGCCACCGGCCTGAGCTCGCCGCCGCGGAGGAAGCTGGCGTACCACTGCGCCGAGTGCCTCCGGTACCTCGTCCTCTCCTCGGAGCCGAAGTCGACGCCGTAGAGGCCGAAGCGGAGGCGGTAGCCGAACAAGTACTCGAACACGTCCAGGAACGACCAGACGAAGTAGCCTTGCACGTTCGATCCATTCCTGACGCCGAGCAAGAGAGGGATCAGAACGCAGATTTCAACATTATTTTTTCAGAAGTTACATTGCTCTTTGCAGAGTTGAATGGTGTTGGTGTACCTGATGGACTGCAGCATGGCCTCGATGTAATCCTGCAGGAACAGCGACCTGAACTCGTCGTCGTCGGTGTTTCCACCTGACGGATCAGGCTGGCCGGCAGCGCCTGATATGAACATGAGCAATGCACAGGATGAGCATATCATTGGGCTATACGCATTTGCAGTGAAATGCTATTAATTTCCTGTAACATTGACAATATTTCAGGTCAGGTGTCGTCAGGTTACCGTTTTCGTGGATCATGACTGCAGGGTTCTTGTATTTCACTTGGAGATGCTTCAGCATTTTCCTCAGAGCCCACGGCGTCGACGACATGAAATCATTTCTCAACCCGAATGGAAACTGTCAACAGTTTAGTTTTGCCACCAAGACATGAAAATGTATTAGCGATGATGGAAACGCAGTTCATTTGCAACTAAATTTAGAGTTGGACAATAATAAGTTGTATCGGCAAATACCTCGTTCCTTGACTTAAGAAATGGCACTGAAAAAAATATTTTTGCAGAAGAATCAGGCTATCCATTGTTCTCCTTGTATTTTGAAACATAATAAAATAGGTCATTAGGATTCTTACTGTCATATTTTACAGCTGCATCACCCATGTAATCTCTCAGTTTCTCATCCAGACGGCTAAGATCAGCTTTCACAAATACGACAATATAGTGGTTAAATCCGACAAAATCGAACGATCCGAGTACTCTCTTGGTCTCTTCATCCGTGAGAGATGGTAGCCTAGACCCAACATTTTTCCTCATTACTAGAGGGTAGTCTCCATACACCAAGGGATGCATAAACCTGTACCATGAACTCATGATCTCAGCTGTAGTTACACAAAAATAGTTGGTTGCATGAATCTTAGATATAGAGCAGAGCAAACCATCCAATGTGGAAATCATTCATCCTTGCAGCTGCTGCTATATCCTCAGGCGTTTGCGTCGCAGGCTCGTACCACCAACCGAGCAATGTGAGTCCAATTTTTCCTCCTTGCTTGGCCTGATCAGCAAGAAGCAAAAGAAAGATTTCACCTGTGAGAATGATTCATCCCACAAGAACGGTTTCATTCTGTAAAAGGTGGCATTGGTTCAAACCTGGTACTTCTCTCTATAGAGGGACACTGCTGAGGCATGTGCAAGCAGAAGGTGGTGTGCTACTATGTATGGCTCTGTGGTAGAGTTGCCTTTGTCACAACCGAGGCCGAAGGGGAATGAGCATCGTCGTGGTGGGAGGATTCCTTGGTCGTATCCGCCAATCGGCTCGATGTTAGGCTCATTGACAGTGCTCCAGTACTTCACTCTGTCGCCAAAGTTCTTGAAGCACACATCTGCATACGCTGTGAAGTCCTCTCTGCATCATGGAATAGAATGCAAAAGGCAACTTTACTTTCTCTCTTACAGAAGTATTTGCAATAAGGGTTAGGAGGTAACAATAAAGTACATGAATTTAGGACTAAGCAGCCCGTTGTATTCATCTTGAAGAGCCTGGGGGAAATCGAAATGATAAATCGTTACGTGAGGTTGAATTCCTACATGAACACAAAAAGATACATCATATATTTCTGTACAGCCGGAGATTTCAGTATGAGAAAAGTACTAAATAGGCAATCCAGAATACAGATTAGCAAAAAAAAAATGCATACCATAGCTCAGAAGTTCATCTATTAAATTGTTGTAGTACTCCAAACCCTTCGGATTGACAGCTCCTCGCCCATCTACATGGGGGTAAAAATGGATTACAAACAACTAAATCAGTTAACTATTGGCCAACTTTTCTGAAACACATTATTCAACATATGTAGTGATTCTATTGATACTGTCAGTAAGGCCTAACCAGGAATAAGGCGAGGCCAGGCAATGGACATTCTGTACGCATCGACGCCCATCTCATGCAAAAGCTTCACATCTTCCTGTTGTCAAACGCAGCAGTTTATTGTCTTAAGTTTGAGAAGATGTTCTTGATCTGAAAAATCATTTAGCAACACTTTTTCTCATATTTACCTTGTACTTATGGTACTGATTTGCAGTTACATCACCAGTCGCTTTGTCAATAGAATAGCCTGTGAAATTTAGAAGTTTTCCTGTTAGAATTAAGAATACGAAAATATATCACAGATTTAGACTTACAGGCTGGTCATAGAGTATACTAACCTTCATGTGTGAATGTGTCCCAGATACTAGGCTTTCTTCCATCCTCCGCAACTGCGCCTTCAATCTGAGCAATTTTGCGAATGTTCAGGTCAGTAACGTATGTTATAGTACTATACATCTTGTAAACTTTTTTTTTTGAAAGAATGGCAGGAGCTTTGCCGTGCATTAAAGAAGAAAAGCAAGTTTTGACAACAAGTCTAAATAATTTAGCTCAGTTTAGTTTTTTAAAAAAAGAATTTAGCTCAGTACAAAGAGCTTAAGCAAAACAACATCGCTTCAGGGCAAACAAGACTGCTACAAACTGAAGGGGACAACTAACTGGACCTTAAATATTACATCTTTTAAACCTTATGATTGAAATTATAGAACAACGCATTGATTAGTCCTAAGTTATGTACTTAAGTTTGAACATTGTCTGAACTCTCAAGTCCCAACCGTTGGCTCAACTGAAAAATGATAAGAACCATAACCACACACTACTTTTCCAACACCAGAATTTCAGGCCATCTATTCTTCCAAGTCTGCCAAATGCCACGGCTCAATTGCAACTTGCAGGAATTAAGATACTGTGATGCGCTCAAGACAAATGCCAAACAGAATAAATAACTATAAGAGCAATCGATCCAATGACATCGAACTGAAGAGAAAAAAACAAGGCGAGAAAATGAAATAAAGATTGTGTTGTGAAGACTATATATGGAACAGACATGTCTTCGTCAAAAACGAAGTAAGATTTTTCTATGAGAGGTCCCCAATCGCCAAGAGCCGTATTCTGTATGCATTGTTTCTGGTGGGAGGACGGCTGGTAGTGGTTAACTAGGTAGTCGCACGACAGGAAGAACAGTACAAAATATGTCCTGATCAAACTTTCAGACTACCGATGCTGAATCTGCCCTTCTAGAAGGAGAGAGGAATCGTCGTCTTGCGCACGAAGCACAAGTGGCAATCAGCAGAGTTAATTAAGAAATATTCAATGGTTAAAAGATGGCGAAGTCGACTTTTGCCGCCGGCTGCTTTGATGTTTGAAAGTGAAACGCATTACTGTATTTGGGCTGGTTTCGATTTGGCTTATGCTTTGTAGTCCAGAGTGGTGAACACAACCTTTCCACTGAATATCCAGCCTTAGCACATAGGATGCTTAAGTACTTAGAATGATTTACAGTTCCTATTTGCAGTGCCTAATAACAGTACAACACTAGTCCACTCGCACACGCAGACTTGCTTTGGTTTTCGCTCTAGCTTCATCCAACAAGTCAACTCAAATTTAGCACGGTTGAATTTATTACCACGTAGACAAAAACCGGCCTGTCAGTATCACCACACCAATCGCTTCAGTGAAAAGCAAAAGGAAAACAGACAGAACAGACAGGAATTTCTGGTCCATGATTTTTTTGTACTTACTGTTTCATCTGATGGCTCCTTTAAATCAGAGTACTGACGTCAAAGTCCAATCAAGAGAATGACATCGAAGTACGACAAACTAGTATAGGGGAAGAAAAGGAAAGCCAAGACGGTAACTAACTTGTAAGAAAAATTAAACGGTAAATTGAAAGAGGCCTAGCTAGTGTTCTGTAAATCTCACTAGGAAAGCAAAACTCATATAAAGGTATGATTTTTCTCCAGAGAAAATCTATTTAGGTAGGAGGAAATTAAACCTTCCTTGTTTTAGGTAGGAGGAAATCTTGTTATGAACGTATGGTTCAAATTAGGAGGATATGGACCAAACAACTACTTGCAGTCCTTCACATGCGTTGACAACAACAACGCTACCAGCTGGCAGCTGCACTAATATACTGTATATCTTGCAGAACCGAGCTAATTAAATAGCAGTTTTGCTATTGCACAGGCGACTGAATTTTTTTTATGTTTCAGTCACCTGAAATTGCACCCTCAATGAACTAAAATTACAGCCCCCCTCAAAAAAACAGCTGCAACTTTAGGTGATTCAGAGTGCAGCTTCAGGTGACCTGAAATTGCACTCTCAATCAACTAAAATTGCAGCCCCCCTCCAAAAAAACATGTGCAACTTCAGTTGATTCAAAGTGCAACTTTAGGTAACTGAAAGATAAAAAAAATTCTTGCACTCTCAATCAACTAAAATTGCAGCCCCCTCCAAAAAAACATGTGCAACTTCAGGTGATTCAAAGTGCAACTTTAGGTGACTGAAAGATAAAAAAATTTCAGTCACCTGTGCAATAGTCTATCCCATTAAATAGATAACAAGGCATCGCAACGATGATAATCTAACATATATGTGACTTCTCGTGTACTAACGAGACACCTTAAAGGGCACTGCATTAACGTCTGTGTGTGTGACGACCCCCACACACGCGTTAACATCCTCTGCACATCTTAACAAACGAGTAGGTTTTATGATTGAGAAACATACAGCTAATCGGTAAAAGATTTGATCTTTTGTGTATTTAGTATCTTAGTTACAGTTGTTTGTTTCTATCTACAGAGCAGATGCAACAAGTTTAATCTGGTTCTCTTACAATACGGGCTCTGATCAATTCTCCTTACTAAGAAGAACCCTTCCGTTTAGTGTGTTTAAATCCGTGTACATAAACTTGCTTGATTCCTCGCCTTAATGAAATGACAAGCAAAGCTTTTGCTGTTCTCGGGGGAAAAAGAGTAGGACACTCCGCGAGAAACCATGCATGCAAATCCTCAAGAGTCAAGAACCATGGTGAATTGGTGATACGGCAAGGAGACGGTCGCGCATGCGATTGTGCGCACGTACCTGGTAAGCGGAGGAGCCGGCGCCGAAGACGAACCCCGGGGGGAAGTCGCCCCTGGTGATCGCCGCGGCGCCTGGCGCGAGCGCCGTCGACACGGCGATGAGGAGAAGAGCACAAGAGAGCGTCTTCACCGTCAGCAGCTTCTCCCTCTCCATTGCCCTTGCACTGATCATGGCGCGCGTGCGTGCCGGCCTCCGCAGGGTCTTGACTTGACTCTCGAGCGTCAGCGAGGCAAGCGCTTCGATCCCCGGCCGGCCGGCTCGCACGCGGGGGTCTTATACGGGACGGGCGTGGCTGCCGTTTTCGGTGGCGATTTGGGCTTTTTCACCCGTGACGAGCTCAGCAGCTGCCGCGCGGGCGCTACCGTCCACGCGGCGGACGTCGTCGCTGACGCACCGCAGCGAGGGGTGGGAAGCTTCTCCCGCGCTCTCCTCGGCTCGCGGCTCGGCTAGGCTACGTGCGGCTTGACTCGCCTCGGGCGCGCGCCAAAGTCGCCGCCCTCGCCTTTCCCAGGCACGGCACGTGGCGACGTCCGGCGTCGCCGTCGTCTCGTGCGACCACAGCTTTTGGGGGTAGCAAGCTTACAAATACGGAAGTAGAAGCGGATTGGTGCTCGTATAGCCGATAACGAACGATATATTTTAATGATAGAATTAAAGAATACTTACAATTTTAACATATCCATATGTATGTGTGTATATCTTGATTTATGATTTACTGGAATCACATAACCATTTCTTATGCTTAATTACTTGACTGTCCAAGCAAATGGAGCCATGGAGGCAGCTGTTTCCTGCTCCACATGGGTCTCTCTATTGCAATGCAATCTACCAGTATTAGAATGTTGGCCACACAAATAAGATTGCACAAAAATAAAAGAAGTGTCATACAAAAAAAATGTTGGCCACAGCCCACACAAACAAGAATGGGTCTCTCTCTCCTACTCCATTCAAAAATGTGTAGATTGTTGCTCACTGTAATTAATGATAGATGTTGAAATGTAGTAGGTATGGTACTAAATTAAGCTACAAACAAATAAAGCTACATCATAGGATTCCAAACTAGACCAGTAGAAATAAATAAAATTGACCATCACTATATCATCCTGACATCTACAATTGCGGCCGCTATTTAGACCTAAAATCCATAATTGCAGGCGCTATATCGGCCTGACATCCGCAATTGCGGCCACAAATTTGTGAGAGCTATTTTCCATCACTACGTCTTCTCAGTAGCGCTGGCCCACCTCTACTGCTTCCCAAGGCCTGGCTGAATGTTTTTGGCTTCTGGACCGACTCGGCCTAGCTTAGGGCTTGCTTCGACTAGCTTCTTTTTCCGCTGGCAATGTTGTGTACCCAAGCAAAGCAATGGCGATGGCGAGCCGTTGGTGCGCGGGCAAAGGTCACCGATGGCAAGCGAGCATATGGATGGGTTCAGGGGAGCAATGGGGTTCCATTTTTAGCATTGGTTAAGCTCGAGAAGCAACGGTGAGAGCTGGTGGCGAGGTGAGCTCACTGGAGTGCCACCATGGCACGACAACGCTACCGTAGGGTTTTGGTGAGATTGTGGGTGGTTTGGGCACCTAGGGCAAGCTAGAAGCTCACGGTGAGCCTTGGATTGAGTTTGTGATGGCCTGAGGATGCTCTAGCCACAATGAATTGGATTCTAATCAACCATAGCAAAAGTTCAGCTCGGAGGCTTACCGACACAGGGCACAGTGGCGACGGCAAGTCGAAGCCGGAGTTGGGGAGGAGGGTATAGGGAAGGGAAATTTGTGCTAAATAAAGCTATGCGGCATGCCGATTGAGCTTTATAGGGTGGCTAAGGCGATGAGAGAAGTGGGTAGCTTGTTATGGTGGTGACATGTGGCTACCAGTGGTGGCGCTTGGGAGAATTCGATGGTCTTCGGTGGCATGGCGGGCGTCGCGGTGGCGTCTTGTTTTCAGTCTCCTCTTGGCGCTTGTGAGCTTGCGAGCAGTGAGGTCAAACATGGGCGCACGCATCGGGCCAGAGCTGCGTAGTTTAGTGGTGGCGGTGAGACAGTTCTAGCTGCAGTGGCGTGGGCATGGCACGTGGCCAAGCAGCGATGGGACAAACATTGATGGGTATGTCAGAGGTGGCAGCATCAAGGCACAGCCGTTGCCGAGATGGCATCGGCAATTGCAAATGGCGGCCGCGAACAGAGGCAAGCCATGTGGCGAAGGGGAACAAGGGAGGAGGCAAAAAAGAAACGGCGCCAACAATTAGGGAAGATAGGAAGCCAATTAAGGAAATCAAATTTGGCTGAAAAACATTCGAATTGGGTAAGTTTTCAAATTTGGTCAAATTTTAAAAAAAATCAATTTTTGCAAATTTTTTATTTGTTTCAGAATCCGAGCTGTCAGAGTAAACAACACGTTGCAGAGGAGGTTTGTTTCACTACCACTGCTGTTATAACTCTGCTCTACCACTGTGCTAAATACTCCTATAGCCGTATCTAGAGCTCGAATTGAAATTCTAGAACAGTCAGTTAATCTAGACAAGTCCCCCCTATAAGACCAAATTACCCTTATGTGCGGTCTGCTTTGTTTCTACCACACTGTCATCCAGAGTTTCATGTACGTGTGTGTGTGGTGATTACGTTCAATCTGGCCATGTTCAAAATTACTTTTGCCGATAACTTATAACTATTGCTTGTCATTTAAATTAACACTAAAGCGGTCATTAACTTTTGGCTTAGTCATTTCATTAAAAAAGAAGAAAAAAGATGAAAAATAAAAACTATTATATCTCTATAAACAATACAAAGGAAAAAGAAAAAAAGCCACGCATTCAAAACAGATTTGGACTTTCGAAAATTAGAAGGCACAAGTAAAAAAGCCGTTTAAATAGCTTATTCTTTTTTTTACTGTGGACCGATTGAGCGCAACCTGCTGCCCCGTCCACGTGCATACGACAACGGCGGTGTGCCTGTAACCAACTGGAATGCAGGTGGCGTTCTCTCGCAAAGAGTCAACTCAAATCGTTGACCACGCATGAATGCCGGGCTGTTTCTGCTCTCTTCTCTTCTACTCGAGATTTTGTGTGTATCCATATTTCGCCCGCCTCTAGAAGGTGGGGCCCACTTCTTTTTGGTTTCTACGAGAAGGCGGGCAGCGCCACTTGTCCACCTGGGTCTTCCGGAATTTCAACGAGTAGGATCTTGAAACGATCGGAGGCATCCTCACCGTACTAACTAGTAAGAAACAAAGCAGCAGTGGATGGTTTTTATTTCAAATGAAATTATGATTTCATAGTTACATCAGGCATATATAGGGCATGGAAGAAAAAACAGGTTCTGTACTTGTATTGTATCCATTCCATTTAGGCCCCTTTTAGGTCCTCAGCCTGAGGAATTTTGAAGGAACACGTAGGTATCACAAAACATAGGAATGGAAGGCTTCCCAATCTGTACTTTCACATGAAACCAAAAAAGAGGTCTGAGCTCTAAGGAAAATTTTCTACAATTGGAGCAATATACAAACTGCGAATTTAGAGTGATCTAGACAATTCAATCTATTAGAGTTTCGATGATCACCTTCGATTCATCGGAGCGAACTCGTGCTGATAACGTATTGAGGAATCGTCGCTGGCGACCAGTCCGATCGATTCCTCTGCTTAATGCGAAACGAGATCAATCACAGAAGACAAGAAATAATAGATTAAAAACACAGAGAGGTAGAGAGAACTTCTGGTCTTTCTTTATTGCTTTTCTCATTCATGTACAAAGTTTGTTGGTACGGCTTCCTACTTATAGTCTATTGATGAGGTGTCCACAATAGACCAAGGCTTTCGGTTCAGACCTAGGTTTCCTAACATGGACAAAACATTTTTAGTGGAGTGTCTGGTCAGGCCGGATGAAATAACAGAGATGTATAGAAGCAGGCCGTCGGTTCGGCCCATCTGGAAAACTATGGCCTTCCCTAGAATCGAGCATTCCCCACGCGCCGGCCCAACCAACCCGCCGCAAGTTGCGAGGAAGCCCAGCCCGACCCGACCGCTTCGAGACGCGTTCTTAAGCATCGCCGCGGAGTCGGGATCGCGTGCCAAGTTGCCAACCCGTTCGCTGCTCCGCGAGCCGCCGCCGCCGTCTTCGTCCGGCGACGCAGGCGGACAGGAGCAGAACCGAAGCGAGGGCCCGAGAGGCGGGGGAGAGATGGCGGAGAACCCGCAGCTGTTCGGCAACGGGATGCCGGTGCCCTTCTACGCCGAGATGTTCGTCCTCGCCCGCGACGGCATCGAGTTCCACGTCGACAAGATCCCGTCGTGCGTACCCCTCCCCTCCACCTGCCTGCATCTCCTCCCCTGATCTTTGCCGCGCCAAAAGGGACCAGCTTGTCGGGAGCGCCATCCAACGAGAGATCGTGGTTGTTTTTGTTTTGGATGGGGGATTTGGGGATTGGGGATTGTGTTAGGTTTGGTTTGAAAGGGGGAAACCATGAGGGATTGGATTGAAGAGGATGTGAGTTTCAGGATTTGTCCATGTGAAATTCGGGGTGGTGTGGAACGGCACGACGGGGGTGGGGTGGTGGCGCCGGCGGCCGAAATCGAGACCCCCCCCCCCCTCCCCCCCTAGGCAGGGGATTTTTGCCGGCCAGTAGCCATCCGCTGCCGCATTTCGTTTTGCAACGAGTGTGCTTATGCTGGTGTTTGTTTTTGTAGGGATTGCAAAATCAGAGAAGATCGAAAGTAGAATTGTTGGATGGTATTCTGTTGGCCTGTATGGCTTTCTTCTATCCACTACTTTAGAATTTGGAACACTAGGTGGGAACTGTTTGATGAGATAAAGGAAAACAATGGTAAATCTTGTGTTGGTTGGGATTTGGGAACACAGTGTAGCTATAGAAGAAACTTTGCGGTATAATTAGGAGCTTTCTGTCGCGAATACACGCAGTTGAGCATCGTTTGTTGTCTCATTACACCCGAGTTAGATGAGGAATGCTTTGGTTGTTGTAGAAGACTCTCACTTGTGTTTGTTGTCTCATTACCCAGCCCAGTTAGATGAGGAATGCTTTGGTTGTTGTAGAAGACTCTCACTTGTGTTCGTCTTGAAAATTTATCTTGTTAACCACTGCTTTGGGCAAGACGAACTGACTGGATACTTTCTGCCATGGTTGCTTCGCCTGTTCTCAGAGCTCCTGGCGGTCATGTTAAAGCAAAGGGCACGATTTACCTGTCTAATGTAAGGATGGTGTTTGTTGCCAGCAAGCCTGTTGGGAACTTCTTTGCTTTTGATATGCCCCTGGTGTGTAATGCCATCCTGAAAATTGTCTCTTCCTAGCCCCTCTGAAAGGAACAATTGTTGACGAGTTCTAAATGCTCTTGCATGGCAAATACTTTGCAGTTGCACGTGCATGGTGAGAAGTTCAATCAGCCAATATTTCACTGCAATAACATCTCTGGATTTGTGGAGCCAGTGAGTATCATGAAACACTTGGACGTAGAGCATACCTGTGCATCTGACATTTCTCGCACAACACTAACCTTGGGAGTTCCAATGCAGATTGTTTCAGACAACCAGAGCAGGGCTCTGTACTCAACTCACACCTTCAAGATCTTGTTCAAGGAAGGAGGTTGTGGTACTTTTGTTCCTCTCTTCCTGAACCTGATTGCATCTGTGCGATGCTACAATCAGTTTGAAGCTCAGTCTATGGCTAATGTGGCACCACGTGTGGACCCTCTGCAAGCTGCGCAGACTCCCGTTGATGATATGATGTGTCATGCGTGAGTGCCCAATTTAACATCTGTTTTCTGATGCTTTTGATAACATTTGCTCTGTTGTAAACTCTTATTTGTGGATATCCGCAGGTATGTTGATCCAAATGATCCTACCAAGATATTCCTTCAGCAGCCTGCACCGGAGTCCCAGCTGAGGAGGAGAAACTACCATGGCCCTGCTGATAATGCACACTAGCTGGATTGCCACAAAATTCTGGTGCTCAATTATATGGTGTGTGAACATATCCATTTCACCTTTCTAGCGTTTATCACAACTGAGTTGTACTTGGGTGTGGCATGAATCGTGATATTATGACGTACAAAGTGTATATTTTGCTGCAAGATTCTGTCAATAATAATGTACATATGCAGTGATCTGTTGGAATTTTAACGTTGAATATGGTGGTTTGGATTATGAGATGAGCAGTACTCGAACTACACTACTTTTGCAATCCAAACTGCTACTCCATGTTTTAGTGTGGCTAAGGTTGTTAGAATCGCTATTCTGCATCGGATGGTGGTTTTTCAGTATGATTGCAAATCATAGGATCGATGTAGAATATAAAATTCTACAAAAAATATTTTTAAAAATCTACCATGTATTTCAATGTTACTACATTTTTGAAATGGAAGTGCCATGGTTGTCACGGTGTAATTAGAGACTACAACGCGTAAGAGGCGCCATGGCGACGCCACGGCGAGAAACAACGAGGTAGGGCACTTAAATATGCTCTACATACATATATGATGACATACAATCCAGTCCCCCTCATATATGTTGAACACCCGACTCTCTCCCCCAAACTCACCTCCTCTCTCTCTCGACGTCTCCCCTCCCCACCGCCTCGTCCTCTCGCCAGCTGACTTTTTTCTTCGATGCCTCGCCTCCCCTCCCCGCCACTTCCTCTACCCGCCCAGTGCCTCCCCTCTCCGCCTTCTCTTGCCCTGGTCCGCCGAATCCAACCATCTCCGACCATAATCCGGTACGAGGGACGGCCACAGGATGGGACTGGGGGAGAATGGTTGTCACAGCGAAACTCTATGGCGTCCCCCTGGACCGCCATGGCACTTAGGTGACGTCGTAACAACCATGAAAAGTGTTATACAATATTTGACTATTTTTAAAGGGAATTAGTCAAATTTCATACCGTTCAATTTGCGCCAAGTTTCATGCTCCCACCCACCTTTATCTCTGTTGAAGATCCGGTGACGCTTCCCATCGTCTTCTTTGGGCGCCGTCATGACGATCGAATCGCCAATCTTACGAAATAATATAAGAAAGATGGTTGAATTCTTTGGAATAGATCAGCAAGAGAAAGGGGATGATTTTTATTGCTTATGAATTGGTTATAGAGGAGCTTACAAAGGGGAAATTAACTAGCTCTAATCTATCTTTCTTCCACTACTCGAAAGAAGATTCTGATTGCCTGCCGATTGATTGTGTGTTGGTTGTTTGATTATGGACCGAACTATCCATCTGTCTTCTCTCATCAACTTTCAAATACCGTTAAAGGAGCATCAGTTATCTATCTGAGAATGCGTCTTCTTGAATCAACACGTCTGAATAATTTTGCCACTACATGTTTATGCGCTTCTTCGTTAAAGGCCTTCAGCTTCAACGGCATGCCTTAACATAGTTTTTTAGATCAAAGGATAGTACCCGGCTTTATTAAAACCAAGTTCAGAGTTTTACAAAAGAAGGAAGATACCCGGTACAAACAGAGTTAACCCACAGATAGACCTACGATTTAGACTATTACAGCCAGATTATCAGGGGTACATCAGGTGAGATTGCTTCAGCCTTTCAACTTGTTAATTTGCCGCCTGACACCTGCGATAACTTGCTCCATCTTCTGTAGCTCCCTGTCCTTCCACAGTGGCTTCCAGTGCTGCAAAATAGAGATCAATTTGTGCAAAAGCTTCAGTTGGATGTTTCATTAGCTTGCCCTCCATCACCATTTTGTTACTAGCCACAGGGACCAGCAGATTGCTGCAAAACCACACCAAATAAGCCCTCGTTCTTGGTTCCTCACTCTCCCTAGCCAACTAAGTATCTCTGTTGAAGCGGAGGGAGCATATGTAATCTCCAGCGCTTCCTTAATGTTGCTCCATGTATAGATTGCCACAGGGCATTCAAACATTGTAAGGTCTGCATTTTCTATCTCCCCAAATAACACACATTTTCCATCTCCCGGCCCATTTCTCTTAACTGCTACCTGGAGGGAATTTTATCCTGTAACAATTGCCGCACAAAAACTTTAGATCTCCACATCTCTTGTAACCTAACGTTTATCACTCCCCCAAAACACGAATGCTTGTACAGCGATCTTGCTGTGAACTGGCCACTCTTCTCCTGCCCCCATACTACAATATCCTCCGCCCTAGTGATTTGAACCTCTCCAAACAGGGTTAACAGCATTTGCAACTCCTGAATCTCCAGCTC
This sequence comes from Dendrocalamus latiflorus, assembly GCA_017311315.1. NCBI lineage: Eukaryota > Viridiplantae > Streptophyta > Magnoliopsida > Poales > Poaceae > Dendrocalamus > Dendrocalamus latiflorus. The sequence continues at coordinate 23,895,787 of CM029673.1, forward strand.
AGAATTAAAAGTTTAAAACTGTATTAATGAAGAAATAATGTCTCCTCACGATCAGCCTACAAAATATTTCTAGTCTTAGCATTAGCTTCAACATCAGCAGTATTTTCAATAGTAACAATAGAAGACTATATATACAAATTTTCAATTTTTTTGCCAAATAGCACTACCTTGTGCTTGTAGAAAAACCTCTGTATGTATTTTTCAATAGAGATAATCTAATCCATTGAAAAACAGTGGCTTATACGAAAAATAGTTTTGATCTAATGTCATTATAACCTGCTCTAATACAACTTATAGGATCGTCAATGGCAATCAGAGAAAGATGAATGATTGTGATCCACAGTGAAAGCCATTTTTACAAAGTCTACTATCACGAAAACCAGTCGGCCAAAACCCTTAACATGACACATGCATGCAGCCAGCCACACCAAGAAATTATCCAGCCGCGCAAGATCCGTTTTTCACACAAGAAAACTTCATTAGCCATTGGTCGGCTGCTCCCCTAATTAGCACACCTAGGTGGTGATCGGTTCGGCTGAAAAGCTCGTGGCTTATGGCTGAAAACACTGTAGCTGACTGAAAAAAACACTGTAGCTTACAGAGGCTTATTTAGCATAATTAAATTTAAAAAATTTAAAAATAAAAAAATGTTAGCCCATTACGTATAATACAAACAAATACGGGAAAAAAAGAACCGGCAAAAAAGCTCAACAAAAAGCCAAAAATTCAGAAAAAGACGAAACTTATGAATAGTGAAAAATAAGCCAGAAACCAAAAGCCGAAGCCGAGTTGATCAGGGCCTAATCACCATCACGCCCTCACGGGAAGCACAAGAGCGATCACAAAGACCTGATGAATCTCTCACGTAATGCCTCTCTCCAAAAAGTGTCGGCCGAGCTACCCTCGTACAACAGCCGCCACACGTTTTATATCCACCTCAGACAAACCGATCTCGACTCGTATCTGGCCAGCGGCCGCCCACCAACAATTCTAATTAATCCTAATACAACTTATTTAACTCGATCTTTTTTATTTTAAATAGGCTTTTGACCCACTATGTTTAAAAACTCTAAAACTATCCTGAAATGCCAATTTTTCACTTTCGATACATGCAATAGTCTTTGGACCGCACCACCGTAGCTCTAACATACGGCTTTAATCTCCACACATCCCAACTCGAGCATGACTGTCTTCTCTGGTATGCTTGACCCTTTATATCATGACTTCATACCAAGTCATCTCCTGGTTCTCGCCATAGATCATGATCACCTTTGAGTTATCCTCTACACGCAAAGATCAAACCAATATTTTTCTCGGCACAAGTTCTTTCCAACTCGATCGACATTAGTCTACACATGTCACACGCCTTGCATAACATCAATAAGCAGAAAAAAGGAAAAAAAAAGAGGAAAAAAAGAGGAAAAACTACGTTAAAAAGCAACATGTATTTGGAATGGGGCCTATCGAGTTGTAGCTTAGGGGACGTTTGTATTGCCTTTTGTTGACAGCTTTTGTCTATAGCTTAGACTTTTGGCTGAAAATGAATATTAATAACTGAAAAAAGTGGCTTTTACAAGGAGAAGATGAGTGATGAAAAGAGAGAGATGCATACGCGTAATGGGAGCGAGAGGAGTGAGGTGCATGATGCACCCGTGACCCCTCTTATCCTTGGAGTGAGATGATGGCCAGAGGAGTGAAGAAACCGCTCCAAAGTAGAACCAAATACAAATTGGATTCATATACTTTCTTAGAAAGAGATTGGATTTAGATACTTTCTTACAGCAGGGAGGTAAGTATAAAAACACTTCAAACTACGGGCTATTCTTTTTGGTTTTGTCTTATGGATTTTGGTTACAGTTTATGATTTTTGGGCTATTTATGAGAGAAACTACGAGTAACAGAAACTCGTGTACAGTTTTAGTTAATATAAATAAAATTATGTATTCATGTGTACTGTAATTAATTTATAAATATCATTAAAAAATTAGTTACCATAAAAAAAACAGCTTTTAAAGGCCGAAAACAATTGTCCTAGTCAGCCTCAAGCTCTCGAGGGTTTTCTTCTCCGAGCCTACACCGCTGCTGCTTTACTTACCCCGCCAGCCTCTCTTTCGCCTGCGCGCCGTCGCGTCAGTCCGTACGATTCCGCCATGGCTTCCGGTAGTTATCTCTGGTCATGCCCCACCCGTTGGCCATCCCTGCCGCTCACGGGGTTTTCGCGGATTTTTTGCGGTGTTCTCCCCACGCTGTTTGATGATGCCTTCCTCGGCCAGCCGCCAGCCGCTAGATCTGCATCAGGGGTTGTGATTTTGGGACGGATTCTGGCTTTGGTGGTGGAATTGGCGTGTTTGGTTGCTAGGGCTCGGCTTAGATCGATGCGATGGGGGCAGAATTTTAGGAGATGTCGCCTTTGGATTTGGTTAGGGGAATTAGTGTCGTGTTACATGGTAGCAGTTAATTTTTAGGGTTTTGAGTCGATTGTGTTACATTAAAGTTGCTCTGTTCTTTGATTGCTTCCTGCGTCGTTTGTTAATTGTAAATGTAAAGCGCAGTTAGCTTGTAGTAGATGGAATCACAGCCGAATAACCGATAATGCTTAGCGACAGGGGAGCTTTCTGCCTTGCTGCTGCTGTTATACGATGATGCATAAGACAAGTCTAGGAGTGGGAAAAAAAAGAACCTCACTTGCTGCTGGTAACACGATATACCTTGGAGTTTGCTGTTTAATAGAATTATTTCTTTTACGCATGAACTCGTCATTCTCCACAGGTTAGGATGCTTAAGTAGTGCTTGTAACTTCGCATATGCGATTAGGCTAGAGCAAGCAATGGTAGTTCGTCGTTTACATCTAATGCATAATTATATAGCCTCTGATGTGCTCCTTTTCTTTGCCTACCCAATTACCATTCAGACCAGAACAAAAATTCAAAATCAGAGGGGCCGTCTGAGGCACGTAAAGGGGCTTCTTCCGCAGCTAATCCAGGCCTTCCCAATCCTTTTGATTTTTCTTCTATGAACAGCTTGCTCAATGTACGTTTTCTCCCTATGGCCATAATATGTTTTGGTAAATGCTGTCCTTTTTTGCAATGGTTTCATCCCCTGCTGAAAGCCTAGAGCATGTTTTCTTTTGCGCATTGCATTAGTTCTACTGTATTCTTCGTATATGTATAAATTTGTTGTTGTCATGTGCAGGATCCATCTATAAGAGAGATGGCAGAGCAGATTGTGAGTGACCCTGTATTCAACCAGATGGCTGAGCAGCTTCAGAAAAGCGCTCAGGTTACTGGGGAACAGGGTGTTCCTCCATTGGATCCTCAACAGTACATGGAAACAATGAAACAAGTTATGCAAAATCCTCAGTTTATGTCAATGGCAGAACGTCTTGGCAATGCTCTTATGCAGGTATCTTGTTTTGTTTTCCCACTTGTCTCCAAAGTTTTGTCCTGAATGCCGTCTCTCCTCAAGCTTTCTCCTATGTATGACAGGATCCTGCTATGTCCAGTATGCTCGAGAACTTGACTAGTCCAGCTCATACGGAACAGCTCGAAGAGCGAATGGCCCGTATCAAGGAAGATCCATCTTTGAAGCCAATTCTCGATGAGATAGAGAATGGTGGTCCATCTGCAATGGTGAAGTAGGTATTGTATACTAGTATTGAGATCTGATTACGGCTTCAAAATTGCTGAGATGGTTTGCTTTACTTAATCTAGGTACTGGAATGACCCTGAGGTTCTTCAAAAGATTGGCCAGGCTATGTCAATTAACCTTCCAGGAGATGCTGCTACTTCCACTGTACTTTCTGGACCTGAAGAAACTGAGGAGGAAGGCGGGTATGATGATGAGTCCATTGTCCATCACACTGCCAGCGTTGGTGATGCGGAGGTAACGGAGTTAAATAATGACTATCGTACTTGACTAATTTGTTTTTTTGCTCTTGAGTTGATTTGCCCATTGTATTGGTATTGATCCATATTAGTTTCTTCACAACAATATGTAGCTATGCTGCTTACCCTCGTGTGTTTACCACATCTATCACTATTGCACCATTTTATTAGTTGATACAGCAAGGCCTGCATCCCAACTAAACACAGCAACTTCTGTGTATATGACTATGGCATGCTTTCCATAGATAGTTTTATATCATAATCTGGCTTCTTTGGCTTACAACTTATGAGCCTCGCACTTCTGAAATGAGCCATCCATCTAAACTGTTTGGGTAAAGGCAGCTCGCAAATTAGCCTTCGTTTGGTGTGTATCATGCAAATGCTTCCATCATCAGATGAATGCTATTCTTTGCAGTAGAAGAATCTGGGGTGAAATTAACACATTTCTCACTTGGCTACCAATGTTACTGTTTTCGTTCTACATGAGTATTATCCCTGAGCTCTGCATTAGATATGTTTGCTACCGATGTCAATCTTTTATCTGTGCGACTGTGCCTGAGGAAATCTCGATTAAATCGTTGTATTGTTACCATTAAGTGTTGCATTTACAAGCCGAATAACACAACAGGGTCTGAAGAAAGCTTTAGATGGTGGAGCAGACAAGGATGAAGAAGATGCAGAGGGAAGAAGGGCCTTACATTTTGCATGTGGCTATGGTGAGGTGCGTGCATCTTCTGAACTTTTTAAAACTGGAATGAATGATGCGACATGCAGATTAACATGAATGTTCCTTTATACTCTGCTTGAGTTCCGTGTTTTGTTTTATCTTGTTCTTTTATACATCATTGTAAGTTGACATTCCAGGAGTTGATCAACAGACCCTGGGTTGGTTGGCTTTTTTCTAGTCATGGACTCATGGTGTCTCTTATTGCAACCAGTTTGAGGTAGTACTTTGTGTCATGTAAAATGTTTATGTTTGCAAGCATTTTGCTCTAAAATCTTGTCGCATTTGTGTGGCATCTCTCTGCTGATTACTACTGCAAAATTTTAGAGTATATATTCTGTTGACTTAGAGGCCTCCTCATAAAAAAAGAGGACATTACTGGCTGTTGTATCATCAGTATAATCAGATCTTATGGTCCATACTAGTTGGAGAGCTGCATTTCCTCCTTGTTTATTTGCATCTATTATATAACCTCATTAGCGGCAATTAATTGGGTGAACTTCTGCATGTTCAGTTGAAATGTGCAGAAATCCTTCTAGAGGCAGGTGCTTCAGTGGACGCATTGGATAAGAACAAGAACACTCCACTGCACTATGCTGCTGGATATGGTCGGAAGGAATGTGTGGATCTTCTGTTAAAGCATGGCGCTGCCGTGTAAGTTAAATCAGCTGTTTTTTTCTTAAATTCGGTAATTACCAATCCCTTGTCTGAAACTAGTTAAAATGATACACAGCACTTTAAAAAATCTGGATGGGAAAACCCCCATCGAGGTCGCCAAGCTCAACAATCAGGATGAGGTTCTCAAGTTGCTAGAGAAGAACGCTTTCCTATAAGCCACTTGCACTTGAATCCCATGCGCAACAAGTCATCAGCAGCTCTGGGTTTTGGAGTTATCCCGTGTACATTGGTTGCCCTCAGTTTGGTGGTCGTACGTGTTACTCGCGATGTGCATCTTGTCATGCTGCATTTCATTCATCCTGTGAAAGAACTAGGAAGTGCCATTTGTGGAACATGTTGGCGGGCCCTGTTTGCTCTCCATACATAGAGCTGCTGTTATGGGAACTGCCATGAATCTTGATTGCGTATATACCCTTGTGAAGAATACTCATGACAAGGGGAATGGCCCCTGTAGTTGTCAGAACAGTGTATGAATGGGTTCCGGCCTTCATGGCCGTGCGGCTCCAGCCCAGCTCGGGACGGAGGCATGCCGAGATCTGTGCCCGTGGCTCATGCCCCACAGCCACATGGGCCCACGTCGATCAGCTGGAGCGCGAGCGGCTTCACCTAGCTTGATAGGGGGATGTTCGATCTTCACGATGTAGGATGGATGATGATAACTTGGATCTGTGCAATCTGACGAACTGATGGCGCTAACCACTATTAGAACAGCAACATGTGATAAAACGAATTTGTCTAATTACACGCTCGTGATCCTGTCTGCCTGACCACGCAAGTAGATGTGTTGCCGCTCTTATGAATCACAATGAAGTACAAGAACAATGGAGGTATTCTCAAGAAAATTGTCCAATTCCCAAAGGCACCGCATAGCATCAACCTGAGAATAAGCAATATTGGTTATCTTGAAAATAATGTCGTCTCCCTCCAAAAAGGTTACGTATTACAAGGCTCTATATACCCCTCTGGAACGGTCTAGAAGACTCTAATGATGTACGACTCAACCCTATATTATGTTAGGTTAAAACTCTCACAAAAAAGAAACTAAAATAAAACAAGATAAAATCCGTTAAGTAATTTACCTATGCAATCTAAATTCTAGCTATTGTAAAGTTAAGTAATAATCCAACGTAGAATAGTAAATTAGAGATAGATAAAAAATATCAAAAGTCAGAAAAACAAAATAAACAAATAGTAAATTAAAAGACAGAAGTCAGAAGCTGAAACTGAAATGAACGGACTAGCTTTAGGATTAGGCAGCTGCATGTAGCCGCGCTCGTCTGCTGGCCTCGTCGTCATGCGGCCGGTGTTGCCAGCCTGCTACTTGTGTGCCGCGACGCTGTCACAAGGCAGCCGTGCATTTGTTGGGTGACTAAACATCTCCACGTGCGTTTGTGGCTCGGTTTCTTGGCGGTGGCAACAATCTACAGGGCCGACCGGTGGCCCGGTCAAGGACTCAAACATGTTAAAGAGTATACGACTCGTAAGTAGGGCGAAGCCAAGGGGAGACTTAGTTAGGCTTCAACCTACCCTCTCCCGGTGGCAAGAACCCCCCATCACACACCCCGCCGGCCAGTGAGCACAGCAGGGAGACCGGCGCGAGTGACGACCACCTTGAGGCAAGGTGCAAATGAAAACAAAAATAAAAATGCCTAGTCAAGTGGTCAACTCACTGTTCTTAAGAGGCCTAACAAATCCATGTCACTGGCCCATCAAGATACTAACTCCAACTCACAAACCCTATCAAAGTAACACTTGGAACTTGAAAGCCACTGATTTCCAGAGAGGAGAGAGGGTGACGGCGCACGCGACTGGGCGTCGGGCGAGCTGCGAGCAAAAGGGGGACTGGGCATCGGGCCGCTGAGGGAACCGAATCTGGCGGTGAGGGCCGGGCCGCCGGCCGAGGGGAGGCTAATCTGGGGCGGGCAAGGGATGGATCAGGGCGGTCGAGGGGAGCTGGACCGGGGGCGGCAAAGGGGAGCCGAGCCACCGGAGTCGGGGTGACTGAGGGGAGCCGGGCTAGGGTTGAGCCACCGCCGGTGAGTGTGGGCGGCGCTGCGACAGGAGCACCCGCGCCCTGCGCTGGATTGCTGGAGCTTGGAGAAGACGAAGACCTGTGTGCCCACGCCAATCGTCAGTCGCCACTAAGAGTGAGACTGAGAAGAGTGAAGTCCCAGAGCGAGTGAAAATACTAAAGAGTGAGAGGAAGTGAGGAACTCTTGAGGAAGTGAGGAGGAGATTAGGATTTAGGAGTCTGGTTGACTGGTCCTCAGGCTGGACTTTGGAGAAAATTGGGGCACCTTAAGGCTCAACTGATAAACTGAGACACTGAATGAGCAGTTTCTTCCTTAGTTCCTTTCTTCTCGATTTAGTATTTTTAGAGTTTAGACTTTAGTGTATATGGATAGTTTAGTCTTTATAATTTATTCATAGATTTATAGCTTTGTATTGACACAAATTAATAATTTATTTATATATTTTGCTATATTAGAGAAACAAACTTTGTAACTATTTCATAAGTAATTCAAGTAGTTCTCGTCCAATCAATGAGAAAGCAACTCAACCAAAAAGGGTTCGACTAGAATTTAATCCAAATGAAAGTATTGCCGATCCGGCGCTTCGCATACTAATTGATGTCCCATAGAATGCATTTGCCCCGTGATTCAAATTTATCTTGTAATTCAAATTAGTTTATTTGTGTTATGTTTCATATGATCTAAATTTTCATTGTCATTCACAATTTTCTATTATATCACTAATTTTGATATGTTTCATATATATGTGACTTATAGCTACTCCACACTTTTGGTAGAATAATTATATATTTTTGGGTATGTACTTTCTATTGTTAAGGTACCTATTTTGTATCTCTGTTTTTTGTTGTTTGTCTCTAATTGTGTAATTTATGTATGAATTTGAAATTTCATAAGAGTGAAAGACTATATTTATATCAACTTAGTTTAGTTCTACAAAGGATTCAGTCCACCCTCAATTTTATTCTTGGCTTCGCCACTGCTTGTAAGCAATACTACTAGAGATTGAGATAGAGTAGAATGAATTCGAATTTGTATTCGATATGGTCATGTTTCTAGTAGATTGATTTGAACTCTTAAGCCATTCTATACTCTCTCTCTCTCTCTCTCAAGTAATACATTCATCGAGTATTTCCGACTATTCTATCTTTCTAATAGGATAGAACAGTTGGTATCTAGGCTTATTACTAGCCACCACCAAAATTTCGCTACGTGCTGACCCTAAGAAAGCCGATGTAATCTCCTAGGGTTGCGCAAATCCTTTGTAACTATATTTAATCCTAACCAGTGGCGGATCTAGGAAAATTTTTTGGAGGGGCTAAAGTACCTTCAGCTCGATCTCAGCCCCTTCTACATTATACATCCATGGCTAAAATTTTAGGGGGGGCTCCAAGAGTCCGGTAGCAGTAGAGGGGCTCGAGCCCCCCGCTCCACCGATAGATCCGCCCCTGATCCTAACTGATTACATTCTACCTATAATAATATTGTTGTACAAGTCGTATACTGTAACACAACCAACGGGCGTCGCGCCTGCCACTCGCAATGTAAGAAAGCCAACGCACATAACCAAATCAACGACGTAGCGTCGATCGGCGACAAAAGTATAGTAATCCTCCCTGTCTGGGATTGAGCTCATCCGGATTGACGCTGGCTGAGAAACGAGACTTTTAATCGAGATGGTATCCAGAGAGTTAAGGCCTATTTATTTCGACTTAAACTTCTAACTTATTATTTACTATTTATAAATTTTTTATAATTTTTCTGAGCTTTTTGCTGATTCTTTTTCTCTGTATTCGTTTCTAACGACAGCACGGAGTACGCGGAGTACCTTCGCTGGTACCAGCCACAGACCCGTACCAGGCTCGTATATGTGGTAGACCCGTCTGCCACACACGTCGCCGCTCCGACGGACACGTACCCCACGCACTTCGCGCGCGACGCTCACCTCGCGGTACGTTACATGTCATTTCAAAGATTCCCGAATGGTAATGTCGTTTCGATAATCGACCATTTCATGTCTTTATGTCCAGGCTGACGTCGGTTCTGCCCTATGTGCCGACTCCGGCACAGTACTTGAGAGGCTCACCAGTGGTGGGCAGCTGACTGCTGACCCATGAGGAGGGCGTCAGCTTTGCGCGTCGGATGCACGAGGGGTGTAGACGTATTGTTAGCCTACTGTCCTGCACGAGGCTACCGGCGGTCTCCACGCCCACCGCTCCGCCTGCTCGTCCACCAGTGCCACCCCGACCAGCGTGGCACTACTCTGGTGCACCGACGTGGACACGTCCTCCACCGCCTCACCCGGAGCAGCCAGGGGGTTCAGCCTGGGCAGGGCCTCCTACACCGGTTCACTTCACGCCTCCTACGCACACCCCTGTCTTCCCCACGCAGGGGGTGTACGCCTCCTCCATGGCGCCAGCTACGGGTATGCAGAGGGTCTTATATCGTGTTTATCCGAAGACGACATGCAGGTACTTACCAGCAGCACGGCGTCTCCCCAGGCCCGGACGATGTGGACCAGTTTTTCGCGGAGTGGCCCGGGCAGTTCTCCGACGCAGCACCGGAGGTTCTCTCTGTCAGTGCCCTCCCCGGTGCACCGGAGGGCACACAGCCAGAGGTGCAGCTGACTCCACCAGCGCAGGGGCGGGATAGACACCCTCCTGCTCGTTTTACTTTTTCGGATCGTCCTAACCCGTTGCACCGGAGGAGAGCCAAGCGAGGCCGTATGGGAGGACGCGGGCGCGGTGACGGGGCACATCAGGGTGACCAGTGAGGCGTGTTGCAGATGCTATATATGTTATGCATGTAATGAAAAAACATGCGGCATGTTACTCTCAGTTATATTATGAAGTTTATTTAAATTTACATAGTCTATCATCTCTCTCCGCACATAAACTATCTCACTTAACAGTGTATGTATCGATCGTTTTCTACTCAATCTTTCATAAAAAAAATTAAAAACTTTTTACATACCTACAATATACAATGAACATAAACTTTTATTACAACTTCACCGTATTTTTTTACCGGTTCAACGTTACAAAATTCACAAAATTTAAAACAATCACGGGGGCTACATGCAGTCGCCTAACGGGATGGCGACTACCCTTAAGTCGCCGAACGAAAGAGCGACTTAATGCAGTCGCTCTACTGTGCAGCGAGATATATTGTGTCGCGGTCTGGTTGGGCGAAAGTCTCCAGTCGCCCAACCATTAGGCGACTGGAGCTTATTTTTGCAAAAAAAATTTCCCGCGGGTATATTTATGTAATTTCGAATAAAAAATGGATTATCCGTACAAAAAAATTCCGTGATGAGCTAACCTGTTTTTTCTTTTTTTTAAATTTTTAAAATTTAGTTACGCCAAATAAATCACCATTACTTACAGTATAATTTCAGCTAGTTATAGTACAATTTCAAACATAAAGTAGTTTATTTCAGTCCAACCGAGTCGTATTTTATTAATACGAGAACTAGAAGTAAAATGTACGACACGCGTGGACAGCAGCAGCTAGGAGTTGGGTGATCAACTGATTACGGTCCTGTTCTTTTCAATTTCTAAAAGCTGTTTTTCGGTTTTTCTATAGTAACTAGCTTTTAAATTGAGTATATTTTCAAAATAAGGTCTACTAGTTAATTGTAGTACATACTATACCGACTTTATTTATATCTATAAAAACCATACGTAAGTTTTTGTTACTTTGTAATCTCTTACACCAACAACCCAAAAGTCATAAGCCACAGCAAAAAAGAACAGACCCTACAAAGCCAAGACTGAGTACGGACCAGTCGTAGCCATATCCGCTCTTGCCAGGGATCCAGCAGCAACAACTTCTCTACATTTTTCTTTCTCACGATTTTTCAGAACTTTGTGTACAGGTATGACAGGCACATCCGCTACGAGGAAGCGAGTGAAAGGAACGTTTATTTTGTCAAAGTCCATCGACGCTGGCGATGATGTCGGTGATGGTGGGTGAAGATGGTTCATCTGAAGATCTGAACCACGTGTGAATAACTGAACTGGAACTGACTTTGTTTGCTGAATCAACGTATGGTGCTGTCCATCAGTCCATCTGTCGATGCCATGTTCTTTCTCACTGAAATTGACTTATGTTCCACACGGTTGTTCATTCAGTACCCGACTACCCGTGGCATGCAGCTGGTAGCTTCTCTCTAAATTCAGATCAGAATGCGATTTGTTCACTGGTTATTGTAATGCATAATAGTGCAATACAGCGCCACAGAGGAGGGGAAGGCTCCCAGGAGTAGAGCTCACTAGCTCAGGCTCGCGGCACCCCCCCCCCTTCCCTCTCTGAAGCGCTAAAGTTTCACTCCTGCGTTGGGATGGGATCGTCTTGGTGTCATGGTTGTCTTATTGAATAATCGAGCACATTCATCGTGATCAAAAGTTGAAGTCGTATAGCACAGTTACAGTCATAGATTTACTATAGTGGTCGTAGAGTACTGTAGCAGTCGTAGAGTTACTATGTAGTCGTAGCGCTACTGATCATAAGTCGTAGTGGACATGGTTGTAGTCGTAGCGGCTGTGATCGAAGAGTTGTTGTAACAGTCGAAAGTGCTCAATGTGTGCTTCATGCGAGAGCACGTTCTCCGCTTTGTTAGCGTCATGCATGTCATAGCCTAGGTTCGTGGGATCGTGCAGATAGTGACGCGTCCTTTAAATAGCAGTCTAATACAACAGAAAACAGTCAGATTACTAGTAGTACAAAAAACTCTTGTGTTCTTGCTATGTTCTTTTAACTTCGTGTATGTTCGAGTGTGAGTTCAGACGTGCTGATCGGCCGAAACTCCTAACATAGAACTGTGTACGAACAGACAGTAGTGGGAAATACCAAAGCTGCCCCTGCTCCATAGCTGAACGCGATTAACCGGACCTGAAATCCTGCGGCGTTTTGATGCCATTTCGGCGTCATACTGCACAACTAGGCAGAGCCGATGAGGATATTATTGTGTTTTCGTTGTTCGCTGATCGTGTAGCCCGAGCTCGAAATCGTGTTTGGTCACATGCACGTAGTTCGGTGTCGCAGACCTCTTCCTCTCGGAGCCTCGGACTGAGCTCATCCAGACTGACATTGGCTTCAAGACCTGGCTAATTAAGGAACAGGCGAGTGGAGCAACAGGTGAAAAACACACCACGTTTCATGCAAGAAAGGCAAAGAAGACGACGAAACAACGACGTAACGTCGGCAGGTGACAAAATTAAGAGAGTACTCAGGACAGTGGGGGCAGCCGCAACTCACAAGCTAGTCTCGGGTCGAGCTCATCCAAATAACTTGACATTAGCTTAGCAGACAAGATGGTTAAGTAACTGGAGAACCAGAAGTAAAATATACAGCACGTGGATGCTGGCTGCTAGGAGTTGGGAGATTGCTGCAAGCCACGACGGATCGAGAGCACGGGAAGCGTCGTAGTCCTCGCCGCATCATTGCTGCATGAAACACCGAGGCAGCAGCAGCCTAGGAGGGAATTAAGAGAGATTACTATTAAGCTACGAGAGGAATGTTCCATCCCTTGATCCTTTCGACAGGTTAGAATGAGGCCCGGATCATATCAGCTTCATTGGCTTTTTAATTTAAGCTTTTTTTCTTCAGTTTTCTTGTTTTCTTCCTTTTTCTTTACATTGTCTTTAGAGATATAAATGTGAAAGCATCTAAACCATTAAAAATAGTTTTGATAATTAATGAATTTATGTGAATATGGGACTAACATGTTTATTGAGTGCTTACAAGGTTTAGTCCTTAAAATGATAATGAGACGCATGTTAAGAGCCAACATAAAAATTAAAGTGGCTTAAGACAAAGGTATATATAGACTATGATCCCTTTTTCATTTTTACCGGTCTTAGGAGAAAGGGTGGAAGATCAGACTATAAGATAAATGTCGTACTATTAAGAGAGATCATGGTTAACAAGAAATCCACATTTTTAACAATCTTATAGCTTTGCTGCAAACAATAACCTTTCTGGTTATGTCCCACCTGGGTATAACAAGTTGAGGACTACACTTCTTCAACAAGAAATGACTCACATTGAGACCTTATTGGAGTATACGCTGAGCACATGGTCTGAAAAGGGTATCACCATTTGTTCAGATGGATGGTCAGATGCACAAAGAAGACCCCTCATTAACTTTCTTGCTATTTTTGAGGGTGCACCGATGTTCTTGCGAGCTATCAATGCAGAAGGCGAGGTAAAGACAAAGGAGTACATTTCTAATAAGTTGATTGCTGTTATTGAAGAAGTGGGTGCAAGGAGTGTTGTCCAAGTCATCACTGACAATGCTACAAATTGTAAAGGTGCGGGTTTGATTGTTCAACAGAAGTACACTCATATTTTTTTGGACTCCTTGAGTTGTTAATACAAGAGTATTTGTGCTGCTAAAATGCCAAGAACTGATGAGGAAGAAGTAGTCTTTGATGAGTGCCATTGGATAACTGAGATAGCTGCAGATGCTAATATGATCAAGAATTTTATAATGAACCATGGCATGAGGCTATCAATGTTCAATGCGTTTAGCAAACTAAAGTTACTTGCTATTGCTGAAACGAGGTTTGCTTCAGTTGTAGTTATGTTGAAGCGGTTTTGCATGATCAAGAGGGCACTCCAAAACAAGAGGGCACTCCAAAACATTCACTTAATCCAAGGTAAATTATAAATCTTCGTTCTTCCTTTGCTTTTGCTTGTAGATAACTAGATAGTATAATCCATTTTTGTTTGTAGATATTATAGTGACAAGTGGATCACCAAGAATGTGTTGTTGGCCGTGTATTCCCCACATAGGGATCTTGAGTTTTCACAAATAAGAATGAAGTGCTTCAAAAAGTTCTTCCCTCTCCTTGAAAATCTCAAGAAAGTGAAAGAAAAATATGCAAGATTTTCTACTTGTTCAGGAGAATTCAATGACTTCGATTCTATTTATGATAGATGGATCCTTGATCCAATGAATTGGTGGGCAAATCATGGACAATTCATTCCTGTGCTACAAAACTTGGCTCTCAAATTGGTTAACCAATTGGCCTCATCTTTTTGTTGTGAAAGAAACTGGAGCACATCTAGCTTCATTAATAGCATGAAAAGAAGAGCGTGCTGAAGACTTGGTATTTGTGCATAACAATTTAAGACTTCTCTCAAGAAGAACAAAATCATATAAAACAGGGACAACTAGAATGTGGGATGTGGGAGGAGATAGCTTTGAATCTCTAACTGGTGTTGGCATTCTAGAGGTTGCTCAGCTCTCTCTTGAAGAACCAGAGTTGCAGTGTGTGCTGTTTGAAGATGAGCCTACTGCGATGATCCAAGAAGAAAATGAGGACGAAGTTGAAGTCTAAGAGTCTTATGCTGTCTTTAAACTAGCCTTGCTACTAGAATTTGAGTTTGTGATATACCTTAAGTTGAATCACTCCTATCCTATGTTGGCTAGTGGATATTGCTTTTGGTTGAACTCTACATTTAAGTTTCTATGTTCAAACTTGACTATTTCTTAATATTTATCGCTTATCTTTATCAATTATCAATTGTTGTTGGCTTGTTGCTCTATTAGTTCATTGCTTTAATTGTTTAAGAATCAAATATACATGTTAATATATTATCTTTGTAGTCTTGCCGATCTAATCATGTTACTTTTTCCCAGGTTAATGGAATTCTTATTTCTGAAAATGGTATTCACATCAACAATTGTCGTCAGGATTAACAAAACAATTCATGAGGTACATATTCCGAGTATACACTTTACAAATTACAAGTTTACAATTTACATTATTGCAGTTTAATAAGCATGTGGAAACATAAAAAATAATACATACATATATATATATAATTTATTTATTATTTAAATATATATAGCCGTGTCGTCGTATCAGTATTTTTGGGAAAGCGGCGAATTCCCGTGTCGGTGTCGTGTTGTGTCGACGTATCCGTGTCCGTGCATCATAGATTGCTAATATGACATCATGTGACATATAAAGAACTCGAAATGCTAGTTTGTTTCATATGATATATCAATTACTGGACTACTTGATTGTCAACTGACATTATATAGGTTGTCAAATACTTTGTGGGGATTATAATTTCTATATTGTGGATGGTATTGCCTGAGAGATTTTATGCAACCATCCTTCAGCTTGGTCCTTGAAACCTATTAATAAAAAAAAACTGTTACGAACTGATAAATGAAAAACTATTCTCCTAGAAATAACAAGCCTGATTTCTCTTATCATTGTAGAAGAGAGTGCAGTGAGGCAGGGGATTCTTGTTTTATTGGCATTGTTAGTTAATTTATGTGTGTGTCTTGCATATATCTAGAGGGGAGATTAGGCTATCCTTCTTTGTACTCTCTTTATATTCCTTTTTTTTTTCTTGAAGAACAGCTGTTCATTATACGAGGATGAGAAAGAGCCTTTTTTTTCCATAAATAAAGAGTTCATACCCTAATTAATGTTATAAATGCGAACTTAGCATAGAAAGCTTGCCTATTAGCCCTGCAGAGGGTTAAAAAAGCACGCTGCCATTCTAAAAATGCCTGTACCAAGCTAAGGAAATTAAGCTCAAATTCTATTCACTGTGTTCTGGGAAGAAATGTATGTATTTTAGATTTAATATCTTCCCCTTCTAAATATATGTGTTGATGTTGCCACTTTAGCAATCCTCAGAATCTACTCTCTAGAGCACCTTGTACACCTCATGTTTGTGTTAGATTAGATGTTAATGAGCCAATTACATGTCTGAGTCTACTACTTTTCAACTACAATGTCATGAGTTCTACCTTGAGAGGATGCCCTCCTGGCTTCTGTGTGATTTTGTGAGTATTTAAATATCTATGATCTTATTACTCTTAAGTAAAGTATGAACTTTCCTATCTTCCTACCTTCTGCCACCAACACCACTCTCCTTTTGGCAGTTGAAGTATAATGCAGCAACCGGTGGTCCGAGGTTGTAAAATGCTGAGAAGTCTCTGATGTTGAAGTTTTGCCGCCATCCTGGCGCATGAACTGTTTGTCGTGCTTGCTGTTTGAATAGCACAAAAACAATCCGGTGAATTCCGGCCGGCGGCCGTGGGCCTTCGTATGGAACTATTTCATTGCCTGAAACAGTGTGTACTCCTTATCAGACTTGCTTTGTTGTGATAAAGTTTTTTAAAGGTTAAGGTTAGTATTCACCACTTCACATTACAGACTGTTCTACTGTTTTGGAGACATTGTGATATAGATATTTCCTGTTGTCCTTTGCTACCCGCTGTAAATTCAATGAATATACAGTTTTTTTTTTACTTTTTGAAATGAAAATCAGAACTTAAGGTATATCTATGATGGACCACGGTGGTACTTCACTAACTAAAAGATTAGTTATTGCATTTTGCGATTTTTCTTGGGGGTTTATCTAGAGGTGTCTAGTCTCTAATCTTCATAGCTTTTTATAGCTATTGGAGTGATATACTCTAACAATCTTGAGGCAAAAGATTTTAGAGAAACCGTTATTATTATGGCTTCTATTCACCCACTCTAGTCCCCATCTCGGTCCTATATCTCTACACGCTAGGCCGGCCCTTTCTAGTATTTTGTTTTCACTTTGAAATGGATGTTCCCATGTTTAAAAAGTTTGAAGGATTTCTCACATATTCTGTATATAGCTGTATCTTGTGTTTGTGTGGGCCCACACAGAAGAAACCATTGGTCAAGTGCTGTATATTTCCAAGCAGTGAAGCAGGTATCAGCTGTCCATCCACTTGATTTCCAGTTGAAGTCTCACCAGACTGACCTATGTGATTAAGTGGGGCCCACAGAGAGTTACATGATGTCAGATTGTCAGATACTCAACTTGAGGCACTGTTGGGCAGATGACAACCGTCCAACTGCTTAACCTGCATCCAAAATAGGTGCGGTCACATATTAGAGCGGGCCCCACCCCCCTCTCTCTAAGGTGCTTTGCATTTGATTCACAGGTATGTCTATTTAACATGATTCTGTATGGTTTGGTCTTCAATAGATCAATCATAAAGCCTTATTTTACTACTACGTAATCTTTACCCTTATCAACTGCAATGCCACCTTAAATATATATTAAAAAAAAAGACCAGAACGACTGATTAAAAGACGAAAGAATCTCAATGTATGGTATGATAACCTACTAAATGCACCTGATGCAGATGTCAGTGAATGATAGTGTAGATGACACCAATTGCAATTTGTTTGGGGACGATTCAAACAACTATTGACCTGATCCTAGTTTCTTAGTTCAGTACAAGATTCATTAATCTTCTAAAAGTCCATGTGCACATCTTTCCTTGCAAAATTTGACTGTGATACTACTAAACATGGATGTCAGGCTTTTATAACTATGAAGAGCTAGCGATGCACTCTATCTAATTTGCCAATTCCATAGCATTGGTTTAGTGTAAGTATATATGAGCTGTTGCATATATAGGTATCTCCCTTGCGGATTTCTAGCTTCAAACAAACACAAGCCTGCTACACAAAATACATGCATCAAGTCTTGCATTGTAAATGTGTTACCTAGCATGCATCTTAGAAATTTATGCAAACACTTGCTTAGCAAAAACAAATATTTCATCAAAGCATTACAGGCATTTGCTTAGTTCACAGCGATGACTTTTGTCAAACGCGTTGCATAAGCAATATTGGTGTTGCCAACTCGCCGTAATTACTTATTTTTGTTTCTACCATCATACGTTCGCCATTTGTCTTCGATTTTACCAACCACATGGCTTATTCCATTGCTAGAGCACCAGTGAAACATTTACAACTAGTGGAAGATGACATTGACATGGGTTATTTGATTTTTCAGATCAAATGAATATCAAAGTAGAGAACAATAAATAGCATTTTTTTTGTTTGGAACAAATGAACAAACATTGTAATACCAAAATAATTTGAGTCATTTGCTGATGGTGTTATTGTAACAACAATGTTTAATGATCTTTATATGTCATATTTAGTTATTCAACTATTGGAGGTTATGTAAGAGACGTTACCCACCAAAACGTGCATCAGTTGCCTCTGGGATGTCTGTAACCAACCTACATAAAATAACCAAGAAGAAAAGAAACAAGGCCCCACATTTAGATCTTTGATCGGCATCATAACTACTGATACATCTTGCAAATAATAAAGTACACAACTGGTAAATCATATATAAATTAACAAAAATGTTCATCTATGGTCAAGTTGGGAGTTTCTGTAGGGAGTGATGAGTTGCACAACCACAGATAACATTAAAGTCTATTACATGATATTTTGAGATAGATTATTGTGCCACATTCTTGAATTTTGATAGCAAGTAGCGACCAAGAATTTTACAAATCAACCAAACAAAAAAAACTCTGGTGTTGTGAATAGCCACCCTTTTTTTGAAACAAGAGTGTTTGGTACATGAAATTAGCTCTTTATAATTTTCTTTGGTGGGAAATATTACAACTCTTCTATATTACGTTGTCATAAGAATGTTAATATCTTCGGCTAGCTTGGTTATCTTCTAGATATTCCTAGCCACTATTCGCAATGTTTATACATTCAAATTGCATTTGACTTGTTTCGAAACAAAATAAACAACCATAATTTTGATTTTAACATGTGTAACTTTGTTACTAGCAATATATGCCATTGCTTTATAAACATTGACGCTAGCACTTGATTCTTTTTATGAGTTTCTTTGAACTCTAAGCATGCTGTATAATTTAGCTTGCATGCATGCATGTCTGTGTGACGCTTTTTATGTTGATATTGTTAAGGGTATTAGTAGTATTTCATATTGTACTAAGGTTTAGTCTTGTGTTCCTTTTGTACCCTATATGTATTGTCCATTGGGACTCTTGAATACATATAAAATATTCATAACATGGTATCAGAGCCATATCTAGGGTTATCGTTCAAACCCTAGCCTCCATCGTTGTCTTCCGCTATCGCTGCCCCTGGGAGAAGCGATCTCTACTCTCGGGGCACGGCAACCTCTTTGGGATGTGCCTTCGTCAAACAGTTGGGCCTCGCCGCCGCTCATGGCCATCGATCTAGCCCTACCTCGGCCCTGGCCCTAGCTTCGGCTCTCTCTGCTCCGGATGTGGCCTCTATCGTCGTCGGGCTTCATCGCTGCCGGCTGCCTCCACCAATTTCCATCCAACACTGGACCTCTTCACTGCCGGTCTTGCCGATCTCGAGCCGCTGCCGTCTAGGACTACCGCCGATGCTCTCTCCTGGATTCGGCTGTCACCAGCAGTGGCCATGTCTGGATCTGGCCTCTTCCGTGCCGGATCTGTTGCCTCTCCCGGCTGTCCCAAGCCCAATTCGGCCGCCTCGGCTCTCTCTGGTTGTCACGGTTCCCGCCTTGAGCTACGCTGGCCCTTGGCCTCCCGGCGTCGATCTCCTCTCGCCGGCTCCCTGCCGACTTCCATGGCGGCACCGGCAAACTCTCCACCATCTGCTCCGCCTTGTCCTCCTCTGGATCTGGTTTCACACCGACCGGATCCACTCGCCGTCTTGTCAAATCTCTTGTGCCGGTGGAGCTCGGGCTTCATCATCGAAGTCACCTCCTCAGCGGCCGTCTCTTGCTGCTTGGTGTTCCACGCTTCTTGCTCGCGAAGATGGTGATGACTGTGGAAGTGCTCGGGGCTTGCATTTATGTTCTCCACAAGCATTCTTTTGCAAATCTTGGCATGTGCTTTATACAACAATTGGTGGCCCATGTTAGTAGTACTGCTACTGTTGCAACTGAAGGAGAGAATTGGAGAGAAGCAGAGTGGGGAACTGAGCTAAGCTTTCAGAATGGAGACACGGGTCTTTGCACTGTTCGTCACCGCCGTGCGAGTTCACATATTTTCTTTTGGCCATATTAAGTCTTTGGGCGGGCTGGTAGTGGAGTTGAGGATGCTAGAATTCTAGAATTCACTGCCTTTTATATTTTTCTTTTGAGTTTTTTGTTTGCATCCATCCAAATCTGTAACATCTATCTTTTAGTTTATCCAAGCCGTGCGAGTCCACAAATTTATTGTCAATTACAGAAGCATAGAAATTTTCTTTTTGCATAGCAGCAACCGTTGCTCTTCTGTTTGAGTTGCGTGCAGATCATAGAACTTGTTATGATGCCGCCGCTTCTCTTTGAGCCGCCGCCCCAAGTTTCTAAGGTCGCCGCACTTCTTATGCACCGCGCTTCTGTTGCGCTTCTTTTGCACTGTGTCGCCGCCATCTTGGGCTTCGATCTACGTCGCTATGCTTCTATCTATTTCTCTTCGGCTTTATTTGATAGTTTTTCAAGGGCTGCACGCTACGACGACATTATCAAGACTCGGACTTCAGATTTTTCTTATTTAGTGTCAACCATTTTCAAATGTGATGCTATTGCATACGTCTTGCATTTGAGGGGGTGTTAAGAGTATTAGTGGTATTTCCTATTGTACTAGGATTTAGTCTTATGTCCTCTTTGTACTATATATATATTGCCTATTGAGCCTCTTGAATACATATACAATATTCACATCAGATATCATATTTAATGCCTTCCGTTCACCATTTTATGTTGAAGGATTGTAGCACTTGAGAATGATGTCCTTAGGTCCATGACTGTTTTCTTTTTAGTTTGTCCACGAACTAA
The DNA here is from genome assembly GCA_017311315.1 of Dendrocalamus latiflorus. Lineage (NCBI taxonomy): Eukaryota > Viridiplantae > Streptophyta > Magnoliopsida > Poales > Poaceae > Dendrocalamus > Dendrocalamus latiflorus. Next base: position 23,916,717 of record CM029673.1, read on the forward strand.
TTAATAGGAAAATTTACAGGGTACCTTGTCCATGAAAAGTTGGTAAAACTAGCTGCATAAGCGCGGCGTACGCCGCGCTAGCTACTGTGTGGACAAAATTAAAAGAGGCGAAAATTCGCAGGGAGTTTCATAAAAAAAATCAAGGACAAATGCGTAATTTCGGGAAAACCAAAGGGTTTTTTTATAAAAAATCGAGGACTTGTAAGGACCTATACGTAAGTAAATAAGGACCTATACGTAATTTCGGAAACCCGCCGGGCGCAATCAAAATATTTTTTGCAAAGAAAAAATTTGCAGGGACCTTTTCGCGAGAAAAAAGGACCTATACGCAATTTCGGAAAAACCCGAGGAAAGTGCCTCGGCCGGCCGTACGCGGATTCCCTCGCCACGCGCCGGCCGGCCGAGCGACGCGGGCGACGTGGCGCGGCTCGCTGGCCAGGAACCCCGCGGGCTATTGGGGGGTTGGGATATCTTCTTGAAGACTGTAGAAACTAGAAACTATTAAGGATTTTAAAAAAAAAGTTACAGTATTTGTTATTTTATTTCAGCTACAGGATATCAATCTAACTGAAAAGACAGTGAGTGTTGATAAGAAATGACAATACAAACAAAGACTAGGCCCTGATCAACTCGGCTTCAGCTTCTGGCTTATTTTTCACTATTCATAAGTTTCGTCTTTTTCTGAACTTTTGGCTTTTTGTTGAGCTTTTTTGCCGGTTCTTTTTTTCCCGTATTTGTTTGTATTATACGTAATGGGCTAACATATTTTTTATATTTTTATATTTTTTTAAATTTAATTATGCTAAATAAGCCTCTGTCAACTACAGTGCTTTTTTCAGCCAGCTACAGTGTTTTCAGCCATAAGCCATGAGCTTTTCAGCCGAACCGATCACCACCTTAGGTTAAGGGAACTATGGTGATATATAGAAAAGAATTAGGTCATCACAGAAACTGTATTTTGTTACCCAATAGCATATAGAACAAGGGTTCTTCAGCTGTTGATGGATGAGAAAGAAACACCCCACTCCATTTTGAGAGGGCTGCATTCCAATCTCGCATGTTATCTAGGTAAGGGGTTCTTGAACTGCAAACATAACAATAATGTGGCAAGTAGCACTCGTTGGTTTCTTACGAAATGTGGCGTTATTGAGAGTTTAATGAAGACGCTACGCAACACTTTACTTGTATAATGAATTTAATAAGCTTACCAATGCAAATATTCCCTGTATTCTGGTTTGCTTGGACTTGGCGCGTCAGGATCCACCATAACCTTATAAGAGGGAGATTTGTATTTTAGCATTTAGATATAGATAAAAAATCAGTTGCATATACCTTATAGAGGAGCCAGAACATGCATGACTCTAAAAAAACAAAAAGTGACCACGGTACCTTATTTTACGGTGCTGTGTAACAAAAGAGACCATAAAAATAAGATGGTTTTGGCCTTTTGGCATATAGTGTTTTCCTTAATACATATATGATTGCTCTTCGTTTGGTTAGTTTTGTACCCTGGGGTGTATATGCATTTAATTAGAGCCCTCCTCTCCAAACTAATCCACTCAGTGCACCTCTAAACTGTGCTGAAATTTCTCAAAGAAATTGAATGGGACATGTGGAGTGGCTGTGATAAAAATCCAAGTTCTGAAGTGACTATGGCCATATGTGCGCGCGCTCAAGATGTGCCTGTGCCTGTGACTGGAGAATTGCATACAGGATAGTCCATGAACAGTAATTATCTTCTCTGTGTGAAATTTGGACGTTTTTGGCACTGTTGCTACCCGAAATAGCCCCTCCGGAAACGAAATTCCAACTTTAGCCCCCACCTGACTGCACCATTTAACCGTGGGGCGACACGTGTTAATGGTGCGGTCGGGGAGCGCACCACTCTGAGGTGGTGCGGTCTCTGACCGCACCACTCGCCGGACGGTCACATCAAGCAAATGGTGCGGTGGGGCACCGCACCACTCGGAGTGGTGCGCTCCCCGACCGCACCACCTCGGAGTGGTGCGCTCCCCGACTGCACCATTAATACGTGTCGCCCCACGGTTAAATGGTGCGGTCAGGTGGGGGCTAGAGTTAGAATTTCGTTTTCGAAAGGGCTATTTCGGGAATTTCGGGGTAGCAACAGTGCCAAAAACGTCCAAATTTCTCTCTGTGTAACTGTGTCAATTCAGTTGTGTAGGGGATGTTCATAGGCAGCAAGTATGCGAACTTTAATACGATAGAGCTTCACGTTCCAACTTTAAGCAAAGCAGACATATTAGGGCCTTATCCTATTCAATATCCTTGTAGGCTTGTACCACACTGTACAAACAAGATAGGGTGCAGTAGCATATTCTAAAGCGGCATGTACAGTATCATATATACATGCACTTAATCATTATCAAAAGGTTATTGATAAGCAACAAATACCATCTAGGGTTATAGTTTATTTTTGTTCTCACTACAATATTATGTGCAACCTAATTATATCTCTTTTTTTCAAAAGCCACCTATGGAGTCGTTTGAATAACCTATATTTGTGCAAGTTAGGTAACTTGTTTTTACTGAAACAGCATTTAAACTTGTGCATAAGTTCTTTAAAACGTAGGTTGCTTTGAGTAAGGAACTTGTTGTATAAATTATAGTATGTTTTATGCATGAGTCTCTCTAAGAGCTTATCTGGTTATTCTAGGCATTACTTCTCACACGAGAGTAAACTTTTTAGTTGAAGCTTTGCTTGGATCAATGGTCATGTTTCACCTTACCCAACACAATGCCCAAAAAACTTGTACGCTAGTCAGATCATGATCCTACAAGTTATTTTGTCACTTACAAGTGTGTAGAGCTTCGTTCGGTCACGACCCTCAATCTCAACCTGTGGTGCATTGAGCACAGCAGATGATCGTAGCCCAGTGCCATTTGTAATCTCCTTGTCACCATAATTAATCCTCATCGCAGCTGACTTTACGAAAGGATCCAACACATCACCAATTACCTGGCTCAATGCCAAAGGATCCCTGCCTTGCGACATAATTTGGCTATTACTATCGAGCTGAAATATTCAATACGGTGGAAGGCCTAGCTAATAAAATTTTTCTGTGGGGGAAGAACAGAGTAGTTCGTCGTAAATTTATATTACAAGTGAAGCATCCACTTTATGTTCACAACATTCCATTGAGCACTATGAGCAAATGGAATCTAACTTTTCATATAATATTATTTTCCCTTATAGTTGCTTCTTTGTTGCATGGAAATGTACAGCACCTATCAACCAACAGATGGCCTAATTGTAGTTGAAGCTGTATGATCTTTGTGAGTGATATCGATGGTCAGTTTTTCCTGCATATATTCTCCAAAGATCTGGAGGTATGTTTAAAGCTCCAGGAGTTTGCCTCCCCTGCTTGGCGCCTTGCCTGGGCTAGGCCAAAGGTTTGCGATGAGTCATTTCATGCTCAACGATACTTCTCTGAGTGGTGAGCACTCAGCTGGAGAAAGAATCTTTCTCGATCAACATCAGAATGCAAGAGTATGAAACCTGGGGAGGTAGAGGCAGGTCGTTAGCAATCTTCTTTTTTCGTTTATGCTTTTCCTTGATGACAATGGGGTATCTAGTACTTCACCCTTTACCCTTTAGTGGAAAACTATTCCCGGGACCTGTCCTACAAGGCCCTTGTTCATGTGCTTATCTTCCATATATGCTAGCTAAGTAGTTAGTGTCTCTGCTTTAGTATGGTATGTGTTCGGCCAGTCACCTACTGAGGCTTCCTACGGACCATAAAAACAGTCAAGAGATGCTTTATGAGAGATTGTATAATGTTCAAAACTTCAAATCATGGAAATGAAATTAACAGAATGTAGGATCGATTCACACTAAGATAGGCAATCAGAGGGGGGGGTGAATGATTGCGGAAGCTAAAAATAAATTTTAAGACTCTCCCCTAAACACAAAACCTATTTAAGCCTCATTTAAAAATTCTGGACAGAATAATGTATCCTTACTAAAACTGATCTCGATAAAAATCCGTAACTCCGATTAACCTCAAACTTTTTCCGAATAAACTAGAGACAGTTATTGAACTAACCCAACTGGAATTACGTCAATCGGAGCTCTAGATCTTGAGATATAAAATAAACAAGATCGCTGATGCAAATAGTGACGAAAATAAATTAAACCCTAATTATGCAACTAAGCAAAATATGAGATCGCTTGCCTGACCGATGGCTGAACAATGTCGTGCGCTTCGTGATAAAAAGATGCCATGCCAAAGAAAACGTTTGGCCACCCCAAAAGCCGTATATATATTTTCCTTCCACGGCTGCTCGGTACAACTCTTGCCATGCCACCGCATGCATATATATACACACACAGCCTAACTCCAACTAGGCCTTAAAATCCTAATCCAACTCCAACTAGGACTTAGAATCCTAATCCAACTAGGACTTAGAACCCTAATCCAACTCCAACTAGGACTTCGAACCCTAATCCAACTCCAACTAGGACTTCGAATCCTAATCCAACTCCAACTAGGACTTCGAATCCTAATCCAACTAGACCTGGGCCTTTTTACCTCAACTAAACTTTTGGCCCACTAATTTTCAAGGGACCCGAAACCCTTCCTAACACAGGTTTTTCACACTCACGACTTTTCTAACACGTCACGTGTCGAAGCCTCCAGGACCGCACCCCCCGTAGCTTCTCCACGTATCATCCACCTTCGATCTCCATGCGCCCCAAGCATGAGCCCGATCATCTCGTGACCTCCTTGACCGTCTGAACCTCAGATCTCCCCATCCTAGTTCCGGTCCACCTCGTCACCGACCATGATCGCCTCCATGCTCAACCTGCACATGCAAAGACCAAAGAACATTCTTCCGGCACAAGTTCGTCTCAACTTGGCCAACATCAGTCCGCACACATGCAACACAACTCGCATAACACCGCTAAACGAAATCACCAATTATTCATCATAACAAATTAACCATTGTCAATTATTCATCACCAAAATATCATAAATCTAGCCACATGGTCTAACAATCTCCCCCTTGATGAATACATTGACAAAACCACAAAATTGTATGATGAACTAGCTTCAAATAGATATAAGTGAAGAACCAAAGCCGAAAAAACATTTTAAACCATAAGTCTCAAATCACTCCCCCTCAACACAAGAGAGGTAATTTTATTCTCCCCAAATTCTTTAATTTCTCGCAAAGCACACCAAATTTCTCCCCCTTTGGCAATGTAATCATCAAGAAAATTTAAAGAAAGAATAATTCTAAGACGGAGCAATGAAAGTAAAAATCAAGAAGCTTTGTAGATTATCCAAGTCATTGTGCATTTATTTAATAAAGCAACCAAGACATATTTTTGAGTAGAGCTATCTAGATCATATTAAGCCATATATCATATAGCAATGTCAAAACAAATTTTCAATATGATTAAGCAATTTATATCAATGACAGGCATATCAACAATGACCAAACCAATTATAGAGAGCACAATGAGATATCACAACGAAAAGTCAAAACCTAAAAATGAAGCAAAATTTAACTCTAGACGGGCTAGCAGTCTCATGTAACAACTTATTGCTTCACACTCAATTTTTAGGCATGTGGCATGCTTGTAGCATACTTCTTTTCATAATGACATACTTTTCTTCTTCTTCTTCTTTTTGATGGTGGCATGCTTGAAGCATACTTCTTTTCATTTTGCGCACTTTTGTGCCACTTTTTTTTTCACCATGGCATGCTTGAAGCATACATCTTTTCAATTTTTTCTTTATATACTCTCTTTTTTTTAATAACATGCCAAATTGAGTGATCATAAGAATTGGAAGATGAAACATGCAAGTCTCATAACCAAGAGTTAAAATAAGACTCACAATCAAGCTAATCCTTTTCGACGGACATCGCAAAGTAATAACTATAATTAATCTAATCAAAATATTCCGTCATGTCATACTTTTAATTCAAATGTAGCAATTTAATTATAAACAGTCCTGATCAAAACTACACAACATATGAATAGATATGATAAAGAAAGCTCTACTACTCAATTGATTTCAATGACTTGGATTTGATGAGTTATTTGACAAGGATAATAAACAAAGCTTTCAAAATTTTTAAACAACAAGCTCCCCCTCAGAATAATCCCATAAGATGTAATACTTTCAACTCACTTCACAATTGAGGAAAACGAGAAGTATCAAACGATTTCATGTGCAAATTTACAACTTGAGAATTTAACAAGATGTAAGACAATATCACCTTTTTCACATGATCTTTCAAAAAGTGAAATCTCTTGTAAACCATCAAAGGAGTGAAGAACCATCAAGTGTTCCAATCAAGCGATGATAAAAAACAGAACCCAATTTAACTCATGTTCTCCATCCTTGTCAGCTGTTCTTACATGACAGGAAACATCGGTCTCACAGTATTGGGGTTAGTAAAATAAGATTTAGGAATCCAGTACTGTGACACACGACGAACAGGAGCAACAAAGCTAGAACCAAAATCACGTGTATGTGGATGATTAGAATGCCGAAAAGAACGTGAATCATTTGAATTAAATCCCAATCTAGCATGTGAAGCAGATTTAAAGCCATCATGAAAGTTCTCAAAAAACATAGCTTTCACATTAGTTCTAGGAACAAAAGATATTGCATGTTTTTGTCTCAAAGCATTCAATCTTTCCTTTCTCTCTTTCTTGATACGTCTAAAGCAAAATTCATTCAAGTGTCCATCTCTTCCACAATAGGTGCAATGAAATTTAACATAACCAAAATTCTTTTGAGATGATGAGCTAGCACCTACATTATTATTTGATAAACTTTGCACAAAGCCAGCTGATTTAAACACAGTTTGATTTGGTTCAAGTTTCACTTCAATTTTTCCGGGTTCAAGAGACTTAATAACCTTAGGAGGATTATTCTTGGCATGCTCAACAAAATTAAATCCTAAACCATGATTTTTCACACTTATTTTTGACTTATCTAGAATCATATTCAAATTTTTCTTACCAAAAGAAAATCTCTCTAAAGTGTCTTTCAGGTACTCATTCTCTTTAGCTAGAGTGGGACAAGTTGCGCATTTGACATGTTCATTCACAAGATTTTTAGAAGCACTAGACTGAGTCAATCTTTCTTTTTCAGCAAAATCATTAAGTTGTCTAGTTAAAACTTCTATTTCAATGTTAAGCTTAGGACAATTTGAGCAAGAAGATATCTCATGATAAAGCATCTGTTGAATTGTTTCCTGAGATGAGTTAAGTCTAGCTTCTAATAATTCACATTTAGAACAAGCTTTAGAATGAACATTTGAAATACTTGATTCTAAACATGAAGAAGAGCTAAACTTGAGCTTTTCAATTTCATCATTAGCACATTTCAATTTTTCATCACAAGAGTCATGTGCTAATCTTAATTCATCAAATTTAGCAATTACATCTCTAAGTTGATCCATGTTTAAGGCATTAAGAGACCTAGCATTCTCTAACTCAGAATGTAAAATTTGACATGACTCACAAGATTCATCATCAGGAATTAAAACTCTAAGTCTTGCAATTTCAGAATTTAGAGATTCAATTAAAGTATCATATTTTTTAATCTTTTTATCTTTCTTTTCTAGCAAAGTACCAAGTTTAGCAACAGCTTTAGCTAAATCATCATAAGAAGGTTCTACCTCATTGTAGTCGTCGCTGTCAAGATCATCATTGTCGGTGGAGCTTTTGCTACTTGCCATTAGACACAACCCAGTTAAATTTTTCTTACCTTTGGGAGTATCATCCTCGCTGTCCGTGTCCACATCACTCAAATTAATTTGTCCAAGAGCGGCAAGAACACGATGCACCACCTTGCGATTCATATAGCCCTTCTTTTTATTCTTCCTTTTTTCTTTCTCCATCTCTTCTTCCTTCTCATTCTCTTCCCTTGCAAATCTTGCTAGAAATTTTGGATATTTGAGACGAATATGATTGAGATCACCACACTCATAGCACCTTTGAGGACCAAAATTTCCTCTTTTTCTTGATCTCACATTCTGTAAGGCTCTTGTGAAGCGTGTAGAAAGGAGTTCCAAAACATCTTCCGGGAGTTGCTCTAGCTGTTCATCGGTTAGTGAAGACAAAGAAGACAAAGCATAGCTAGTAGAAGAATTATCACCATTAGACTTGCTAGATTGTGAAGCTAAAGCAATTGATTTATTACTATTATTTTTTCTGGCAAAAACATCTAATTCATGAGTTTTTAATTTAGAATAAAGTACATCTAATGTAAGTGTACTCATGACAGTAGATTCTCTAATGGATGTAACCTTCATCTCCCATATCGACATATCTAATGCTCCAAGTAATTGACGTGCATTTTCAGCATCAGTATAAGTAACATTAACAGCACGTAGGTTACTAAGAATTTTATTAAAGCGGGCAAAGAGATCATCTATTGATTCACCAGGTTTCATCTCAAAACGCATGTAATCTTTTTTGTACATATCTTGACGTACCTCTTTAATAGTAGATGAACCCTCATGATAATCACAGAGTGCTTTCCATACCTCATATGCGGATTTAAGATGCACAACACGATCAAAGTCACTCCTTCCTAGTCCTTGAATTATCAGATTCCTTGCCTTACTATTTGACTCCACTTCTGCTATATTCGCTGCTGACACAGCATCATTCTCAGGCACTTGATAAGGCTTGTATACCTTCTCCCATATTGCAAAGCCTTGAGCTTGAATGTATGCCTCCATCTTCGCTTTCCAAAACTGAAAATCAACACCATCGAAAACACAAGGTTTTGTGGAATACCTATCCGTCGACATGTTTTCTAATCACCGGTTAAGATCAATTAGAAAAATTAACCTGCTCTGATACCACTTGTAGGATCGATTCACACTAAGATAGGCAATCAGAGGGGGGGTGAATGATTGCGGAAGCTAAAAATAAATTTTAAGACTCTCCCCTAAACACAAAACCTATTTAAGCCTCATTTAAAAATTCTGGACAGAATAATGTATCCTTACTAAAACTGATCTCGATAAAAATCCGTAACTCCGATTAACCTCAAACTTTTTCCGAATAAACTAGAGACAGTTATTGAACTAACCCAACTGGAATTACGTCAATCGGAGCTCTAGATCTTGAGATATAAAATAAACAAGATCGCTGATGCAAATAGTGACGAAAATAAATTAAACCCTAATTATGCAACTAAGCAAAATATGAGATCGCTTGCCTGACCGATGGCTGAACAATGTCGTGCGCTTCGTGATAAAAAGATGCCATGCCAAAGAAAACGTTTGGCCACCCCAAAAGCCGTATATATATTTTCCTTCCACGGCTGCTCGGTACAACTCTTGCCATGCCACCGCATGCATATATATACACACACAGCCTAACTCCAACTAGGCCTTAAAATCCTAATCCAACTCCAACTAGGACTTAGAATCCTAATCCAACTAGGACTTAGAACCCTAATCCAACTCCAACTAGGACTTCGAACCCTAATCCAACTCCAACTAGGACTTCGAATCCTAATCCAACTCCAACTAGGACTTCGAATCCTAATCCAACTAGACCTGGGCCTTTTTACCTCAACTAAACTTTTGGCCCACTAATTTTCAAGGGACCCGAAACCCTTCCTAACACAGGTTTTTCACACTCACGACTTTTCTAACACGTCACGTGTCGAAGCCTCCAGGACCGCACCCCCCGTAGCTTCTCCACGTATCATCCACCTTCGATCTCCATGCGCCCCAAGCATGAGCCCGATCATCTCGTGACCTCCTTGACCGTCTGAACCTCAGATCTCCCCATCCTAGTTCCGGTCCACCTCGTCACCGACCATGATCGCCTCCATGCTCAACCTGCACATGCAAAGACCAAAGAACATTCTTCCGGCACAAGTTCGTCTCAACTTGGCCAACATCAGTCCGCACACATGCAACACAACTCGCATAACACCGCTAAACGAAATCACCAATTATTCATCATAACAAATTAACCATTGTCAATTATTCATCACCAAAATATCATAAATCTAGCCACATGGTCTAACACAGAATGTCGCTATTCTTGTTTTCCTGTGAAGCAGGTTGTCTTACTGTGATTCAACTTAACTTGGACCTCCTTTTGGACTTAACTTAGGAAAGCTCAATTCTTCCAATATTTGGATATCATGATGTAGCCTGCTTGAGTTGGTGAGGATAGCTAATTCTTCTAAGCTGTACTGTTGGCACGTAGAATGTGGCAAGTCTTGATCAGGAGGACCAAGTGGATGACAGAAAGTACTGGCAGCTGGTATGTGATAGCTGTTGAAACTTGAAAGATTTTGCTCATCCTCTGAACGGAGAACTGGTCCTTCACTCATCTCCTACGTTTTCATTATGGAATTATTGCACAATCTAATCTAATGGGTTCGGAAACTCTTTTATCACCAATTGCAGGGTTCAGCTTAATGTAATGATTAAGGCTATCTTCTACGAGCTCTCAAATAAAACTTACGCAACTGCTTGACAAATTAAGATGGTTTCTGGTGGACCATGAGATGAGACCATGAGAATATGATGCTTGTACAAGAATCCATTTTGACAAAATGGTATCTCTTTTTGAACTCAAAGAAAAAGGTTAATGTGTACATGTTTGCAAGAAAATATTTTGTTAACTGAAGTATAGGTTTGTTGACATTTGACTATTAGAGAAGAGTGTAAAACAAGCTATTCACTGTATACACTTCCGTTAGAGGTGAGAATTGCACAGGACTTCACCACAGTTCCACATTTTATCCAGTGGTGTATTTTCTTACCATGTTCATGTTATTATGTTATATGACCATATGGTGTCATGTAAGATATAACTGATGTTTAACTGTCTGTTACCATTTTTATACTATCGTCATGTATTTTTGTGTAGCTACTTCTTTGTCAGACCCCGAATTTACAATCTAGAACTCTTTGTGATTCCATCGCATTATTCCACTTATAGATATATCTTGCAGAAGTATAACTATTACAATAGGGGATTTACACATGGCCGATCAGCTGAAAACCTTTAAAGACCAACAGTGAAAATGGAACATCACATAGGCGGGATCCTCAGGATATACCCACAGACAATCAACTGGAGCTCGCGACCTAGTTCTTTGCCTTCCTCATCTTCTAGTCTTGTCGACACCTTTAGATGACCAATGGGATTTTCTTTCCCCTTACTGAATAATAGTAATTAAGCAACAGTGCGTACAAAATTACTCAGCAAACCATCATATAGAATACAATAATAATAGATATAAGGCTGACAAGGGAGGCTTGAGGTTTTTTATTTGTAGAAGCTATATTTGAAATAGAATGAGTAGAAACCTAAGACTTAGCATTTTAACTAAACCATATTTTAAAGAATGTAAGAATATGTAATAATAATAACAATAGTAGTTCAGGTTCCATCCACTTTTTACAGAGCATAGTTTATCCACTATATGTTATATTCATTTCTTGAGTTCCAACCATCCTTTATATTTATTGGGTTCCAACTACTCAGAGGAAATCAAAGTTAGGATTCTAACCACCCTTTCTGTTTTTCATCCCAACGACAAAATTTATTTTATAAAATAGACACTAACTCGAGGAGATTCCCATACTCACCCATGACCGTGGGTATAGCTGTTCACAGTTTTCAGTCTGCAGGTGTCACACGCTTTACCTACAAGAGATAACCGACTTATTATATTTCACATGTTTCCTTAGACATACAGATCAAGAAGATCACCACAAGTCCTTTACAATGCATCTTCCCAATTAGATCACACCCGCTAAGGTTTCCATCGCTGTGGGGTTCCAACCACCCCCTCTAGAGGCCCCCTCTTGAGGCTTCCAACCAGCTCTCAACCTGTGTTTCACCGGATGGCACAACCCGCGCTGGATTGATGCAAATTAATTAACCAGGTCGTACGCATTATAGATTTGTAGTTGCACTATTTTACATTAGAAGGTCATCACAAGATTCAATCTTTAGGGTTATCTGGACAGTTCTATCACAAACCACATTTCCGTGCTCCCACCGCACCAGCCTCTCTTACTATCCGTCTAGATATTTAAGCAAGTTTAGAATTTTGGGATTTCAAAATATCCTTTCTAGTACAAATATCAGTCAATTCCCGGTAGTGACTACCTAAACCAAATTTTCATGTTTGAAATGATTCTAGAGCAAATTAATGCCCCAACTATCTAAGCAAGACTAAGCATGAATCTTAGATACAGACTCATATATAATATGTTTACCATTAATCAGTGGTGAAGTTAGGAATAAAATTGAGGGTGGGCTGAATCATTTGTAGAACTAAACTAAGTT